>OZ020164.1:5605021-6205021 GCA_963971145.1 Sussaba pulchella
GGCGCAGCGTGGTGCCAACTGGCGAATGGACGAGATGAGAAAGCGAACTCGAGAGCTTCGCGAGCGTTCCGAGAAACAGCGTCTGGCGACAGTCGCGTCAAAGCGAATGCAACAATACATGGCCCAATGTCCAGAGGCGAGAACGAAATTATCCGATAAGAGGACACGAGAGACGAAGTATTCGAATCTAGTGCAAATAACGGAAAACGAGGCGAAGCGTCAAGCTGAGAGAGAAATCGATCGGCTTTGGTACGGATTGATGTTGAAGGAAGTCGACGGGAAGAAGGCTCGGGAAATCGACGAGGAGAAGCGTCGTCTGACAGCCGGAAAGGACGTGACGGTGACACTCGAGAAACAGATAGCAGGCAGATTGGCACTGGGCGAGGAGGAAAAACGGGTCAAGGACGAGGAACGAGAATATTTGAAAGAACTTTGGGAAACCGTGAAGCAAGAGGAATTAACGAATCTCGAGAGAGAGAAATTCAAACGGTCTAAGCTGAAGAAAGATCTGGAGGAACAATTGTCAACGGCAAAGCGATGCCTCGCCGAGCGAGCTCGTGAAGAAGCTGCCGTGGAAAAAGTATTCCGCGAACTCGGCGAAGCGGAACTGGCCAAGGAGAAGTCATCGATACGAGAATCGTCGTCGCGTTTACGCAGCGAAATCGCCGCTTACATGAGAAATTTGAACGAACTGCGGGAAGAGGAATCTCGAAGGGAGGCCGAAGTCGAGACGATCGTTCAGGCTTCGGCGAGAGAAGTCGAAACGAGACGCGATCTTGCTAAACAGAACGAACGAGACGTCCGAGCTCGTAATCTTCGGGAAGTTCTGGAAGTTCGTGAGCAACAGTTGAGAGCGAAACGGCTCGAGCACGAGATGGAAAATAAGCGTGCCGAGGTTGAACGAGATTTATGGATCGAAGAATCGATGGCGGAGGCTGCGGTGACGGCCGAGAACGAAGCGCGGAGACGGGAAAACGCTGTTAGGTACGGTCAAGAGTTGAAAGCTCAACAAAAATATGTTGAGATTATGAGGCAGCGGGAAGAAGAGGAAAAGGAAAAATTGTGGCGAAACGACCTCGAACGCGAGCAAGAATATCAAAAGCTCACGGAGCAGCTACTGAATGCACCAGAAATCATTACGGCTCATGCATTCAAAATAATGTTGAACGAATGCTCCGCCCGCAGGGACGCCGAACAAAAAGGTCTTTGTTATTGTCCTACGTCGAAAGCGCCAGCACGACCGCTGCTACCGTCACCACCCTAGTGGTCCGTAAATTACCGCAGCTGCAACTATTTTCTCTGTTTATTAATTCCCAACGGTGTGAATTAGCGTTGGGAGACCGAGCGACGTTTCCGGCCGTCTACTTTCAACCCTCGATTTTTGGCCTCGCAACAATGTTAAAAAAAAAAAATACAAAAAACTATGCACAGTCGGAACGTTGAAAAACATCTTTTGTACGACGGTCTATTACCGGTAGAAATTTTCTACTGAGAATTACGAGCAATGAAAAGTATCATTGCCGCGGTTGAAGGTCTGCCTCTTGTGTTTCGAAACCATCGTCTTGTTATGAACATTTTATTTTTCCGTCTACCGCTTACACGGATTCATGACGGGTGCAGTGTCGCGTAAAACGCACAATGTAACGTTTTCCAGAACCGCTCGACGAATTCTCCGCGGCATTGTGCGCTTTTGGGATACCGTCTGGAAACAAGAGTTACGTTGTACGTTCGCTAGACTGCTGCGGCTGCTCTTGGACGTATTTTCAAGCACGTAACAGGGCGACGCTCTGACGTATCTTTCGTGGAGTGACAACGTTACGTGTAAATGCCGGATTGTGGCACGATGGAAATGAGAATGTGCAATAAAAGATGTTTTTATGAACGACTGTCGAATCGAACGTGCTTTGTACTTTCTGTATTCGTTCGGTCAATACGTTATAATTGTGACAGGATACCGGAATGATTTTGTCCACTCGTAGGTGACGTTCGAATTTACTTCATGAACGTTTCGTTATTGAGGAGCGTAGATATCAAGATTGGGAACAATTGAGAGTTTGTGATAAATACGCCGACGATGAATTCGTGGTTTGGAGGCAAAACCGAATAAGTCCATGAAAAGAGGTTTCGAGAAATAACGATTTCACGGAGCGGACGTTTTATCACAGCCGAGAAATAGCTTTAAAGAATAATAATTATCGGTCTACACTTAGTTTTTGGTATTATTTCAGGTCGTATTACGTGAAATTTGAATAATCATTGACTTAGTGATGAAAAATAAATATCTCGTTGGACTCATTCCGTTTTTTTTCCTATAAATCAAACACTTATCTTGTTTCGTCTACCGACGCGAGCCGATTAATAATCGATACACATTACTAAATAACGAAATCTCATTTTACCGATAGAATAGTTTCAGGAAAACTTGGGGCAAAAATATAACACCAGTCTTGTTTCTTTTAACAGAATAACGGTCGACTTATTCAGATTTTCCGGCACAAAGGATCTATTCGGTTAGGTTTATCTTATTTATTCATTTGTGTATGGGCAGTTTTTGGCTTATCTGTATTTAAAGACAATGCTACGATTTAAATTACAAGAATCTGATTGAACCTTTGTTGTGCACTGGGAGTACGACGACCCAGCACTTTTCCGAGCTCTATTTTCTCGTGAAATTTCTTCTTGAAAACGTTTTTTTTTTCATTTGATAATTTTTGAAGAAGTCAATGACATCCACGGGGCCTCATTTGAGAAGCTTCATGGAGTACCCAGTATTTTTTTAAGGTTGCAATAACGAATACTGCGCCCGTAGCAGACGTTAGAACTTTTGTTGTGGTATGTCATACTACAAGTGCACAATACGTACTTTTCCATAGGTGAGCACAAAAAACGTTAATCTTATTTTTTATTGACTCACTCGGTTTTTCTTTCAAGCCACAGATATAAACACTCGTCCCATAATAATAATTATTGTTGCAAGCTCAAACCACAATTAGTGAATATTTATAATCTAGGATTCACGCACAAAAAGATCGAGCGGCGGATGGTTAAGCACTGACTGCAAAACCCGATGTTCCAACGGTGCAGTAGATACAATCGCGCTGCGTCACGTCGTAACAACTTTGTGACTTTGCCGTTCTAGTCGAACGCGAAACTTCGTGGATTCAACCACGCGATTTCCGCCTATCTACTTGCCTACGGGGAAACAACATTACCCCGCAAGAAACGCATTGTAATTTGGATTGTTGGCAAAGTTGTTAACAGTATACGACAGTTCAACCGATAACACGGCCGACAAGGACGGTTCATTACTTCATTTACGATACCCCCGATTGCTTCGGTATTCAACGCTGTAATCGTCTATGAAAATCTCCTTTCCAGACTTGCGGAATTCCCGCGACTCGTTGTAAAGCCAATTATTACTCGGAAACAATTGTAGTTTGCTGTAAAACCTTCGGTTAGTTTCTCAAGTAAACAGAGACTGCTTTTGTGTAATGAGCTGTATTGATATCGTCGTGAGAACTGCATCTTTGTATGCTAAAAGAAGCAAATAATAAACATACACGCTGTTGCATTATTTCTTTAACACGAACACAACGTAGCTGCTGTAAAAAAAAAACAAGTGAGAACAACGGACACGATCTGAATTGTCAGCTACTTAAATTACCATTGGAAAGCATTCGACTGTAAAAAATGAGTCGTTATTTTAAAAGATGGTAGCTCGGCCAACGATGAAGCTCAAGATGAATAAAAAAAGAAACGTTGGAGAGCCGCCGAAGAGTCAATGAAAATTATTGGAATCGTTATTTCATTATTGAAAACTTCCCCTTTCAATGATGTATCGATAAATTATTCATCTATGTTTTTGATAATTATATCTGTAGACTGGTTCTCATCCTACTGCCAAGATCAGTTGGTGAGTGTACTGAAAATTTATTATGAATAAAACGTCTCAGCAGAACAATACGCACGCTTCCCATTTAGAATAAAGTAGCTCAGGTCCCCCCGTGGGACAGCAAAACTGGGGTTAAGCGAAAAGCTCACCATTTGCCATTTGGCCCTAGTGCGGGAACGAAACCCTCGCCGAGACCCTCCAGACGGGCGACTGACTGTCGTCACGCAGAATCCGCAAGCTCATATAAATAAATTGATATTTCAGGAACCAGTTTTGATTTCTTATTCTCTTTGGATGGATCGACGGTAAAGGTCTTAAGGTTGTTTACTGGGAAATTAAAGGTAATGCCAGGTTTTTTAAATTTACACAGCACGTAGATTAATTTTGTTTGCGTCGACTGGAAAAATATCGTATTTGGTTATAATGCTCGTTTTATAGATAATGAACATTAGAGTTGGTGTCATGTGTCATAAAAATATATCGGTTACATGATGACAAGCATGGCCGGTCGCATGTACTGAACTATATCTGTTTTATGAGTAATGTCAGCGTTATGAAAAACTCATATTCTATTATACGAAGTACAAAGATATCGGTTGTGTAAAGGTATCGTAGGGCTGTAAAGAATTGGCCAATAAATCCCGAAAATATTCGAAAAATCATCAAAAAAACTGTTTTGAGCAAGTTGGCATCTCGAAAAGTTGGCAACGCCGCATTTCTTGCGAGCAGTTTCTTCAATGACATTTTTTTTGAGTATTAGACGAATTGCCCGGGATGTTTTCTAAATTTGACATTTCAACTTCTAAACTCGGTTTCCTTGGCGTCGACGTTTTACACCACTCCTCAAGTGTTGTTATAATTTACCGAGCGTAGATAGTAAGATCGTCCAATGTAAAATGGACAGCAATAGTCAAATCTCCTGTCGATAATCCAGCTTAATTCCTATCAGCCATGGAAGCGGTAGTCATTTTAGCGTTTCTCGTTGGTCAGTGACGTCGGGGTCGGAGTCCGAAATATTACGTCTTGTGCAACCACCCTAGAAATCACGTAGCGAGCGATTGAAGACAGCCCTCAAGGGGTTATAATTATACAGTCAAAATCATTATTGTATTGTAGGATATCTTATGATCCGTGTGAAGGATTGTCAAACACCGTACAACCGTAAATTTACCGTAAGTTTGCCTTGTTAATAGAGTAGCTTTACTGCTATCTATTAGCTTTTGTAATATTTTCGTTCCTTTCGTCATCCAACTAAATCCTCTTGAGATTGTATCATAATCTATAACGAGGTAGCTATTTAAAGTGAATTGCCGATGTGATTGCATTAGTTTAGGGAAATTTGATTCGAGCCCTATGGTTAAGTACAATATATTCTCTGGAGCCCTGGCAGCCACTGTTCTGGGCGGCAATAGTTGTGGTGCTTATTAAGTATGGAACGCTCAACACATTTTAAAAAGTAATTAACACCCGCCTGACCATCTTTCGTAGTCGCAACTACAATAACGTGCAAATCAATCAGAACAGAACTTTTTTTTTAAATTTGTGAGTCATGTTATTTGGAGATTACGAAAATGTATACTTTTATCACATGTTTAGTAATGGATTTTACCTTCTTTTCCTTGTATTACCTGCTTAACCCTCCGGCATAGAATTTACGAAGATTTGACATGCTTCCTTCAATTTTGTCGTCATTATACCACCCCCCAATTACAACGCTTATCGTGTTATTTTTCGTCGCGCAATCCAATTTCGCAGTATAACGCTTGCGCATTGCACAAATTGCGAAAAGTAGCATGCACCCGTTCAGAATATCAATGTATTGGTCCTATTTTATCATTCCGATTACAGCCACCAGAGGTCCAGTACCATAAACATGAGAGCAGCCCTAGACATTTTCTCGAGTGTGTACTTCACTCATTGGTCCAAGTGGCTTGGGGTATTATTCGTTCCAATTAATTTGCGCCGCACTATAGTTTTCGATAGGTTGCGCGGTGAGTGGTCGGATAATTTCTGACGGTATCGTATCTATTATCTTGAACCTTTTTTTCCTTCCTGCAGGAATTTTGTAACATGAAAATACGCAGCAGTGTCCCCGCGTTAAGGATAACGAGAAATGATACGATTGCCCCCAATACAGGCTGCCTGACAAAAAATATTAATCACCGGGGCTCAACGGATTCAACGGACCACCGCGCTGTGTAATATAAGCTTCGCGCAAGACTGCACTCACCCTTGGCTTCGTGGGTTAGCGACGAAAACTATTCGAGTTAGCGGAACAGTGGTGGAACGGTCCGGAAGGAAAAATGTCACGTCCGAATGGTCAACGTGACTGGGGCTCCGAACGACGTCGTTTCAACCGCGGATAATACGTATCAGTTTGTGAGAGGCGACGATATAAGAGCTGATGCTGGCGGAGTCACCCGGAATAACAATCTTCGAAGGTTTGAATATAGCAAATGAAGCAGCTGATCTACTCGCTCGCTATTCATTCCCTACACGAAACACCTAGCCGGCAAGTGCAGGACCGTTCATTTGTTGGTAGAATACTAATTCCCTCCCTACGTGTTTCTGAAACAAAACAAAAAATACACCACGGGGTTGTTGGAAAGACAAGGAAATAATCCTTGTACCGAACGGTGGAGTGAAATGATAGGTCAAACGGGGTTGCAACGTGGGATTAACGAAAAGAGATACCTGGTTCTTGCGACACGACGGCTTTATCTGGATCACCGGTGAATTATGGCGCGTTTCCTCGCTTCAAACTCTTATCTTGACTACGTTCAGTTGTTTCGATATCGTAATTTGCGGCTTAACATTCATTGCCTGATGTATGTTTATGCTTTGATCGATTTTTTGCTTCATCTCGTCGATTTCAATCAAGTTTATAACGGCTTTTATCTAGAATGTATCTTCGGTCCGGCGTTGGTATCGGAGATCTATACGTCGGTACGAGATAAAGCTACGTGGAACGATAATAGCGGAATGGTCTGTGTAAATTTTCGAAACTATCTAACTTAATCGAGTTTTCCACGTTGGCGTATGTACGTACATGTAGAAGGAAGAAGAGAAACTAAACTGGCGAGCTCGTAGATTTTCATTACGAAGTTGTCCGACCGGCTGTAAAGTTATACAGCTTCGAATAGTCTCGTAAAGGGGCTGGTTGTTCCGCACTTTGGTCCATTTTGCTCGTGCCCTTGTGAATCGTCGCGGCTATGATCTCAACTGTTGAACCCACCGACCGTTTGTTTAGCTGTATCGCTTATTTTCAATATTATGTGTTTTGCGGGAAAAAATCTTTTTTTAGGCTACTTTTAGATTTGATTTGATTTGACATTATCTATTGTCAGAAAACATCTGGCTAAATCTGAGCCCAATCGGACTATTTTGGGAGATTTCGCAGTTATAATATCGGTTTTACATTCGATTAACTAGTTTAAAAAATCGTTTGACCAGCTAAAATCGGGTTTTTCAATAAATTATCAATATTCAGGGATTAAAACTGAGACACGATACGCGATATTTCCCTTACTTGAAATAGGGAATCATGGGCTCCAGGTGAAAATTTTTTTATCGACAAGAATTATTGGAAACTTACAAAAATGTTTTCAACTCGAAAAAAAAGATTCCGTAATGAATTGGTAGTCGTCAATTGGATTCAATGCAAGTAGATGAATCAAAGAAGTGATGATACATGAACAGAGTGATATTTATATTCACTGGAAACATCAACTCCACCTGATTAAATATATTTTTTCATCTGTTAATCAAACATAAAATCTGTATAATAATCACGGAACCTCTTAGAATCTACCGATTGGGCTCAGATTTTGCCAACTGTTTTCCAAAACTATATACTTCGAATCTCATAGCTGCCCAAACATCTTTTTCCCGAAACACACCCTAAAGTATATACATCGCACATCCATCCCAAACCTTATAAATCATTTTGATTAGCACTTTCCACCCTTGCAACTCAGTTTTTATTGACTCGGCATCAACTCCACGTCAGAAGTAAGTGTAGATGGAGCGGCGAGATTGGGGTGAAGTACTTTTCTAGACGTACCTTCATTCGATGTCCGTTCACGTTGAGCCAAACGAAAACAAGAAACACGCACAGATGAAGAAAACGGTTCTGGGTTATCCGCACGATTCTCGACCGACTGGGGAATTATACGTCTCGCTGCAGACAGGTTAATTTTTATGAGAGTGTAGATGTGAACCTGCGAAAGAAGCATCAGAAAGAACGTAGCATGCGAGTATTGCGAGTCCTTCCGCGGAGCTTCATCCCTCGAGTCTTCCTCGTGCTTTTCGGCTGCCCATCCACTTTTCTTTCCCCCCTCCTTTGGCAAGATGTGCCATTGCCGCTTCTCTTTCCAACTACGGGACGTGTGCGCGCATGAAGTCTTCTTTATATCACCCCTCGGAACCCTAGTTCTCTCGGCAACACGCGAGGCGTGGGACCCACCAGCCACCCCCTTAACACACTCGGTCTTGCGACGGTTTATTTTAATATTTCATCACGGTATGGAACGACTGAGGTGCGGAACACGCCGCACGCTACTCCACAGAGGGTTATATACGCGATATCGCAACACTCTCGGTCCTTTGTTGGCTTTCCCGTCCTTTATTTCTCCCTACTTTCTCTTCGCTATTACTTTTTCTTCTTTTTCTCATTTCCGCCTCTCAGTGTTTCTCTTCGTCCCTTCTCGGCTCTTTTCTCTTTTACCGGTGTGTCCCTAACACGCACTCTGCGAAGCTTAACCTCCTAGCTTTTCTTACTTCGTGCATGCAAAGTGCGAGAGGAAATTGGGCATACTCTTTGATATACAAAATACAGTGCAGCAGGTTAGCCAGGCTGTTCTCCGCTGTGGATACAGCGGTTTTCTTCTCTCTTTTCTGACTGTAGCACGAAAGTTTGTGTATTATGCATTCATTTAGTGTCGAATGGATGCCCGACCTTTATTTACATTTACGAGAGAATAATAAATGTTACGGGTTTGTGAAAAATATACTTAAAAATCCGAGAAACGAGTCCCCACCGACGTTTTATATTATAAATATCATATACACATCGAAATTTTGATCTGATTGAAATAATGGGTTTCCATGATCTCGAACCGTAATAAATTCGTTGATTTAGTCGACGCAGATATTTCGTCTTCTCTATACAACAAAAACAGTTTTTTTTAACATGACAATAATTCAGTTTCTAATGTGCAGTCTACATGACTTGCCTCAAAAAAATTTATTGGCCTCGAAGATACTCGACGATGGAATTTTTACAGATCATTCACATTTTAAACAGACGATTTTTTGTACGCGCCTTCCAGATACCCGTGTGTAGTGCCCTCAGCGGATACTTCCAACGTTAAGGGGGAACAGCTTTTTGTTTCAACGTCGAGCGTCTCCATGCGGAGCTTCCTGCCTTACGTTGTTTTTTTTTTTTTTTTTTCGTTTGCCTCGTCTTCTCGTTCGATTAACAAGTAAGCAAGAGGACGAGCCGAGCGAATTAAGTTTTTGCGGACCACGGGAGGTAGACGGTTGGCGGCTCACTACGACCAACTCGTTCTTAACGATGCTTCGCGGCTATCTAATTGCCTTTACGCATTGCTGCTGAGATATTTAACCCCTTCGCAGTGTACGAGACGGGTAACGCGATTTACCGTGGGTTGGTACAGCGCAAGATGAGAGTGAAGAAAGCCGAGCGAGCGAGGGAATGAGAGGAAGAGAGGGGAACGGCAAAGTTTACCTCAAGAATCCCTAACTGCCCGAAATGCTCGACGATATCCCAACCAGTCGACGAGTCATCGCGCGTCCTCCGAAACCGTAGCTCGTCTTCGCTCTAGCTCCGCTGCTCCAACTTGTCTTCTCGGAATCTCATTCCCATCAACTCAGCATAATTTCAAGATTCAGTGAATTTGGGCAAAGAGCGGTCGAGATATCCCCCCCCGGTACACGCTCGCGGTCCGTTTCGTGATAATAATTCCAGGAGTTGGCCAATTTGTTCATCTTCCGTCACGTTTTCGTTATTTCGCGTTTCACAATTGATGTCAACCCAACGAAGGGAATGAGCTACGATAGGACTTGAAAAAGATGACAGTTCAACGCCAAATAGGGGATCGTAAGAAGTGGATCGTGAAAGGGAAGGATGGATGAGATTGAATGTCCTAATTACGTATAGGACGGTATTTCCGGAAAACTTTCGGTATTTTGTAAATACATTTTTATTTTACGCGTCACTGGAACGGAATAATCCCATTGGTCGTATTCAGAAAATATAAATTTCCGTTTCCGGGTTAATCATTGTTATTCTGATTTGGCTGGACCTGTGATTTCTTGGATAACGTTACAGTACTTTTATGCTTTTATACGTCGAATTGTAAGGGAAGAATTTAGTGAGCCAGGTTGTCTATGCTTGCGTTGAGATCCTCATTATCGATGTCATGTCAAATATGCACAATTCTATCAAGCTCACGGAGAAATTGTACATTTGTATAAAAAGCAAAGTCGCTGAAACTCTTCTTCATACATATTAGGGTGGTTCTTATTTTGGTCACTTTCCAATTTTGATTGCACCTTGGTCTCAATCAATTCCGAAAGAAATGTAATGAAAAATTTGATATAAAAGTAATAAAAAATGTATGCGCTGATTTGTAGTGAAGTCTTCCGTTCAATATACATGCAATCTTTTCATTTTTTGGTGGTTATATTGGCGTAATGACTCATTGTCCTTGGAAGAAGAGAATACATATATGGGAGATCTCATCCCACGTTAACACATTTTTTCTGACGATTAGCATCCAATCCATTCAAATAATTCGTTAATAACTAGAATATCGAAAGGTCCCGAGCTCCTTCACCCTAAATAAACGCAGAATACACGGCATAACCTTCTCAAGCCATCACAATCAAGTGGAGTTTTTTTTGTAATCGATTGAGATCCGGGCGCAAATTTAAATCCGGAAATGACCCAAATAAGAACCACCACAATATAAATATATAAATATGAGAATATACAGGAGAATATATACTCATCCTTCTCCCGTACCAATCAGATAACTCAACCGTTTGTAAAAAGTGTAATTACATGAAGTCACAACCCGATATAACGTCGGAAGTACCAAACAAGAACGCAA
Organism: Sussaba pulchella; assembly: GCA_963971145.1. Lineage (NCBI taxonomy): Eukaryota > Metazoa > Arthropoda > Insecta > Hymenoptera > Ichneumonidae > Sussaba > Sussaba pulchella. The sequence continues at coordinate 5,616,050 of OZ020164.1, forward strand.
TTGCCGATGCAGTCTTCTTGCCCTGTTCTGCACACATCAACATTTTAATTCGACCCTTCAGCCAGTTAGTAAAGAAAAATCGTTTTTAAATAAGTTCGTATCATGAATACCATAAAGTTCAGAATCGTTGCCGGCACGGTGATTCGCAATTGCCACGCACATACGTTCTTCAAGCTCGCGGTCCCATAGTTGTCGTTTAATTGGAGCTCTTTAGCTTAATCCGCAGGTCAGAGGGTACGCCATACACATACAGAGTAAGCGAGATTAGCTCGGGAGCAGCACTCGGGCTTACTCGGAGACGGCGTTACACACTACCGCGTTCACTCATCGTGCTCTGCGGGCAGTTGTCTTGTCGGTTTAATGTGCTGGGACGTGTTTAACTAACCTTTAACTGTCGCGCAAAGTTTAATCCATCTTTATTGTTTGTTCTCGCAATCCAATGAACTCCGTACGTCGAGTCGTCCCACGGTCATGGATATAGACAGGTCCATGACTATAAAATTTCGTCATAAACGACTTTATCAACGAACAAACAAAACCACTCACGTCAAAACTACTCCGATGGAGAAAAAACTATTTCCGTAAAAACTTCGACGACAAATTAATCAATTCGATCCTTTAAATTTCGTGATAGAAGTCCTTGAAAAATTTCATTGAAATGCAACGTGACGAATTGAAATAGTTTTTATTTAAAAAAAAAATTGAACCCGTTATTTCGACAGGTTTTATAGTCCTAGAGTTACAATTTATTACAACGTCTCGAGATTCATGCACTTATTACAAACCTAGAGAACATGTTGATATATTGCGAGGCTCCGAAGGATATATTCCCACAATAAAATGAAAATATAACTGTAACCTGAATTTTATCGTCGTCACTGAATTTGGGAAATAAATCGTAAAAATGTTTCAAATATATAGCTGAGAATCTGCATACCGGCGTTCGCTGCCATTGAAATAAGCTTCGTGTCGTCATGGCGACGGCGTGATATTGCGCGTATTCTACAAAATTTCATCCGAAGGAAATGCATTTGCGTTCCTGTACGCACACCCGCGGGATGTAATACTCGTATGTTAAGCTTGACAGAATGCGCGCACTCGCGAATGTCTCTCTGCGGCTTTGACGCGTGTACGAGTCGGAATGTACGACCGTGGAATTGGTGCTGCGAGCAAAATAGATTTATTCGAAAAACGACGCGATAATAGAGGTCAAACCCATAAATGTTGCTCGCACAGTGCGATTGGCGACGGAAATCGTTAGTAGGTCTCAGGTTTGAAGTAAATAGCTACTATTAGAAAATATCCGGCCGAATATGAGTCCAACGAGACTATTTTGAGATGTCCCGCAGTCATTACAGAGATTTTACATTTGGTTATTTATCACTTTTTTAACTCATCTGCTTCCACTGAATCCAATTTTTGTAAATTTTGAATAATGGTTGTTAATTTATAAAATGTCATCGTCGAACCCAAAATTTCCTATTCTAAGTGAGCGTAATATCATGTATTGTACTCAGTTTCAATCCCCGAATATTTATATTTACCGGAAAAATTAATTTTAACTGGTCAAATAATTGTTTTGACTTCTTAATGGACGCAAAATCGATGTAATAACTGCGGAGCCTCTTAAAATACATAGTTTGATTGGGCTCAGATGTCACCAGAGGTGTGCTCTTATAGCACGTACTTCAAATCTGACAGCGGCGTAAAAAATGTTTCTTCCGAAACACACCCTAATGGTCACGTAAGTCTTTGTTTCGTTTGAAACATAGTTCACAAAAGCTATTTCTAACAAAAACTTTCGCTTCTTGTCAAATATGACAAAGTGGTGGACACCAGCGTTGAAAAAATATGACCGTAGGTAGAATTAAGAGGTAAAAATTATAATGGCGCACGTCGAGTCGCACTACCGCCCTCTCTGCCTCGGAGTTATTATTCCACGTGGGAGTCGTCGTACGCTTCGTCGTCCTGTAAACGAAAGATAGCGACAGAAACACTCGCGCAAAAGGCTTTGCCTCTGCTTCGAGAATCCGACCGCGATAACGCACGAGTTGATTTTAAGGGGTCGTATATGCTTCTTTGCACTGAAGATGGGTACAAAAAATGTAAAGGATTGAAGGAGAACTACTCGGTGGATTTTTAAAAATCTTTTCTTACTTTAAAATACAATTCTTACATAAAGAAAAATATATTGTATAAATAACAGATCTCAATCGATATAGCAGCGGCAAGGATAAGCGTAGAATATATTTTTCGCGGGTCAAGAGTCATCCAGGTCGAATGGTTGATATGAAACGATCGTTTTCAATTCTCCGATCACTCTCCAGAATCGCTATTATCATGCTGCAAGAGACATTGAAAGAAAAAATACACGAAAACGATCTCAATTTGAGAAAATTTGTTGAAATTTTTATCTAATAAATCATGTATCTATGATTATCATCAAGAAATAGTGGAAGTTATCACAAAAACCCTTGCAGCGAAATAAGGACGATCCTCGAAAAATATCGAAAATAAAAAGTTTTCGCTCCAGATTAACCCTGTGATCTGGATCGCCTCCACTACCTACGGAGAAAATATGTTCCACGTTGCTGCATGCAGTCACCATGTTTATTAAGATTCTTTCTCGTAAAATGTGTTTCTTATACAACAGTTGACTGTTCAAATGAAAAAATATTTGAAACAATCGGGCCAATAGCACTATTACAATCCTTTACAATTCCGATGCCGAACCTTTCAGGTCGAAGAAACATACACGACCCCACGATCCACGTGTATTCGCGGCTGACAGGCCATTCGATCCCAATCCGACTACCTCTTATTTGTACTGATTCGATCTCGAATAATTTACATTTTTACCGCTTCGCCCCGATAGCTCGGCATCCCGTATTTCACTGAAATAAAATATCGCAGTTGTCTCGGGCCAATTCAAATCGAACGTTTAAATCAGAAACCGAATCAAATATGATAATGCAATGCGGTAAAGTTAATTGTAAATTGTATGGGTCGAACGGATGCGCAATGTTTTCACGCACGAGCGAGCGAGTTCACCTTTGCTCACGAAATATATTTTCACGGCTCTGCGATCGCCAATGAAATAGCACGTAACGTTGGGCAAAAATCTATGGTTTGGAGGCAAAACCGAATAAGTCCATGAAAAGAGCTTTCACGAAACAACGACTTTATGCGGCGAACGTTCTATCACAGCGGATAAATCGGTTTCAAAAATGATAATTGCCTGGTTACACTCAATTTTTTGTACTTTCCAAGATAGTATTCGGTATAATTGAAGTACTCGGCAGCTTATAGATAAAAAAAACTTTTGGGCTTATTTACGTTTGGCTACAAAACGTGGACTTGTCTGGTTTTGTCTACCGATGCGAGACAATTAATTATTGATATACATTGTCGAATAACGAAGTTTGTTTCACCGGAAATAACGTTTTAGGAAATATTGCAAATATAATATAACATGTGTATGACATGTGTGTGTCATGTGTGTGTGTGTGTGTGTGTGTGGCATGTCATGTCTTGTTGTTGTTTTTTATTGAAAAAAAGGTGGACTTATTCGGTTTTTCCGAGAAAACGGACTTATTTCGTTAGGTTAATCTCATTGACTGCATCATCTCAGGGCAACTTTCGGCATCTATGTATTTAAAAACGATGTTTACAATCGAAATTACGAGAAGATTTAATCTCATTCTTTAGGGTTCTGTAGTAGAAACCCGTATGGTTTCGGTCAGGTATTCCGTCAGTCTGTCTGTGTGTCGCACTTCTTCCATACTGTTATTTATTCACCTATTGAGATGAAATTTGATATTTTGACGTAGATTGATAACTCAAAAATAGAAACGATAAGATTAAAAAAAAAAAACAATTTTTTTGACCCCTCTTCTATACTGATAAGGGTACTCAACATTTTTTTTCAACGTACCCTTTTATGCGGGCAGTTTCTCTATCCGTCTCCTCAAATGCAACAAAAAATGTGCGAGGACATTTTGATTTTAACCCTTCAGCCACGAGATATTTGCTTTCAAATTCGGTATCACAGCGTCCTCCCTTTCTAATTTCTAAACTGTCGGTGCTAAAAAATCTGAAAAAAATTCAGAATGTAGCTTTCAAGCTTCCAATGAAAATTATAACGAAAACTCTACCAAAAATTATTTGTAAAAAAATCGGAAATAGTTTTTTATCAGACACATGCGAATTTATCAAAGTGAAATAGCCATTATTATTGCGGATCATAAAAAAATCTCACGTTTTTTTGTCAAATTGACTTACACGGTTTGCCTCCAAACCACAGAAATATTCCCAACGTAACTTTGGCTCGTATTGGAGGTTCTCACAAATTCTCCTTTTTTTGTGAGTAACGCGGAATTCAATGAACAGATACCAACAATAAATTCGTCACTATTCGTGTTGCGGTGGAACTATTACTACCCGAGAGAAACGCGGTAAAGTAACTTTTAGTTTATCGCTTGGACCCTGCTGTACCGTCTATTCGCTTCTACCGCGTGACAGTTAACAACAATGGCACAAATGGGAAGAACAACGTAGCTTGGGATATTCGACTAGTTAGAATTTCGTTTTCAAACCGGAAACGGAATCACAACTCTCCGAGGATAGAAGTACCTGAACTCAGCGGACGGCACGTGTGATGTACCGCTCTCGTACTTCTAACCGCGCCCAACTCTTGGTGCCAAACGGGTATACGTATATCCGTATTCTCCGTTCAACTTCGCGTCGCGCATGCCCTCGTTTTCGAGATCTTGCGGAGATCACTCGAACTTTCAGTTGTCGGGAGTCCTGTTGTTAAACTAATTATAAATCATTCGAGGACGCAAAATCGAAGGTCAATGGGGTAAAGTCGTTAATAGTTGCATATCCGAGGTATTTCAATTTCGCATAATAATAATAATTAAAAAATAATAATAATAATAATAATAATAATAATAATAATAATAATAATAATAATAATAATAATAATAATAATAATAATAATAATAATAATAATAATAATAATAATAATAATAATAATAATAATAATAATAATAATAATAATAATAATAATAATAATAATAATAATAATAATAATAATAATAATAATAATAATAATAATAATAATAATAATAATAATAATAATAATAAATAATAGGAAAAATGACAATAATAATGATAATAATAATAATAATAATTCTTTGTTACCCATGTTTTGAGGCTTTCATCGTGTGAACCCCGATGTGGCTGGGTTATTTCTACCATCTTCATTCGCTTCTGTTAATATTACAATAAACATTTTAACGAGAATTATGCTTTTTTATCGTCTTTCATGGTAATTATACCAAACGATCTGGTTTGGTGCTTACAATCTCAATCTTTACAGTCTATTTGCAATTTTTTTTTCATTTACCGCTGGAAAAGCCGCGGTCGTTGAGCTACTTGTAGATTTATCAAAAATACTGCCTGGTTCTCTTTTTTTAATAAATTCGTGTTCTCGTGATATAGGGACGATCATTTGGTATTGTTCCATTCGGTCAGTTACTGCGAATTAGGTTGACAAAGTCCCTCAAGATAACAATCTGCAAAAACACACTAGTAATAGTCGTATCTTAAGAATGGAAAGTAAAAAAAGAAATACCATTTTTTTTAATAATTATTTTTAATTTTTAAGTAATTTTTTGTATGAAAAATTTCTCCGCCAATCCACCTCTTATTTTTTGATTCACATTGAGATAGACAATGGAAAAAGCTGGAATTTTTGTTAAAATAATATTCATGGCCGGAAACAAATCCGAATTCAACGTTGGATGAACGAAGTGCAGCATGGCAGGAACATACACGAACCTGAGCTCACCGTTGAGCATTGAAAAATGTTTCTCGCCAGAAATAAATGCGTACGAGTTTAACGGAGTTGGGTTGGGTAGCCCGTGTTCGTATAACATGTAATTCCGAATTGAATAAATGAAGCGCATTTAATCCAATTTCACGTTTTTCCTCTACTCGTTTTTTTTTTTTTTTCAACTTGTACCGTGAGCTGTTTATTATTATTATTACTATTTTATTCTTTTTTCGTTGTTTCTCTTTCTATTCCTACGTAATCGAAAATTTACCGTACCGGGTTGGCGGAGCACGGGTATTGCACCACCGCCGCGGTGTATTGCAATTGCTTCTGTAACGGGGAGCACTACTTTTTCATTGCGTAACTGCGGGAGGGAGGTGCAACGGGTATAACCCGCTGCAGCCAGCGCGGGCGCGGGTTCACGCGCGGCCAGCTGTTGCGACAATAAAGCACCGGGTCTCCCTATTGATTTTCTTTTTTTTTTTAACACGAATGTACGTAGAAATATACGGCAAAATCCGATAGTTCCAATAGAACGGAAATGAAGCTGGAAATAATGACAAAATGAATCCAATCAACAACGCGCCATTATTCCAACCCGTGTTATACAAATGAAATGCACTAATCCATACGAGGTATTCCACGGCAAATCGGACGATCAAAGCTCTGACGCTTGCTGACAGTTCATGAATTTTTTTTCATGTTCATTTGAACCCGCAAGAACTACCGATTGTGTTTTAGAATTTTCGGATCTTCCTACAACCCTTACAAAAATTAAAACGACCCTCGAATGAGGGAGAGCGTAACTTTGACGTAGTTGGAAATTTTTATTTAATTTGTGACTTGAGTTGGCCGATAAATAAAGATGGCCAACATTTCAGAGTGGGATCTTTATTACAACTTTTTTTTTGGAAAATAAAAAATATGTTTAATTATCGAAGCCCATAACGAAATAAATAATATTATTATTGTTTTTAATACTATTGACATTATTATTCTTCATATCCTTATTTTTACTTATTAATCAAGAAGAAACAATAATGAACGGAACCAAAAAAAGTGAATAAAAATGTATAATATTGTTCACTTACCAAGAAAAAATAGTTGCATTAAAAAATCGACCCTGATATAATGGCGAATTTCATTTTTTGACCTACTCGAAGCTCAAGAAAAATCAAAATTTCTAATCCTGTCAAAGTATACTTTTCTTTATCTATATGAGATTATTTCTCTGCTAATCTTTTAATTTTGAAAATGTTTCTTCTAATCTTTTCAAAATATTTTTTATTTCCGAAAAATACAAGGTTTTTAATTTTTTTACGAGTTGTAGGGGTATCCGAAAATTCTGTATAAAATCCAGAGGATTCTCGGGATCAAATAAAAGCCAAAAAAAAATCATGAGCCTCATCGGCGTCGAGATTTCAACCGTCCGATTTACTGTGTAATATCTCATATATGTAAAGTTAATTCGATTCGGGCATATTGCAATGAACGTTCAAAAATGCTTTTTACGGATATAAAAAAAACCCGTCACAGACCAATCGTGTAGCAAATCAATAATAATTTTTTCCATACCGATAGGTTTTTTTGTACGAAAAAAGCTTCGGGGCTGAGCCACGGTCTGCGTTGTGGTGAAAAGAAACACAAACGCCCACGCAGGCACCCGCGAGCTCTACCGCAGCCGATTAACGGGACCAATTAACGCGTGGGCCGTATTTCAATAATCCAGACCTCCGGAATCCCGTGAGAAGTCAAATTTCAGGGCAAAAATTCATCGCCGCGGATGTAAAGAGGATGAAAATATTTTTTTTCATAAATAAAATAACGAAAAACCATCAAAAATCGAAACAAAAACACGAAAAAAACGCGACCTTTTCAACGAATGCCCATTCGATGGAAAAACAATATTCCGAATCAATCAAATCGATTAATCGAAACAATATATCAAATTACCCTCAACGTTGGCCAAAAAATAACGTCCAATTGTTTATTTTATCAAATCACTACTTGCCTCCCGGGTCGTGGGTATTTTTTTCCTCGAACGTCCTCGATTCGATTCTCCGTCGTTTCATTTATTTGTCTGATTCACCTGAAAGCGACATGTGTCCTCAAATTTAAGAGGATGGTCCACAAGCTTCCCGCTGTTGCCTTTTTTGGCGTCCATTCCGCATGACATGCTCGCTGCCTCCGGCTACCGAACGGGGCACAACTTGAACTCGGAAAATGTTTGCAACGTCCACGCGATTCCGGGCAAAACATTGGCCACTGTTGCCACGCGGTATCAAGTTTTTCAACGTCGTGCTCGCAGCTGGCGTCGCAATATGCTATGGATTAATATCGGTCGAATTATCGCTCTCCAGACTGCGGAGAGGAAAAAGTTAAATATGGAGAGCAGTTCCCCGGGAGCTTACAAATAATATAACGTAATTACCGAAGTTGCCGAAAATACAGAACCATTGTCAGCCTTTTTTTTTTTTTTATTTTACCGGAAGCTCGGACATATTTTCTCCATTTGACTCGAATAAAAAAAAAAATTCCTCCCAATTTCAATTGTATCGAATCCTTTCCAATTGTTGAAAATACCGGAGTTGCTAAATTTATAGATTCAATGTCAGACTTTTTTTTGGTTTCATTAGAAGCTCGGACATATTTCTTTCCTTTTTCTTGAATTAAAAAAATGTCTGAATTCCCCGAATGAAATTTTAATGGTTGGGAATTTTCCGCAATTGAAAAAACAAGCATTTCGATTTCTTGAATTCATATTTCAATTCTCAAGAATTTTTCTCAATTAAAAAAATATTGTGAATCTTGATTGTAATTATTGGGAATTTTCCTCAATCAAAACGAAACTTCTCAATTCAAATTTCAATCCTTGGAAATTTCTCTCAATTGGAAAAAATAGTTTTTCAGCTTTTTGACTCAAGATTCAGTTTTTCGAAATTTTCCTTACTGGAAAAAAATCTGAATTTAATCTTCGATGCTTGGGAATTTTTACCAATTGAAGAAAAAACTTCGAAATTTTTCAATTAAATATTAAGCTCTCGAAAAAGATTCTTAATTGAAAAAAAATGGAGCATTTTCTCAATTCAACTTTTAATGCTCGTGATTTTTTCTCAATTTTTTTAAATTCAGTTGGACGTCGAGCAAAAAGCAGTTTTTGGCTATGATTCCGGGCTAGTGAGTACACATCTCAAGCAACAACGTAACGTGTCGTCGTTGGCATCACCGTAGCCAACGTCGTCATCCCCGTCGTCGTATACGGGAGGATTCCCGAAGAGAATAGTCAGCTCTGCTTTCTATATCTCTCTTTCTTTCTCTCTCTCACTCTCTCTCTCTCTCTCTCTCTCTCTCTCTTCATCGCTGCCTCGCTCCCTCCTTCTCTTTCTCTTTCTCCCTCTCCCCCAAGGGATGTTCTTTTGACGGGCGCGCCATTGTCGTTCACGACAGTCTCTGTCGACATTACATCAATCTTTTTCTTCTTTTTCTACTTCTTCTGCGTCGTGCCCTTCGTCCGTTCCTTACGCTTCTCGCCTCCGCACCCTGCCCCGTTTTTTCTCCCTGCTTCCCTCCTCCCTTCCTCCCACACTCCTTCTCCTTCTTACAACCCAATCCCCACCTCCCGTCTTTATTGAAAATTCTGCAGAGCGCTTCTTAGTTTTTCCGTTCTCAGGCGTCCTTCGCTCCGAGTACAAGTCAACCCCTCCCCACTTCCAACCCCCGCCGCCCCCCCTCTAGACAACCCCTATTCGGCGCTGGTGATACTCGTTGCAATGTGGCTGGCTAGTCGATGGCATTATCAATCACCAGATGTCGTACGTGTGTCTCCGCTGCCATGTACGTTTGGTACGCATGGGCGCACGTTCCAGTATATGTATCAGCTAACGGAATCCAGTAGCGCGATGTGTACCCGTACTCTCTCTGTACTGCATGTACCACCTGCAGTGCCATCCGCGTTTCCGTGAGCTCACGGGGTAACGCATGGTCGCCCTCACATCCTCTCGTATACTATGTGTGTCCACACTACGTGCCAACCAACCCGCGATATACCACGCCAGCGTGCACCCCCGTCGAAGCCCATGTTCCCATAAACATATCAAATGGCATACAATTATACATATATTACGATTTCAGTAATTTATCGAGACCGGATGTCGTATGAGTAGGTGGAGGTTTTTCGACTGACTGTTCCGATCTTCACTGAAAAAGATGACGCATTTTTTTCCATGAGACTCGTAGGTTTCAGGGTTCCTTGATTAGGCGACGTATCGCCGTTAGGAACATTAGTAGAGTTGGAGAAGAGACATTAGGAGCATAGCATTTTCGAGATCTTCGACTGTTGACACATTGATCGGTGGAAATTTTGATCCCCAACCAACTACCTGACCTATATTTTTTTTCGTCGAGGAATATAACGCCATACTTAGAGCTTACGGGGAAATTTTTTTAATGGAGGTCTTAAGGTGTTATCGATTTCTAGAGATTAATTATTAAGAATCCGGTAGGAAATTTTCTGCGACCTCGACCAGTTATAAGATATGAAAAACTCATCGATGATTCAGGTACACAAAAAGTCGTAAGCTATGGACATGAAGGGCCTTGTAGCGGACGATTCCACGAATTATTGCTATCGATAAGCTCATGTAACTTGTTTGTATTTTAATTTTTGCGAGCAAGGAAGTAAAGAATAATTATTCATTTTCAAAAATCTGTTTCGGGGTGTTATTACATTTTTTTGTTGGCAATATATTTTTGTTCATTATTCGATATATCAGTGGTTGGAATGCCGAATAAGTCTGTAAAAAGAGTTTTCGAGACACAACGATTTTACGTTGCAAATGCTCTGTCACAGCGGAAAAATCGATTCTAAAAATATTAATTCAGATTAAACTCAGTTCTTGATACGACTTAAGGCAGGATTCAGTGAAATTCAAATTGTCTGTAACTTATGAATGAAAAAACACTGTTGACTCATTTGATTTTGTGTACAAATCATGGACTCATCTATTTTGCCCACCGGTGCGGGACCATCTATAATCGATATACGTTGTCAAATAACAAATCTGTATTTTACCGATAAAAACATTTCAAGAAAAATTCCAAAAAAATACAATGTCATTTTCATTGTTGATTTTCTTAACGGTGAAAAACGGTGCATTTATTTTATTTCTACCGACAACATGGACTTATTCATCTTTCAGGTTATTTCTTTATCTAACTCTTTCGGTTCATGCTTCAAACCACAGATATTATGTAATTTTGGACCGTCGGATCTCGAACGTTCGGAGCTAGTATCCGCACCCGAATTTTTTAGATTTTCGAAACTTCGACGTCAGACAATGGAATTCCAGAAGATTAACCGCGTAACGTAATAGGTAGTCTAGGTAGAACGTGATCACGAGAATGCATGTACGATCTAGTACATGGGATAGGTTTGTGTGCCCCGAGGCGACTTGGTATATCATAATTGAGCGAGTGAGTTTGCGACCTGAGCTTTCATGCGCTGAGGGACGATGTGTTTCCAGCCGTGTGTTCTATATTCATGTTCGTCGGGGATTAACGGAGCAGAATATTTCAAATTATATGAATAATGGGGGCTGCTTATTCACGATGTATTGGCAAAATCCATGATGTAATTTTCCAATCTCGAGGGGGATGCTGTTACGCCCCAGAATTTAGAAAACTTTTCGATCAGTTGGGAATGTACGATTCGTTGTAGAATCAGAGAAGAAATTTTACGGTGAACCTATAATTTGGTTGAAACACCACGCTCAGCTGGACTCTGGGCAGCAGTTCTATTGATTCCTTGCGGTAAACATTTGAAATAAACGAGATGGAGTCGGTTATGTCACCTATCTCAGGGAGAACGATATAGCTATAAGTAAGGTGTCTCATCCAACCGCATCGCATCGTGCTACTGTGCTATTAAGGGTCGGCATCGAAGTTCTAAACGTTCCGGTCAAAGTTTCAAATGCTCGATATTCCGACAGTGTCAAATTTTCGTGCACGAAACCGACAGTCGATGGATCCGAATGGACAGAGTCGCGAACTGTCATATTTCCGAAACAAAAAAATTGAAATGTGCTGCATGGACTCGATAATGTTTCGAACGGCAATACATCAACTGGTAAAGGTTTTGACGAGATGGTATTTTGATGGATTAAATTTCCAAAAAATGGGGCTTCTGAATGAAATAAGCCACCCGACGTCGAGACGAAGTAAAACTATTGTCTCAATCTCTCCCTCTACCTCTGAGTTGCTGCCATTCTCACGCGGTCGAATGAACTACGTCACTATATCTATACAGACGTTTTGGGGATTGTGAGCTTCCGGGCTATTGATATTCGGATCGATGCCGATTCGGAAATTTGATTTTTCGAGACGGTTCGATTTGAATCCGAGACCTGTCGGACATTTAAACGTTCGGGATTTTTAATTCCGCTACATTAACTGTTCGGACGTCAAGAAATTGGAGGTTTGGATTATTGGGAAATAACAATTTGAATAAAAAAATGTTGACGTCATGAGCTTCTGGAACATTTTGGAATATCCGGAACTTCGATCCTCACTCGTCGTCAACGCGTTGTCACGTCACATACTCACCAGAAGTATGGAGGAATACATATTCTGATGACGTGACTATCTAGTACGATACAATGAAAAATGGCCACGGTCATCATATGCCGTGGCTGACTTATCATTCTCGGTAGAAACTACAACTTCTCCTTTACCGTTGTTGTGTACGAAGAGCATGACATACCCCACCATATTTTCGAGCCCAATCATATGATACATTTTTTTTTTTAAAGTGAGTTTTCTCTCATATTCAAAGAAATGTTCAGATAAATATTCAAATAAAGTTAATGACACCTGTTGGGGCTTATTCAAGAAAAGCTTCAAAGAGTACTCACTATTTTTCTTCAAAGTTAAAATAATAAATAGGGTTCTCGTAACCGTCACTTAAATTCGCTCAAGTACGCCATACCCCATGTGCACAATACGTAATTTTTCAGAGCCGTGCGAAACGAAGGTCAACCACGATGGATGTGTCAGCCAACCTTTTCTTCCAGTGTAGCATTGCCGTACTTACGTATAGTGTTCACAAGTCGCTGTGAAAGTACGCCGCCACGATTGTCATAAAACTTTGAGTATTCGTGAAAGGTAGCGTATGGTGGGAAGGGGCTTCGGGTGGCCGCGTAATTAATTTCAGCTTTCTGGGGGGGGGGGGGGGGGGGGGCATTTGGGGTTCGCCCCGAGGATCTCGGATATTCGTTGGAAGGGTGGTTCTCCGAGCTTTTCCATCGCCTTCGGTTTTCCGCTGCTGCCACTGCGAGACGCCACGGCTCGAGACGCGAAGTCGGCGGCCGCGGGTAAGACCGCCCCCAGGCACGATTCGGGTATAATGCAAAATGAATTTTCTTCTTTCTTCGTTCTTTTATCATGATACTTCCCCGCCATCGCGCAGCCTATCCCCCAGGCGCCGTTCTCTTTGCGAAAGTACTTTCAACGTTGTTCTCCTCTAATTAATTCCCCGAAATAGTCCTCCATGGGTTAGGATAAGGACGAGCGAGATCGTGCTTGCCAATTATTAAAATCACAACCCCAAAGGAATTCTCGCCATTTTACTGTTGTTGTTATTTTTTTTTATGACTGGAGGTACGCCAAATTGCGTTGCGTACGTATGACGTATGTATTTCATACGTATTGTGGTTCGAAGGCAAAACCGAATATAGCCTTAAGACGAGGTTTCGAGAAATAATAATTTTACGTTGCGAACTTTTTATCACAACGGAGAAAAGGATTTTAAAAATAATAAATATCGAGTTGAACTTAATTTTTGGTAGTATTCGAGGTAGAATTTAAGAAAATTTAAATAGTCTATAATCTATGGATAAAACAAATACTGTTGGATTTGTTTGGTTTCGCCTACGAATTATTAACTCATCTGGAAACAATGGACTTGCTCGGTTTTTCCGACACAATTGGACTTATTCGAATCACAAAAATCTCATTCAATCGTATTTCTTGAAGAAATGGATTTATTTGGGTTTGCCTTTAGACCACGAACGATAATTTACTGTTCGATGAATCGTCGGGTCGAGAGGGCGGAATAATTTTGGATCTTTAGCCGCAGAGCACTTGGCCTACATAGGAACGCGTACGCCGTCAGCGAGTTTCAATATTCCGTGAAATAACGGGAAAATTGTCGGAGTAAAGTTTCGCCCAAACACAATAGTTTTATGGATGCCACGTGCGACGAAGTAATTAATATTCAACCTGTTAGAGCGTACGAAACAAGCTTGCCATAATGTGCATGAATTTCGTGTCTTTGCCCCCCCCCCCCGCCGCGCGAGTTGCGAGAGCTATGAGTGATTACATATCAGGCACCCGAGAGAACTTTCTCCGAACTCCTCAACTTTTAAATGTATCACCGCACCCGAGGCAACGGTTTTTCAACATTTTTTATTGCTTCTCTCGTAACTCGTATTAGTTATGGGTATTTTTATTTTCACGCAATAATGCATCGAGAAATAGTACGCAAATAGTAGATTGAGAATACAATGCATTCGGATCCAATGCTAATGAATGAAGAATTGATTTTTTTGAAATAATTCATGGGTAAAAAAGTAAGAAATTGTTGATGTAATCAATCTCGCTCGCTCGTTTTGTATCGCTGACTTAATACAAAAATGTCTGTTTTCATCAATTCCAATGTTTATGCCCTAATAACTCTCGAACAGTAACATAGAACCATAGATAAAACCATAAATCCGGAGTATTTTTATTGCACAAAGTGGAATATTGAATTTCCATCCACTTTGCCAAAAAAAATCATGTAAAAATTTAATTATCGCGTACTTCAACGATCGTAGGAACAAATTTCATTCTGTAATAGAATTCCATGTTGAAGAATCATGGAAATCGATTGTAGTGGAAATAAAATGTTCGACTAACCTTTCATACAATTTTTTTTACTCGTGAGTGGACGGAAGGTTTTTCTGCATTTCGATTACTTTTCAACGAGCTACGAGGGCATCGGCTCTTATCCAAGCTTTTTCCCGTGACCGGATGTAGGTCCGTGTGTGCTGGCGCGGAAGCCCGCTGCCCTACAGTGGATAGAGCCTGCCCAAGCATCGACAGAGCAATCGATCTTCAACTTTCATAAAACGACCCGGATAAGCCGGTCATACATTCGCGGATGATTCGTAGAGAGCGATGAAAGGGGGTGGGGGAGGGGA
The DNA here is from genome assembly GCA_963971145.1 of Sussaba pulchella. Lineage (NCBI taxonomy): Eukaryota > Metazoa > Arthropoda > Insecta > Hymenoptera > Ichneumonidae > Sussaba > Sussaba pulchella. The sequence goes on from OZ020164.1 coordinate 5,631,125, forward strand.
GGCGTTGAAATCGAGCCAATGACTCGAGAAGTTTCGTGAGTCCAGTTTACCTCTTGCATCGGATGTACACGCACATAAATTCGGGGAAAACTCAGGTGTTTTTATTCCTTTTCTATTTATTTTATTTCAGAAATAATGCGTCTGACTCGACAAGCATTCCCACAGTTTCAACCCGTAAAACTCAATCGACGACAATTGTTTCAATTGATTGATGTATATGGGGTTAATTTGTCGAATTTCGGACAACTTTGTACTTTACTATCTGGGATCTTTAAAATACACAGATTGAAGTGCATGTTGAGAAACGAATTACCAAAATTTTCCGATTTTTCTTTCTATTATTTTAGCATCAATGAACGTATTTTAATTTTTTTTTCGTTTTTTTAATTCAGGTATTTGTTATCACATGTTTAAGCGGTTAAAAAATATATTAAGAATCAGTTTTTAACATGAAATTGTCTTAGTTTTTCGGAAAAATATCAGTTATTTATGTCAACCCTAAAAAATTTATTAAAATCAAATTCGAAACTTCAAAAGTTGTTTTTCGGCCGTTGCCCACATTCTGGGAGTCTTTTCAATACTTTTGTCAGAAAGCTGAGACAATTCTACAGGAACTATGGAGTTTTCGAGTTGGGTTCTCCGTACTTCGTTTATAATTTATTAAGGAACAAAAATTCAATAAAGAAGATGCAATAATGTTATTTATTTATTTATTTTATGACACGCTGCGCGTAAAAGTGCGGTTTTACGCTCACTTCGTTCGCGTCAAACCGCATTTCCGCACCTTGTGACATAAAAATTCTTACGATACTCGTACGGAAAATGTTTTCTGGACTCGTGTGATTGCAACACTCGCCTTTGGCTCGTTCTGCAAACTCACACTCGTCAGAAAAAAAAATGTCGTACTAGTGTCATAATGTACTATTTTTCGCTAACTTCAAATTTTTGCACAATCACCAAATTTTTTTCGTTACTTTCTGACATCATTTTCCACGATATATATATTTTGTAATTGTTTTTACCGGCTGGGTGACACCTAAAAAAAATTCAATGTCATTTTTTTTTCCAATGGAGTTACAATTTTCAATAGTTTTTAAGCTTGTTGTAGGTCTTGATGAAAAGATAATAAACTTAAAAAACAACGATTAAACGTATTTTATAGTCGCAATAACGTCTACGCGTAAAATACGAAAAATTGGAGAATAACATATTTGAATCTTTTATATTGAATTTTTGTTATTCAATAAATAATAAAAAAACTTACAGGGAACTCAACTCAAAAAATACATACTTCCTGTGTCATTTTCTTAACTTCCTGCCAAAAGTATTGGAAGCATTCCCAGGATTTAGGCAACGGCTGAAAAATGGCCGTTAAAGTTTCGAATTCGATTGTATCAAAGTTTTGAGGGTTGATATGAAGAATTGATATTTCTTCCGCAAAGATGTAACAATTTCAGCTGTCAAAATAAGAGAAAAAAAAACGGAAATAATTTGGAAATTATTGTTGGAGTGATTGTTGAAATTATTGTTGAAATTATTGATGAAATTATTGTTGGAATTATTGTTGTTTCTCAACATGCACTTTAAACGGTGTAAAAATCATAAAGATGCCAGATAGTGAAGGCCAAGTCATCCGAAATTTCATGGGTCCGCCCATACATATTCTATTCTCATTTAAATTTCAATTCAACTGAATCTCCGCCACGGATTTTTCTATACATTACGAATCGTGAGTCAAGCTTTTTGGAAAATTAATTTTCAAGCACGAGTCTTTTTGCGAAAGAACGTTTTTTGAGTCGTGTTTATTTTATATTGTCGAAAGGACGGAAGATGGTGAGTAATAGCGCAACGAATCGAGCCACTCGAGCTGCATAAGCGTCGGAGATGGTTACGTATCGTGGCCTCGGTACTTGCCCTGAATAATCTAGGACCCTTGCATATTCCCGAGCATGATATTTTTTTTTCTCTTTGCCTTGGTCGAGCAAGAGCATTAGTCGGAGTGGGATTCCCCGAGAGACTTTTTACATTAAGTCCTTTCTCATAATTGAATAGTTATCTTCGGTCTTGCAATGATCTTTTTACCGAATGTATATATAAAGTATTCCATGGCAAATCGGACGGTCCTGACGACCTGACCACGAACGATTCAGTTCTTAGTTTTTTTGTGGCTTCCATTTGACCCCAAAAACACCTCTGATTTTTTTTTTGAATGTTTAGATCCCTCCGCGAGCCATTAAAAATTAAAAACTATCCCCACATAAGGGAACGTTTACTTTGACATAATTTAAGATTTTGACGTTTTTTCTGCGATCCCAGTCGGTCAGAAAACGGGGGTTGCCAACATTTTAGAGTGGGACTGTTATTGCAATTTTTTTTTCTAATATCAAAAATATTATCAAAAATATATGCGAAAAATATTATCAATTATTCAAACCCGTAAGGAAATTATCATTATTATTATGATTATTATTATTATTATTATTATCAATGTAATTATCATTACTATTGTTATTATAAACGAAACAAAAAAAGATTTTGAATATGTATAATATTTTCTATTTAATAAAATAAACAAAAAACGATAAAGATCTCACTCTGAAATTTTTGCAAATTTCATTTCTTGATATACCGGAATCGCAAAAGTATCGAAGGTTCCAATTACGTCGAAGTACACTTTTCGTCGTATGGGGGTAGTTTCTTCTCTAAAGGTCGTATAGAGAATCCAGAAATTCTGAAAAAAATCAAGGGTCTTTTAGGATTCAAATAAAACCCAAAAAAAAAAAATCATGCACTGAATCCATCGAGGTCAGGGTTTCAACCGTCCGATTTACGTTGAATACCCCATATCTCTATGTACAGCGGTCGATGATATATACCGTAGTACCGTGAAAAAGCATTTTACGTTTCTACTTTTTATACTACAATAAATTTGTACGCCCTGGTAATTCGACGGACGATGTTTCAATGTGACGTAAATGGTCGACCCTTTCGCGAGGTAACGCAGCAGCTCTATTGAAGGGAGAGAGAGAGCGAGAGAGAGAGAGAGAGAGAGAGAGAGAGAGAGAGAGGAAGAGAGAGAGAGATGGAATGACAAAACAAAGGTACCGGGTACGGTTGTGTTGGCCTGCTTCCACTACATCAACGTCCACGGTTAACAATGCCTTGGTCCATTCTTATGTGTCTACATAACCGGAGCCCGGTTCGTATCTTTGATGCCAAGAGCGGAAAAGGAACGAAGCGGTGGTAGCGACGCAAGACCAACAGAAGTATATATACGACATTAACTTAGACGGTAAGAAAAGAGTTTCTCAATTTAATGGCGCAGCAACCGCGTACCGACTGATTCCCCCCCTGTCCGTTCCTTTCCGACACTCACCCCACAACCTTTTTTGTTTCGCACAATTAAGGGTACAACCTAATTTAACGGTCACGATATTACAAATTTTTTTCGTTTCTCCTCGACTATCCACGACAATTATGGTTTTTCTTGTCAAGAATTAGCCGGGCGTGTCTTTTTCTCCTAGAGAAAGCAGCTACGGGCATAGTGCGAGACAGAATCCTCCCCATGATCTCAGTGTAATCCCTTTCTCCACCTCCTGCCTTCAACGACCCGCAACGATAACGTTTCGGCGGATTACCCTGTGGAATAATTCAATTTGGGATAATCATACGGACAATCAAGAAAATTGTATGGTTACACAAAATTGGGAAAAAATTATATTTCTACCGAAAATCGAGAAAAAAAATATCGCTGCTGTAGGCAACGGTTAAGAGTGAATTTTCCTGCCACCAGTTATCGAACGATTTAGGTCAATCGATATGGTAACTCACCGTGTGAATGACCATGAGGGTTGAGCATATCAGTTTTTGAACGGGCACCTATCGAATAAACGTGCAATAATTTATTGCGGCTAATAACATTGACATGATAAATATGCGAAAAGCTACGGGTAAATGGGAATTTTATAGAATTTCGGCTTTGTGTCGATTACTGAACTCTTCAGTGCATCAGGCATTTGTTTCATCAGAGCATAAATAAGTTATCAGTACTGAAATTATTATTCATTTTTTAAACACTTGCACTAACACAGCGAAAATGTATTTTCGACTATAATCGCCTATAATCTCGCCTATTTCGACTATAATTTTGCGCGTTCGACAACATTTTGAAAAACAACCGTGTCGCATTCAGAAACAATTTCCATACCAATCTATCCGTTCACACCCGACGGAAGTTTATCGTCCGTCCGTTCGTCTAAGCTCTATGTATGCACAGGCATTGTCCGCTAAGTTTGATTGCATTGTTGCATGAACTTCCGATTTCGAGCATCGCACGGAAACCGATTTCTGAACGAAGCCAAAGCTCAATCTAGCTTCCCAACATGCATACGATAGTCCCGTACATTGGTTGTTCCTAGCGAAGAACCTTGACATTGGCGAATTTTGACGACATTTGATGCATTAACAAATTCAACTGACAAATCCGACACACGCGGATTCAACACGACTACATTGAACACAAACAATTTTAACACACACGGCAACAACCCTAGCATATTCAACATTGACCACTATCAGTCTATTCGGAAAACATACTAGGAATAAAAATAAACGGAAAAATATTTGCTTTCAGAAGTTTAATAATCGAAATTAAATTTGAAAAATTACCAATAGAAGGAGATATTTTCCATATAAATTGACGAATAAATGGAAGGAAAGCAAATCTAAAAAACCCAAAGAACTCAAATGAATTCAAGAAAAGAATTGAAAATATGTTGAATTTTATAATAAAGGAGATAATGTTGAAATTAATTGGGTTCCAAATTATTTCGTTGAAAAATAGAATGGTGAGTTTTATCTACAGCTGATCGAATGCTAATATTTACAAAGGTTGAAGAGAAAGGTTCCCATTGGTAATTACCAGACTCCGAAATATGTACTGTAATATTCCACTCCAATGAACTTCAGATTTTCGTGAAAGTTGCATGACTTTGTCGCAACGAACCACTCCGAACAACCATTTTATCCCATTAATATTGTATGTATGTATGTTTTGCACCGATCCCCTGAGGGTTACGGGTGCCTGAAACGATGCTCCTTCCTACCTCTACGTTGCCGTGGTATCACGGTCTCTTCCACAGGCTTATTCCATTAATATTACTGGTGTTAAAAGTCACCAACCCGACGAAACTCGTACAGCCGGCGCATAATTAAAACCGTTCTACTTTGATGGGAAAGTCAAAGGCTTAACCAAATGCATAATTAGACAGAAGTTGAGTGTCTTCAAGGTATGTACCCATATCGGCAAATGAACCACCGACCACTGAACCACTTACCCGAAAATTAATTTCTGTACAATACGTTTTCATTCTCCAGTCGATATCGGCGCAAGAATTTTCTCCAGAAGCGTCTTTTTTAATTTTTTAATGTAGCTTTACGTATTTTTTTAATATTTCCGAGTTATATAAGCGGTGTGCCGATTTGTCTTTCATTGGTGGAACATATGAAATAGAACACTGGGTTTGATAATTGTCATGTGCTTGTCATACGCCGGTGCTGTGTAATTTCCGTTGGTAAACTTCTTTGCAGATGCCCCGTTGTTTTTAGTACTTTTGGTCGGATTTATCGAACTTGTTGAAGCAATTTTCACTGTGCAGGGAGTTCAAACAGCCTCGGCCATGATCCAGTATGGGCAGTATCCAGGCTGGTGAGTTGATATTTTAGGTGCTCGTCTTGCACTATTCCTACCGAGAATTCCGGACAGCATGGGTGTTGTTTTGCGTGCCTTATCTATGATTAATTCGGGGTGGCGTGCTGTGTTCAGCGTCTAGCGTAGAATTATGCCCCGGTAGAAGCGTCTCAGGTGACACCATCAAACTCGGTAGATATGCTCGTATCTATTCCGCACTATGACATTACCGCCGACTATCCTATCACTTCTATTCGCCGCTGCCTGTTTTAGAAATAAAACGGCAATTTTTCAAACCATTCCGGCGTCATGTAGACATTCTTCGGAATTTGTGTTCTGATAAGTTTTGTTGAGTAAGCGGAGCCGAGAGCTTCCCCGCGTGTTGATAAACATTGTAACGTTAGCTTCTCAGTATCCTGCGGGAATCTATGATGAGATTGAATCTCTAACTTGATGTTATGCGAAGAAGTTTTCGAAAATACAGAAAAATTACACGCTAGTTATTGGGTTTACGGCTGATACAAGTCAGGAAATTTTTATTTCAAATTCCACGTTGTTGCACAAGTTTTTATAAAAAAGTAGCATTCCAGTTAGAAATAACGTTGACCTTGGAATCTGCGAAACGCCTCCACCAATAAAAGCAAATTATGAATACGTAATGCATCGTTGTGATGAGGCAGTCTAAGGTACCTAAATTGCACAGTTTTGCATTGAACAATAGCTGCTTCCCACTTAATACCGGTACAAGAGGCTTTAAAAATCAAATATTTATTGTAAATATTGTATTTTTCTTCAATCCGACAATTATGGGTCATCTCAATCGTAATCGATAGATTGAGTGGTTAAAGGTTACTGCGAAGCTATCTTCTTCTACTTAACTATGGCAATAAAATCGTACAAGCTATTTTGAGCCCTTGGCGTTCAAAACTTTGGAATGTGTAGAAACAAAGGATTTTTTCCGTAGCCCCAGCTTGATCACACCTTCATCTCCTCTAGACATCGAAATGACAAACTATTGACATTGTCTATCTGCTCATTTGAAAAAAAAAAAATTTGTAGAAACGATTGGTTGTAATTAATAGATCTGCGCATATATAAATTCGACGAGTCGTCAAGAACATCGACACGAAAAGAAGACGAGACCGCATCATTGATAAGATTCATAATTATTGGAGTAACAATAGAACGAGAGAATTATTGATGTCACTCGATTGGTTCTCCTTCGAATTTGAATCGCTACGCAAGCGATGCTCATTTCGTCGAGCAAATAATGAATGGAGATTCGAATAAACTTTCTGCGACATTAATTACTTCGTGGAATAAAGAACGAAAAGTTGGACGCTGGGCGATTGTAGAATCTTAGGGGGAACTGATAGCGCTCGGCGTTCGACGAATTGTTAGCGAAGAAAATCGTTAAATTCGGAGTTGGCCGAGAGGGTTTTGTAGTGAATTTCATGTTCGAAATTGTCAGAGTGCAGGAGAACGAACGGGACAACAAAGGGTTAAAGGTCATCGTTAAGCTCTCAGAAAGCCTTGAACCACCCTCTTAAAACTTTACCGCTCGGAAAATAACCCGAGACCCTCGAGCTAAGCCGATTTATTTACCATAAAACTCGGCCGTTGATGTGGCTGCATTGAGCATCGTCGAATTCTCGCTAATTTTAAAGATATTTCACCCTCGCACCGTCTGCCACTTTTCCCTCATTGTCCGCTACGATCTTGCGACGAGCCATTAATTCGAAAATGGACTTTATTCAAATGACCAAAATATCTGAAGTAATTGTATTGTCGACAGCGATAATTACAAGCGGCAAATATTCTCGATTGTGGCACCGTGCCGAAGAATTCGAACAAGAGCAATGTGTTGAAAAAGGAATTGCCGCGAAACATCGAGAAATTACATTTGGGAAGAATCTCTCGAAGTGTGTGTGTGTGTGTGTGTGTGTATGTGTGTATTAAGGTCTGTTGTAGGAAAAAAAAATTGGCAGCACTGAGATTTACAGTATACACACGCTTGAAGGAAAGCTTGAAAGTATATGCATTTAAAAAAACATCTGGCCAAATCTGAGCCCAATCGAACTATTTTCAGAGAATTTTGAATTTGATTAACACGTGAAAAAATTGTTTGACCAGTGGAGATCGCCTTTGCGGGTAGGTATCAGCACTCGAGGATTGAGAACCAGAGTAATACATGATATTACGCTCACACAAAATTGAGAATCATGAGTTCCACTACAAACTTTTTGTTATCAACAACAAATATTAAAGACTTACAAAACTGTTTACAATTCAAAAGGACGATCACGCAACGAATTGATTACTTGCAGTTGGATTCAATACAAGTAAACGAGTAGGAAAAGTGAGGAATACATAAATAGGCCGATCTATTTTTACTGAAAACATCGATTTCAGGGAGTCAAACATTTTTTTCACACAGCATTTTCTGATAGCGTATATATAAAATCTGAAAGCTGTCGATTTTTTTTTACTACACTCCTCAGTTCGCATGTGTGTATGTCTTAAAACCCTCCAAAATTCAAACGTCTACCGCTCGAGAACGGTTTGAGCGGCATCGTTCAAATTTTGCCCGAATGCGGTGCCTTAAAATGACTACTCCACGTGTGGATTTTGCAAAAACTGTCAGAGCCGCTCGGATTTGACGGGTCGGTTTCGAAATTCCTACTGCTCAGTTGTCCAACAACGTATCTATAGATATAGTGGCGTAGCTCGGACTACCGCGTGAAGATAATTACGTGGTAGATCGAGCTACACACCACTATATCTTTATATACGTAGTAGGACAACTGACAATGAGCAGTAGGAATTTTGAGACCTGTACGCGTTACTGGTGTAAATAGTTCTTTACAAATAAAATGATGCTCACGGATGCTTGGTATCCAATTCGGGCTAAATCCAATAAGAAGTTCAGATTTTGTAGGATTTTGAATTTTCAAACAAATTTACGTTTTATTCTAACTCACGTCAGCCTTAATCGATTCAACCCAAAGTTGCTACTGGTGGGGAGAATCGTTTTGTACCATGTACAACTTGACTAGGATCCATCATACGGACTAGATTTTATAGGCATGTGAATTTTTCGAAAAATGTACGTTTGCCTGCCTCACGTCAGCTGACTGGCATTAGCTTCCACCAATCGCCCCCGAACTTGCTATACGTACGGATCATGACTTAACCGATGGTATGTGTAAAATTAAGCACAGATCCATCGACAGGGCCGAATTTTATATGAGGTACAAGCTGCAAATTAACACGTCCAAACTGCCATGTTAGACGTTCTCAGCTGATGCGAAACCTCGTAGAGGAGTTCGTGTATTACCACAAATTCGAAGGAAGCAGTCTGCGAGCTTGATCTTGCAGCTTCTTTCTTTTGTTTTCAGAACTCAGACGGCGACTGTAATTCGACGACAGTATTTTCGTCGGGGGCTTTTTAATAATTCCCACTTATCTTTGTTCAATTTTATGGTCGGGAGAAAATGTCAGTTTAAATTGGACCTTTCAACGAATTACAAAGAAAATGAGCGAGGACGCTAAATCGTCTTTTTCCCTTCGAGACATTCGAGAAGATATTCCGCGAAGCATAAGATTGCCGACTTAACGCTTCATATATATACATGTATACTATTCCTCAGAGGATGTAGTCTCTCGCCTCATTATATAGTGGCGTAGGAGAAGCTTTTCTGCGGCCACAGGACCCCCCCCCCTCCCCTTCCCCCTTTCGACCCGCAGAGCATGAGCGTTATTGGGTGGACATTTTTTGAGAATCGTAAATTTACATTTGCACAATTCAGAGCACCGGGAACTTTGACAATGAGTCCTTGTACATTCTTCATAGTTTGAACGAGGGATACAAGATGGCAGGATTCGTGGACGTTGGGCGCAGGCATTAAAAGTGCAACAGTAGTGTGAGATATTCTTGCTGAAGGACTCGTACGATTTTCCAATGAAATCGCGTACCTTAAGCGTATTGCATATGCACGAATGTAGATTTTGAAGTTGTCAATGTCAAACATTTCTCATGCATGGGTGCAATAGTGCCGTACGAAGAATAATTATCACGTGGTTCACAGTTACGATATAAATTTGGATACGAATAATATATTATTGGGGTGATTGAATTGGGTAGAAGATGTTCGGTTTATGGAAACTTTTATACTTGACGGATTTTTTTTCTCGTATTCAATGTATTTCATCGTTGTTTCTCATTTTCGAATGCTGATTTTTTCATTACGATGCTTAGAAGACTTACACTTTATTTTCGGACAAATTATAATTGATTTTTTGTCACGTGTAATGTCTCAGTCATTTTACAAGATTTCTACGATCGTCAATATTTAACTGATAATGATACAAAAATCAAGAATTGCAAATTAATAACGGTCAAATTTTTACGCGTAAATAATATTGCTTTTATAAATTGATTCATCTTCGTTTTGAGTTACACTCTTGTATTGATTCAAATATAATATTCTGACTGATACATTTTATGCACGTCATCAATCGTTTCTGTCATGTACATATATTAATGAACTTTCCTGCATAGGAATTTATTAATATATGCGGCATTTCACCGGATTTAATACACCTTCGAACAGTTAACGCAACATTTTTGCTCCACGATTTTTCACATCAATTTGTATGGAAAATTAAGAGACACGAGCTTCGGGTTTTTCGATTTTGAGCGAACGTCATTACGATACAGACGAATTAAGTTTTTTAACCATTGATGAATTTTAATTTTAAAAAAATTGAAATAAACACATTAAAAGTATTTTTAAGCAAAAAATAGCTATCACTTCTGAAGGAAACGTGAGTATACTCAGCTCAAGATCTTATAATTTTTGGTTTTATTCAAGGAATAAAAAAAAAATTGTTAAGAAATTAAAATGTGTTTGTAGACTTTTGCAATTTTTAATTGTTTAACTAGAGTTAAACTTAAACTAAAAGTTTTAATGGTTCGACGTAATTATGTATACTTTCATCGTCTAGCACGTACAAAAACAACGAGGAAACATGCACCCTTCTTTCTTGAATTTATCGATAATCGTCGCTGAGATATATCGGTTTGAAAACTTTATTTACCTGTATCGTGATGGCGATGGCTCAAAATCAAAAGAACTGAATCACTTATCTCTTCATTTTCCACATCAATCGAATTCCACAACAGAGAAAAATCGTGGGGCAAAAATTCCGCATCAACTGCTCGAAGGTGTCTGAGTTCCGGTGGAATGTTTCACGTGTGTATGACAGAAACGATTGATAAACGAATGTAAAGTTAATAAGCCTGAATATTACATCTGAATGAACGAACAAGTGCAAGTGGAATGAAAGGAAAATAAACCTGTGAAAGAAATATTATTCACCGCTCGAAATTCTACATTGGATAATTTACAATTCCTGATGTTTGTATTATTATCCGTTAAATATTGATAATCGTATAAAGCTTGTGGAATGACGGAGATAACATGCGTATTGAGAAGAAAATTATAAGCTGTCCTGAAAATATCGTGTAAATGTTACATGCTAATAGCTCAATATCGCTAAAAAAATTGTAACATATTAAAAATTTACGCTTAATGGGGCACCTATAGTTATATAGTTATATTGGCTATAACTATATTGGCTATATAGTTATAGCCAATGTTGTGACTTGGTGCCGCAGCGCTAACTAACTACAGAGAAAACGAGGTGCGCATTGCTGAAGCCGAGCTACGCACCGAAGAATCATCAAAAGGGGGCAGAAAAAACCAGAGACTATCTCGGGATGCTGGAGGAAAATCTTAACAACCTTTATGAAACGGTAGACATGTTTTCTTGAGATCTGTACGGTCGAATTCGTTAAAATTTATGGAAGGTATGCGGAAAATAGTTTCTCCTCTAAGTAACGAGACGGTTTGTCGTTAAAAAAATGTCTCCTCTTCATATTGTAAAAAAACTAATTGCGAAAAGAAATTAAGAATAAAAATAATTAAGAAAAAATCTGGAACATTTTCAGTCGCTTCCCAGCTGCATGAAAACAATAAAAAATTTCCCCCTTATAACTAGATTTGCTCTTCTGAAATGTTTATAAATTATTATTTTTTCTCTTCAGATCTTCAGACCTCCCAAAAAATGGAGCTTTCCACAAAAAACGACGTGGCATCGCAACCTTTCATAATGTCCTTACTTGAAGAACATTGAAAAAAAGTTTGAATAAGAATTTGAAATAATGAAAAAAACTCCATTCATATCTTCAATTAAACTAGGCAAAATTTAATTAATCTTTTATCGCTTTCCAAGTGCGTATGCCCCCTTAAGCTTCTATCTCAGCTGCATTATATTCCGTGCACGTTTCCTGTTTGGACCGAGTCTCACAGCTTTTTCCGGTCGACCGGTTATTTAACGTTGACTAATTAATTGCCAGACGGTAAGAAATTATCTCCCCTCTTTCCGCGTGTGCTATAAAAACAACGTGAATGTCCGTGCTCCCATCGTCGGACGTTTGGGTCTCGAGAGTCTTGCGTAGGTCGTAGGATAGTCGTTGCATCGCTGTAAGAACCGAATTTTCGCCGCGGCTTCATCCGGAATAACGTGCGGTCGGACGAGCCTGCGGTTTCTTACAACGTTTGCCGGGGATGCCAGTTACCGGTACCACGACCGCGGCCAGGACGTCCCCGGGCATCACATCGATACAAGAAACTCGCCGGCTTTGCACTCCGTTGCTGCAGCTGATGCCGACTCGGGGCTTCGAGGCAGCCGAGACTCCGAGGAAAGCCGCGCACATGCCCCGAGCTCGCGAGATTCTCTTCTTTTCCCTTTCCTTTCTGCCTTTTACCGATGCTACGATGCGAAATCTTCGGTGAATTCAATACGAACGAAATAAGATTGGCCCCCGGTGCAACGGATGTCTCTGCTTCGTGCATCTCTGGCACACGCGGCTATACGGAACGTGAGCGTGCAACCGACTCGCGTGGTTTTCTCTCCCTCGATCTGGAAAATATTCACCGAGCAACACCGCGAGGAGTGGGATGAAGAAAATACGGGGCTTGGGAGAAATGCCGTTTGGAAAATGTTCTCGGTTACCGGGGCTGTGAAATCAATGTCTTTCTGTCTCGAGATCCACGGTGGAATTTAGGACGGATTTAAAATTTTAATAAGGCCATGAGTGAAAAATAGATATGTAGTTTTATGAATAGAATAGTACGTTATTTCTCTGTATGTATATTCTGTATACAAACTGTAGACGAATCACATACAATAAATTGAACGAACATTATTAGTTATGTTAATAAATAATTAATATATGTCCTCTATGGTATCTACATATAATTTATGTATAAATTTCATTTAAATAAAAATAGTATAACATATAACATATTATTATTATTATTATTGTTAATTAGTTATTATTATTATTATTAATATTATTATTGCTATTATTATTATTATTATTATCATTATTATTATTATTATTATTATTATTTTTTTAATTCTATTATTATTATTATTATTATTATTATTATTATAATAATTATTATTATTATAATTTTTTAAATTCTATTTTCATTATTATTATTATTATTATTCTTATCAATTGATTAATAATTTATGTATGAATTGTATTTAGACGGCAAAGAAGAAATATATTCTATACAGTCTATCTACAGAATATATATGAGGCACTCCGCCGAACTCAGATATCTTAGAACACTTGGCTCGACATTTTGGCTCAACGATCTTTCACGTCAATTTATGTGGAAAACAAAAAGACACATATTTCGGGTTTTTCGATTTTAAGCGATGGCCATTAAGATACAAGTAAATGAAGTTCTTTAACTATTAATCATTTCTAAGATTTCAAACCGATATATCTCTGTAACGATTAACGATAATTTAAAAAAAACCGGCGTAGGTATTCTTGTTTTTGTATGCGCTATACGATGAGAGTATTAAAAATTACGTTGCTCCATCAGAACCATCATTCGTCAACAGTTAAACAATTAAGAGTCCCATAACTTAAAAAATAAATTTCACATATTTAAAGCCTTCACTGTCACACTGCGTGGAATCCACCTGTCGAGCAACCGGCGATCGGCAGTTTTTCGTTTCCGTTTTCATCTCTTCATTGATTTTCCCTAACTCGTCGCAAATTCTATTTCTTTTATAGAAATTTTCGGACATGAAATTGTATAAAGTTTCATGTATTCAATTTTATAAACTATCAATAACAATTTCAACAATAATAGTTATGAATAAATATGTATAGGCGTAAAAGTATTTTTTTACTACTCAAGGCATCCCGAGAAAGTTGCCATTTTGAGCGTTTGTCGATACCGTTGATTATGGTGCCGCTGCTGTGGATCTATAATGACGAAAACCCGCATGCTTCGCTGGCTCGGGGGGTTCCGTGTCGATCCATAACCGATATACCCATGTGCCAAACCACCAATAGCGAGCCCGGGAATTGATGTTCGATGCAATAAGATCGCTTTGTTTGACGCTGGATCCTTCAGGGCTAACGGTATTTGACGACGCACATAGCTTGATCGATGGGCCGGGTCTCTCATATACCCAACCCATCTATCACTGTCTCATCCGTAACTTTTACTCACATGAGATACTTATCGTTTTACCGTACCCGGAACTTTCATCAGGAACTCGCGTTGCACGATTACAATAAGTCATTTAGTAGATAGCAACGTTGTTTCATTGCAACGATTCTGCAAATGTCAAATGTGAGTTTCAATGATTGCCTATTATTTCCGTTATCGTCTTTACGAAACGCTCATCGACTTTTAGTTTCATCAGCAAATGCAATTATCCATGCATGATTATATTTATCGTAGTCCGAGCTATGTGATGGTGAGCACGGAACTTATGAGGCTTCGTTGATTGAAAAAAAAACTGTTCTCAGAGAAATTTTGACTAATCATTCAGGATGACATTGTTCTTTTGGTTGTGACACGATATTTATCGGAGGCTATGTCTAAGCGCACGGAATACATCTGTGGTTTGGAGGCCGGTCGACGGAGACCAATTTTCTTTGGAAACATCGTTGTTAAATACAGAGTTACCAAAAATGGTCCATGCAGAAATAAATTGACGAGATAAATCTATTTCTTCGGAAAACCCGAATAAGTCTCCCGTGTTCCACTAAAAAAAACAAAAGACTCTTGTTATATTGTTTTTTGCAACTTTTCCTGAAACTTTTTTATTGGTGAAATGAAATTTCGTCATTTGACAATACATATCGAATATTAATTATCTCGCATCAGTAGGCAAAATCAAATAAATCCAACGGTTTCTGTTATCCATTATTAAGTTACCGACTATTCGAAATTGACCAAATGCTACCTTGAATAGCACCGAAAACTAAGGGTCACCTGATACTCATTAATTTTGTAATTGATATGTTCGCTGGGATTGAGCGTTCGCGAAACCTAAACTTGTTATTTCTCGAAAACCCTATTGATGTACTTACACGATTTCGCCTCCATACCACAGATATATGATACATCAGTGTCCATTGAAATGCGAACACGTTAACCAAATCAAATCATTGTGAATAATTTCCCAAGCAACAGAATTATTGATTTTCCGGGGTCAATGCAGAAAATTCATTCGAAATGCATGATCATTAAAAATGCATCATTACTGCACATTCAATAATAACAATATCGTGAATAATAAAGCTGAAAAGAATAAGAATAATGTAAATAATATAAACAATCGAAAAAGTATTTCAAAAACAATTTAACCGAATCGTATTATTCGTCATAACAAAAATTCACTCTTCGGTGACCTCCGTAATACGAAAATTCCCGTTGAATCAGGATAAACGAAGGTAATTAAGGTGCGACGTTACAGCGCGGTTCGCGTCACGGCAGTAACATCTCGACGAAACTCCGATGGAATTTCCTGTTGCATTCGCAAATGACTGTACATGCGGCTCGTCCGCGTAATGACGCGGAGTCCTAAGTGAGCCGCGCATTGCGGCTCATTCTCCCGGTCGGTACTCGCTCTTCAACCGTGGTACAGACTGTACCGCCCGCATTACACGACATATAGTAGCTCGAGCTTCTGAGCGAATGCTCGGTCCAGGCTCTTTCGTTTCCCCTGACCGCCGTTCCCCGCACGTTGCTGCCGCGCCACCGGTCCGCGAACGTTCCGACAATTCATACGGACGTAACAAGATTCGCCGTGCGGCAAATCCCTTTGCTTTATGCATAGCTGCTAGCGCGCGCCGTCGCTCCCTATGTTACGTTAGAAAATATTCACCATGTCCCGGGGCTCGCCCGGACTCCGTCGGGGTGAATATCATAGCGCTCTGCCGTTCGGGTTTTGCCCGCGCGACCGCCGCTCGCCATTCGACCCCCATATCATGCTTCCGACAATAAGAATGAATGGAATTTTCAATGAATTTGAAGTTTTTATAAGACGCGAAGGCGGAAAGCGTTTCATATTCGCCCCACGCGAACAAACAACGCACGAGAGCTTTTTTTCGTTGACAAGAAAACCAGAGAACGGAGAGCGTACTCGTATACAAGCCTGATGTTTGAAGTGGGCTCATACTATGTGGCAGCCGCGTGGTATCGCTGATAATTCACGAATCAATGCGCAATGAGGAATAATGCTCGTGCTCGCCATTTCCCAAACTGCGCTCAGATCCATATTTACTTATCAGGCTGCAAACAGTTACCAATGATTACAGTCACTATCAGGGTATTTACTTTGGTAGCTAATGAAGCAACAAACGTTTGACATTTTATTCACTTCTTTCCCTTTTATAAAAACATGAATGAACAACTATCGAGATTTTTGAGAGTTATGTTCACATAACGTACAGATCTAAACGGGTGGGTTCAATTAGCGGAGTGGATGCGCCGTACCGCATTGCGTTTCCATTCGTGAGTTAGCAGCGACACTGCCGCATATGGGCCCAATCTCGCAACTCGAGTTCGGTCTCCTCGTCTTGAATCTTCTTGCTTGAGATGTAAACACAAATTGCCGAATTTGAAACGATGGAAACCGTTTTTTAAACTTTTCAACGTGATCGTGACCCGAACAAGAGGACCGCAGCAATAGATGCAGCAACAAGATCCTGTCCAATGAACTCAAGCGGATGTTGATAATGTAACAGTCGGCGTTTCCGTATGAGTGAGTTCGAACGCTGCAATTTCTCATACTCTTTCGGTTGGTTTTGGACCACTTATCGTAGTAGCCAGAAAACCAAGCCTGTTGGCTTATCAATTATTACAGAGATAACAGACGACAGAGGTATGGTAGGACCCTACATGTGTGCAAAATTTTCATAATCTGGCTCGAACTGTTACCGAGTCATAGACGTTTGAATTTTGCAGGGTCAATGAACACGCACACACATACATCCAGGCATTCACTCCGAATGTGAATTCTGTACGCTCGGGTACAATTTGAACGTGTTGGCGTTAAAATCCCAATATACATTTTTTCCCACCATCATAGCTTCCTCCATGAGAAAGTATGAACAAGTTTCTTTCAACCCGATATCTTATGACTACGACAACGACCAGCACTTCGACCAGTGCCGCAATTAAATTGGTGTAACGGTCGAATTAGAATAGATACTTTCGATAAAAACTGCTCAGCCTTGCTCATAATCAATAAATAACTCTATACGTATTGAGATTTGTTTGGCTTATCAACTTTAATGCGACGCGACAAACACCAAAAGCTAAAATTAACTGTATAAACAAGGAAATGAATATTTTCTTCTAAATTAAAAAACGGATTCAGATTTATTATTTTTGTAGAAATCAATCCTTTCCATACTGATATATCGACTCAGCTAGAACAAATTTGAGGGTTGAATTTAACCTCGACCCATTATCACAACGCTTTTTCGACATCTAACTATAGCTAAAAAAAAAAAGAATAAATACACAATTAAACGGAAACGAGTCAAATCGCCACGAACGTTACCAAAGTTATCAATTATTAATCGAATAAATATCGTGACGATAGACTGGGGATCCGCGGGGGAGGTGTTTTTTTTGCCTTTTTCCCAACGGTTCCCGGTATCGCAGACAGAAGCCGGAACTGCGTCTTGTCGCATGGTGAGTGGGTGCTTACCCAAGTGCTCCGTTTGCGTTCTCCCTCGCTTCCCATCGGTCCATCTCTATCTCATGCTGCGCGGCGCAGCTTCACTCGCCCACGCTGTAGTGTGCGGCTTCGTTGACCTCAACAAATGGCAGTGCTGCCGCCGGGAGCGCCCATTTCCCGAACTACCACCGTGACACTGCACGACGTCACGCCATCGCTTTGTCCGTAACTTCGGCGGCGCATAATATGCAGTCACATAGTCCTAGATGCACGATAGACCGCGAATATACGCGCTATATATATACATATATATGCATACACGCTATGACTTACACGAACACCCTGCACGTACGTGCGAGGGTCGCTGCTCTGTCGTTATATCCATCGTCGCCTGCGTTGCACCTCACAATTTTTCATCACAACTATGCCCGCGCTGTTATCATTTTATGCAACATGGCACGCTCCGTACCCATCCTCCTCGGCTTCGTATTACTTTCATACCCACGATTTAACCTTTCGTTATATTTAACGAGCTAAAGCCGTGCATGGCCCTTGATCAGTGGAACTCCCAGCTGCACGGAGCAGTGACATTCGTTGAATATGAAAATAACGTTGTGACGCATTTATTTGAAAAGCCTTGGGGGTGTAATCGATGCTGAAGCTACCGTCTGGGCCTGCGTCACAAAAAACCGTTGCAATAAAAACCACCGTTGTAATTAAAACCAACGTTGCAATTGAAAATCGTTCATTACTGGATGAATTGACGGACATAGGTCATTTCGAGTTGTGTGGCTTATTACAACGGTAATGGTTCCATTGCCGTTGAGTTTTCCGCTTGAACGACAACGTGAGATACGTAGCGGTTTTTTCGGATAAGAAGCCTAGCCTAATACAGGCCCATCTGGGCTTAGATTTTCATTCTCTTTTCCAAATAGAAGCTCGTGAGCTTTTATTTGGAGACAACAATGATTATCCCAAAAGTAATTCGAACTGCCCTTCGCATTGCTTCAACGTGAAGATTACTAATATAAACGATTCGCCTTGCAATTACCAGTCGTCTTTTATTTGTCTTATGTATTTATGATTCTTTGAGATAATGAGAATCATTCTTTTATACTGTTTTATTGTTGTGATATCTTAACTAAAAGTACCCACTCATTCATCAAATAAATATTGTTCTAAACATGTCTTTGTTTAGCAACCCATGGGGTTCTATTTACGTACAACCTGAGGACCTTGAAGATGCAAACCGTGTTACGAGCCCATAGGCTTCTTATCGGCAGACCTGGTACCCCCCCCCCCCCCAGAAGCTCTCGCGAATTACCGACATTTCATCTTAAGCCAGCAATCCATCTTGAGCAAGGCTGAGTTTTTTCAACCGAATATCTTCGATGCTTCGTTTGATAGAGATAAGTAAAAGTATACAGTTCGACTTGACCAGTCACGTGAGAAGAGGTCGATATCGTTTTTATTCAATTACACACATCATAATAGTTCTATTTTTAAATTTAAATCGTTGTAATTGTATCTAAAGCCATTCCCCGACATATTATGTCTATCACACTCATTTCAACATACAGGGTTCAAAGCTTGTATTTTATGCTTAATGCATAACGTGAATTGAGCGGTTTCTGTTCACACGTAATATATAATATCTCTCCACGAATGCAAATATGTTCGTACGTGTGCTTCTTGAAATAAGTAGGAACTTATCATTCGCTAAAGACTTGGCACCATAAAATGGAACACATTATTGGACGAAGCAACTTCAAATATTCCTAGAGTTTATAAAATTATGAACAAAACATTCCGGCCGGTTATCCTCAGCTCCGGTTATTATGATTATTTTCAATTGAACTCTTACAATTTTATCAAGCTAAATGAAGCTTACATATTCGCGTTATGCTGAAATAGCGAATGATACAATTCAGTTTACGATCTAAGAAAATAATGCTGTGCCTGGGGGAAGGTCGGATCTCCCAGTTTCCATATAACAACGGTGAGACACATCCTGAATACAAGAGTCAATATCAGCCTCCCGCGAAGGGAGATTCTTCTTGAAAGATAATGTTTCAGCAAAAAAGCCCGTCGGCCAAACCTGGAACTCTATTGTTTTATTGAAAAATAAGAAAAACGTCATATACCTGTAAAAATAGGCGATAGGTTGCGGCTCCATGACCTAGCGAAATTGAATCCCCGGAAATGCAATTGTCCGGAGCGAGACGATCATTCTGGACAGTGGAATATCCGTCTCGATGTCGTCACTGTCGGCGTTAACGTGATTTTCGTGATCGAACAAATCCAAACTACGTAACGTGCGATCCCGGAAATGATACGGGTTTGAAAGTAAGTTACCCACACCAATGGAATAAAATAGAAGAGTTTTCGCGGACGCACAATATCGTGCAACGACTATCAACTTATAAACGTTGGTTATATTGTGATTGAACTACATTTTTTTTAGAAGAACGATCGTTAAATTCGTATCAAGCCGTTTATTGGGTAAAGTAGAAACTAATAACAACCGTAAGTATGAGGCTGTGGACGTTGAAGATCCGGGTCGGTCTTTGCGGGTCCCACCCTCTAGAATTACCATTCTTCTCCTAATCGAAAAACCTATATTTTTTCAATAACAATTTTTACGTGATGAGGTTCGCAGTAGCTCAGTTACTGATCCTCTTTCGCCCGCTCCTCTGGGCTTCATGAAAATCATATTTTTTCAAATCTCGGTCAGCAGGTGGTCGTAGTACTTATATTTTATTGCTTATTATTCCAGCCATCCGCATCCACTGTTCGTTACTTTAAACCGTAACTCCTTCGGCTTTCTGCTTATATGACAGGTACCATTGTAACTTGGACTCCAAAAAGCATCTCACAATCTGAAACTGATCATTTGACATGCAGGAGGCGACAATACGCTTCGAATAAGGATTTGTTTCAAAAAGTATATGCAATTGATTCACTCTCTGATGAATCCGCTTCTCTTGGTCACTTCTTATCATGTCGATCGCTACTTCGAAATTCGTTACATTTTCTGGACCCGGCGGAGAGTGCCTTTGGGATATCGATTTGCTGCCTCTCTCGCGCTGGTCGAGCGACCATTCTCACATCTCAATCCATTACAACTGAACCCTTTATGTACGGAGTATTGATTTTTCAAGAATAATTGAGCCGCGAGTGTGTTCAATCTCATCGCCTGAGTAGGAAACGTCGTCCTACATAGCTGACGTAATTCGGAAAGTTATTTCACGATGTATTGTTTCAGATAGCTTGGACGGAGATTCGTACGAATTCAACACAAATTCGTGTTGTTGTTACGAAAAAGAGCCGATTGCGCTTTCGTCGAACCCGAGAAAAGTTTTCTTGGCCGCGAGGGATGAGACGTCGGGTGGATACTGCTGAGACAAGGGGTAGTAATCGATATTTCAATCTTACCGTTGCGGACGAGTGCCAGCCGACCTATGCGACTGGCGTTGCGTAACTTGTAACAACATTCGCTACGGTAAAAATGATATTGACGATCTGCCCTATTCCGTGGAAACATTATCGATAATCCATGATTGATTCGGGACAATGCAGCTAATTAAAGCGGATCCGAGTTACGTTCTCTCACGTTGCCGTTGTGCCATAACCGCGTGTACATCGGTTTGAGCTTATGATGGCCGTGTACCGAGAAAGAGATTATCAGTTGCTCACCGATTCACGAGGGGAAGCTCCCTAATTGCTTCCAATGAACAGCACAATGGACGATACCTTCCAGACAAGCGCCGACACTGTATGCTTACCCTTCCATCGCTCTATCAACTTATCGAAGCTTTGGGATTATGAACTCGGTAGTACGGACGAATTGATGCGCTGACCCAACCTCCGGCGGCCATTTGTTCTCGTGAAGCAGTTAATACATGGGGATTTGCTTGCGTTGAGATTTCAATAGTACAGTCCCGTCAATGCACCTCAAGTTCTGACTCTTGTTCTCATTATAAACTCGTCGTTTTTAAACTCTTACAACCCTAGTCGGATTCTACGGGGACCAAGCGTTTCCCAGATCAGATTTTTTCCATTGTCTCAGGCTAGTTCTTCAAAATCTTCGATTTTTTCAATTGTGGAATGAACAGCGATACGCACGATGCCGTTCGTCATCGCGAAGCGAAGAGGATGCTGTAAAATGCACGTCGTTTGCTGGGAAATAGAAGATAGCATGCGCTGGGGAATCGAACGGGACTAAAAATAGTTGGACCTGTCTAGGGTTAAGATCGATAAACCTAGAAGTCGTGACACCTATTTTTCTTTCGACAACCTTTATATGAACTATGAATATTCGAATTCAACCTTTGACCGAATGCATCATTCCTCGTTGGATGCTTGACGTACGTGTAGACCGAATTGGAATTGGCTCCGCTCTGTACGCCAGCATTTGCTTAACTCGTTCGTACAGAAGGGGTCGACGGTGCGGTACGTCGGTGCAAACATTTGCGTGGTACACCTGCTTGGCAGCCCGATCGTATAAGTTGGGATCGCATTTCGATAGATGCGAAACGGAGTTTCGTGAATCGGTGTGTATCTTCGTGAAACACGATGCCGTGGATCACGAACTTCGGGAGCAGGGCCGTACGAAATAGAGTGATCGTGCGAGTGGTCAAAGGTTCGAGTAGAAAGCTGACTAAAACCACAGAAAAGTGCACAGTCGGTCACCCAGCCGCTGGGGATCGCCACGCCAACGCCACGGACGTCGTTCCTTCTGTCGGATGGTCGCTAAAGCTTACCCGTGAGGCACTAAAAGCACTCGTTTTCCCCACGCATGTGTGTTCCCCGAAAGTTTTAAGGAAGTTTTAATTAAATCGAATACTGAATGAAGTACGATTACAACACGAAGCAGGATCAAAGCGTCAAAAGTCGTGGAATGCACCAATTACATGAGTTGTTGTCCTAACTTTTTTTTAGTGGTTGACATGGTTAATTAACAATGAAAGAGGCTGGAAGAACATATTCATACATGTATGTATGTTTTCACCCCGATCCCCCGAGGGTTACGGGGTCTTCAAACTACACTCCTTTGCATCTCTACCTTGCTGTGATCTCAGGCTGTCTCCTGCAATACCGGATTTAGTCTAAGCCGTTGCCGATTGTGAAAAACGGGCGCACAACTACGATCATAATTGTATTGCCTGTATCTGTAGCTTCGTCATTATTCAGAAACTTATTAGCTATTCGACAGTGGGAATCGAACCTGAAACAATCCTTAATGATTATCGTTCCTTGTCAATGCATCATAGACCTACCATTCTTTAACGCTGGGTTCCGAACCACCGGGAGAGCACAGAAAAAACACATAGAAAAACTCCATTGGTGACGCTGGGAATCGGCCTCGAGAGCCACTTCTGGTGAGGCGAGTACGTTAGGTACCACTAAGCCAATGGCCTCATTTTGAAATCCTACATATATCATTTTTTCAAATCGAATTTGAAGCTGATCCTGGTTCCAACTCCGAACGGCATTTAATAAAAAAACTAATAATGTTTTTAAGAAATCCCGAATTTCTTGCCTGTTTTTGTGAGTGATAGAGAGCATATGAAGATAAGAAAAGAAAATCTGTTAGGTATCACTAAATGCGGGAGCATCTGGATGCACAAATTTACGGAAAATGCTGATCATTGTAGCGTCATTGCAGTCTGGGGGCTCGACTTCTTATCATGAATTAACCCTTGTCTTATCGAGTGCGCGTACTCCGAGTAAGTTTTTGACGTACCAAAGACTCCGCCACCAATCTGCCACCCCAAAAGTGTCTAGTAATCTTAAATGATAAACTCTGTTATAGGCATTGTATGATAAGAAATGAACACTTCGCTCCGTATTGTAATAAACACCACACCAGAAAGACCACATCAGAAGACCGTACAGAAGATGTACATCAGAAAGACCGTTGTTTTATTGCATCTCTACGAGATTACTATTCAGTACCGAACACTTTTGATAGTGGGTACTGTTGTCTATTGTTCGTCATGCGAATGCTGATTATAGCCGTAGCTGACATCTAGCACTTATTATGTAAATTATGACTGAAGTCAGCGTTGGCATTGAAAGATCGAAAGGCAACGCGTAAGTTGAGATTCCTAAGAAACGTTCGATAATGATTGGCATTCAAGTCCCGTACCTCCCCTGCTATGTGAATTTAAAAAATACTTAGAATCGTCGAGGATCTTTCATCTCAAGGGACTTATTATGTCGCACACTCTACGGATTCCCGTTCACCCTTTCTAGGACTGTTGCTAGAAAACACATCGTTAAGGGTATTATCCTTGAACGGAAATCCGAGCGGCGCACGCTTTGTTTACGTCCTTTGTGTTATATTTTGTAAACAGGATCGTTATCTTGCAAAAGAGGATCCCACATTGAGAATGGAAAAAAGCACAGTCGGATTATTTTTAACAATGCATATCTATAACGAGTTAGATGCAGCTTAAAGCTTGACGTTCGATGTATTGGATCACTGAACATTACTTTCCTGGACGAACTACAATATTCGTATATTGAAATTTCTCAGAATATAGACTGCAGAACGGCATCACCCTCCAATGGCCGTTATAACTTGCTTGGAATTGAAAATATTCCTGCCGAAACCGAATTTTATATCGTTGTATCACTCTACGTTATTGACGACGACTCATTGACTTTTTAGTTACGTCGTTAATTTCTACCAAACTATCCAGTGATGCATCTAGTAGATGATCGATTGAATAACTTTACCGCGGCCATTTAGTTTGAGTACTTTTAATGCAAATGATGCAAGCGATCCGGGTGATATAATATTGCGTAAAACAAAAAAAAAAATTGGATTCCAGAGGCGTAGGGCGCTTTCGTAGAACTTGCGTTAATTAGTGCGGGCGGTGTAGACACCGAGTTTTCTCAAGTTTCGCTGAGAGCATAATCGTGAAAGTGCTCCCTCGAAGATAGATTACTTGGCGGATCTATATGGCTTCGAGAGGGTTATTCATTGGAAAAAAAAGGAGTTTCACTTCGCGAACCGGTTTTATAATTATTTTAGTGATACTTCGTCGAAACATAGTCTAATAATTTTTTTACTACTTTTACTATCTATAGAAAAGAGATGTGAAGAGGTGAAGAATAATTGAGAAGCATTGGTGAGATTCTACTTTCATTCTATTCAGAGCACTGGCGAACCGAGTCGCAAGTAAAGATACTGAAGCTCAACGATAATTTTAGTGGCTTGGAAGCGGAGTAATTGGAGTGCTTTCAAATCTCATTGCCTCAATATTTGTAAAAAAAAATCACAGCTGATAACGATAATATTCCATTCTTAGTGTAATAATGATGATAGTGTGATCAATGACTCAAATAATTTTATTATCTTTTTTTACGATTATTTTTTTAACGAAGGTGAAGTACGACCTTTTTTTTAGCTACATTTTTGAGACCCGTATATTTAACTTTTGGTTCGAGAGAGTTCTATATTACCGATGTTAATCGATAGTGAATCAATTTCGTTCTTTCATTTCTTCTTGGAAATAATCTGCATTGACCATATTTTCGTTTAATTAATCCATTAAGAGTTGACATTAAGAGTTAGTCAACTCTTAGTGGGTTGATTGGATAAGAGTATGGTCGATACAAATTATGTTTAAAAAAGATATAAGAAAGAAACAGATTTGCTAGGCAATAACATCGGTAATGTAGAACTCTCTCGAACTCAGACTAAGAGTTGAATGTAAAAGTCTTAAGAATGTAGCTAAAAAAATAGGTCATAATTCACCAAAATAATGTATAAAAGGTTGCAAAGTCGAACCTTGCTCATTGCTTCCTCATAATTTTTTACATTTGCCAAATTTTCCTCTATGAGGAACAATGTGCCCATCAATTTTGGACCTTTTCCAGTTCACTTGTTAATTGTTATTTCCAAAGTAAGAACCTCTGAAAGTAGAAGCCCCGAGCTGCATTCATAACGTTTTCCCGATGTTTAGGATGACATTTTGATTTTTTTTAAAGCCTTGAGTCGATTGGGCATCACGATTCACTTGAAGGGTGCGAAAAACAGCGATACACTAATCGCGTTACATACAAAATAAAATATTTGATTTATATTTACAGTATATATTTAATAGTAAAGTAAATTGTCGATAAATCAATTTCGAAAAATCTATTGTTACATAAAAAAGAAATTCTAATAAGTACTCCAGAATTTTGTAGGATTTTTCGGATGCAGTTCTCATAAAAAAACATCACCCGGACTTTTGGGGGCCAGTGTATAGACGATCCCTCTAAACAGCATAAAGACAAAGGGTTAAAGAGTAGCTTTCTTCCATGTTATTCGTCGAGTTCATATAATCAAAAATCTTGTGCATAGTAACACGGTACTATTTTCTTTCTTTATCCTCGAGTTCTCTTCACCACCGACGATTGGTTTGCGTTAAGTGAAAAGCTATTCTGCTGTCGTTCATTTTAATAAGTGACATTGTTTCAATCTTGAACGAAATAACGTCTGGCGTTAGCGGCCAGGAAAAACATAAACAAATATTTCGCGAACGAACTTCGCAACCGTTTAAATTTTTTAACCATTTATGTGTTAAACCACAATATTCCATTTAGACGGTTGGCATTGTTTGGCTTTGCACGAGGTATTTTCAGCGTGCTGTGATTGACGGGTTGGTTCGTAAGCGACGGTGCTGGCAACGGGGTGTGAATGGTCGGGCGATGACGGTCTCGGTAGACGAGCTCAAAAGCAGCCCAAGCCAGTCGTGCCACGGCTGCCCGCAGGAAAATCGGTTTTAAGCGTGATTTAACTACCCCGGTGTACGTGGACGCGATGCACGTAGTAAAAAAAACTGGGGCAAAAAGTAACAGCAGTAGATTTCAACCAAGCATACATTTCGTGAAATATTGGGTCGTCCAATAAGTTTCCACGTTTACGGTTCTCTGCTCGTTTTCCAGCAATTTGTTTGTTTTTTCATTACTGTTGTACACTGCTCGAAATCTCTGTTTTGTTCCTTGATTAGGAAACCATAGATTTTTTAATACTTTCATTATAACCGATTTGAGATATATAGTTGTAATTTGTTATAAAACTTACGATGGAAATGCGAAAACGTATTGGACGACGCAATATAAAATTCGAATGGTTGGTTCGAACGTGCGAATGACCGCTAGACATTTGCGTTCCTCGTTTCCTTGTCGATCAATCCTACGTCGGCAGCGTGAGCGGTTATATTAACGTTCCGTTTATAAAGCCGCATGAATATAGATTTTCCGTACGTTGGTTTTTGTGACTGCACTCAATATTACACATTCGTTTTTTGATTATCCCGAATTTCCGATTGTCATTTATCTACATACCGTACCCGCTTTTTTGCGATCCATTCATGTGTTTATTTGTGTTCTTTTACCAGCACTGAAATGAAATATTTAGGGCCAGGAGTTGAAATATCTTGAAGCAAGATGTAACCCTGGTTCGTACTGGTGAAATAAATAATAAATTACCGTGATTCAGAATGATTCACCTCGGCGTGATAGAGGATATTATGAAAATTTTGACCTCATAGCCTTTCGGAACATTGATCGTTCGTAACTTGTACCCGCACCCAGAATTAAATACATGAAATTCTAGACCAATGCCTCGGAATTTTTTTTTCATCAGTGCAAACCGCTTTAAAAAAAAGTCGTTCCGATATAAACAAGTTTGAAATTGAACCTGTACGTGGCTTTCTCGGTTAAGTCGAGGCCAATTTAGCTATTACGTCGGAAATAACTCGGCTACTAGCAAGACAATCGGCAAATGGCACAGAATCGCGCTTCTCTCGTACTTTGAATATTTATGCAAACTCAAGGATTAGTACAACGGGATGCAATCATGAGCCAGTGGGAACGTTGTGGATAAGGGTAGTGTTGATTTTGACGGTTTCCATCAAGGTCTCGTTGTTTATGTTCTCAGAAATGTCCGACACAGAGGTGCACAAACTATTCTACCATAATGAGTAACAGCATTATATCTCATTTCCAGAGGTGTTGGAGGTGTCCTCGTTCGCAAATGAGTCTCGGTGCAAAACTCAATTTATTCAAGACTATAATCAACCAGCAGTCATCGTTGATTTTACTCTCGACTATATACCCTTCTCGAGTTTTACTCGACGTTGATACCGTAATATTTTCAAGATAAGCTTCGTTTATTTTGTCAGAAACGACGACGGGTATATTAAATTAGGTCAGCCACGGTTCTAATCAAAAGGTAACTGGAAGGCAGCACCCTTCGCTTTTTCGAAAGTTCACCGCCGAGCCAAGGGAAAGTTTATTCCGAAGGAAGCTTAGGTAGAACGAAGCCCTGAAACTTAGCGAAGCAAAGTTTGCGCGCGTTCGTTCTCGCTTCGACGATATAGTTTCGGATCACACTTTTCCGATATCCACCTGGCGTCTACATTCACGGGATTTGTTGCGAAAGAAAGGCAACGCTGGATTAACCGAGATGTCAATTGTCTCCGCGTCGTTCATTTTCATTCTTCGCCCTTTTCGTTTTATTTTTCTCTTGGCTGACGTCGCCATCGTCGTCGTTGTCGGCATCAGGTGCGAGGTAAAAAGAAGCATGAAAAACCGGATTCAATACCAATCGAAAATTAAATCGAGTCTCTCGTTTCTCAGTCTCGTTGCAAAACCTCTCTCGCCCGTCTTTTCTCGCACACCAACAACCGCCATAGCCACCATCGGTGCGTGTAGGGCCAGAAACGCTCGATTAACCGGGTAACGAGAAGCCCTAATTCGTCATCCTCGTTTGGGAACACCCTTCCCCGCTACGTGACTCGCTCGCTCGTACGAAGGGAAGCATCTGCGGCTGACCACTCGCCATCTCCGGCTATGAGCTCCGCGTGCTCGAGCCCTCGAACATTTTCGATCACGATTCGTCCCAGCCAACAGATCCAATTTTTTTTTCGCTTTTCATTGCCACGCAACAAGGCTGATGGTCGCTGTTAGGTAGAGCTTGTCCCAAATGCGTTCTTATTGGTTCTCATCTCTTTTCGACTTTTTCTTATTAACATCTGTCTTTCTTTCGTCAGGCCTAAAGCCTCCCAATTACGTTTCGTCGAATCGATCAGGACGGAAGAAGAAAATTCGATTTCTTTGAATTGTCGAAGACCGTGCATGTGCGTCTCACAAAGGAACAGAACGGAATTGTGACGGAAGCGGGACATCGGCGGACGTGAGAAAAAGAAACGAAACCTCTGACACTAATCAGTCAATCCCGTTTTTCGGTTTCCGGTGAAATAGAGGCAAGCACATATATACGCTGCACGAAGTGTACGTGAATGAGGTTTTCCGCACCTCCCGATAAAGTCTCGGATCACGGCGAGATTCATCGCGTTCCGCATTCTCGGGTTTCCTTCAGCTTCGCACACTTTTCTGATCTGGCAGACGTACGGTCGTGGTGGTACGTGCATTCGCAACGATATATCCTACGTCGTCCAACGGGGATGTGCGAGACCTTGTTATTTTTATTTTCGGGTAAAACTCAAGACGATTGAGAGAAAGAAAACGCGGGTACAGAAACCCGTAGAAACGTCGCGGGACGAAAAGACCCGTACGGATGAATTCGGTATTTGCCGCTTGGCATTGGGCGTTGGCTCGACATCCCCATTTACCGGAAAAGACGGCGATATTATGCAATCGATGAGAATGGCAAGCTAGGAAGTTTGCGGTGGCAGCAACGTATAGCTTCGACGAGATGGTTGCCACGCTTGTACCCGAGCACAATTTCACATCCCGGAACGATGCCACGAGCCACAAGAGGGCGGAGGAAACGATTGAGAAAGGAAGAAGGTACACAACAGTGTGGACGAGCAGCAACGGCACGGAGCGAGTTGAAAGCCGGGGCCAACGATAAGTTAGAGAGAACGAGACGGGGAAGATGGAAATAAAGAAGAGATGGAGGAAAAATAGAGAAAGGTGGAGGAGCAACTTTTAGTATTGAATAGAAAAGATCGTCTCGCGGGTTGCGGCGACCCCCCGACGGCGCGAGCTAGCGTGTGCCGCGCGTTGCCCTATCTTTCCTCGTGAGTTATAGAAACAGTTTGCGGTATCTACGCCGTTTCTGGGCGTCGTTGCACGGACTCGCTTATATATTCGTGCAATATTGCCCCGATATTGCATCCCGTGCCTACACCAGTCTTCTTTCCTCGATCTTCTTTCTACACCGCAAAATCGTTCGGCTTCGTACGGCACCTCGCAACACCGCGCGAGAACATCCTATTCCACCGATGTTTGGAAAACCCGCTACTTTTTCCGTATTATTTGCGGCCGTCCGCTATTGGCGAGTTGGCTCGAACGCAACGGGACCATGAATCTTTCTTTCGATCTTACGCTTCGTTCAACCGGATAGGTTTTTTTTTTTTTTTTTTTTTTTTACTTATATATATGTTCGCATCCTTGTAAACCTTCGACGGGGTACACGCTTACGTCATGCACGAGTGCCGCGTCATCATTTCATTCGATGAAACCGATTGGGGTTGAGTGATAAATGGTCCGGGACTTGGTGAAATTGTGAACGTTGACGGGAAAAACGGGTTCTCAGAATATTTGTACTTAAGGGTATTATTCGTAAGCACCGCGAGGTAATTTTGCAGAGTTGGTATTTTTCCGGAGAACATTTTAATGTTGTATCTACGCTGTGCATCGATGAAGACAAAATATTGGGCTGGAAAAAGTATTTAGAACATTTTTATCGATACTCTGCAAACGTAGTGGGCGTTATCGATTCCCAAGCAAAACCCATTTCTGCCGGACTTCATTGATAGCACCCAACATTATTTTTGTATAATGGCCCACTTTTGTTTTACTTAATGAGAACCACCCCTTTGTCTCGTTACGATACTTATGTTACAGACTCTATTAGACTTGTCGAGCAACATTACTTGTAATGCTGAAATTATCCGTTACGAATAACTGGATACCTTCATTTCCCTAACCTGCAGCTGGACATGAGTTGGTGAAATCAAATGAACGCAGAAACCCTAAAGCACCTACTTGACTCCTGAAGGTAGTTCTAGTGGAATAATGAGTCACGAGACAATCTACTTGAAGCTTCGGTACGAAACGTTTGGAATCAAATGAAAAAAAATCAAAAACTCAAATTTGTGGGTTCCTATGGTCGGCTGCTCTCATTTCTTAGAATGTTATCCAAATCGATCGATGAATGGTGGAATCGTCAAAATTTGGTCACCCGTTCGACATTACGTCGGGGTTTTTTTTTAGCTGCATACACTTTGCTCGAATGGTAATTTTATCATCTCATATTATTAAACACGTGAACGTTCCTGGTTCTACGTTAATAGAACGTAGGTCGGTGATCACATTGAATAGTCAATTTTCCCGGATATTTTTTTAGGTAAAGTGCTGGTAGATCTGCTTCCCCCATGCTAGCTTTTTCCAATTTTAGGGCCACACTTCAGCAATTCTATTTTCGAATCCAACCTCAAATTAACCAAACAATCTTTACTTCGTTTTCACGCAAGCGCAACGTTAAAGGGTTGCTGAGGGAATAGCTTGCGTGTTGAGAAACGAGAAAATATGTTGAGAAAGAAAATATTCTGCCTTTCACATGCCGTCGGGCCATCTGTGCCCCATGTTCCGAAAATGCAAAAATAACCAAAGCACCACGCCATGTTTATTAACGAAATTTCGAATATTATTCCAATTTCCCGACCTCCAAAGATGTGATTCCGGGCAAATATTGTTCAGACCGAAAAGCGATTAAGACCTTTTGTAGCGCGGAGATATGGATGAAAATTTGTTAGTGGGCTACGCATTCACTACTATTATCTCATATCGCAGATGTATTATGCAAATCCCATTAGTTTCAAACTGTTCCGAGATTATTTTCATGTAACACACTCGACACAAATCCACTGCAGTGATAACGCAATACCATGGTTTGTCGTGAACCCGCTGAATCCCATGCCGGGGACTCTGTAGTGGTACGAATGAATGGATATAATAACGTTGGACCGGTATAGGATGCATCGCACGAGCGAGGAGGGGGGGGGGGGGGGGCTTTATCGGCACGCCAACCTCGGTGGGTTCTATCGTATTAATCGTGTTCATAACAAAACCGTGAATTAACATGACGCTTAATACACGTTATATCTCAATTCATCTACCGTTTAGCGATTGATGTTCATTAATATTTTATATAGATTAAGTCATGCTTATAGGGATCAATGAGTATTCCCTATCGAATATAGCATTAGGCCCCTGGAATTTAGTATTGATTTGTCCCTAATGAACCGGGCAGCCTCCCGGAATCTGCAAAATCGAACGGGGAAAGGGGATAGGGTGAATTTGAGCTGCTTACGCCATACACGATAATACCAACGGTGGTGCAATTCCAGAATTCTCCGGGCCACAGTATCGTATATGTACCAGCAGGCAGGTAACGGAAGCTTAAATCCACTGGCGTTATTCCACTGCTATAGGTTCCCCGAAAGATTACTCTAGCGATATACGGATTTGCTGAACGCCACGACTACTAGAGGCTATCCACTTTGGTGAATACTACGCCTAATCGCTTGTTGATACTGGTCGCGGCTTTAGTCAACATCCAACTTCCTCGCATTTGAAGCAATCGAAATACAACTATATTCTAAGTACATAATCCCATAGCTGTTCGAAAATATGACGTTTGTAACCATGGCGTACCTAAACATTTCGCTATGAAAATTATTATTGCCAAACTAATTGAATTACTTGTCATTGATCGCTTATTTCAATTGGTTGAAGCGTCTTTGTAGTCTATGGTTTTATTTTAATATAATCAGTTTCGGAAAAAATAGCAGCTCATTGAAAATTCAATAATACTTGGCCCACGCTTCAATAGAGATTCTTAAACGGGATGCGTTGTTCATTAGAGTCGCATAAGAAGTGATAACGTGAAAAGAGAATGACTGACCATTTCTGTATCTTGTGCCGGAGGACGTCTAAATTCGCATCGACCCTGGTAGTGGAAGTGTAAACTTCAGCCTTGAACCCAGGATGCATTAAGAAACTGTAAGCCGGAAGAAACAGGGCCCTGATAAGGGTTACTACCATATCCACAAATCTCTTGAGACGCATTTCAGCCCAATATCGAGATGTAGGTACCTCATGTGTATCGCGCATGTCCCGAATACTGCATTAGCCCTGATAAGAACTTCTGCTCAAGCACCTTATCACGCAAAAAGCGAACCCATACAAATTGAAATACCAGCGAGTATGCATTTACAAGACATCGTTGTAACAATAATATTTTTCATGAATTCGCTCAAGATTTTCCTTGTAAATTCCTAATAAGAGCGTCTTTCAGCCTGAAATCGAACACATCGGATGCTGCATCGAAGGATTAAGCCAAGAGGGAGGAGTACAAAGCATGGAATAATTCTATAGTAAATGCTTAGATAGATTCACCAGCTGCAGGGTGAGTTCTTGGTAGCAAAATATTTTCCAAGTGATTCCAAGGCACCGTAGCATCAACGCAAGGGCTACTAGCTCGGATGGTATAGAGACGTTGTGTTGCGGTGGTAAGAAGGGCGGGGGGGGGGGGGGGGGGGGGGGGAGAGCAGCTCAGGTAGAGAGTGCGAGCATAAAGTACATTCGAGTATTTCGCGGACGACGACGCTTCGGTGCTAAGTCGAAGCTCCCACGAGTGCCGAGTGCCAAACATGGAAGAAGAAAGACGTACGGGCAAGCGTTTGCACACGTATACCAGTAACTTTATCCTATATCGTGCACGTCTCGTATAGCATCGGCGCGCGTCTTCCTCTTCCCGTTGCTTCCTCATTCTCAGCACTTTCAGAGGGAAACTATTTGCACTTGCGCAGCTCTCGGAAAATAAAGAGCCTGAGCCTAGCAACGAGATCGGCGCATCCCGGCGAAATCTCGAGGTAAGGTGTCGGGGCAGTGGGAGGGGGGATATCGAGTTTTGGGGGGGAGGAAACCTCGTTTGAATTGATCCTTGGTCCCGCGCGTAAGCGGAATTCGGATGTGAAGCGTTACCGTCACGATTTCATCCCGGAGCCATGAAATGTCCTTTTTATCGAGCAGTTCGACGAGAACGGGTCCAATCTTTGGATTCATACATGTGTATGGGGGCCTCGAGAGTTACCCCTCGAGATTCTTTGTGTATCCCGCGTTCTCCCGTTCTCGCGTTCCGTGACAATTGTGTATATTTTTCTGTGGCTTGGAGGCGAAACCGAATGATTCAATTTCTTTAAAAAAATATGATTAAATCGGATTCTTGTAATTAATATTGTAAACATCGATATGAAACATAGAGTTGCTGAACATTGCCCATACAGAGAGGAACAAGCGAGATTAACTCAGTCAAATAAGTCTATTTTGTCGAAGAAATCGGATAAGATTTTTCCGTTAAAAAAAAAACAACAAGACTAATGTTATATTTTCTTGCAAGTTTTTCTGAAACTATTCTATTGGTAAAATGAAATTTCGTTATTCGAAAATGTGTATCGGTAATTAATTGTCTCTATCGGTACGTAAAACCATGATTTGTAGGCAAAAATCGAATGAGCCTAACAGTATTTTTTCTTATCGCTGAGTTGAAGACTCTAAATCTTACCCAATTTTGTATTAAATCGTACAAAACACTGTGTGCACCTTGATAATAATTATTTTTAAAATCAATTGGTCCACTTTGACCGAGAGTTCGCAACGTATAATCTCCATGTCACAAAAACTCTTTCTATGGACTTTCGGTTTTGCCTTCAAACTCTAGATTTATACGGCGTGCATTCTCGTGGAGAGCAAGACGCCCCGAGGCTCGTTCGTCACTATAGAACCCGATACTTCCATCGGCCTTTCGCCACCCACGTATTACGCCATTTTCATATCTTCGTCGTCCAATTCACTCGCTTCTTCAGTCTCATGTATTTTTTCAGCGGAGCCACTGAGTTACTTATAAGTCCGATCTCTCACTTCCCGGCCCATGCCCGTGACCGTGACCACGGCCACGCCGCGGTAGTGTTTGCATAATGTGACAGAAGTAGGCTGCCCGTACGAGACGCAATGATGTGAAGCGTGGTCCGCTGGTTAGCCTCCCTGACTGGCCGTTGGCGATGAATCACCCGCGCTGTCATCCTGTCACGGGGTTACCGCTAACGTCTCTCCCCTCGCTGTTGCGGCAGCAGTGCAGCATCCCCCCCCCCCCCATTGCCTTCCTTCGCTCGACCATTCTCCCACAGCCCCGGACTTCGACTAGAGCCGCCGCCGTTTACTCACAATCGTGCGCGTCTCGGCGTCTCTCGTCTCCGCGTTGTTCGGGACGCTTCGCATCTCCGGCCAGTGGCCACGCCATTGGAAATCCCGCTAGCTGCACAATCTCCCGCTCGTACCGGTCGGTCCGAGCGGAGATCCGGCGAGGCCGGCAATGGACCAGCGGTCCAACGTCCTCGGGGAGGGCGTGGTGGCTCTACACGTACACGGACAGCGCCGAGCGCCCGCGATTACCGCAGAAATCCCATGCCAGCTCGAACGGTTATGGGTCATCGAGCTGCAAAAGATAGCGATATAGCCGAGGGCTATAGATATTCGAGAGAAGCTCGGGTGAACGATGAAGAGAGAGAAAGATAGAGATTGATACGATTACCCGAGCTCAGCCACGTCATGAATTTGGGTTGGCGTCGTCGTGGTATGCCGTATATATACGTGTGTGTGTGTTTGGGTGAGTGTGTGTGTGTATCATACACCCGCTGACAGAAAGATACGACGAATGATAGCGTGACCGGAGTCGAATGTGTGGTAACTCGCCACGAGCAACGGAGGGACCGCGTTTTATCATCGCGCGAACTATGACGTGAAAGGAATCACTGAGGGTCCATCCACCGAGATGCCCTGCCATCAACGTCATTATGATGATATATTTATTTATACTCGCGTGAGAGCGGGCTTCTGTATCGCTGTTAGGATTTATTTCCTTCGGTGCGATTACATTTTTCATTTATTCAAACCGAATCAAAAGATACAACCGAATTTTTATAGGTTTATTTTGCATCGATAATTTAACATAAATTTTAGTGCGGTCGGGATATTGTAATTTCGAATTGAATAATGAAAGTTTTGAAATAACCAGCAGCCAATTGGGTTTCACTATAACATGCTTGTTTAATGGAATAAGGTGTTTTTCAGTATTATACAACCGATCGACATACATAACAGCCTTCGAGTTAGCGATAGCCAAAAAAAGACTATTAGGACGTTTCGATTTAATTCAAAGACGGCTTTTTAACGAATACTTGACACGGGTAGACGAGCGGTGATCGCCTGATCTCCATTTTCAGGTCTCCGTAGTGAACAAGGAACCCTTATGGTATCGGTCTGTCCGTCTGTCCGTCTGTCCATCCGTCTGTCTGTATACCACAGCTCGCCTATTCTCTCATTTGAATACCGATCAAGATGGGACTTGACGCGTAGATTGATGACCCAAAAACAGAAATTATGAGATTTTCGAGAGAAATTCTTTTTCTGACACCCTTCACATCCACCTAAAAATGTAATCAAAATTTCTTGTTACTTCATCTACAATGCAACGAAAAATGGTTCAGAAACTTTGATTCTAATCTTTCAGTCACGAAAAAGTATGACCCAGAATTCAGATTTTAATTAGTACTTTTAATAAAAAATATAACGAACACTCTGGTAAAAATCGTTGAAAAATGTATGAATAACTTTTTATGGGATACAAGGAAATGTTTCAATATGAAATAACTCGTGATACCTACCATAAAAAGTTGAAAAGAATATTAATGAGAATGGCTATTAGACCCAATCACGTGTGTGATTGTGAGTGCATTATCGTGACTAACCAAAGGACTTCCGTTATAATTAACAAAGTTTGAATATTAACGCAGTTCCGACTACGACGCCATTATTATCACCGAAACCAATATACCGTGACCTTTAGATAAAAGTTTCAGAGCATGGAACTTTGACGTCCTTTCGATTCTACAAATATCCAACGAATGAGATCCGGCAGCGCTCTGAATAAATCTGAAGAATTTTCGCCATTCAAAAATTAAAATCGTCCGAAATTTTGATGGTCGACGTCGTTCCGGAACGTTGAACGCGTTGTCGCGCCCATCGGCGCGATGTATGGCAAAAGTTGTTCGCGAGACTGTCGCATTCCGATTTCGAATCTAATAGACAGAAACTCTCTCTTCGTGATTCCTAGTTTAGAAACTCTATCGCTATCGAGAACAAAGGCAACGCAAATAGACGATACCCCGCTGGGTAACCGACTGTATACAGTACAAGGAGCTTACGTCGACTTCGTGCAATTGCCGAGTTTCGTCTCTCACATACGTTGTACTCTCGGCACAAGCGAGAGGGCGAGGCTGCTGCTCCTGCTGCTGCTGCTGCTGCTGCTCTTGGCACGAAACCGCATTCTCATAAAGATGATAAATATAATACATTCGTTGGGCCACCCAGAAAAGTTGTAATGTGGCATCATTGTGTTTCATACATATTGTAATTTTTCCAAGCTACACGCGAGTTGCAACGACTGTATAGAATAAGAACATATTATATGAGTTAATATAACTTGCTGTTGGTCCGTTCGTCGGACTCTTCTCGGTCTCAAGTGTTTTTCTATGATATTACAACTTTTTTCGACCTCGCATTCTGTATAATTTTGTGTACTGTTTTCATTAGTTTCTCGTGCCAAGTGAGGAAATAAAAAAACCGGTCTTGGTACAACTCCCTAACTATATTTCATAGTCATTAATGAAAATAACAGAATAAAATTAAAATAATTCTTGGTAACCGACGAGCAATGAGGTTCATTGTTTATACGGAATAAGATACAGCGAATTTACCGATCGCATGTAGATCTATAACGCGATGCTCACGATCTTGTATAAAGAGATAATTACGAAGCAGGATTATAGAGGTACGTGACCGTATATTTATTATACACGGACGTGCATGTGGGTTTAGTCTCTGTGGAGAGAGAGGGACGGCAGCATCAGCAGTGACCGAGAGATCTAGGTGGGCTGGTTTCTTAATCTCTGTCTGATCGACACTCCGATAGATACGTTAGCGTTAATTACACCGGGCGACACTGTTCGCTCCGAGGAACAGGCTGCTTCGCTGCTATCTTATCCGGTCTTAAGTTGCTATTCGATATACAGGGTGGTCCACGAAAATCGCACATTTTTCCTCGTGAAGTATGCATCGTATGGAAAAATGTTACAGATAACATTTTTAACTCTTCCAAAGAAAACGTTATACGATTTTTCTTTAATGCCGAAAACTTTTTGGAGATATTGAAGGCAACGTCGTGCTTGTGAATGAAATACTGCATTACTTAAAACTAATTGTAAAAGAACATGAAATTTTCAGTAAAAAGTATTGTTCTGCATAATGCGTAAGCCAAGTGACTACCAAGTGATTTTACTCTGATTCTGGGAAATTTTCTTCGTGTAATATCAAGCTTGAGATTCAACCGTGTCAGAGATTTCTGCACGACAGCGAGATGCTTATCAACACGACAACGTCATCTCACTGTCCCGCGGTAATCTGTCATAAGGTTGAAACTTCAACTTGACATTACGCGAAGGAAATTTTCAAGACACAAAGTGAGATGACTCGTTAGTTATTCGCTTCATGTCCAATACATTACTAATTTAGTACTTATCTACACCAAATGTCACGTTATTTCACAATTTGGTATAAAAAATCAGCATCCCACTCACAAATACGACGTTGACCTTGATATCTCCGCAACGTCTCCACCAACGAGCAAAAATTACGGCTGTCATAACGCATTTCTCAAAATCGTAAGATATTTTTAAAAATATTTCGAATCAATGCGTACTTCACAAGTCATACAAGCTCGGGAGTTACGTGGACCTCCCGTTATAATACATATCTGTACAGGCACAGTGTATATAGCTCCAAGTCTGGACAGTGTTATAGGAATACGTTTCAACGTGGTATAGGCTTTGGAGGCTCTGTCTCACGGCGTATTAGCATAACGTAAGAGAACAGAGAGGAGAGCGTGGGCGTCGTGGTCCACTGCGGTTGGGATCTGTACGAGCTCGCCAGGATTGTGGCGGTAACGGGGCACCTTCGGCCACGATACGTAATACCTCCAGCCAAATAGCTTCGCCACTACAGTCTCAACTATCCTTCCATTCCATACCCCGCCAAATCTACAACCATCACCTCGCCCTTCCCTCTCCCCCTTTCTTCCCCGGCCCTTTCTGCCAATACTATCACGCGCCAACTCTACCGACGCCGTTGCAGAGTGAACTGTGCACTCACTACCACCGCCGCAACCGCATCTACCACCTCGACAACCTGTTCCGACTCGTGTCGCTTTAATCCCACCCATTGGTTTCGATGTATGCGTCCATGCATTATTCAAGCATCGAGAACGGTTGTCGCATATTCACCGCGTCCGCGATCCTAAATGTTTGACTCGGCATCGAGCAGCGGAAACCAACGCGTGGACGACGCCACGGGCCCGGAGAGTTGGAGAGAGCGAGAGAAAGTGAGAGAGAGAGAGAGAAAGGAACACCGGGCAACCCATACGAGCTGGGCACATGGTCGCTACTCGCTGATCGACGGTGTAAACGCTCGCACCCGCTTCAACATTGGTTTCACAGCCCTTCGTTTGTCCCTTCCGACCCCCTTTTGCCAACCCTGCTGCAACGGGTCACAGTACGTCGTTAACGAATTCACTGTCCGCAGAATTACAAAATTACTTCGGCCTATTTACTTGCTGCCAGAGGCGAGTTGCGCGGGGGGCACGCGTGCCTCCGGTAACGGCACGTACCAACGGTTGGTGTGTACACACGCCTACTTGTTACGGATCACGAACGTTTAGGAAGGTACGGTCAACGGTGCGTTGCTTGGCATCCGATTTAGTTCGCGTAAGATTTATTGGGTAATAATCGAGAAATTATTATAATTTGGGTCATCTCTGCAATTTATAACGGAATTAATCATCTATAGTTTGATAACTACCTTTGAAAAGTAAAGGATAAAAAAATTATTTTATCCGGTCCAGCGAATTTTGGGGTAGTGAAGGATTTTTTTGTGATCTGAGTGTTTTTTAGGTTGTTTAACGATTTCACCCGTCGATCAACCGACAACCGGTGGTGTTCTGTTTTTTATTTTCATTTCGTTATGCATTTTTTGTAACAGGCTGCTATTCCATTTCTGTATAATCCATTTCTTTAATAAGCTTTTCGTATATCATTTAGAATGTTCAAAGCATGTTCTATGTTAACTACTTCGGGTGCATAGTTCGCTCGGAATCGTTGTTCAAAAATCAACCGAATGGGATCTACCCAGTGTGACAGCCGTCATATTATTCGGTAGTGTGACGGTGAAGGGTTACTCACCTTAGGTTTCTTTCTTAGGGATTTAGAACCGTACAATCTTTAATCTTCAAATTAGCGTAAGGTTTCTTGGGTAATAATCGAAAGTCACTATAACTCGCGTTTTCTCTGTAATTTCGAATAGAATAAATTACATGCAATTCACTTACTTTTAAAGCGTGAATATTAAAAAATATTTTTATTGGAATAGCAAAGTTTGGTGCAGTGGAAATAATTTCCGTCTGCTATGTATTTCTCAGTAAGCAACTAAATTTTTTTGAATTATATTGAAATAATTATGGATATGGATTAGCAGTAGAGAAATTCATGTGAGTGAGCAAAATTTATCTTAACTCCTATTTCTCGTTCTCTCGTCCAGTAACGGAATTCTTCGGTGTCACAAGTATCAATTCGAACCGCATGTGAGCCCAAATAATATATAGGCGATGGATTGATGTTTTGTTACGAAGATAAATGTTGGATATAATTCCATCGCTTTACATATTTTCCATTGTGTGCCATATTATTATATGCTGTACATAAAACATGCACTTACGTTTCGTTGGCGTATATTGGTGATTTTTTCTGGCCATGATTATAGGCTCGGTTATTGCAACCAAAATGTTATATCACCACATAACCGCGACAATTAAACGATTAACAACTTTTAAAGCTAAAAATCGAACGATGTATCGAATAAAAAAATTAACCTAATGCACTAGGCGTCTCTTCGATATCCCTATGATCAAAACAAATTTCCGTAACAAAACACCAATGGGATTCATTGAAATGTGGATCGTCTATATCGATCATCTGCTTCAGTATGACACTTTTGGGTCTGATCCTGGGAGTCGATACATAATTTTCCCAACATACTCCCGAATTCTGACTTACCGTCGTCGAGCTCATTTATTATAAGCCCGCAACATTTCCGCTCGCCCTACAAAATAACTCTCACGAGCGATATTGACACACAAGGTCCACTGAAGCCATACATATAAATCATCGACGTCCTTTCTCTGAGAAATATTTGTGTCTTCTTTGCTCGATGAACAAGTTAATAAATGGAACGGCTGATGGATGAATGAGGATAATCGCTTATCGTGAAAGATATGGGACGGAGTTGTTGCGACGGTGAACACTTAGTCTTGTGTATTTGTAACGCTCGGTGAAAAGTCGAAGCAGAATCACCGAACACGAAGGCAGGCAGGATCGTATGGATTAACATCGTTGAATAGACCAGGACCCTTGATTTGGGGGGTGGAAGCAGAATCTTGAAACATAACGGGCACGTGCAGGAAAAAATATCGACGTTAGCTTTTGTATTGTTGAGCTAATTAGTTGAGATAAAAGTTGAAGGCACTCTAGGTTTATTCGATAAGAAGCCCATGGGTGTGTAATTTGTTTTTTTAATTTTAAGGTTCTCATGTTGTGCCTAACCAGAAGTCCATGGGTTTCTCAACAGAAGTAGGTTTATTTCAAAATAATATTTATTTCATGGGTTAGAGGTTATTTTTATTTCAACTATTGCCACAACAGAACATTATTAAATAAAAAATGATTATGTATTGACTTAGAAAATTATAAATATATAGAACCAACAAGAGGCAGATAACAATTTCAACGCTAGAATTATTTATATCATGAATTTTTATTCAGAGGCAATCCGATGTGGTTTTGGAAGAATTGTTGTTGCTGCAAAATCTAAACATAGACCCGGATGGGCCTTTAATGAGGTGGGCCTCTCATTCAGGCACATTGTTAGTGATCAATTCTGGGATTGCTATCTTTAGCTCTATAAAATGCACAGTTCGTTCATGTGTAAGATCTTAGTTCATATAGCAAGAAATGAGCGTGTTGGTCGTTTCCTAACTGCTATCGCGAATTCGCCGCCATTTCAGATGAATTTATGTTACGGTCGCCGACTACACCAACACCAATCACAACTCAACAATCAACAATCGGTTGGTTGAATCAATAACTCATCAGCAATATACATTCGTACGCCGCCGTAACAGTTATCAGTTTGCTGGTGAGACTATATAGTTGCTACGTACACTACTCTTATTGTTACAGCGCCGTGCGAATTAATCGAAACGAATATTTTTCCATCCCACTTGGACCAATGAGTGAGGTGGCCACGAGAAAATGAAAATGAAATGGTAAAAGGATTGAATGAAATTGAATGGTGAGATAAAATATTTAAAGACTATTTTTCTTTTTTTAGTATAGATTGGATCCCTAGTGCCTGTAATTAGAATGATGAGATCGAACCAATATATCGATATTTCGAGCCGAAGCATGATACGTGAGATGAAAAAGCGATATTTTTGTAATGATGGAATTCTTCAGCGGGGTCTGGCTTCTTGTAACGCGTCAATAAAGGTCAAGAAATGTATAGCGAGCGGGTGTATTACAGTTTTGGGATTACCTGGGAGCTCGCCTGACTTAAATCCCATCGAAAGTTTGTGGGCGATATGCGAGAGTCATATTGCAAAATTATGTTCCGCGACAAAAACTGATGTGATAAGCGCTGTAATTAGAGTGTGGTATCACGACGACGAAATCAAGAATGCATACTAAACCATCGTCAATTCCATGCCGAAAAGAGCTAATAATGTAGGTAATCAAAACGAAGAGAGGTCTCATAAATGTCTAACCTATTAATAAACGCAATTTATAATAAAGTCATAGCCGTCATGTTCGGAGCATTGCATTTTCGAAATTTTGGACCGTCAAAACATTGATCAGCCGGAAGGTCAATTGCTGCCTATCAAAGTATATAATTTTGTAATTTCCACATAATATGACTGCTAGGTGAATGAAAGAATGTTCTGCGCTAATTAATTTGCACAAGCTTTTGCAACGATAATTAAAACATTTTTTTCGTGTAGCAAAAGCATTAGCTAGTTAAATAAATATACTAATGAGATATTCGAGTGCTTCTGTAACAAATATTCTTTTGCTAGTAGGACTAAAATATTTAGCACATTGACAATTCTTGTTGTTAATACAACAGAGAAAGGACTAGTAAATCAACTTTTGCTGCGATAACTCAGGCATTTTTCTTTGTGCAAAAACTCATACCTCCGGCTTTCCAGCCCATTTCTATTTTATTGAGAAACAGGTCTCCCATTAACGACCTTTTAGTTTTGTACATATAAGTCGTGAGGAGCGGCGTATAGTAAGAAAAGTCAATACAGAAACGCCCACATTTATGGAACCTCGTTGGACCTTGAGCACCCTCTTTTTTTCTACTATCTAGCTATCGCCCTCCACCCCCTCCCTCTCGCCGCCCGAGGCTGAATCGTTATACGGAGCCCTTCCACCTATTTCCCGTCCATTCCAACTTTATCGCGTGCCCGTTCTTTTGTTCACCATCTCACATTGAATAAATTTCCAATCGTGCTTTTTTTTATTTTTTCCCCATTTTTATTAAAGTGGAATAAGATGTAGCAGCTTTATCGCGAGAATACGTTTTTCGAATTGCTCAATATCATTAAGACATAGTAAAGGTACAACCAATCAGCAATATAGACGTTTTCCGAAATTTTACGGACATCGCTAGTTGTTATTTTAGTTGTAGATTTGTTAAATGAATGGAAATTTTGCAATTAGCGCATTCTTTAATTAAGTTGGCTGGCAATGGATGATGAAAGAAAATTTCTACGTTTTTTGAACAAATGGCGTGTTGTTAGAAAAGAAATTCGTTGGTCATGCGCTTGAACCCAAAGTTTCGAATTCGATGCAAGCGCGAACACATCTTTGATTTGTGGTGATATTTTCTTTATTTTTGAATATTTTTAAAAATTTTGCTGTTCATAATGAAACAGTAGATACATATTTTTTATTTTATAAATCTTCGGAGTAATGAACTATTTTATTTCACTGTTTACAAAGAGATCATGAATATACATTTTTATTCTACGAATCTTCGAAATAATGGAATACTTTGTTTCACTCTTTACAACAAAATCATGGATACGTGATTTTAGCCTATAAATCGTCGTCATAATACACAATTTCTCAATTCTTTCCTTCATTTCCTCTGTCCTGCTATAAACAAGATTATGCTTAAGTATTGCACAGAGTAAAAAAAGGGGAATTTCGTTTGTCACTGTTTGTCCAATCTCGTTGCGGGCGTAAATAAAGTACTTATCTTTGCTTCATATACATATGGTATCATCCACGTGGTCGATACCATGTTGTCGGTATCGGAGGTATCGTTTGGAGAGTTTACGTTTGCGAATTGCTACACGACAACGCGCTCGGACTTGTGGAGTGATCGAAATCGATGTCTCGGGCATCGATCTGCCTTATCGAGAGGTGGCGCGAGAAAACCTAGCGGGCGCAATCTCGTGATTTCAAGAATCTCACGCGTCTGCAACTAGTAGTAGCAATGTCACGCCTTAAATAACGAGACAATAAGGATGTCATGCCTTATTACTAGAATTAATTAATTAATTCGTCGATTTGTACTGATAACTCTATTATATA
The DNA here is from genome assembly GCA_963971145.1 of Sussaba pulchella. Classification (NCBI taxonomy): domain Eukaryota; kingdom Metazoa; phylum Arthropoda; class Insecta; order Hymenoptera; family Ichneumonidae; genus Sussaba; species Sussaba pulchella. The sequence continues at coordinate 5,675,750 of OZ020164.1, forward strand.
AAGTATATGTCAGTGTTGGGCAGCTCTAAAGTACATTTTAGTTGAAGTACCTTATAGATACCAAGTACAAAATCCCGTGGGGGTTAGCGAATGTGAAAGTACCAAGTACATTTGTACTGTGTACGTCGGTACTGCTAAAATACAAATTTGCATATCGCTGGTCTATGTAAATAGGGTTTTCCGAAAAAAATTCCGATTTTCGCAGCACTCATTGATTTGAAATTGCTTCCGTAGAATCGTGCAGAAACACGAGCTCGATTGAACGACCTTTGCGAGGTCGCCTTGTTTTTTTAAATTTTTTACGTTCAAATGACATAGGGCTATAATTCGGGAATAGTGATCGGATGAAACCGAGTTTTCCGATCAAAATAAGCTTTGACAAAATGAATAAGGTATCATTTTGTTGTGGGTCACTCGAAGTCAGGAAAACTAAAGACAATTAACAACATCCATTAATAATATATTAACCGATGATTCTTATGATAAGTAGGTAATGATTTTGATTAATTTATGATGGAAAACATAAAATACTTTGTTAATATAATATAGTAAAAGTTTTGTAAAAAATAGTAACATCCAAGTAAGAACAGAATCTCTTTAGAAAAATCTAGATTTTATGGATTCAGATTCAACTTGATGGCTGCATCTTTTGTAGCAACTAAAAGACTTTCTCTCTACGTAATTTTGTGTTTTTCCATAATTTCTGAACACCTACGATGGTAAAAAAAAAATTTTTTTTTTAACGGACACCCTTATATACTGATACTACATATAAAATTACCTCTAGTTAATGGACAAATTAATTATATTTATTCTCAATTAATTTATCAAATACGTATGTACTCATTATTGAATTGAAAAAGAATGGAATGGAAAAATGAAAAAAGAATATTAAAAAGATTGTATTATTTTAAGTTTCATTTAAAATTCTTTACTTTATCATTTTACTAAGAAGATTGATTAAATTTTTTATTGAATTTTTTTTAGTTCATTTATAATTAATATAATTTCTTTCACATTTTTTTTCTACTTCGACTGTCGCATTTGGGCCCCGCACGAGTTTCTAGTAAATTCCGCTGATCATTCAACGTGTTAAATACAGATCTACGTTGCATACTCACAGTAAAACACGTCTATAATTGTGGTTCGTAGGCAAAATCGAATAACTCCATAAAACGAGTTTTCGGGATATAACAATTTAACGTTGTAAACGCTCTATCACAAAGAACGCATCAATCTAAAAAATAATTATAATCAACGTAATAATTATTTTTACGTTAGTAATTATTATTACGTTAAGCTTACTTTTTAATATTATTTAACGCAGCTTTCGGTACGATTTGAATAGCCCGTAACTTATGGATAAGAAAAACCCCGTTGGACCTATTCGGATTTGCCTCCAAACCACAGATGTATAATTTTATGAGGGTTTGCTGTGACGCGCAGCGTTATCTCATTTTTTTATACCGATCAAATACGTATAAAAAAAAAGTTGGGAACGGTCGATCTCGATGTCCCGGGAGATCCGTAGGTACCCATGCGACGGAAATACTACACAGCAAAACCATTGCTCAACCATTATTGCTCGCCGGACGGATGGAAAAACGCTCGCATGGAGGACTATTTGGTACCATTAATTGCCTCGTATATTACATTTATATGTTTTTCGGGACGACGTACAGGATTATTTTCGTGTTTGCCGGACGACGATACCCATCCGGCATAACAACTCGCTTCGCTTTCTCGCCACTCGTCTTTCTTGAGAAATTCCGTTCGCAGCGGATATTCGGTAGATTCCGCGGACGCTTGGGATTTTGGCTGTGAGAGCGTCGTAACGAATGATTTACCGTAAAACGCGTACTTTATAAACTATCGATACGACGAACGTTTCTGTGGTTTGAAGGCAAAATAAAATAAGTCCGTAAAAAGAGTTTTCGACCAATAACCATTTTATGTTGCGAAGACTTTATCACAGCGGATAAATCGATTTGGACATGAAAATTATCAGGTTACATTCAGTTTTTTTGTACCGTTCACGGTAGAGTTGGATAAAATTCGAATAGGCTCAGCTTGTGGATGAAAAAAACATTGTTGGCCTTATATCCCAAATTTTCTTATACCGATAGAAAAGTTTCGGGAAAAAGTGCAAAAAAATATAAGATAAGTCTTGCTGTTGTTTTTTTAGCGGTAAAACGATGGACTGGTTCGGTTCTCTTGTCAAAATAGACTTATTCGGTTAAGTTAATCTCGTTTTTTTTATTTTTTTATTTTTTTCATTTAGTTATAGGATAGAAACCTTTTACAAGGTTTATTTACACTGTCGATTATAGTGGCTTGAGTCTATTGCAGAACAGAGTACAGTACAATATTATATTTTTAGGTTGCATTCGATCAGAAATTTATAAATCGTGGTGAGCGCGTAATGGTCGGTTGCTGTCATAAATTGTGCCTATTTCAAGCAGTGCCCGAGCACGTGGTCTATGTCTTCGTTGTCGGCTCCACAAAAAAGTTAATCTCGTTCATTTCTTCCTCTATAGGCAATTTTTGGCAACGCTGTGTTTAAAAACGATGCTGATAATCCAAATTACATGAAGAATCTAGTTAAATTGCACGTATTTACAAATTGGGAGCCGTCAGGCAGGTATAGACTGCGCATACATCGATCAGAAAAAAAACGACCGGATGAATAATACCCTTTCGACGAATCACGTGTGGCAAACGTTGCCCCGGAAAGTAATTGCTCTCACTATGGGGGCGTCCTTGTGCACGATAGATGTTGAACTATCTCGGAGGAAGTGCGTACAACCGATGACAGCTGACGGTGACAGTTCAACATGTGGCTTTGTCAGCTGTTGATGAGACACACTTTCCCAATACTTCACCCCTCATTCCATTTCACAAATGTTGTTCGAGGGCTCGAATATAGAATGATTTTACGTGAGAAAAAAACTTGTTGTTTGTAATAATAACGGCGCAAAATTCTCATCACGTCGTTCCTCACACTTCGTTAAAGGCCGTGAATGGACAATAATTGTTCATCAGCCGAGTTGTTTAGTCGTGAAGTATCAACGCGGATGCGATGGTTCTTCAAAGTTCACAGTTGCCGAGGGATAATTTGCCGTTTCGCTTCCATTATCGATTTATAATTATGGAAACTGGTGCATCCGCTGTGCGGAATATTGAAGCGGCGTGTCGTGTGTTTGTGACAACGCGTTACAAACGGTCGTGCGCCCGAAGCAACGTCTGCGTGCTTCAGTGTAATGCATTGCAGAGAGATGGGGTTTGGGTGCTCAATAAATATGCATTGTTATGCATACCCGATAATATGCTGCGCATACAGTAACGTTATTGAAAATAGACGTACGTTCTGCTACCGCACACGTAATGTAACATACATTATCACTGATGGGTTTTTCTCTCATGGTTTCGCCAGAGAATGGAAGAGAAAATGAAAGAGAGAGCGAGAGAGAGAGAGAGAGAGAGAGAGAGAAAGATTGAGTTCAATAAGTGATATAGTTTACGAATATAAAATACGGTTTTCTTCCGATATGAGGCCCATCCGGATACTATGTTCAGATCTCATTTTTCAAATAGGCCTTAATTAACTCGGGGCGACAACAATTCTTCTAGAAATAACTCGGATTGCTCTTCAGATTACTTCTAAACGAAATTTACCAATACAAATAATTCTCGGCTTGCAATCGTTACTTCTTTTATTTATTGATTTTTTCATGATGTTAAGAATCATATCTTATTCTAACGTCTTCTATTGTTGCAGTATTTTAAATGAAACGAACCCCTCATTAATCAAATCATGTTATTACAAAATCAACCCATTAAGAAGCCAATGAACTTCTATTTAGGTACAACATGAGAACCTTGAAAATGCAAGAATGAATTGCTAGCCCATATGCTCCTTATCGGAAAATCCCGGTAACAATGATTCAAGCCTTTGTCAAATCCATACCGCGCATATCAGAATAAAACCATTAAGAAACAAGACAAAGAATGTATCTAACGTAGTAACAAAAATAAGAAAATACATTTTTCCTGTTGGCATTTCAATGAAATCAATGACCATGGAATAGACTCCGAGTGAAATGGTGAAAAGAGGTGAAAAGTCGTATCGACAAAAAAGAAAAAAAGTCGTATCAACAAAAAAGAAAAAAGTCGAAAAAAGCGAGCGAGGGTAGAAAGAAAAGCACCGTATAAGTACATAAATAGCAGTGAAAACGCGTGAAAGACTCCTCGGACTCTTGCCCTTGGAAGGAATAAGATCGGAATGGCCTATTTTACTCTCGATGGCTTTGCCCATGAGGCGATAAGAGAGTCCTCTGAGAAATCCTCGTCGCCTCTTCTTTCTTTCTCCACCGAGATCCCTCGAAGTATTCCGGGGTTAAAGCAAGGGTGGCGAAGAAACAGGAGGAAGGGTGTAGTGGCAGGAACGACGGTAGCAATCGACGAAGCACCAGCTCGGTTGAGTCCGGATGACACTTCAAGCTCCCTTCGATAACTTCGAAACCCCCTCCCGGTTTTCTTCTTTCTTTAATGTTACGATGTCCCGATATCAGCTTGATTGGCACTAGAACTCCTCCTCGACGCTTTTCCAGTACTCGACACCTTTTCCCGTCGCCCGGTTCGGTTGGAATACTTACAAAAATTGTAATCAGTCGCTGAGCGTTGCTAATTGCGAGAGGCCAAGGACAAGTATGTCGTCGTGTTCTGACTACCGACGGTAGAACCTTGCATCTTCGCTTTTCCCTCTTATTTCCACTCGTTTCGTTCCCTCTTATTACCTCGCCCACTTGCGCGAAGAGCCAATTTGTTCGTAATTAATTAACGCTTTTATAATTTAGAAATATCTGCAGCAACGAGCACAACTTTGATGCTCGCAATGTCAACGACGGAATGTCATGCAACGATAAATATTAAAATTGGCATCGTAGAATCTTGTATATTACTTTCTTATTTTTTTCTCTGCAGTTTTACGAGACGTGTTTGAATGATGAAGTACGTTGCTCCAGTTTGGTTTCTTACTGGGAAAAAGTTTTCGTGCCGCAGAGAAATAAAATCGGAAACCGATTTGCTATTCAAGTCATTTTAGAATAAAACCGATATTGGACGATTTTAGGAGGTCCATGAATGATTCGAGCGATATCGAAATCCATGTAAATTCGCGTGTTTTCGATTAACTTCAAGCGATTTTGAATTATGTCGTACTGATTTCCAGCGAGTGATTTTATTGCATTTCTACGTGACATCGATTAATATTTGATTCCGTAGTAATATGATAATATATTTGGCGTTTATTTTTTTCAAAATTCCTTCTAACAATAAGCGCGACCTCGATCGGCACTACATTTGAAATTGATTGAGGGATTACGTAAAACGAAAGTGTCTATCGCTTTTTCCAACTGTAATATCTAGTTTTCGCGGCCAACGGCATATGGGGGTGATTAAGAACAAGACTGGAGGGGTTGTTAAAATCTGGATCGAGTCTACAATCCAAAATCCCTAGAGAAATGGTGCAGCGAACAACAACGCTCACCCATGTGATCAGATGTATCATCACTAAGGACGAATGGACCTTACCCACTAGGTAAGATAGATCTTTTGTATGTAACCCTATATTGGTCACCATATGTGATCTACGTTGAACGACGTTGATCACCTCATGCGGGAAATACTGCAATGCTTTCCAGGCGGCAGCGTTGCCATGTCCCTCGACTTCTACAGCGCGCGCATGGAGAAGCTCGCTAGAGAGTGGGGCAAGTCGGCGCGAGTGTGGCAACGTCGCCCGAGAGAAACCACTACCGAGTCTGGTCACCTCTTCGGGGAATTCCCGTATTTCGACGTTCCTTTCATCTAATTATTTTTATTCTTCAATCCTAACCGTTCTATTTAATTTAATAAGAATATAATTCATTTTTCAAACGCTCAAAGGACAAACTCCAATGTTTCGAACAAATTTCCGCAAATAGTACGTAAATAAAAAAAAATAATGCGCGCCGAAGGTACCTACCCGCGTATGGTGGCCAATCTAGGGTTAATAAATTGATTTTCTTCGGTGCGCAATCGTGTGACGCAACGAGTTCATTAACATCATACGAGACTTTTTCTTAAATAATATTCATTATAAGTACATGCTCCCCGATCATAAGCAAAAAACGCAAATGAAGCACCGCGACGATACCATCTAGGGTCTACATTCCCCGACCCCGATACATTATAGACAGTAGCTGAACATCTCCTTTCACTTTGCTTTAATCATGAGATAATGGATACAGGTACGGCGGATGCGAGGAACTTGTACGGGGATGTAAACAAAAGGCTTCCGAATATGGCTTCAGGCACTTTGCCTCCTCCCGTCGGTTGTTCGACTGACTCACCTGCGCCCCCCCCCCCCCCACAACGCCACCCTTTGTGCTCTAATCAGAGTACCTCGACGAAGTGAGCCATTTTCACTCGATTAAGCACCAAAGTTGAAGCGAAAGTGGCACCCGAGTACTTGCAAATGATGCGACACACGGAGTAGTGTCAGTAACGATCCAACGGAAAATGTCGAATATACGGAAGCAAACTCTACCAATCGCTCTTGGAACGGCCTATCAACTAATAATCGTTCACTGCCAGTGGAACGGGGGTTTCAAAGTAATTTGTTTTGCGCTAGCTTACGCCCCTCGGCATTAGCTAATTGTTGTCAACAGGGCAAAGCGAGGGTTTTACTCTCACTGAAGCATTAAGGGAGCAAGCCACTGTAACGAGCTGAAAGATAAAGTTATTTATTTTTGCAACATTCACGATGAATGTATTTTTTAAAATACGTGTGAAAAAATATCATTTTTTCCAAAATTTAAAGTGGCTTGTTCCTTTGAGCCGGATTTAAAAGGTCTCCGCCACGATTCGTTTCACAAATGATGATTAGAAAAATTAATAATAATAATAATAATAATAATAATAATAATACAATAAAAATAATAATAATAATAATAATACAATAATAATGATAATAATAATAATAAAAGTCCCATGTGCGAAAAAAGTTGCGACTGGTTTTGTCCAACAGAACAAATTCGTGGTCCTTTATATCTCGGGAAAACTCCACCACTCGTTACAAACTTTTTTATCGCATTTCGCGTATCCGAGGACGCGAAAAAAATAATGATCAAACGATTCCTACACACTCGTGCTGGTCGTAATGCATTAACACAGAGAATTATTCTCTGTGGTGAGGGTCGCTAAACGACCCTCTTATATTAACAATACGCTGAAACGACTCTTTTCACGTGAAAATGCGTTACGCGTCGAGGATTTCACGAAAACTCCAAACATTATTTTCCACGACGGAATTGAGTTTCGAGTTTGTTGCAAAACCGTGTGCGTAGGAACCGCGAAAAGTGCTCGGAGAACGGATTTATTAATCGTAGCGTGTGCGAGAGTTGCTCGGCTAACTGGCGGTAGAACAGAAGGAAAGTCAGCCCTCTACTCCGACCTCTGAAGTTGTTTGTGTTACGATTTTTTTTTTTTAACGTGTTGGTTTGGGGATGTGAATTTTCTAGTTTCAAACCGGATGAGCCTTTTCTCTAGAGATCCCTAGCAAAGGCTCGTAGTCGAAGTACAACAGACCGTACATAACCCACCTACCTAAGGTCGCTATACCTATACGTATGGTACATACTCCCAAGGCGCCTCGAGAATCTCCCTATCGCCATGGTAACCGCCGTGTTAGTGGGTTATCCTGGGGTATACTCACCGCATATGCGGCGTACCTTCGTGCGTTAGTTCACATGTTAATGCATAACTTATGAATTTTCGGGGCAAACCAAGTTAACGCTGCGCTCTAACCCGAGGTCAATGTCCCGAGAATAATTAAACCGCGCATGAAATGATAACGAACTTTCAGAGATTTTGCCCGGCAATGATAAAAATAACTTCGCCCACATGTTGAAACTCATTGACGCCGACGGGTCGTCACGTGTGGCGTTGATGGTGGGTGGAAATTATGTTGGTGCAACGCTGAGCGGTCTCTCTGTGGCATTTAACAGCCAGGGCGGGTTGGGAATTGCTTTGCGGAGAAGCGCGGGGGAGTGGCGCGTTGATGGATCAGGAGATGAAACATAAGCTTGCTGTCGACGACAAAGCGAAGTGAAATTACACGCCCGAGAGGTACAAACTGGTGGAAGACAATGTAGCATGGATTCCTTTGGTAGCAGAGAGAGAAACCGAGCGAAGGTGGAATAGAACAAACGTGAATGGGACGCATTCGGTTCGTGACGCTCGACTCTCACTTTCTCCGTCTCTCTTTCTCTCTCTCTCTCTCCTTTCGGCGGCGTGTGCAGTGTGTTTTCTGAGACGCCTTTGGGCAAGGCACAATTTTGAGATTGTTATGTCAGCCTCGGCATCCTCGTGCAAACTGTATAACAATGATGGGTAAACATACCGTCGCGCTGGAGTAGGATCGTGGTACATTGGTCTCTTCTTGCAACGCGGGAACCTTGTTTCCGGTTCCCGCTGCTGAGGGCGCCTTGCCGAGATCCGTACCAACATCTCCTCTATCACGGAAGTTGGAGGAGTGAAAGGGGCATAGTTTGTCCGGTGCAGCGAGCGTCCAATCGAACGTTCGTTCTTCCTCGTTTTACCATCGCCCAAGTGGATCAAACGCGTTGTTGTTTTTATCTTTCCTACGGATATTACGTCGGAGGTTCATACAGTAGATTCTTGATTTTACTGCCTCTCGAAAGTACCTAAAGGAAATCGGGAAGGAGTTAAAAGGTATATTGGGACTTTGTAGTTGGCAAGGCATATGCTCATTAGCGAACTGTTGTCAGCTTGTAATAGTGAAGTATGCAGGGTGATCGACGAGAAACGGACCTTTCCGGAATTGGTAGTACTCGAGTAGTATGGAAGTTGGGGGGCCTGCGGCCAATTTGAGTCATTTCGTGTTTATCATGGTGCAATCGGCTTGGAAGCACTACACGTTTGCTTACGAGACGGTTGACAGAAGTAGTTACTCCCTGATTAAACCTCGCCTATTTTTCCGGGGTCACTTTAACGTTGGACGTCACGGCGAGACCCCCAGCTACAACACCATTCACAGATGGCCAACCAAATCTTTGTGCGAAATACGCGTCGCAGAGGTCGTATTCGGTTCCACTTCGAAAGCGCGCCACCTAGCAGAGTAAGCGGGGCTTCGCATTATTTCCTTCTTCACCGTATCCATCTTTTGCGGAGTGCATACGGATTGAGAAGGACCAGGTGGGCTTGTTTTCATTCATGAACCCTTCGTTCAGAGTGCAGCATATATATGTTTACCAGGTTTTTGAATACATGGATTTCATAATAGTATAGTATGTATGTAATAGTATGTTTACCAGGTTTTTGAATACGTGCGTTTCAAAAACCTGGCAAACATACAGCGAGTGCTCTTCAATCGAATATTAATAAAAAATAGCTGTTACTCCACGGTGTTTAGGAATCCCATAATATAAAAAATACGAAAATTTCGTTTTTCGTATTCACAATTCGGGGAAATTTTGTAAAAATGAATTAACGCGTGTCTTTCTTCGAGAAAAAAAATATTTTTCCATTTTTTGCCCTGAAACGATCGTCCGACTTGCTCAATAAAATCTAAGTTAATTTTTTTTCTGGAAGGCCATAAAAAGACGCACTTTTTCGTTTTTTACAAATGTCAAATCCTGCCAAAAATACAGCCAGTTGAATAGAAAAATGTTAAAAAATGGTAATCAGCGAGAAAAACGTCAGAAAATTTTTGAGATGTAGCGTTTTGAATGACTAAATATCGTCAATAACTGAAAAACTTCATTACACTTCATCGAAATAGCGAGCGCTCAAAATGAAAAACCCTCAAATACGTGTCTTCGTTTTCCCCTCATACTGATGTAAAAAATAGTAGTGTCGTACTCTTGACAATTTGTCGTCAGGAGTCGGTTAATAAATCAGTCCGTGCACATTTATTAAATAGTTTCTTTATTAATTGAACAACACGTCCGTTCCGTTCGACTGATCTTTCTTAACAAAAACCTTCGCACCGCTGTTTATTATTTCAAAGCATTTCGTGGTAACGCTCGCTCGGCTGTCTTCTATCGATCTATCATAGCCTTCTAAGTAATACTACCGCAATCGGCCATCCTGCGGAATCGTCGTCCTCGACGAGTATATTTTTTTTAACATTAAATTACACAATCTTACAATTTTCAAATATTTCCATTCATTGCTTACATTTTTCGAAATACATTTCGCCCACAGTTTCACTCTCCTTTAGGTATTACTTTCAGACGGTCTATCGCTATAATTCCTTTATAAAATCGTCTACTCTGTTGTTCACCTTCAATATCTTGGATCAGATATCTATCGTTCCCTAACTCTTTCACGACCTCATATGGACCCCGATATTTTTCGGTCAACTTCTTACTTTCACCAGTTGCTGGTGAGTCGTATCGAACTAACACCAATTGTCCTGGTGTTAATATTTTCCCTTCCTTTCGTTTTTTATTAAATTGTTCGCAAAGTTTATTTTTATTTTTTTCTAACAAATCGGATACATTTTCTCCTTCTAACTCCGTTCCTATTTGTTCGTTCAATTCCCTTATCTCTCTTGTCAGTAGACTATCTCCTTGCCCAATCGATTTATAATTGAAAACAATTTCCGCAGGTGTTCTCTTGGTCACTCTATGGGTGCTATTATTAATTGCCCATTGTAAATCATATAATTTTTCGTCCCAATCACTATTTTCCAAATCTTGCGTTATCGTTGGTAAACAATTTATTATAATGCTGTTCACCCTTTCGATCTGCCCATTCGCTCGCGGTGTTCCCGCAGCTATCTTAACGTGTATAATCTCCAATTCGCGACAAAAATCTTCAAACTTTTTCGAAATATACGCCGCGCCTCGATCGCTTATGATTCTTTTTGGTTTCCCGTAGTGTGATATCCACTGGCGTAATCTCCCAATCGTTTCATCCGAACCCGTGGTTTTCACTGGCTCTAATAAAACGTATTTGCTATAAGCACAAATTGCCCCTAATACGTATTTATTGTCCGATTCTGTTTTGACGAGTGGTCCTAAATGATCGATGTGAATAGTTTCAAATGGAATACTTCCCTTCTCAATTGGATGTAGATACCCTGGTTTCTTACCGGCCAATGGTTTATAGTATAAACAATTGATACATCGATTTATGTACATCGTCACATATTCGCGCATTCCCGGAAAGTAATACGTTTCTTTTAATTTCATCAACGTCTTGTCAATCCCGAGATGAGCAAGACTCTTGTGAGTCATTGCCACTATTTCGTTTCGTAATTCTTTCGGTACAAATAATCTCCATCGTCCTTTCGTTATTTTATAAACCCGCGCATTGACCATGCTGAATTTTTTATGCGTCTCTGCATTTCCTTCTTCTAATTTGTTTCGGACTTCCAAAATTTCCGAACACGACCGTTGCATTGCTGCTATCCAGTTTGAGTTTATGTTTATCCCTAAAATCGGTAGTCCTCCAATCGGTGTTTCCTCCTCCGGTTCGACAGGAAATCGGCTCAAACCATCAGCCACTACATTTCGTTCGCCTTTAACGTGTTCGATTTGATAGTTGAATTCCGATAACCTGATGAACCATCGACCGATTCGAGGATTTAAATCGCGTTTACTTTCTAAAAGTTTAAGACTATTGCAATCCGTTTTGATCACAAATTCAACCCCGATTAAATACACTCGAAATTTTTCCAAAGCGCATACGATAGCTAATGCCTCTAATTCAAAAGAGTGGTATTTAGCTTCGTCTTTCGTCGTTTTTCTGCTATAGTAGCAGACCGGGTGGAATCGATTATCCCCTTGTTGTTGAAACAATACTGCTCCTAAGCCGTATTGGCTCGCATCGGTATGGACCTCGGTTTTTGCTTTGGGATTGTAAATTGATAATATCGGTCTCGACGTTAGTCTCAATTTAATTTCCTCAAATGCATTCTGCTCATTTACACCCCAGATAAACGACGCATTCTTTGCCAATAAATCCGTTAGAGGCTTAATTATTACGGCAAAGCCTTTTACGAATCGTCGAAAAAAACTTGCTAGTCCAACGAAACTTCGTATTGCGCGTACGTTTGTCGGAACTGGAAACGATTTTATCGCAATTACTTTCCGAGTACCTGGCTCAACTCCCAACTGCGATATTTCGAATCCCAGATATTCTATCTTGTCCTTGAAGAAATGACATTTCTTTAAATTCACCGTTAATCCTGCTGAAATCAGTAATCGGATTATTTTTTCTAATTTAACGATTCCCTCTTCGAACGTTTCGCAAGCTGAAATAATATCATCCAGATAAGTCATTGCTAAATCTGCATTTAAATTCCCGAAAATGGTATTAATCATCCTTTGGAAAATCGCCGGTGCGTTACACAACCCAAAAGGCATTCGTTTAAATTGAAAATGCCCATTCGGCGTAACAAACGCGGTTTTCGGTCTCGAATCTTTCGATACAGGTACCTGGTAATACCCACTGAACAAGTCCAAGCTCGTAAAGTACCGATGACCCCTCAACCTATCGATTTGGTCGTCGATCAACGGCATGGGATATTTATCTTTCACCGTTATTTTATTTAACGCCCTATAATCTACACACATTCGAACTTCCCCGTTTTTCTTTCGAACTAATAAGATCGGGCTCGCGTACGGCGATGAACTATCCTCGATAACGTCGGCTTCTTTTAAATCAGTAATCATGTCTTTCACCTGCTCTTTTTCATGATACGATAGGCGATACGGCCTATAATAAACAGGCTTTTCCGACGACAATTTAATTTCCATTTCGGAAATATTTGTTTTTCCCATCTGATGTACGTTTTTGGAAACTACCTCTCGATATTTGTTCATGAGCGAAGTCAACTTCTCATGCTCATCCTCGTTTAAATCAGAGTCGATCTCGTCTTTATTAATTTCTTGCGAGTTGACCTCTCGCATGTACTCCCTCTCCTCACAAATTTCACCTCGTGACACGGTTTGACCTTTATTTATTTTAATTTCTTTCTCACCCAGATTCATGACAGGTATCATAGACTCGCCTTTCTCGTTCGTGCTAACGATGCATCGCGGAACGACATCTCCACATTCTTGGATGTAACCCTCTACGAACAAATCATCTTCGCAAATATTACCCACAACATTTATGTGCCCCAAATAGTTCCTTGGTATGACGATTTCATCGACAGACACCAGTTTGGTCTTATTTATTTTTGACACCTCGATTTCACATAAATCCCGAATATTATCGGAGATATTCAATGTTCCGCTACTGTTTAAAATATGAACATTTGGTTGTTCCGTGAACGAATGTCCGACCAAAAGAGGAACGATTTGCGATTCGTTCGGAACGATATATACGTCGCATTTGACAGAGACTCCGTCTATTGCAAGATTGACCGTCATAACCCCAATCGGAGTAACCTCTCCGCCACCGTAACCTGTCAAAGACTTAAACTCGTTTTCGAAATATGACAGTTGTAGTTTATCCGCATTTTCTTTTCGCATTATCGTGACACTACTGCCCAAATCAACATAACAACGAATTTCTTTGTTATTTATTGACGCGGTTTTGAAAAATTTTGCGTGCGAATTTCCCTCAATATGTAAAATTCTATCGCCCTCGTTACCTTGATTTGCTCGCGCCTTTTTCTTTTCGCCCGATTTGCAGTCTCGTGCATAATGACCTACCTCGTTACATTTAAAACATACAACTTCTCTATTCGCTGTTGATGGTCGACTCGTCGCTAATTTCTGTGGCTTTTCCGCTTCCTCTTTACGGCAGAATCTCGCCGTGTGTCCCGTGCGTTGACACTTGAAGCATTGTCTTTCTTTTCTTGCGAATGTCGGTTCCAACGTCGTCCGCGTGCTGCTCCGAATAAAGTTGCTTCCGCTCTTCAAATCCGGCAGAAGTTCTGCTGGTTCCGAATATTTCGAAAGCGGTCCCAGATACGCTCGATATTGATCGTTGTTGAGTCCATCGACAATCCACTGGATTGTTTCACGCTTCTGCATTCGTGCTCGATTGCATTTCGCCAGTTTCTCATAAAAATATTCCATAATATTTTGATTCGATTTCCACTTGTAATTCTGAGCCTCCAAAATTTCTCTCGTTCCGGTTTCTTCCGATATGAAGGTGCGTTTCAGAAGAAACTTCCAGTCGGTCCACGTTCTATTTACTTTTTCTAGACTATCTTTCCATGTTCTCGCAACTCCTTGCAATTTCGCTAACGCATAATGGCGCGTCGCCAAATCATCCCACATATACATCTCAGCATACTCTTCCATCTTGTCGATCCATCGATTAATATCGGCACCATCGTTAATGGGATCGAAGTTCGGCAAAACATTTGAAAGATCCATGAAGCTTCGTCGTTGACTATTCATCAAACTCAGCCCCTCGAAATCAATTTCATTCCGATGAGAATCCACGAATAGCTGTCGTGAATGTCCGGCTCTAGATTCATCGATTGGTGGATCTTCGTTTTCTTCGATTTTGTCTTTCGGAGACATCGTTGCTCTAGTTGGTGTACGCGGGAACATGGTGGATATCTGTTTTGAAATGTCGTCAACGTTTTGTTCTTCAATCGTCACTTTCTTCGGGCGACCTCGTTTTCGCTTGACGACACTCGTATTTTCTTGATTTAAATCCACGTTGCTGAAATCACCACAAACACTTCACAAATAACGACCGCTCGTTATTGTGTAATTCTGATCGAAAAACCCCGGTTTTATCGACCATCGACGACGAATCCCGGATTCCCGTCCAAATTTCGATTTCCGGATATACTTTTCGAGTATATCCCACTTCTGATAATAATTGTCGTACTCTTGACAATTTGTCGTCAGGAGTCGGTTAATAAATCAGTCCGTGCACATTTATTAAATAGTTTCTTTATTAATTGAACAACACGTCCGTTCCGTTCGACTGATCTTTCTTAACAAAAACCTTCGCACCGCTGTTTATTATTTCAAAGCATTTCGTGGTAACGCTCGCTCGGCTGTCTTCTATCGATCTATCATAGCCTTCTAAGTAATACTACCGCAGTAGGAGGAATGTTTTCAGTCCACTGTTCGAAGCGCCCGATTTTCGCCGGAATGCCTCCTATATATTTTTTATAAACTCTATAAAAAATTTTTCTTCCTTGATGGTCTTGTTCGGAATGCTCTTAGCGCGTTTCGCTTAAGTTCAAATCTGTACATGATCAAATTCATTCCGCGGTAAATTCGTGAATATACTAAAGCAGCTAAAAAGAACAAAATTTCAAACATTTTTCATATTTTTACATTCGCGTTTTCGATAAATTCTCCCGAATTCTGTACAAATATTCCCCAATATCTTTTTATGATTTTATTGTTGTTGTGTATCATATTGGGGCCAATATCGAGTCATTGGTGAAATATCGAATACCTTCGTCTTTATAAGGATTCCTGAAGCATAACTTTTACCGACATCACTGCGACATTGCAACAGGTGTCTCCAATGCTAAAAATTACGATTGAGGCATTTCCGTCACGTTTTGCCTGCTTACCCGCCCCACTTAACTCTGGAGTATTGACGAGAGAAAAAATAAACTCGACGTTATAACACGAAGCTGGGGATGGTCCAGACTGAATAGTATGAATAGTTAACTCGGAATTCCAATACGAATAAGAAAAAGGGAAGGAGGTTGTAGCGTGCGCGCAGGTGCATGCGTTCACACAGGTATCGATACGGTCAGGAAGTACAATGCTCGCTCGTACTCCGCGGAGAAGAAATAAGAAAAAATGAAGAATACGAAAAAAAGAAATCAAAGGAAAGAAGGTGCAGCGGAAAAGGATGAAACGAAGCAGAGGGCGATGAGAAAGAGGAAGAAACGCGTCGTAACCGAGTCGAGAAATGTTTCATGCCTCTTTGAAGAAATAAAAGATCGCTGGGTGATGCTGCGTGAAGTCAGGGCGCTAGGCTCGAGTCAAGTCCGGCCATATTCGGTCGACGGAATACCGGTTTTCCTCCATTGTAACCCACCTATCGGTCGATCAATCAGGATGTATGGATGTATACTTCTCTCTATCCCTCTTCCTACCTTTCTCCCTCTCTCTTTTTCTACGGTATTGAAAAGCCATCTTGACGCGAAACGGATCTGGTTCACGAGCGTTGCGTCCAACGATGGGAGATCGACGTAAATCCGACACCGAGAACACGAACGACGTTGACGGGTTTAGTCAACCGCTCGAATATACAATGTTGAACGCCTTGTCGAGCTTCGCTTTATCGTGGATGGATTTCCAAGCTTCACCAAAGGTTCGACGAGTTTCGTGCTAAATATTTTGCGGAAATACATATTTCTATAAACTTCTGCCTAACATCGCAGATCGGATAACTTCGGTGTGCGATGGAAAAAAAAATTGTAAAGTACATAAAGTTCAATGGATGAGGAAACATTTGATAGTGTTTTCTGAATTTTCCGATTATACGTGGTCGTTGTTGGTTTGACGTCGACTGTAATGATGCAATTCACGACTCGACTTATGGCGATATATTTTTTTTATGGGCGAACGATTGAATAAAAAATATCCGAGTGACACAAATATACACGAAAGGCAAAAATTAAAGAATGCGAAGAAAAATCTTACATTTTGAGGTGCTTTTGAAAAGACCGCACGTTGGCGAAGAATGATCGTGAAGCAATGGAAGTAATAACAAATCAAAGCTTCGAGTCTCTCGTGTTAAGGTTTTAAGTGCAAATATTTTTATCATTGCTCGTTACTGAGGAATCATGAAAACATCGGCAGTACATGTTCTTCCTAAATTGTTGCTTGTGTTTTAACAGGTCCGTGAACAAAAATATTTTTTTTTTGTAAATCCATTTAACAGATCTTTTAGATTAATTTTGCCCTTTTAACTTTAATAATTATGGAGCTCTGTGCAAAGATTTGTTGCTGTCTTATCAGGTCCTAAAGAAAAAATATTCTCTTGACTGTGATGCCTTATAGCTCCGGTACGAATAATCGTACAGACATTAGATGTACGATTTCAAATACTTTAAAGTATCTTCTATACGATATTTCTATCGTTTTTTAGCGAAAAGTTTTTGGATGTTAGAATCTTAATTCAAAAAAAGGTTACAAAACCGTGTTTTCAGGACTTTTCACTTGATTATTTGTTAATAATGGATGGTCTAAGGATGTTTTTCGTTTTCTTAACCTTGAAGTATCCCAAATAAACCCGCAGGAAATATAATTTTATGTATAAAATGTTTTTTGCTTCAAATCAATTATTGGATTTCATTCATTTTTTAAAGATTTTAGTTTTTATTTTCAATAATCCCTTTCCCCGAAAAAGGTTCGTTATGAAGAAAAAATTTGCAAGGTAATTTATCGGAAAAAATGTTGAGTTTTCAAGCAAAAGTGACAATTTAAATCATTCGGATCTCAATGAAAAAAAATCATAGCTGTTTAAACTTCTGAGGATTCTTTCGAAATACCTTGAGGCCGGAGGAAACAACAAATATCCTTAGTCCATCCATTTACCATAGCAAACCATTTTATTTACCATAGCAAACAACCGTAGCAAAGCATTTCAAAGTCAAGTGAAAAGTCATAAATTTTGTATGTACATTTTTTTTCGTTTCAGTTCAAAGGGAAAAAATGTTCACGATATATTGTCATTACTATCACTGTTGTTTTATCCAAATTGCCACTGTAATTGCAATTACGTTGTCTCCAATTTCATTCCAAAGTCTAAATTGTATGTACAAAGAGAAAAATAAAACCCGGTCTGGAAACCTACGTTGAATTGAATATCCTCGACGACCTACTTCGTTATTTCTATCGAAGCTGTTACGCCCACACTTCCAGCAGTGGCTGAAGGACCAGGCTCCGTGGCTCAGTGTCTGACAGATTCCTTTTTAGCTTTCTCCAGGCGTCAAAGAAACGGTTGCTTATTCCAATTTCACTCGCTGCTCTCATCTACTCGACACCCAGCACATGCTTCTTTCTATGAATTCCCTCACGTAGAATATTCGGCAGCATTGCGATTTTCTCTGAAGCATTGTATCCGTATAGGTGCGTTAGAACTGATGAAAATGTTTTGATAGCGAAAGCAAACTGTTTTTCTCTGCGAAGCGAGATAAGTCTAGAAAACGGGTTTTCGGGAAATGACTTTATATCGCGAACGCTCTGTGACAGCGGACAGACCGATTAAAAAAAAAATCATTATCAGATTAGACTTTGTTTTTTATGTTATTCAAGGTAGCATTCAGCGAAGTGTCAAAAATCTGTAACTTATGCGTACAAAAATACTGTTGGATTTATTCGGTTTTGCCTTCAAATAAAAGACTTATACGGTTTTACCTACCGATGCGAAAAAATTAATAATCTATATACATTGTACTCGTTGTTGTTCGAGTCTCGTTGTTTTTTTTAACCGAATAACGACGGACTTATTCCGTTTTTCCGACAAAATGGACTCATTTGGCTAGGTAAGTCTCGTTGATTTCTTTCTGTATGGGTAATTTTCAGCAGCTGTGAAGTTAATAACGATGTTTGTACTCTAAATTACAAGGAACTGATGTAATCTCATTTTTCAAAGAGAATGGGCTTATCCGGTTTTGCCTTCAACCCACAGATATAAGCGACGCCAATGTACGTAGAACAACACCAGATGAGTTTGAGGTTATTACTATCATAAGTTCGATAGCGGTTTTGTCTAAATTTCAACACTTTTTAGTTTTTCCGCAACTGCTCAGTCTGGCCTCTACAACAGGAATATCGATTTCACTCTTATTAGACTTATAACTCTCCTATAGAAACCATTCCACCCTCTAGTGTCATTGCTTGAAACTTGCTTATAATTATCACGTGATTATGCCATCAGAATACAATTTTTTCCAGGCGGCATCAACATTTCAGTCCGTAAATCAATTCATCAAAACTCAGCACTTTTCGTGTTCGTAATCTTGTTGCTCTGCAATGCCAAAAACTTACCACCCGATTATCATCCATCGGCAAACATCCTAGGACCGTTTCCCTATGAAAAAGCGTCTGACTAAAAAAAAACCGAGAATTACTTCATTTTAAAATTTCTCTTTCCGACCCCGATCAACCTTTTTGCGGACGAATTATCGCTCGCAAAGTTTTTTGGCCGATTGCCCAGCCAGGTGGTCACTCGAGCGTGTACCAGGCGATCTGAACTGCGAGCAATGAATGTGAACTCGCTAAATGCCTTAGCGCGCGCTCTGCGCACGTTTACCGAGCGTTTCGAGTTAAGCTCGTTTATCGCCCAAAGTGATCTCCGACAGAAACTCGAGAGGCAGAGGCCACTAAAGTGGATGCAACTGCAGCTCTCCAGAGGCACATGCACATTTATATCTAACCCCATACGTACCCGGGATCGTTCCCCTTGCCCCCCTCCCCCCCTCCTTCGCCATCCTGCGCCGACCTACGGTCTCTCTGCTGCGAATTACCGAATAGAACTCAGGAGAATCCCATTCTCAAGACCGATTACCATCTCGGCCTCACGCGCGTTTCGCGATTTTGTATTCACTTCGTTTCTCGAAGTCTATTTTTTATAACTGACGAATGCGGCACTCACCGATGGCTGCGTGTGTGAATTACGCTCGCTCCGTTTCCGAGTCACCAGATAATTTTTTATAAGACTGTTACGAGGCAATGAGATTTGTAGGAACACGTTGCTTATAATGAAGATATGACGTTGAAGGAGCAATCGCCGTCGAGGCTTTCAACGGAGAATGCCCCAAGTGAAGATAAAACAAACGTATAGAGTATACGAAGAATATATGGGGTGTTTCGACGGAATTCGCGCATCTTTAAAATGGGACCGGAAATTGTTGAACTACGATTTTTAAGGTGAATTTATGTGGAAAATGAGAAATCACGCGTGTCGTGTTCATCGATTTTGAGCGATCGCCATTGAGTTACACGTCAAAGGAAGTTTTTTAACTATTGATGATTCTGAGTCATTGGCACCGATTTTTCTTAACAGTGATTATCTATAAATTTAAAAGGCAATGGTTTCCGCTTTGTTTTTGCATGCGCTATACAATGAAGATATTCATAATAACATTGCACGAATGAAACTTTTTTTAATTAACAATCGAAAAGAAAATCAATCGAAATTATGCAAATGATTGATCAATTTTCGATTTTTCGATTTATGCAATGGGAAAATTGCATAAATTCAAAAAATTCATTTTTGATCCAAACATTTTTCCTTCCCGAAATTCTCAAACAAGATACGAAATGGTGAGACCGTGAACAGAGTAGACCAACGTTTCGTTCGGAGGTGTAGTTCTTTTTCTGATAAATAACCCGTTTAGTGCGTTGATTTTACAGTAATAATTCATATTACACTGTCAATTACTAGCCACTCGTTGTATCAAATATGATTTCGATGGAATTTTTTCTCCTCGAATTCCTTTATTATTATATTATATTATATATGGGGATTCTGTGGTGAAACGGTCGCTTCAAACAGTCAACTCAACATTTTTGCCCCACGAATTTTCACATCAATATACGTCGAAAATGAAGAGCAACGTGTTACAGGATTTGCCGTTTTTACCGCCCGCTATTGAGATACAGTGGAATAAAGTTCTTCAATTATCGACGATATTTAGTATTTCAAATCGATCGTAGCCAAAACGCTGTCGTAAAGAAAAACTTAAATATAATCCACCTTCAAGAGGGAACCGGTGTACACTTACGTAGCGTACAGGAATAAAATGAAAGGCTTGGTGACAAGTAAAGTGATAGCAAGCGATTGATGGCAGCAGCGTGTAGAACAGCACTGAAGTTCGTGATAAAATTATCGACGCAATAAAATTCTAGCACGACAAATTTTATCACTGATAAGTCACTTGGTCTTTTGAGCCAGAATGGCAAACCTGGAGAAGCACAAAAAAATTATGAATACGACAACTCCAGGGCTTCAGGTAGATGATGGACGGAATCCGGATATGGTCCGGTTTTCTGCAACTGCGCGTATTCGTCATTGGCAATCATGCTGAAAGGATGCACGGTACTCGCTTCGACTCTTCAAAGTTACTTACAGTAAGAACGTCCGGATGTGTATAGTGAGACCAAAAACTCGTATAAGAATGCATGAATTCGAATGGAACATATAAGAATTTAAGAGCAGTCCTTGAACGATCGATCTATATTTTTCATTTCAAGAGGTATACGCACTGTTTGGAAGAAGAAGCGTTTGACGCACATCACCAGAAGTCCCACGCGATATACCACGTTGATGTACGTGATTATACAACATGGATGTCACATGTATGGGACAGTCGTTTTAAAAGTCATCAAGCGACCAGCGACAGAGTTCCCTATGAGTATATCAGTACTAATCGCGGGCTCACTGGTTTCACTTGGCACTCGGTATTCGACTACCCGTAAAAATATAATAGTTCACGTGAGTGTGGCTCACAGAGAATTGGAGGCCTATGTGATTTCACAACACAACGTATTTGCATGACTAAACTTCTCGAAATTCAACTTTAATCCTTCAGCAGAATCAATATAAAACGCTGGAATGTTGATCCGTAATTCGTCTTTCAAAGTGACGTGGAGGACAATTAATCGAGATATAAGCAACGTTAAGGAGTGTCGCGCATAGAAAAGTCGTGACAAAAAAGATAAGTCTTCGGAATACAATTGAACAATGAAGACCGCCACGTTTGTATGGTTCGCCGGTGTTTTGTCATTTGTCTCGATATCTGAAGCCCTTATGGGCCGCCTTGATAAAGTCGGTGATACTGGAAACCCGCGTATGTATTACCGGCTGTTGACAGCCCCGGCAATGCTGCGGCGAGCTTCTGTAGACTTGAAAATTCATTGCCGTAAGTAAGAATGTCTGAGTTCAATTTCGTCGTTATAGAAGAAGCTTGATGTATTATGTTAAATACGGAGAGCGCAGTTTGATAATTTCTACTTGCAGCGTCAATTTTTTTCCAATCGAATAGATCTGATTGTATAGTGGAAATACGGTTATTTAAATATTCTCATTATAGATGTGATTGCTAAGGTGGATGATTCTAAATGGCGAAAATTCACTGACGCGATAAAGGAAAGCTAAGCAGGCTTTAGCTACACGGTGAATGAGCCTAATCTGCGCGTTAGGATTGGCGGCGTAACGAAGGTGGAAGTTCTTGACCGTATTATTCCAATCCGGAGTATCAACGTTTCTACGTTCGCAGGTACCTATATTGTTGATCTGTCCCTCGAAATTCCAAAAGTTGCGGTCACTGCCAACATAGCAGGTTGCCAGCCGAGTTCCCGGGACTCATTGCCGTGCACGGCGGTAGTAACGATCGGTACGGGCGGATTTCAGAACTAATTAGCTTAAAACAAATCGTGTCCCTTTGTGCTCCGTAGAACATTCGACGTACCAAGAGACGAGTGACATTAAGAAGTTTTTCTATTACATGATCTGATCTTATCTGTTTTCAGATAATTTATCATTCGACTTGCGAGCTATTTGGCCAAAAACAATTAACCCACAAATATTCAGTGCCGAAATAAAGAAGTTTGATGTTGGCATTATAAGTTTGTCGGCCACGGCCATCGGCAGCGGAAGTAGTAAGAGTAAGTTAATTCTATCTATTCGTCAATTTTGTGTTTGTGCTTGTTTATTGTTCTTTCCACTTTTCATTTATCATGAGAATGATGTACCATGGCGCTATTGTCGTTTTTTTCACTACTCCGAATTATTTTTCGAGCAATTCGCATAATTGAGTATGTGTTTTTTTTACGACGAGGTACAGAGTTTTAATTTTATCAAATTTTTCTGTAAAGTTGTTCCCAAGTCATCTCTATTCTGGAATAAAGCCGTGAATGCGGTGAAAACTAGCCTGAGGAATCGCGGTATCGACAAGAATCTTGTGAAAGATTTCGTCAACGATATTGTTTCGTAATTGAACTCTCTGCCGGCGGTGCGTGCTGCGAAGGTCCCGCCAACAAATCTGTATTCGCGAATGATGTGATATGTTTTACCAACTCCCAATTCTTTTAAGCAGACACAATAAAATATTACATTGGAGTATTAATTTATTGCATCCTCTGTTATTTTGTAATGTATTCTACCTTCCGGACGACGAAAGAGCGTTTGCATATGGCAAGTTAGGGTTGTGTTGGTTATTCCATCGAAAGTTTCACTAAACTCCTCGATCCTGCGCTTCTATGATGCGCTGACATACCATGTATGATCCGAGAAATTAAATAATCGCCGGATTTGGGGAAAATTCAGGAATCACATAGACGAAGGAAACCGAATGACATATGGATACATCGTAGCCTCGTAGCCACGTCAAAGCGCTCTAAAAAAACCAAAAGATTATCTACGTTTAAGTGGAAACAGGTGGACACTTACGTAATGGACGGGAATAATATGAAGCCTTAGTGACAAATAGAGTGATAGCAAGCCGTTAAATTCAGGAGTATATAAGATAGTAACTGGAGTTTTGCCATAAAATTATCGACGCAATAAAATTGTAGCACGACAAATTTTATTACTGATAAGTCACTTGGTCTTTCGAGGCAGAATACTAGACCTGAAGAAGCTCAAAAAAATTATGAATACAATGGACAACTCCAGGGCTCCAGGTAGATGATAGATGGAATCCAGATATGGTCCGGTTTCCGGCGATTGCGTGTCTTCGTCATCGACAATCATGCCGAAGAGATGCAATGTACTTATTGTTACTCTTCAAAATTACTTACAGTAAGAACGTCCAGATGTGTGTGAGACTGAATACTGGTATGAAAATGCATGAATTCGAATGCATTATACCAGAATTTAAGAACAGCACTTGAAACGCCGATCTATACTTTTCATTTTAAGAAATATGCGCACCGTTACAACGTATTCTCGTTCCTCCTGGCCCTGGTTCGTTCTCCTGATTTACGATTGCTCTATCCCGCGCTGCCGTCGTGTTCCGAAAGAAAAAATATTTGTAAGAACAGGCGTTTGAGGCACATCTTTAGAAGCTCCACTCGATATTCCACGTTGGCATACGTGGTTACATAACATGGAGGGACTATATGTATAGAAGAGTCGTTTTCAAAGTCATTAATCGTCCAACCACGGAGTTACGCTTAAGTATATCGTACTTATCGCGGGCTCACTCGTTTCACTTGGCACTCAGTATTCGCCTTCTGCCGTGAAAGCCGAGAACGTTATTAAATAAAACGCTTGGACCGCAATTTTCCTATGTGATTTCACACCGCAACGTATTTGCATGATTTAATTTCTAGACGTTCAACTTTAATTATTGATCAGAATTAATATAAAACCCTGGAACGTTGAGCCGATATTCGTCTTTCGAAGCGACGTAGAGGACAATTAATCGGGATATAACCAACGTTAACAAGTGTCGCGTATAGAAAATTCGTGACCAAAAACATACGTCTAGGAAATACAATTGAACAATGAAGACCGCCACGTTTGTATGGCTTGCGAGTGTTTTGTCATTTGTCTCGATATCCGAAGCCGTTCTGGGCCGCCATTTGAAAGCCGGTGATACTGGAACCCTGCCAAGGTATTACCAGCTGTTGACAGACATGAGAAATATTCGGCAAGCTTCTAGAGACTTGGAAAAAAAACGACGTAAGTGAGAATGTCTCAGCTGGATGTCGATGTCATCGAAGAAGCTTGATACATTACGTTGAATACAAAGAACGCAGTTTTACAGTTTCCACTCGCAGCTTTCTTTTTTTCGATCTGATGGATATAATTCAACTTCCCGATTATATGGAAGTTATTGTAATGACCCCGAAAATCGAAAATCGTTTTTTTTGTCAGATCTTCACGTTTCGAGGTCCTTGGGGTTATTTCAGCCTATTTTGAGCAAAATGTTTGTGTGCGTATGTACGTACGTACGTACGTATGTGATCAATTTTTCGTTATCGTTTTCTCTAAAACTAATGACGAGATCGAAATGATCGATGATGCAATCGATGTTTCTCGCTAAAACTTAGAGCTCATTAGACGTTGGTCCAATTTGGTCCAGTAGTTTTTTAGTTTTAAAAAAAAAACATGATTCAAAACACTTTGTGGTAGGTTTTCTCGCAAAATTATAACGCAATCAGACTGATCGATGATGCAATCGATGTGTTCTGCTGTAACTTAGAGCTGATTAGATTTTGATTTAATTTGGTACAGTCATTTGTTAGGTGATTAGTATTTGAAAAAAATATAATTCAAAAAATTCGCTCGAAAATCGGGAAGTTACTTGTGCGGCTCGTAAAGAGTCACACAAAATAATCATAAATAGCTGTCGGGATTACTAGCCACAGGCACTGCTAACCATCGGCACAACTATCCATGGGCACTACTATCCATAGACACCGCTAATCATAGGCCCTCTAGTTATATAGTAGAAATACAGCTATTTGAATATTCTTGTTATAGATGTAACTGCTCAGATGGATGATTTCAAATGGCGAAAATTCACTGCAGCGATAAAGGAAAGCCTAGAAGGCTTCAAATACACCGTTAATGAGCCCAATCTGCGCGTCGATATCAGTGACGTAACGAAGGTAGAAGTTCTTGACCGTATTATTCCAATCCGGAGTATCACCGTTGCTAAGGTCGCAGGTTCCTATATTGTTGATCTGTCCCTCGAAATTCCAAAAGTTGAGATCACTGCCAATATATCAGGCTGCCGGCAGAGTCCCTGGGACTCATTGCAATGTACGGCGGTAGTGACGATCGGTTAGTGCGGATTTCAGAACTAATTAGCTTGAAAAAATATTCGACGTGCCAAGCGACGAATGACATCAACGGATTTTTTCATTACATGATCCGATTTTATCTATTTTCAGATAATTTATCATTCGACTTGCAAGCTATTTGGCCAATCGCAAGGTACCCACGAGTATCTCGTGCGGAAGTGAAGAAGTTCGATGTTGGTATCATAACATTGACGGCCGTGGCCATCGGCGACGGAAGTAGTAAGAGTAAGTTAATTGTATTCAGTCGTCCCTTTTGTGCTGGCGCTTGTTCATGTACTTTTCACTTTTCACTCATCTTCAGAATAATTCCCTATGGCGTTATTGTCGTGTTTTTCACTACCTCGAATGATTTATTCAACTCTTCGCATCATAGACTATCCCTTTTTTAACGATGAGGTACAGAGTTTCAATTTTATCAAATTTTTCTGTAAAGTTGTTCCCAAGTCAGCTCTATTTTGGTATCAAGCCGTAAATGCGGTGAAAACTGGCCTGAGGAATCGCGGTACCGACAAGAATCTTGTGAGAGATTTCGTCAACGACATTGTTTCGTAATTGGACTCTCGGCTGAGAAGGTCTCGACAAGTCTGTATTCACGAATGATATGATATGTTCCACCCCTTCTCAATTCTGTTAAGGAGACACGATAAAATTTTACATTGGAGAATTAATTTATTGCATTCTCTGTTATTTCGTAATGTATGTTTCGATATGATATGTTTCACCACCTCTTAATTCGGTTAAACAGACACAATAAAATGTTACATTGGAGTATTAATTTATTACGTTTTCTGTTATTTCGTTATGTGATTTACCTTCCAGACGACGGAAGAGCGTTTGCAGATTGTAAGTTAGGGTTGTTTTGGTTATTTTGTCGAAAGTTTTACCAAACTGCTCGATTCTGCTCTTCTATGATGCGCTGACATACCATGTATGATCCGAGAAATAGAATAATCGACGGACTTGAGGGAAATTGATGAATCACATAGACGAAGAAAACCGAATGACATATGGATACATCGTAGTCTCGTAGCCAGGTTAAAGCGCTGTTAAAAAAACTAAAAGATTATCCACGTTTAAGTGTGAACAGGTGGGCACTTATGTAACGTACGGAAATAAAATGGAAGTCTTGCCATAAAATTATCAACGCAATAAAATTTTAGCAGGACAAATTTCATTACTGATGATTACGTTGGTCTTTCGAAGTAAAATACCAGATCTAAAGAAGCACAAAAAACCTATGAATGCGACGACACCAGGACTCCAGGTGGATGATAGACGGAATCTACATATGGTCCAGTTTCCTGCGTTTGCGTGTCTTCGTCATCGGCAATCATGCCGAAAAGATGCATTGTACTTGTTGTTACTCTCAAAAATTGCTTACAGCAAGAACGTCCGAATGTGTATAGTGCAAACGGATACTGGTATAAAAACGCATGAATTCGAAAGGATCCAAGTACCCCGCGGGATCATCGTGGTCAGGGGGGAAAAGTGTTTGGCAGAAGAAGAGTTTGACGCACATCACCAGAAGCCGGACTCGATGTACCACGTTGATGTACGTGGCAATATAATATGAATGTCATACGTATGGAAGAGTCGTTTAAAAAGTCATTAATTTTCTAGCGATGGAGTCACGCATAAGTATATCAGTAATAATCGCGGGCTCACTGGTTTCACTTGGCACACAGTACTCGACTCGTGCCGCGAAAACCCCGAGCGTTATAAAATAAAACGTACCGAAATTGGCTACCCGTGAAAATATAATAGTTCACGTGTGTGTGGCACACAAAGAATTAAAGACCTATGTGTTTTCACACCGCAACGTATTTGCATGATTTAATTCCTAGAAGTTCATCTTTAATCCTTGAGCAGAATTAATATAAAACGCTGGAACGGTAAGCCGACATTCGTCTTTCAAAGTGACGTGGAGGAAAATTAATCGAGATATAACCAACGTCAGCAAGTGTCGGATATAGAAAATTCGTGACAAAAAAAACGTCTAGGAAATACAATTGAACAATGAAGACCGCCACGTTTGTATGGTTTGCGGGTGTTTTGTCATTTGTCTCGATATCCGAAGCTATTCTGGGCCGCCCTAATAAAATCGGTGATACCGGACCCCCGCGGAGGTTATACCAGCTGTTGACAGCCCCGGAAAATATGCGGCAAGCTTCTAAAGACTTGATGAAAAATTACTGTAAGTGAGAAAGTCCGAGTTTGATTACGATGTCATAGATCAGGCTTGATGCATTACGTTAAATACCGAGAACGCAGTTTGACAGTTTCTACTTGCAGCTTTCGTTTTTTCCCTAATATAATGGTTTCCATGATACCGTAAAAATACAGCTATTTGAATATTCTTGTTATAGATGTAACTGCTAAGATAGATGATTCCAAATGGCAAAAATTCACTACAACGATAAAGGAAAGCCTAACAGGATTCACCTACGTGGTGAATGAGCCCAATATGCGCTTTAATATCGGCGGCGTAACGAACGTGGAAGTCCGTGACAGTTATATGCCTATCCGAAGTATTAACGTTACTTCGCTCGCAGGTGGCTCACATATTGTTGATCTGTCCCTCGAAATTCCAAAAGTTTCGGTCACTGCCAACGCACCATGTTTCTGGCTACGTCCCCAGGGCTCATTGCCGTGCACGGCGGTAGTGATGATCGGTAAGTGCGGATTCCATAACCAACATCCTAAAAAAATGTGTCTTTCGGTGGTTCGTAGAATATTCGACGTGCCAAGCGACGAATGACATTAACGAATTTTTCTGTTACATGATCCGATCTTATCTGTTTTCAGATAATTTAACATTCGACTTCCAAGCTGTTTGGCGAAAAACAAAGAACTTGCGAATATCCAGTGCCAAAATAGAGAAGTTCGATGTTGGCACCATAAGATTGACTGTCACGACCATCGGCGGCGGAAGTAGTGAGAGTAAGTTAATTCTATTCATTCGTCACTTTTGTGTTTGTGCTTGTTCATGTTCTCTCCACTTTTCATTTATCATGAGAATGATGTACCGTAGCGCTATTGTCGTTTTTTTCACTACTCCGAATTATTTTTCGAGCAATTCGCATCATTGACTATGTGTTTTTTAACCACGGGGTACAGATTTTTAATTTTATCAAATTTTTCTGTAAAGTTCTTCCCAAGTCATCTCTATTCTGGAATCGAGCCGTAGATGCAGTGAAAACTGGCCTGAGGAATCGCGGTATCGACAGGAGAATTGTGAGAGATTTCGTCAACGACATTGTTTCGTAATTGGACTCTCGGCTGAGAAGGTCTCGACAAGTCTGTATTCACGAATGATATGATATGTTCCACCCCTTCTCAATTCTGTTAAGGAGACACGATAAAATTTTACATTGGAGAATTAATTTATTGCATTCTCTGTTATTTCGTAATGTATGTTTCGATATGATATGTTTCACCACCTCTTAATTCGGTTAAACAGACACAATAAAATGTTACATTGGAGTATTAATTTATTGCGTTTTCTGTTATTTCGTTATGTGATTTACCTTCCAGACGACGGAAGAGCGTTTGCAGATTGTAAGCTAGGGTTGTTTTGGTTATTTCGTCGAAAGTTTTACCAAACTGCTCGATTCTGCTCTTCTATGATGCGCTGACATACCATGTATGATCCGAGAAATAGAATAATCGCCGGATTTGAGGAAAATTGATGAATCACATAGACAAAGAAAAACGAATGACATATGGATACATCGTAGTCTCGTAGCCACGTCAAAGCGATGTTAAAAAAAACTAAAAGATTATCCACGTTTAAGTGTGAACAGGTGGACACTTATGTAACGTACGGGAATGAAATGGAAGTCTTGCCATAAAATTATCAACGCAATAAATTTGTAGCACGACAAATTTCATTACTGATGAGTAAGTTGGTGTTTCGAAGTAGAATACCAGACCTGAAAAAGCACAAAAAAATTATGAATGCAACGACACTAGTGCTCCAGGTGGATGATAGACGGAATCTACATATGGTCCAGTTTCCTGCGATTGCGTGTCTTCGTCATCAGCAATCATGACGAAGTGATGCATTGTACTTGTTGTTACTCTTTAAAATTACTTACAGCAAGAACGTCCTAATGTGTATAGCAGAATGAATACTGGTATAAAAACGCATGAATCCGAAAGGACCTAAGTACCCCGCGGGATCATCGTGGTCAGGGGGGAAAAGTGTTTGGCAGAAAAAGAGTTTGACGCACATCACCAGAAGCCCCACTCGATGTACCACGTTGATGTACGTGGCAATATAATATGAATGTCATACGTATCGATATACGATATGATATGTTTCACCACCTCTCAATTCTGTTGGGCAAACGAAATAAAATATCACATTGGAGGATTAATTTATTGCATTCTCTGTTATTTCGTAAAGTTAAACGTCTACCTTCCGGACGACGAAAGAGCGTTTGCAGATGGTAAGTTAGGGTTGTTTTGGTCATTTCGTCGAAAGCTTCACCAAACTGCTCGAGCATGGGCTTCAATGATCAGCTGACATATTAGTTACTAAATCCAAGACTATTATTCACCATGAGGCGTGACTTACATTCTTAATTATTTACTATTTATTCCAATTCAATAAACATGTTGACGAAATGGCGTCCATGTACTTCATTCTTCATAGAATCGAAAGTGGGAGTGATTATTATTAAACTGACCAAAAACCGCATGACAAATTAGAGAGGCACCTAATATCATTTGAAGACAAGGAAGTTGAATCTTGCTGTCTGCTTTCCTCAAATTTTTCACAATGACGAACATTTTTTGATTAATTCTGGCTTCCTCGCGGAGTCTCTCATGTAGGCCGACGGATTGTCGTCACCTGGATTCTCCGAGCTCATGCACACGACTTGATACTCCAGAAATTCGTTGACCCTTTCCATCTCATTTGGATGGACTGAGCTGGACCTTAGGTCTCGAAGGTTGTTTGTCGAGAGAGCTACATTGAGCCAAAAAAACTTCAGATTCGGCGAAGCTCCTAAGTTAACATAAAAGCCTCTCAAAATTGGAGTTTGTTCGTCACCCTCGCGAAATCAGTCGACATACCGAAGTTCGAATCCACTTAACCAGAACCCATTCGACGCAAAAACTAATGAGCCTGACAATGGCAGCCTTGAATAATTTTAGTATTTTAGATACTTGCTAGTATCGGGATTTTTTTTTTGCAAAACACCCTAGTGTATCTAAGGCATTCCACAGGTACTCAGATACCTTCGAACATCTGACTCAGAATGTTTGACTCCCGATTTATTACATCAATTTATTTGGAAAATAAAGGGATACGTGTTTCGTATTTTTCAATTTAGAGCGATCGCCATCAAGATACAAGCAAATGAAATTATTTGATTATTGTTTATTTCTGATTAGACAGATCGATATATCTTAGCAACGATTATCGCAACGATTATGATTATAATTTGACAAAAGTCGAGTGTTTTGTCCGTTTTTCTACGCGCTATACGATGAAAGTATTCATATCTGCGTTTCACCATCAAAACCATTATTAATGAACAGTTAAGCTATTAAAAGTTGCATAACTCAGAAAATACATTTTTTATACTCTAAATCCATTTTTTCCCGAATGTTTTGGATAAAAACGGAAATTTTGTGACTGCAAAAAAAGTGGCCGGACGTTTTGTTCAGTAGTTAAAGGTATTTTTCTGATAAAAAGTACGACTAATGTGTTCATGTAAATAAAAATATATTTCAGAAAGCATTTTCAATTTTTTCCAGCCTATTTTTTCCCTATTTCCTCGAACAAAAACAAACATTTTGAGATAACACATATGATGTGTTTTAAGAGCTGTAATTCTCGAACGAAACGTCTGTTGCTTCTGTTCAAGGTCTCAACGTTTTTGTTTTCGTTCAAGAAACTCAGAATGAACCGAATCCGAAAAATTGGAGTCCGATTCTTTATCTTTATTGAAACAATCATGTCAAACGTGTTTTTAGTGAGAAAAAGAGAACGTCGGCCCGATCTGTTAAAGATATTCAAATTCTCGTTTCTAGTCAAGGTAATCAGAAATAAACTAATTAGAAAAATAAACATTCCAATAATGAAGAACAATACGCCATTTTTCACACAATTTGCCATTTCTATTTCCATTTGGAAACATCTTGTCGAATATTTTCCGCTAAATTGTGAGATGGATACCGAATTTTTTTTAAATCACAATAATCGTTCAATGGCGATTGAAAAGCAGTAAACATATTTATTTTATTATTGTTACAGTTTGATAAATCAGGTGAGAAAACGGATCGACGGATCATTTCCAAATTTTACAGGATCATCGGGAATAAATTCAGCTGGAAGAAAATCTGCAGATATTCGTAATCCAAGCAATATTGGCGAAATAGCGTTGGATTTTGTAAAAGAACAAAAGGAGATTTTTTGGGTATTTCATTCGATGATCGAATGAAAAAAGATTTTTATTATTGAGTTTCGCTCAGGTCTCAAGCGATCAAAAAAAATCGTAAACCTTATCTAGTCTTTCTAGTCCAACTTTTATCACGCACAGATCAAGATGAAGTTCCCCGCTTGAAATATATGCTATTTTTTCCGATAATTGTATTGGCGGAACGACTGGCTCTTCCATAAAAAATCCAATACCATACAGGATTAACGGGCATAAACCTGACTTTCACGATGAAGAATTCACATGTATGGGTCATGTTTTGCTACGTTTCCACCGTTGGTCCGACGATTATGGTTCGATTTATTCACCTAACTTTGAAATAAGTCGGGTATCTGAAGTTCCCGTAATCTCTCCTTTAACCCTTCAACCGACTACGCTTTTTCGGCACCTTCCAACCCACTACGGGGGTCGTTTTCGTCCTGGCGTTCTTTGGACCAATAAAAGTGCTTTAAAAAATCTGAGAAAATTCATGGGAGCTCTTTTAATTTTCAACTTAAAGTTCCAATTGTAATATTTCAGAAAGAATTATTTTTTCATATAGTTTTTTATGAAAATATCGAGGTACGTAAGGAAAAATCACTTGCTCACTTAAAAAATCATAACTTGAAGCCAAATGAAGATATCTAAAAAAATCAAAGAGGAAATTGAAGGGGAAGAGTATAGTCATAATTAAAAAAATAACACAATCAATATTATTCGAAAGAAGTGCTTAATTTTTTAACCTCAAAATGGCCAAAAATTGAGTCCTAAAATCGTGTTTAAAAATATTCAAAAATATATATAATGATCAAATTAATTATGAAACGGGTAAAAATCATTAGTAACACAATATTTTAAAATATCGAAGTAACTTTATTTTACGAAACACTCAGTGCAACACGAAATGCGGTGATCGTCGCAAGTTGCCTTGCCGCATTTTGCGCAGCAATGATTTCTTCAGCAGTGCGACTCGCTATGATGATGAAAACTGCGAAAAAAAATTTTTATAATTTTTTTCGCGTGTGCAGACATTTTTTTTACACTTTTTGAACTTCAATGAAAACTTTAAAACGACAAGTAGAAAAATTATTACCTGCCTTTTTGACCAACGCCGCCCCACTACGGGGGTCGTTTTCGTCCCGACGGAAATTGAATCGTCTGCTGCGACGGCCTGAGGGGAATTAGCGCGCTGCTATTCGGCAGGCGGGTCCTCGGGCAGCATAACTTTTTTTAGGAAAGGGATATGGCGCCTTCCGTGCCCGTTTTCAAAAGTTAAAGCACTTTGAAATTTCGCTTGGGACGAAAACGACCCCCGTAGTGGGTTGAAGGGTTAAATTAAAATATACTTAGTTTTCTCGCCGTCTATTCGGATGCCGGTCCGGGCATTATTAGTGGCTCCGCCGATAAAATTGTCGACTTTTGAAAAAATTGCATGTATTTTAAACGGAAAGTTTCATCATAAAAGAGCGCGTGGCGAAAGTTGGACTCGAAAGGTCAAATCAGGCGTAAAACGTTTGCTATTATTTAAATTGGGCAGGCATGGCAGGCTTTCCATTTGGATAAAAACAATTTCCATTAAAGTATACTTAATGGAGTTGACAGCATGTGACGAATTTTTCAGATGGTTGCCGTTATTTATTTTCAGCAATGAATTATCGGAAATTATGTCAAACTTTTTTTAAAACCCAAATACCTTCGGGCAAAACATTTAAATTCAATCCCAAGCACGTCACAATGTGCGTTTGGAACTGCTCTGTCAGAAAACAATGTCCGAAAAAATTAGGTACAATTTCTTTATTCCGATAGAATTTAATTACTTTCTTGATGTTTTAATTAAATCCTAAAATCGACTTTCAGAAAAAATTAAATTTTTTTGGTTTTCTCCACAATTTTTTTTTACCAAATTTCTTGTCCAGATGCCGAAATGTTGTCTGTTTGAAATTCTCAACCGGTGAGAATCGAAGAATACATTTTTTGATTTTCCCGCGAATTTTAAAGTTTCCTTACATTTGAATTTGGCACAATGGAAATGAAAAAGTGATAGACATTTTTTATGATTTTCCCTAGCCGCTCAAAATGTCCGCGACCGGATGAGGAACTCGGAAAAAAAATTTGAAAGAAATCAGGTTGAGGTCCTTTTTCAGAAAGTCGATTTCAGTAATTGAAACGTGGAAAATGTAATAAAAATTTCGCACATTTCGACATGCTTGCGATCCTGAAACTATCGTCCAGATTTTTTTTTCGACGAAATTAGAGAAAATTCATTAAGCGAAAAAAATGGACGGTAAGAATCTAAAAAATTCGTCACATGCTGTTTGCATTAACTACTCTGAGGAAAATTTTTAATATAAATTGAAAACCTGCCGTGTTACAAGTAAGTGAATAGTCGTGGAATACCTTATATATTCTTTATAAATTTTACGTACATTTTTGCGATGCAATCCGTCCGACAACGTGTTGTGCTAACGCTTCCGGCTCAAGATACCTTTCTACCGCGAACCATCTTCATCTTCATGTACCATCACGATTTTGTTTCAATTCCGATTGGAATTTAACCCCAGAGCATTACTTTTCGAACAACCTTTCGATTTATCCGTTCGTGCATCATCTTGCGGGGATGTACGAAATCAATTTCCGCGGTTTATCAGCGTATAGATTGATGGAAATTCGATTATCGAGGGAAATATGAATATCGGCGTTCGTATATTCTAATCCGAATCTATCTATATTTTCTTCATTTCCGTGTTATAAGATTTTCTTTTTTCCAACATTTATTCCCCATACCATTTTTCCGGAGCTTTACAAAAAAGTCTTACACTTCCTCTTAAAGCTGAATCATTCACCTGGAAAGCACAATGAAACAAGTTTCTCGAAATTGTAGTACATGGCCTGATTCACCCTCGCATCCCATATCGCAGTTT
This sequence comes from Sussaba pulchella, assembly GCA_963971145.1. Lineage (NCBI taxonomy): Eukaryota > Metazoa > Arthropoda > Insecta > Hymenoptera > Ichneumonidae > Sussaba > Sussaba pulchella. Next base: position 5,710,874 of record OZ020164.1, read on the forward strand.
CAGTTTTTTCAATTCCAGTTTCCAGTTTTAACAAAAGCCAGTAGCTTGAATTTTTTCATTTGATAACGAAATTTTTTCCCGCTTCTTTTCTATTTCAGGACAAAAGAATTATTTGCCATGTGCTTATTCACTACCGAAGTATACTCACGAGAGTTTCCATCCAGGCGTACGAGAGATTTTTGTTGTTGAAAAACTCTATCGTGTGTACTCGTGAAGAAAGATGAGAAAAAGTCTTGATACAAGATAACCCTTTTCACGTGAGAACCAAGAAAGACGAGAAATTTTTCGCCCAGCATCGAATCGTTTTTTACGCCCTTGGGTTAACCCTCGGGAGCCAGATATTGCAAGTCCCGCAACACGGAGGGTACCTCAGATTTGAAATTTATCGCGAAACTTTATACCCTCGTCCCGCTTCACGTATCACACCTATCTCATTCTGCTACGGCGCTTCCGGGTATTAAATCCAAAAACGTTCGCATATTTTTTCCGGAAATCGGCCCTCGGGGAACGGCTGATTTTATATGTCATTTTTGTCATTTATTTTTAGTCTCGAATCCGTACGAATTATGTCACGGAAAATAGCACAGACACGAGATTCCGTTTTTGGTTTATTTCGTTTTTTTTTTTTTTTTCGGTTAAACGCCTCGACATAGTACTCAATATAAAGGTCAATATACGAAGGTTGATGAATTTGCTTAGCCCGGGAATATTTGCATTGATAACAATTTCCAACGCGTTATTAAAAAAATGTATTGCTCAAAAAAAAAAAAATGACGGCGAAAATCTAAAAAATACGTCGCATGATGTTTCTACCACTTACTATGGAAACATTAAAAAAAAATCCAAATAAGAAACCTGCCGGTTTACAAGTGGGTAAATATCCGTGGAATACTTCATGAATTCTTCATATACTTTACGTTTAATTTTGCCACGGACAATAGTATAATCACGAGATTTAGTTTTTGTTTTTGTTTTTTTTTTTTTTTTTTTTTCATTTCCATTTCATTCTCGGTTGAACGCTTCGCAACCGTACTTAATGTAGAGGATAATGGACGAGAGTTGATGAATTTGCTCAGCCCGGCCGACGAAGCTCTTCGCGTGACCCACATTTTATAGGATTTCAGAACTACTAATGCACAAAATTATGAACGAGATGCTTCGGATTAAATACCACGCGGAAATATTCCGGGAATGAAGGAACAGTGGCTGACGATGCGAACCTTGGGTTGAATAACGACAATACATACATATCTCGTAATTATATCATGATTAAAATATATATAAATAATTTTATTGTTTATAATACACTGCCCTATCTATATTACAAATATACAAAACTTTTATGTACATATATGAGCCGAGAGCATAAGCTCGAGGCTCGAACAAACGAGAGAAGTAGCGAAGAACATGAATAATTTCGATCGTCTACTTCAACGATCGACAATTAGAGAGTGAAGTTAACTGTGTATTTTCGTTGCGATACAAGATACAAGGAATATGAGTCTTTTACACTAATTGCGCTTTATTTTTTTTTTTTTTTTTTTAACTACGAAAGCTATCACGATTTTTCGAAAGTAGAAATGACTATTTTGGTATTTTTTCTTTTTTGTTATTTTTATTAACACGGCAACAGCGTTACGGGTACTCCAGCGCGATAGTAATGAATTCTTCGTGATCATAAGTAGATAGTATAGTCTCAATAGTCCGGAATCCTGAAACAAGAACGGCGAAAACAGTCGATCAGTCAAATGTTGTGATGTATCCATCGGCAACTGAAAATCCGGTTGTCGAATTTTGATTCGTTGCCCACGGGTATGAATAAGCGTGAATTTGCGGTTTGTAAAAATGGCCGAAAGCTATTTTTCGATTGGATTTATTGCCCAAATCTGTGATTACCACGAGAGTCTGCACTAAAGCGATGTTTGGTTGGTAAATTGCGAAAATCAATTACGGTGGTACATCTGGGACAGAGTATTTCAAAGCTGAAGCGATTCAACAAATATTTTTTTCCCGTTGAAAGAAATTTAAAAAATATAATGTAATAAAATTCAATAAAAAGAGATAGAATAAAATAAAATGAAATAAAATGAAACACAATGAAATAAAATAAAATAAAATGGAATAAAATAAACTAAAATGAAATAAAATAAAAAATCGGTACATCGAACTGGCGTTCGAATTGACGGTCCTTGAAATATTCCAATAAACTTTGAATACTTGCCTTCCCTCCCGTGATTTCGGCATGTCCGGAACGTGGATAAGGATCGACAATATTTTTGGCAATGATCCATGTCTGAAACAGAAAAGAATAGTGATTGAGAAAAAAAAAAGAATAAAGAATTGGCTTCAATCTCGTTTTTCGAGCTCAAACAATTCGGTTGGCGGAAACGTTCCGCGCGCGTTTCAACGGTTACAAAAGGATCGGAAGCAATCTCCTTTCGAAAACTCTATTTCGCAATAATGAAGAAAGGTTCAATAAAATTCGATCACGAAAGAATTTCCACGATTCTGGCATGAAAGCGAGACGACGGAGCAGACGTTCGCTGTGCGGAGACGGTTCGATGGTCTGAGCACGAGCGGAAAAATCGATAGGATTCCCAGAGCTTCGTTCCGCATGGAAATATTTCTTAACTGAGTCACTTAAGCTAACAATATATATTTTACATAGATCCTGAATTATGTTTGCGACATGTATATTTTTGCATTTTCATTCAAACGTAGGTCAGTTTCGTTTCCGTCAGGATTTAACCATAGACGAATTCTTCGGAGGCCAAATGTTTTCCAACCTGGATTCGTTCTGAGCTCTCGACAATGTATTTCTAATTTATTTTCGCCGTGAACGAGGTTTTTTTATGCCATTTTAACTTGAATCAAGTGAGCTGTGGTGTACACCATTCTTTTTGTCATTGAGAAATGAAGAGATGGTGTGTAGGAAAGTCTATTTGTGATCAGTGGTTAAGATTTTGCATAGGGAAAACGAATAGGAGACATTTGGATCCCGTAGGACTCGTTGGAGGCACAAATAGGCGGATTCGTATGTTAAGGTTCATGGTTAATGATCTTCTTGAGGCAATGTTTGAAAAATATATATGGGAAAGTCTCGTACGGAGTGTCCATGAGACGATAGGCCCTTAAGGATCCACTTATACCGCTCCCGCAGCTGACTCTACGGAGTGAACGTGAATCTGTGTGAGTTCTGGGTAATACCTCATTTTTTAATTAAGTCAATAAATCAGTGTAGATTGATGTTTATTCGGGAATAACTAATCTGAAGTCCGTCTTTCAATTTGGAAAAAAAACATGATTTGTCTGTTTATGCGCTCAATTTTGGCTTTGAACTGTGAAAACCTAACCTACAAATTGTCTATTTAAATATGGTCAACTGCATAAGCACATTAAAAATAAAATACTTAATTCGTGATGATAAAGTTTCAGAGTTTTCATAATCTGTTTTAAGTGAAATCGCTGAAAATTTATAAAAGAACTGAATATTGCAGGATTGGGATTTTCGAATGCGCGCGTTTTCAAGGTATATCTTAGATTACTTCGAGTTGAGAAGGGTTGGACTTGATCACAAGATATTGTGATTCAACATTTTCAACCATTGCGACGTCGACTCTTGAGAGCTTCATCGACATAGACCGATGGACTGCTTACGCTGTACAAAAAAGAAAATCTAGAAAGACCGAGAGGAGGCCACAGTGGTTGTCCCCGCCATTTTTTTTCCAGTTGCAGCTGTTTGGTCGAAAACATCTATCAGGAAAGTTTTCAACCAATGACCTTTGATTCGACAGAAAGGGGGGACAACCTCGGCCATCTTCTCACTGTCTCTTTCGATTCCTCAGTTTCGTACAACGTTAGCCGTCCATATATGGACTCAATGTCGTTGGTTTTACTGGACCCTGCTTAAAGGTGGATGGAGGTATTAGAGGATTAACCCCATAGTCTTCCGAACAGCACTGCTACCACCTAGCGAAGCGACTCTTGTTACGGTTTGAACGAAGCTGCAGCAACCAATCGGGAGTTCTGGTACCGAGCGTGATAAAGGTATACAGCGATAGAACGTATCCGCGTTTTACGATTGGTTTTGAGGTAATGGACTACATCGCCCAGTGGGAAGGTGACAGCGCGGCGCTCGCTGCGGAGCGAGAGAGAAGGAGAGAGCGTTTGTAGTCCATTGTCCTAATAGTAATCGATGATTCATTTTATAGACATTTGTGGATAATGTTGTTGTAAATTGCTTCGGCAACGTGTCTTCAATAAATTGTATGGTGATACGCATTGGCGTGGAATCAACGGGTGAGAGTATTGGATGGTTTTATGATCGAGGGTCCTCTCGGAAAAGTTTTTATCGATTGTTCTTTCTTTCTGCTAAATCAATCGAAATAATATTCCATTGATCGAAACCTTTATTGGTGACAATGAAAAAACGACCACGTCATTGGCTAACGTGATCTGTATAATAGTCAAAGCAAGTGCGAGGGTTAGTTTTGATGATGCACACGAAGTATGGTAATTTTTGAACCATTGATCTTGATGTAAATTCTCAAAACCGGAGAGTTTGTGAATTAGTGAGTAACTATGGGATAAAACTAGAACCAATTATTTAAAAGAAAATAATTCGTTTTCATAGATGAAAATTTGTGTTTCGTGGTGCCATTTCGAAGATACGGAAATATTGTGATGCCAAATGTACATCTCGACTAGGCTAATAGACGTAAGACATAAAATATTGATCCTAGAAGAAAAATATAGGCACCGAAATTGTAGAGATTTCAATTTTTTACTAGTTTGTTGGTGCAGACAAACGCGCCAGACTCGAAAATAAACAAGATAATGAAATTATTTATTTTTTATCTGTTTTTCCAGTTTTAACTAAACAATAGCGATCGCAGAAAAAAAAATATGATAACTGAAATTGTAGAGAACCAAATTTTCTTCAAATTATGCGAGGACAATTATTGGTCGTAAGTTAAAGATGGGCGAGGTACTTAACAGAAATATATTCTCCACAGTTCAAGAAGGCAGACAACGCAATAACCAAATCAGTTCGAGAATCTGGATGCAGGTTATGTTTCTACCAATGACCATTCCCAACAGTTGAAAAAATAGCGGTATAAAATTTTTACGAACTCAAATGTGCACCCTAAATAGAGAAAAAAATCGGAGAAAAAAAATGGTTGAAATTTGTTGTTGGCTCTCAGGTTTGAAATACATAATATAAAAAAACATCTGGCCTAATCAGCGCCCAAGTCGACAATTTTAGGAGTTTTTCTAATCATTATATAGGTTTTAAAGGCAATTACCTCGTGAAATTTTTGGTTGGCAAGTTAAAATCGATTGTTTCAATGAAAATTGTCAACATTCGGGAGTTGAAATTGACACATGATACATGATATTACGTTCACTTTAAATAGGGAATTATGGGTTCCACAATGAGATTTTTGTTATTAACAACAATTATAAATAACTTACAGAAATGTTTTCAACAGAAAAAAAGATCGCGCAATGAATTGATGATTTTCAATTCGATTCAATGCAAGTACACGAGTAGCAAAAGTGACAAATACATTGATAGGTTGATAATGGGGGCTGTTAAAATTTACTGGAAACATCTATTCCGATTGATCAAACAATTTTTTTAACTGCTAATCGAATGCAAAATCTATGTAATGATTGCAGAAACTTTCAAAATCGCCCGATTGTGCTCAGATTTAGCCAGATGTTCTTTAATACTATATACGTCGAATCTAAGAACTGCCTGAATAGAGCTCTTTTTCGAAGCACACCCTAATTTAAATAACATACTTCAGAATCGATGTTTATCCACTCGAAAACAGATAAATCAATACGTCTGATAAATTGCAATCTTCACAATGAAAAGACTTAAAAATCTCTCACAAAGGCATTTTTCTGTTAAAATATCAATGGAGCGATCCCCCCCAAGCGTTCGAAATTCATAAAATTTTTATACTCAAGCCTGTGGTAACGCGAAAATTCATCACAGTTTCATCTTGAGTGCTGACGCTCCGTCAAATATAGCCGATCAATAATGAATGTAAATTCTTTCGTGTATGGGACGGTCCATCAATTTCCGATGAGACAATGTCTGAGATTCGACGGCACTCGAACGTCCGGACAATCTATAAAAATTCAATACAGTCGAGCGAGTCTTTCTCTCAGTCTTTCCTCATTCCCTCGCTGGCACGCTTTGCTGCGTTTCACGTTATCGGCAGATCAATTGGGACATCGCAGCGGAGTGGTAAGAAATGAAAAACGAAGCGAGCCGAGAAGCTTATAAACTTCTGAGCGCTGTGACTCGGAAATGGAGGCAAAATCAATCTTGCAATGGACAAATATTCACAACAAGCGAAGAAGGAATAACATGAAGATATCTGCGAAGCGCACATTTTTCTGGTAGAAAGAACTTTAATTTTTATATACACTCGATAGGCCGTTAAAAAAATATTATCGTCCAAGTTGAAAAATCTGAAGTTGGCCTTAAAAAAGAGATTCTTGAAGTTGCAGTTCTTCACCTCAATATTAAGGAGTGCCGGTGAGTTAATTCTTTTTTTAATGAAATACGATTGAAATTTTTTTTTCGGATTTGGATTTTTACGAATTCTTTAACGATTAAATGTTCTTCATTAATTTTCAGAACATCGAAGAACTACATGATGCCGATATTGATTGTTTTATTAGTTCACGGGCACCTGCATTTTTCAAGAGGTTCGGAATTATTATTGATTTTCTAGAAAAAGATCCTCCAATTCGGCCTCTGGACGACAATTTTGAGAAGGGTCTGAACAATGTCGAAGGATTAAAAATTGTCAATGATGATACCGCAAGAGCTGAGTTTGGTAGAAGGCTACGTCGGAATTTTATCAAAAGACAACAAAGAATTCACCGGCACCCCTTAATATTAAGATACCGAACTAAGACTTGGAGAATATTCTTTTTTTTTGCGGTCATCTTCAGATTTTTCTACTTGGAGGGTCAATTTTTTTCTCAACCAATAGTCTAATATCCACAAATCGTTGCGGTATCGATAAAAACTTCAAACTTTTCTCGATAACAATATATTTTTGTTAGTATATCGTGTGTCACCGAAAAAAAGCCCGCGAATGATCAGTACCGTCCGTTCCCCAGCGTGCTCGTGTCATTGCGATAATATTATCATCATTGAAAATCTGCACTCGTCCGTTCGTGGTACTAAATTTCATATTGCGCGAACTCATATACGCTTCGACCATATTTTCATGTTCTTTACGACCTGAATAATACCATAACGCTGGGAACCCTCTCTCGTTCGACAATTCAAACCGTGTGGAGAGTACGAACCGAAAAATCGTCCATAAATATCCTTTTTAATTAAAAATTTCGGTTATTAGAGGATACGCGAAAATATTTTCACGACGCTCGTGACGCCACACGCGTAATTGAGTATATCGCACTCACCCGTGAAAAAATGATTACACCCCTGGAAGAGCTTTTTCCCACCCTGGTTTGCCGTTAAAAAAAAAAAACTTTTTTCCATTCGGCAAAAAATATCCAGCTGCTTCGGGGAATAACAAGCAAGTCTGAAAGCTCAACCGGAATTACCGGGCTTAGACATCCCAGCCGTCTTATATCAGCGCGGATCAAGCTTAATTTTTTATTTCATTCATCTCTCACGAGCGTACTCCCGCACCTGTCATCCCCTGATCCTTCGCCATCGATCCTCGTACAAATTTAACGTTCGCAACATTTTGCTCGGACCAGTATTTTTCGCTGATGTATAACGAACGGAAAAGCTAGACGAGTTTCGCTCCGTCGGGTCTGCGATTTTTATCGATTGGAAATAAACCACGAAAGACGTTTCGATATAACGTACTTTGAGTTACTCGTACGTAGTGTTTCGCAGGTTCAACTTCGATTTACTTTTTCTCGGAGATATTTTATCGGCAGGCAGACGAGGATCGGTCAACCGGCCCGATGTCCGTTGCAATAGATTGTTGGAAACTTTCAAGGATCGATCGAAAAGATCATTTTTATCACTTTATCGACAACGAAGCGATGGGGTTGTCTCGACTTTTTTTTTCTTGTCTCGTCTGTCGGGTTTTCTATAATAAAGAATATAAGTGAATATAAGTGTGAGGCGTAATAATTCAGTTCTAAGTATCTTTTTCTCATCTTCTTTTGACCGGGAATACATATGGATATTTTTATCGTTTAGGATTGTTGAATTATTATCAATAACCCGCGACATTTTTTAAATTTCTGTAATGGTCTCTTGACTGAGTATATCTTACAAGTTCGTTTCTTCATTCGTATCTTTCTATTGCACAAAAAAGGATTAGTAATATATTTATAGATACTAGCACCTTTACTAGAGAACGATTCTCAACATATTATGTTGAAAAGCCTCTGACGAAATTAGAATTTGAAGGAAATCGCTGAAGTTTTGAATGGATATTTGCAATCTTAACACTGATCATTTGGTATCTCGCGAGTTCGGAACTCAAAAGAAGCCAGGAAAGTATTTTGCGTTTAAGCCAAATGCTCTTATCTTCCATGGATCAGGATTTAAACAAATTAAAAATGGATATAAAGTCGGATAAGGAGGAACGAATAATGAAAACCGTTTTGGTTACATTATTCTGCACACGTTTGCAATCTCAACGGTGATAAATTGTTGTATCGCGGGTTCTAAATTAAACGAAGCTTGGGAAATATTCCAAGTTGAAGTGTTATTCTGCAACCATCCATCCCATAGGGATTTGAATTTTAAAAAAATTCAAAACTAAATGGTGCACAACAGTTGTATCCACATCCAACTCTTACGGTCTTCAGATATTCCGTGTGTATAACATTTTAGTGAGTATCAAAGTAGGATGTACAGAGAAGCGTGGAGTGAAAAAAAACGTTTAGAAGCGTCAACGTGCGCGGCGGGTGTGAGAATTAAAAGTACGTGAAATGGGGGATAGTGGCAAAGCTTCGGGTAAGTACCTCGTTGACGAGTATAATTTTTTTTTTCTCTTCTTCATGCCGGAACTCGCCGGTTAAAAAGTTGGAATAGTCCAGCGCGGCGTCGGTGAGGGCGCGGTAGTTGCGGAGCAAGGGACCATGAGGTTGCCGCGTGGGTGTGTGTGCTCGGTGGAGAGAGGCGCCAGAAGCCACAATTCGACTGTATAGCATCGGCCCGCCTCTCAAAGAGAGCAAAGAAGAGAGAAAGAGAACAAGAGAGGGAAAAAGAAAGAGAGAGAGAGGGAAAGAGAGCGCAGCGGGAAGGGAGAGATTAGTGTATTAGAAGATTCTATGATTTTTTAATTTCTTCTGTTATTTCTTTATTCATTCATTTATGTATTTATTCATTTACTTATTTATTTATTTATTTATCTATTTGTTTGTTGATTTATTTATTTATTTATTTATTTATGTATTTATTTATTTGTTTGTTTATTTATTTATTTACTTACTTACTTACTTACTTACTTATTTATTTATTTATTTATTTATTTATTTATTTATTTATTTATTTATTTATTTATTTATTCATTTATTTATTTATTTATTTCTTTCTTTCTTCCTTTATTTATTTATTTATTTATTTCTTTCTTTCTTTCTTTCTTTCTTCCTTCCTTTATTTCTTTATTTCTTTATTTACTATTATTATTATTATTTTCGAGGGAGAGGAAGAGAGAGAGAGGGCGAGACTCCGAGCCGGCAGTTCGTCGTACGATAAAAAGTACACGGAACTTGTAATGGAATATCGTCTATTCAAAGCGGCTTAGCTCCCAACCGTACAGGACGTACGGTCAAACTCTCTCCACACAGTACAACTTCATGTACCCCGTGCTTCCTACACTAACCTGCACTCTCAGCACAACTCGTAGAAATGCCCGCTAGTCGTTCACGTGGAGTGTAATCTACTAACCAAACCCCGAAACTGTATTCCGACTCCAAACTGATTCAACGCTTTCCCATTGGCGCACCCCGAACGGTCGAACGACCCTCAGCTGGCTCGAAACTTCTTGGCATCTGAATACCGAGCGGAGAAGGAAGAAAAACGAAAAACGTATTATAGCCCTGTGGACCGCGATCCATACGTCACTCTCGTAAGAATGAGAAATTTTCAGAGCAATGGCGTAACGACAGTTGAGAGGTCTGTTCTGAAGAAAAAGGGGAAAAAAATCGCAGTCATTTTTTTTTCTGCCTCTCCTTCCCTCATTAACATGTCGTGAAAGCGGTGTTACTGAGCTCCGTCAGAGTTGAATGTGCGTAATGTAAATGAGCACAATTTGTAAACTCCGGCAGCGAAGAAGTATACGCGGTGGTATAACAACATTCCGTAATTTAATTTTTAATGGTATCGTTAGTTCTTCCTTCAATGATCTTAAAAAAACGTTCCGTGCGGAACAAGAAGAATGATGGTCAGCCGCAGATTTCGCCAAACGTAATCAAAATTCAACTTTGAAATCTCTAGAGTTTTAGTTTATTTTGAAGGACAGTCGGGGATCGATGACTGCTGTCAGAGTAGTGAAAATGTATTCTATAGTAATTGAGTATAAAAAGATGGCAATATTTACAAATCAGTATTATTTTTTTTTTCAGCCGGAATGAAATTCGAAATTGTACAATGAGAAAACATAGAAATGTTATTTCGTGTTACAATTGAAAATTATTTTGGTTCATTTGTCTTTCTTTCAAAATTGTTGCTGGAGAAATTTCTCTGTTCACGAGTTAGGATTCGTAAACCTCGTTGATTCGCAATTACGGAAGTAACTATGGAAACAGCTTTAATTGAACATATTTTTTTACTGGTAATAGTATACGGGGTTGGAGGTCATTAGTACCTAGCCTTGGCAGGAATGAAAAACATTTTTTTGACTACATTAATTTTATTTTTTAACGAAGTCCCCTTTTATCTTCATACATTAAATCCAATCTTTTATCTAATTTTCGGATCTCTTCTAAATAGTCTAATTCCTCAAGCTCTCAAAATATAAATTTGTCGCCATAATATAAATTTGTCGCCTATTTGAGCTGAATCTGAGTCCGGCGAATCATTTCTCTTTTTTTTACAAACAAATTCGATATTTCGACAACCAGGCGAGATATCGAGATTTTGGATTCTTGTTTTTAGGTTTATTCTGGGGTTTTCTGAAAAAAGTGGTTCAAACCGCGGTGCTAGAGATGTCATAATCTAGCTGTTTTTTCGATTTCGAAAAACGAAAATAATCGCATAATTTTGATGGCTGTCAAACACAAACTGAATTACTGAATCACTCATTGAAAATTCATCAGCCGCCTTTCAAGTTGTGTCACCAACGAAAAATAGCATTGAATTGATTCAGAATCGCCATCTCTTGCCAGAATTCCGTCATTATAATTAAAACCCTCTATTCAATTTTATATTATACCAAATACGTTCTTAACTTTTTCAAAGATATGCGACAAGAAATAGATTTGTGTTTGTCATTCGTGTTATCATCAAAACTCAACGAGCTTCAGCATAACTAATGAAAAAGTATTGGAATTACTGGAATAGTTCATCTATCCAGATACAGAATGTATTGGTTACTCATAATTGTAATTTGAAACCTATGTTAAGCTTTCTAGGTTGAGGATAACACGCGAATAAGTATGGCAGCGAACCTGATAGGGCACCCAATCCCAAGGGATATTGGGGTATACCCAATGTTCAATATCGGTCCAAGACGCTCCGTTAGACTTGCAAAAGTAGGTCACGCTAGGAGATAATCTTGGAAAGACTTCAATAGTTCTACCCGGTTTGCGACTCCTCAAAGGTTCTACAAAGAATATGCACCGCGTACAATATACATATGATAGCCTGCGAGAATATTCGATAAACGAGAAACTGAATAATTTTCATAACCATGGCTACGCAGAATATTAAGATATAAGTATAGATGAACGAATATCACATATACTCGGTAGCAGGAAAAAAGATATAATTTATTCGCTGTAATCATCAGTTGCTTAGTTGTGCATTGGCTCATGACTCCGCTGAACTCCGTAAATCAACTCCGCCAATGGAGAAGACGCAAACAGACTTCCCATAGTTGATACAGTTTTTTTTTCGATTTTCAAAATTTTTCTAACATTCAATTCCCCGGACACTACTGATTCGTGAAAATGTTAACGATATGCGGTTAACAATTCGAAAATAACGTTTGGCTCAACATTTGAAATTGCCCCGATAACGAGAAAGATCCACCGCATTAGTTTAATCGAGAGAATGAGTCAATTTTGTAAGAACTTTATGCTTAGGACATGAATCAATTATCCCCCCCGTTATTTCGATACTACTGGACCGGAAATTGGAGAAAAAATCAGCGGATGTAACGCGTTACTTAAAGTTTAAAGGAAAATTTCCATGAAACTCCTAGGTGTTATAGATTTCTAGAAATTTATTATTCAAAATGAGATACGACCCTCTGCGTGCGAGTAGAATTCACTCTTGACCGCATTTTTTCCCTTCTGACTCAGGAAATCAATCAACTGATTGCTATGAAAATCTCTGACAACTTGATGAAAGGAACCGTAAAATATCTCGACGGTAAAATCACTGGGTAATCGATCGTTTCCATACGCCCAAAATAGGCGTTTGAACGACATCATATATAACCCAAAAACATTGGCAGAAAATAATTGGCAATGTTGCAAGATGAACTGTCACAAGCTAATGAATATAACAGAAGCCGTATTTAAGTACAATTATCACACATTGACCCTAAAAAACACAAGCAAAGAGAATTCTGTCTCGGAACCCCGTTTCCCCCAAGAGAATTGGTAAACAGAGTACAGTAATTTTTTTCAGCACCAGGAAGAGCGCCGAAGCGGCATTTCAAAAAGTTGAATCACCCCGTGGTAGTGAACTGTGGCCGGGCGCTGGTAGTGCACGACTGCAACATTGAGGATACAGGAACTGAACGAGCACTATCGAGAGGGGGAGAAAGATAGAGAAATAGAGCGAAAGAGAGAGAAAGAGGGAGAGAGAGGAAGAGAGAGAGAGAGAGAGAGAGAGAGAGGGAGAGAGAGAGAGAGAGAGAGAGAGAGAGAGAGAGGGAGAGAGAGAGGGAGAGAGATAGAGTGAAAGAGAGAGAGGAAGAGAAAGAGAGAGGGAGAGAGGGATCGTCTGGTAGTTTTCGTTCGGAAACCCGCGTCGCCTTCTTGGCTGAGCTTCCCAAGGAGCGCGCGCGCGCGCGCATGGACCGGGCGGAAGAAGAGCGGCTGTGCTGGCAATTTGTAAACTCGACGTACGAGAAAAGTGAGCGAAACTTATAATAGAATCATCTTTTCACCACGACCTGTCCCAAGAAAGCCATGGAGAATCCAGATTGTCGCCCCGGTTTCGTCGCATCCTCTGAGCTCGCCGTACCAGCTCCTATACCTTGCTAGCTACGATTCACACACACACACACACACACACACACACACACACACACACACACACACACACACACACACACACACACACACACACACACACACACACACACACACACACACACACACACACACACACACACACACACACACACACACACACACACACACACACACACCGGCCCACCTTTTACGATTTTTTCTTCGGCGGACGCACATCCCCGTGTGTAGCCATACACAATAGAATACCGTACCTCTGTAAAGCTAGTAAGGGCGGCCACCAAAAGAATTCCGCTCGTTCGTAAACTGCGACACAATCACTCTTCCACTCGACGCACGGCGCCGATCCTACGTACAGTCTGAGAAAGGGAACAACGGGAAACAGCCGTGCGGATAGCACGTTGGCGATACTTTTGAAAAATCCATACGGAAAGATGGAAATCCTATGAAAGATCCAACACATTGATACGGTCTCTTCCACGTGGTAAACTATACATTTGCATAGTATACCAGATAAGAGAAAATTCGGAAGTGGAGAGAAATACAGAAATCCGTACATCGTTGAGAAGAGAAGAAGATGAGAGGAGAAGGGGAACCCTTATTGAAAGCTCTGGGCGGATTTACAGGGCTCCTGCTTGGCCCATTATTCCACAAGCACCACGAACCCATTGTACCGAGGCGTGAGGCTGTAGAGTGAGCATCTGCCTGCCTAGTAGCATCCTTACACCATACTCGTACGGTGGATGCTGTACTCTCGTATATATATATTCGACCCTGACGTGGAGCACTAACCCAGAACACGACTATCTGCTGTGTAGTCTGTGCGAAGACACTCGTGGGGGCCTTTCGCTCGCCTCTCCGGGGATCATTGATGCGGAATAACCAACCCTCCCCCTACCCCTGCCCCCCTCGGGCTTCCGTGGGAGCGCGAAACATTTGGCTCCCACGCACTTTGGGGTATTTGTCGTCATGTGCGACACAGATTTTCGAGGACGCACGGTAAGCCGACCTTTCGCTCTGTATCTCGTTTTATTTGCCTCATCGGAACACGCCCGCTGAAGGTTTTCACCGAAGGGTACGACTCTTAATACAGCGTCGTCGGAAATGCGTTTCGTGAGGCGGCTTTATGGCTTGATCAATGCCACGAAGATGCAATCAACGTGCATGATAGAGACCAAGTTGCGTTCTATGCGTTTAGTGAGACAAACGAAATATACTATTTTTTATATATTTTTCTTATACTCATACTTATTTATACGTATTTCGTATACTTATTTTTCATTGTCAAGCTTATACCACCAACGACAAGCTGCAAAATTGCGTTAAACGGTAGGGAATGCGTGATTTATTCACCCGCTACAATGTTTTATTCGATACTGAGCAACGCGGAAGTATGGTTGGATGAACCAGAAAAATGTCTACGATGCGGAGAAACGTCGGAAAGTCACATTTTCGAGGCATGTATTTTGTTAAGAAATTCAACACGGCCACGTGATCCCGAGGATCTCGTGTTTCAACTGTGCACTTTATTATCAAAGAGAAACCAATGCAGTGCTTGAATGAAGTACTACAGGCGACTGAGACTCGACCAGCTGGATATTTCGATCGGATCAAAGTTCATCAAGTTCCGGGTGATCACTATTTAAAGAACGGATCGACGACCTCAGCGACTACTCGCGATCCCACTGGGTTACATTTTGTATACGCACGGAATAAAACGAATCCTCCTAACTGTGCCGCCATAACTGTCACACCGCTCGTATCTCACAACGCCGTGGTCGGAAAAAATGGTGAAGCTGACGGCAGTCTTCGAGGGAAAAAAAATCAATGTTTTTATGAAACTCTGACGGGAACGTATTTCGTTTAAAAACGTACGAATTATTATGATAGATCGGAGAACTCGTTGCTGTACGAGTTCGCTCTTGGACAGGAACCAACAAATTCGCGTACGCGTCACACCCCAGGCACGGCATTGCTTTCCAACTTTTTAATTACATTCCACGGTTATAAAACGGAACGTTTTTCCGGTCGGTTCTTTTATTTCGGTTTAATAGGGTTCCATACCTTTAAACGAAAAAGAGAACCTTTATAAAATCACTCGCGTACCAGTTCGTGTGTCCATCGGTTCGTCTATCACATTTTATCGTAATAAAGAATTTCAAACGTTCATATGAGAATTAAAGAGGGAGCTAATTAGGGGACGGACAATTTTTTAAAAACTTTGCGCATCATGTGGGGTATTATTTGACTGGGCTTGTTACGTGGGATACAAAAATATGTAATTCCAATAATCATATTTGAAAAGTTTTTTGACAAAAATCAGGGAATAGAACGTTTCAACGGAAATAAAAAGTCTCTACGCGTAAGTCCAGATTGCCTTTTGCCAACTGGTTTTTCCTTTTGACTTCGGAAATTAATGAACTGATTACCAGTTTGACTGTCATGAAGAATCTCTGATAACTTGATTAAATTAACTATGAAATATCGGCAAAAGAAGAACATTGCACAGTTTACAAATATTGGAGGAAAATAATTGGCAATTTTGCGGGATAAAGTGACACAAGCTACTGAATATAACAGAAGCTTAACGAGAGTACAAGTACGTTAAAAAGGCAGTATTTCATCTCGATAAGGCGTATACTTTTTTCCCATAAAATCCATACTAATTATCAAAGATTATCTTATAAATCTTCATTAAACTATAATTCAATTACCGCGGGAAAATACGGCCCATTATCGTGTACGATTACGTAAGTTCGTACACCGTAATTAGCCGGTAGGCGCAATAAACCAGCAGATCGTCCGCTTAACGTCAACCTCGAACGGTTATCACGTCGCTTTTTATTAAGGTGGCTGTTATTTGGGTTGTGTTCGAATTCTGATTGGGGTGGCTTGAAAATCGATTAAAAAAAAACAACAAAAATTTGAAGCCTACGTCGAACCTTCTAGTTCGATTCTACCCATCCCCCCTAACCAGGAGAAATTTTCACACCTTGTGGTAATTATGTTGGCGAGACGACTAATTGTTCCTGATTAAATCCAGTAGCATTTGAAAATAACGGATGTGGATCGTATTTTCGCGAGGATAATGTACATATATAGGTCATCTAATGCCACGTTTACACCGTTCTTCTGACGATCATCATCCTCATTATTCAAGTAATTTTGAAATAACTGCTATATCTGAAAGTCCCGGAGCCTGACCTCCCAAAACTTAGAACTCTTCAGTATTTTAGTTATTTTTAAATTGTTTGAACTAATTCGATTACAATCGTCAGAAGGACAGTGTCAAGATGACATAAGATGACCGATATATATTCGTTTTATTTCGTGAAAGTCGGGTTTATACCCCTTATTTCTCTGCATAACTTCACATGGTATTGGATTTTTCCAGTAATAATGAGTCGTCTCGTCAACATTCAGAAATACGGGTAAAATGTTTGCTTTCGTTTTGGAATAGAGAAAAAATTGGCCGTCCTTATTGAAATTAGAACATTACCAGAAACAAGCGTTCTCATTCACATTAAACGATAATTTTGAAAAAAATCCACCAACAAAAGTAACAAAGGTCACAATCATGTTGGACTCATATCGTTGAAATCTCCGAAAATGTTTACAAAATAAAAATATCGGTTTTTGAATAAATGACCGAATCTGTCGAGTGAATATTATCATTTTTAGATATTTTACATATTATTTTTGTGAACCGCAGAATTAGACTATCGACGAGTTGAAATTCCCAAGCGCTCGACGTTGAATAAATAACAGTGAAGGTCCGCCGCGGATGCTTATGTTTTCTCATGCTCCGAGCTTCTGAATTAATGACGTTATCTTTGAAGGCTGTGGGGTTCTGAATGG
Source organism: Sussaba pulchella (assembly GCA_963971145.1). Lineage (NCBI taxonomy): Eukaryota > Metazoa > Arthropoda > Insecta > Hymenoptera > Ichneumonidae > Sussaba > Sussaba pulchella. The sequence continues at coordinate 5,728,124 of OZ020164.1, forward strand.
TATCCTATAGCAAAAAAACGCGTTCCACGTCGTTCACGAGAGAAACATCCTTCCCGAGGCTCGAAGCTGACTCCGAGCCGTCTAGTCTTCTCGTCAAACTCCAGATATTTTATAATATAAGATTTCCTTGAATGGCACTTGAGATCGATCGATAGAAACTTTTTACTCTTCATCGCCGGTTGCTGTGCGGCTGTCGCGGCACTTCTCGAAGAGAACGTGCACCTCTGACTCGTGATTCATACAAAACCTCCGTATCCATTGTAGTATATATATTAAGGTGGCTTGAAAAAATTTTCTTTGAAAATCGCTTAACATGCCATGCACATCTCTGGGATCCGATTACAATTTTGGTCGATAATTTCTTACGAAAAAACAAAATTATCGACGGAAGTTGCAATCGGATCCCAGAGGTCTGCATGCCATTTTAAGCGGTTTTTGAAGCGCTTTCAAATGGAACTCACGAGATCAACGTACCTATAAAATTCGCCGAGCTACGATTTTTTAGACGGAAACTTTATGTTCTTCCCATGCTAATCAAATGGAAAAACTTGACAAATCTTGCGCGACCCATAAAAATGGTCTGATTTTGAAGATGAATTCTCCGGTTGCAAGATACTGTGCAGCCAATGTATTTTGATTGAAATCAGAAAAAAAAATTTTTTTCAAGCCACCCTAATATATATACTACACTATACACATTCGGCTTGTAGCGTGGGTGTCCCGCTCGCTTTCGATGGTTTGAAAAATTGTACTATTTGTATACATAACTTTATATCAAACTTTCCAACCGAATAGATAATTTGTGTACAGAAGCCGACGAACCAACATCATGTAATGATAATGAAATTGAAGCAACATAATAATCGAAATATTATTCGAAAGCAAAACGGCTTGGATGTAAAATATTTGTGGAGATACACAACATGCTGTCAACATCGTTTGTCGATGGAAGTTGAGGGTGACGAGCTCGAGCGGTGTACCACGATTTTTATAACGAAGGTAAAAGCCACGGTAATACAGTACCAATAGATTACGGAGATATCAACGTTATTTTCTACATCGCAATATTTGTGGTTCGGTGGAATAACGATTTTAAGTTGCGAACGCTGTATCACAGCAAAAAAAACGATTTAAAAAATCATAATTATCGGTAGCACTTAGTTTTTAATACCCCTTGAGGTGGCGTTTTGTAAAATATTAATGATCCAAAACTCATGGATAGAAAGAAAGCATTATCGGACTTATTCGGTCTTGCCTAGAAATAACGGACTCATCTAGTTTTGCGTACCAACAATCGGTAATCGATGTATCGAGAGATAACGACATTTTATTTTACCGAAAGAAAAAAGTTTCAGAAAAACTTGCAACGAATGTATGTGAGCTTCTTTTTAACGGAAAAATGGTGGACGTTCTCGGGTTTTCCGACAGAATGGACTTATTTGGTTAGGTCAATTCCGTTGATTCCTTTCTTTATAGGCAATTTCTGTCAGCTATGTGTACACAATATAAATTACAAGCATCTGATTTAATGTAATGTTACGAAAAAACTGACTTTTGCGGTTGATCCTCCAAACGACATATATATTCGCGAAATAGATGTAAGGTTAGGTCATTTCGTTGCTTTTGCTTATCAAGATGAAATCAATAGATACCACGTGAAGTGGGGAAGGAGGCAAAGCGTAGAAGACGAAGGAAACAACGGCAGCAGCGTTATATATATCTAACAGTGGCAGCGAAGGCGAGCTGCGAACGGCATTGCTTCAGGCATCCTCTCGACCCTACGGCCAACCCCATTTAATTCCCGTCACGTTCTCCTTTGTGTGCTGATTGATAGATTGATTGCATTTCCAAACTCGCGTCGATGGTGCACCTTATGGTGCCCGAGGCACCCCCTCCCCCCTCCCCCCTCCCTACGACTTCACGTTTCGTCCCATCGGCACACGATCCTGTAGGACAGACACACAGGCATCCTCGTGACCGACGGGTCCTTTATCGTCTCGCCTCATCTTCTCCTAATTACCGCAGCCATTCACCGAGCGTGCGCTAACAAGACCGAGAAATTGATTCTTTTTTCGCCGCGCGCTCGTCGCCGCTCTGCTTCTGCTTCTTCCCCGCGAAGGCTTTTGCCGCACCGACGAGCATCACGCTTCACCGAATTCGTCTTCTCCCTCGAGATATCTTCTTGACCAGTACTGCCAACGTCGCTGCGGCTGCTGGTGGTGGTTCCAATGTTGCCGCCAGACTACTACTGCTCTCATTTTCTTATCGCTTTAGCGCAGCGACTTACGTCACAGCGCAACGTCCCCCCCGTCAGTGACGTCGACTTATACACGCCCTCGGGACTGGCAATACCGCTCTTATGGCATTTGTTACTTCTTCCGCCTGCCCGATTCTTGCTGGCGCAAGAAACATTGGCAAAAAAAAAGTTTGAAAGTCTTTCGGCGACGAATGCTTCCTGTGACTGGACCGTGGTAGGGACTGTTCGCCGCGCCCTCCGGGATTCTCATCCTATTCGAAACGGAACTACGAGTAACTTTTTTTTTGTATGACTCGCCGGAGCCATGCTTCGAGTTTTGGTTTTTTTCTTGCGGAATTATAACTAACAAGAGGGATTGCACGGATCGAACGTTGATACGATTACATCGACCATCAAAGACCGACATTGGATTTCAGGAAAACGTTCCGGTCTTGCGTATAAACTCGTCGGTGTGTATTTGAAAAAGTGCTTGGAAGCTCTCAGATTTGAAGTATGTGCTACCAGAAAATATGTGGTCGAATGTGAGCCCACTGGTACTATTTTAAAAGGTTCTGCAGTGATTATACAAATTTTCCACTTGATCAACACGTGAAAAATGGTTCGGCCAGTTAAAATCGATGTTTTGAGTGAATATAAATATCACTCTGATCATTCCATTTGTGTATTTATCACTTCTCCTCCTGATCTATTTGCATTGAATCAAACCGGAAATTATTTATCCATTGTGAGATCGTTCTCTCAAGTCGTAAATATTTTCTTAAGTTTTTAATAATGTATGTATGTTTGCTGAAATTAAAACACTCATGATTCGCTATTTTAAGTGGGCGTTATATCACGTATTGCTCTCACAGTTTCTATCTCTGAATGTTTACCGGAAAAATTGGCTGCAAATGGTCGAACGATATTTGACACGTGTTAATGAAATGCAAAATCTATATAATGATTGCTTAAATTTGGCCAGATATTTTCTGATAGTATGCAGGTCCCTACTTCAGATATATGAGAGCGGCGGGAATTTCGTTTTTTTCCATAGACCCTAATAATTAGACGCTGTTTGGATAAATTCCATTTTTACGAGTTGTTTAGACGAAATTGTAATTGCAGAGAATTCAATTTGCTAGTGCTAAACGAACTTTCTTTGCCATCCTAAATTCCGTGCGTGTTTGTAACGTTTTATTTCACCCGCGCCGTAGCAAGGTCGTAATCATAAATAATGCAAATTATAATTTCTTATTTAAACAAAGACTCGCAATGCGATGCACATTACTTTCCGCAGAAGAGCACCTAAACTACGTGCAATGTATCGTTGTTAACTAACTTATTAGATTAATGAGTGCGGAACTTGACACTCGCCGGCTGCTAAGAGGGCGGCGAAGTAAGGTGAGGTAACGCAGACTACACTCGAAATTAATACTTCCACGAGCTGTATATGTATATTTGCTTGAAAATGGTGCAAAGATAATACGTATGGTTTTGAGGCAACGCCGAATAAGTCCATAAACCGAGTTTTTGCACGTAATTAGTGCGTATAGGCAGGGATTAAGGACATTCATTATTTTTCATTGAATTCTTATGAAGTACGAAATGTGGGAAAATGAAAAAAAATTAAAATGTACCAACCATGTGATACCACGTACATGTGATGTATGTAAATATTATATAACGTAATGTAGTGTAATGTGTGCGTATGTCCGTTGTCCATAATGTGTGTAAATGTCCGTTTGTGCTCAAGAAAGAAGGAAGGGGATTTTAAGTGTGACAGATTTTTACTGCTCGCAATGACAATTATATATTATAGAAGCTCTTTTTTTTGACTGAGCTACATGATTGAGTCCATGACTCGGTTTCTCTTACTTTTCCTCTCTGTTCCCTTCCTCTATCCCTCTTTCTCCCTTATGCTACACACGAATTGAAGTTTTTCACTTTCACTCGAGTAGAAAGAATATATTTTCGTCACAGACTGCTCTCTTATCCCTGCACCTTGCTGGAGAGGGGTTAGACACAGCTCTTTCAGGCGCAAATACCATTACATTAATTGTTCATTTAGGTAGTATCCTCGATACTGCACCGGTTAAAAATGAACCAAGGAAAATAACATTCTAAATTGCGCACGGAATCTAATCTTTATCGCAACGTTGCCATGTCTGCTGAATCACCACCAACTCCTGATATAAACAGTATTTCCTGATGTTTTTTCGCTTATTATTATTATCATCATACTCTCTGAATTTTAACTCTGAAGTGCCCAAAATGTTCTCTAAATATTAACTTTTATTCTATTCTTGTTCTCTGAAAATCTGAACGAAAATTTTCGTATCATATGAAATTGAAAAGACAAAACGCGTGATTGTCTATAGAACTCCGTGTCAAACGTGTGAAAATAAAAGTGCTGATATCTTCTTTAACAGGTTCGGAAAAGCAATAAGCATTCAACCGAATCTTTTTCTCATCATTACCTACAGGTGTGTCAAGTCTTATAAAAATCTAAACGGTAATGCTCTCAAAGAAGATACTACTTTACTCGCTAATAAAATTCCGTCGATACTGCGGCAGTAAGGTCTGATGTAAAATTATGCATCGAGATTACGATAAAATGTGTTTTTTTTTTGGATAGTTTTATCAATATCTCCGTGGAGTCGAAAATGCAACGGATATTTGAACGATATCAATCGATTAATCAGACAGTTATTGCTAAGTGAATCTGTTCCACCACGAGTCACTGATAAAATTACGTCGTTTCCCGTGAATTACAAGATAATTGAATATAGTCGCTCGGCTTAAACCACGGTCTCCCAAATGTCTGTCGAACTTGGCGAGCGGTGATTCTACTACCTCATCCATTGCCGGTGCTGCAGTTTGATTCGATCGGTCCAATAATATCCAAACGACTTTACCCCGTCACGTTTCTATAATTAATTGGAATTCTATCGATTATGCTTTAGGCAAGGACTCCACCATGATTCATCATTTTGCAATATGACGTAGTTTACCATAGCGTCGTCTCTACTAACGCAAACGAAAAGCGATTGCTCGTATTCCAGTTGACAAAATTATTCGATCCCGCTTACTCAGCATAATATAATTTAAGGTGATTGACCTCCAAAGTTGACTGTTTTAATACAATAACTCTGTGCAGGATCTTCAAATCTCTGTTGAAAATAGGACGCGTATCAAATTTGACGTCAGCGTTGAATGAAAAACGGTACGAGAACCGTGAAATAGCGATCGTCTCACCACCGGGCCTCGACAATAGCACTCCACATAACAATAAGTCGTTTTAGGTGCCTACTGTGCGTGTAAATGTATTTTTTACGTAATCCTATGAGGGTGGATGCGGGGGATGTTTCGGCAATATATGCACGGTGGGCAGGATTGGGAGTGAAACAGAAATAGCCAGGGAGAAGGACGCTGAGCGTATCGATGCAGCTTATCGGCGGCTCAGTCGTTAATGGAAGTAGCAGCGGTGCGAGCGCGTCTGTTCGAGGGAAAGACAGAGTGAGAGACACAGAGAGAAAGGGAGAAGAGAGGGCGAAAGGGAGTGAGAGAAAAAGAGAGAGGGAGAGAGAGAGAGAGGGTGAGAGAAAAAGAGAGAAAGAGGGAGAGAGAGAGAGAAAAAAAGAGAGCTGGACGGTGATGGGGGAAAAAGGGTGATGGGGGAAAGGGGAATGGAGCCTCCCTTGCGTGCCGAGTAGGAAGCGATCGCCAACTCTGACCACCATTTTCCGGTTATAGTCTAAACTCCGGGTACCTAGCATCTTGTGAGCCGATCCCACTGGTGATTCGTCATCGGTCGGTGGCGTTATACGTAAAATAGTCAAGGGATAAAAGAAGAGATTCACAGTATCAGTCAGTACTTTGGCAACAAAACCATCGAGAAACGACTTATGCCCTTTCCGGTTTTCCCGTATGGCTATGGAAATAATTAGCAATTTATCACAAGTGCATTCATTTGACTTATCATTTGTTTAAAAATCATTGGAATGTAATTTTTTTTAACGGAAGTTATAACTCAATCCCGTTGGTGGGGAGCAATTTCGACAGGCTTTAATCTAATTCATCATTCATTATTCTCAAATCCGTAGCTCGACTATCTAGTTTTCCATAGTATTGCTTGACTGTCTTGTAGAAAATGGAATAATTCCGATTTCGATCGCTCTGAATGAAACGTTATGGCATGTCTTTGCGATATGCTTATGTACGTAGCTTATGAGTGTCACCTCCACCCCGGCTATTGTGTCGACGGTGCGTGATAGCATTTTTCTATCACGGCTCATGTACCGAGCATACATCATGCGGTTAAACAATTTTGACCAGCTTGGGTCGAGCTTTCTTACTACTTCCTGATATTGAAGATAAATTAAATGAGCACGAATTCCCGGATAATCCATGAACAGCTCTCAATTCGTCAACCTCGACTGTCAACAGTATTTCGCACAAATATATATTGATAGTCATTATTCTTGTATATTAACGCAACCAACACGCTGACGGAGGACTTTCCACCAACTTTTCTGCAGCGAAGTGCTTACGTAGTACCACGGGGAAAAGTAAAAGAAGAAGACCTTCGCTGCGAAACGAAATATTATAAGTTTTCACGCATTAACCATCTGCAAACCCAAGCATTAATTTAACACCAGCACATTCACACAGTACACAGAGTCTAGCGGCAAGTCATAATTCATGGTTTCGGCAAAGGACACTGAAGGTTGGGTCTGTGCTTGTCAGGGAAAGCGTTAATGCATATGTCAATTACCTAATGTAGGCTCCTCCTATGTCCATAAATGTTGCGGCGGTGGTGGCGGCGGGGGGAGTGGCAGCGGTCTGTCGAGCACCGGTATCGGCGACACCTCGGGCATCGCAAATTTCAATTTCTGCCAGAAGAGCTTGTCACCCCAAACGAGGACGGTGTGCGATGAAATTCTCTTTCTCAGATCGGCATCGAGATCCCTTGGGCAAACCCCTCCGACCAGTAGCAGAATAACCGAGCGACCTTTTCCCCTAAGGGCTTCTCGGAGAGCTGATTTAAACTCGAATCGGGCCCACTCGCCGTGCAAAAAGTTTCTCGAAAGAATGAGAATGGTGCGCCGTGAAGAGTCGGCCGCTTCGGCAACTGCTTCGGCGACGTTTGCTCCTGCACCCAGATCCCGATAGTGAAGACAGAGCCTGTAAGAAGTCTCAAGGCCCGGCACGAGGACCCTCGAGACAAAGTTCTCGTCGACGGCCGAGTACGAGATGTAGGCATCGAAAGGCTTCTCGCGATCCTCGAAGGTGGCTGTCTTGTAACAAGCCCGCAATCCACATCTACTTGCGACCCACGCCCTGAGACTCCGACGATGCCTGAACGCACTGCATAGCAGGGCCAACATAGCGAAAAATAGTATTGCGGTGGCAAGAAGTAGCGGTAGATAAGCTTCGAGGGGACGCATTGCGATTGTTGTGCCGCTAGCGCCACTGATGGATGCACAATTCATTACGGATCCATTAACCGGTAAAGTTACCGGCATACCGAGAACACACGTAACTCGTTTCCAATCGACGATCTTAGCCTTGTTTTTGGACATCCATAAGCGCACTTGGTTGAGATAGGTGCATTCGCAGCTCCATGGATTACTGGCGAGGCTTATGTCGACGAGATAAGGATTTTGGGCGAGTTGCCAGAGGGCGAACGTACTGAGACGATTGTTGTCCAAGGCGAGAACCTCGAGGTGGCGAAGGCCGAGAAACGTCCCATTGTCAATGTGAGTGAGCAAATTATTCTGAAGATAAAGTTCCTTGAGATTCTCCAGTGGCATCAGTTCCGGACCATTGAGCACGCTTATCTTATTGTTCTCGAGGTGAAGAACAATGAGCCTCTTCAGGCCGGTGAACGTTTGATTATAGACAGCCATGATGTTGCTGTCGTTGGCGTAGAGTATCTCAAGATTCTTCCGACCGATGAAAGATTCAGAACGTAGCTCACTGATATCATTACCGTCGAGATACATCTCCGTCGCGTCCATGGGTAATCGATTGGGCAGTACTTTGTATCCAGCATTCGAACAGTCGACGACGTTTGCGGCCCACGTCTGATCGTGATAGCACGTGCAATTGTGCGGACAAATCATTTCACATTCACACGAATCGGAGTTGCAACAGTGACAGATGGTGAAACAATGGCCAGTGTAGGTGCACATAAACTGAGAAGATTTTGCTTCGAGAAGAGATATAAAGGCTCTGTGCCTGTCGTAAGGCAATCGACAGTAGATCGAATCGAGATCCATCACTTGTGGGTGCTGCCTCAACGGCAGAGAATTTATTCTCTGGAGCCACTCAGTCGTGCAGTCACAAATAAAGGGATTACCACCGATATAAAATTCAGGAAGCGGTCGATGTTCCGGAACCGGAGGCAGCTGTAACGACGATAGATCCATCTTGACTATCTGATTTGCATAGAGATCGACTCTCGTCAAATTTTCCTTCCCGACGAAAGTCTGCGGTTCGACGGTGTGAATTATGTTGTTGTTGACGAACAGTAGCTCGATAGAGTCGGGAATCGATTTTGGATGTATCCTCGTTAGTCTGTTAAAGGAAACATCCAGCGTCTGTAGTCGAAAATTTTGGGGTGTCACGCCAAGATCCATTATCGCATTTTTGTGAATGTCCATCCACTGTATTCGTTCGGGCAGAATGGCGTAGTCGAAGTGGCTAATCATGTTGTCGGAAATATTTAACCAAAGCAAGCCCGGGGCATTCACAAATATTCCTGACATATCCTGAATATAATTAGCATCCAAACGAATTGCTTGAAGCGCGGGATTACTGGAAAACGTCGCAGTCTCGACATACTCGATTTTATTTCTTGCGAGGTTCAGTATTTGTAACGCGGGCAATTCCGCCAGCGATTCTCGCGTTACGTTAACTATTTCATTGCCGATTAATCGCAGACCATATAGACTCGACATACCGTGGAATCCAGGCTTCTCCAGACTCTTTATTTGATTCTCACCGAGGTCAAGCGTCCTCAGCATTCTCATGTCTTTCAATGCCACTGGAATACCATCGAGATTATTACCGGACAAATTGAGATCCTGCATACTCGAGCAATTCCTGAACGCGTCTGGGTGAATGCCCTCAAGCAGATTAGAGTCCATGGAAAGTAACGAGAGGGCAAACAAGCCGTTCAACGAATATGCGTCCAAATACGCGAGTCGATTGTGCGCCACCTCTAGGGTGTGTAAATTGCTCATTGGTGAAAACGTGTCTGCCGGTATAATTTCAATCTCGTTGTACTGCAAATTTAATATCTGAAGAGTGTAGAGATCTTTGAACAAAGCCGGATCCAATTTGGCAATTCGGTTGTACGACAGATTCAGTAGCACGAGGCGAATGAGTCCAGTGAAGGTGGTTCCGTTAAGCCACGAACTCGTCAACATGTTATGTGAAAGATCAAGCGTAACCAGTTGCTTCATATCAACGACGAGACCAGGCGACAGCGCGCTAATCGAGTTGTTCTGGAACCTGAGCTCCTTCAAAATACTCGTCGCGTCTTTGAAGAGAGCCGAAGGTAGAGCAACGATCCTATTACTCGACAAATCAAAAACTTCGAGGGATCTTAGACCCCGCAGAGCCGTGTCGTCGAGCATGGTGATTGCATTTCCCGACAAATTAAGACTTCTAAGGCGCTTCAAAGCGGAAAATCCATGGGACGGAAGCATGGAGATCTGGTTGTAGGAGAGGTCTAGAGTCTGAAGATCAAGAGAACAATGTAACGGCGCTATTGTAAACTCTTGATCTCGTTTCATTTGATCAACCGCACCAACGTATTGATCGCTAAACCCAAGGTCAATAACGTCCTTCAGCATATTGAACGATAGGTTGAGAATTGCAAGGCTGGTCAGCGAACAAAATATATGTTCCGGAATCTGCCATATGTTGTTGGATGATAAATCAATTTTCTCGATGTGGGGGTTCATGTCGAATGCTCCTTTTTCCAGTTCAAGACTGAACTTCGTCTTTCTGCCATTGAGACTTCGTATAGTCAAGTTTCTTAGATCCCGAAAACCATTCAATATCTTGGCAGGCCAACGAGCGAACTTACAACCGGTTAATCGAAGATCGCGAAGTCGCCACAAGTGAAGAAAGTCGTCGACGTTCGCGTGACTACCCTCAACGTTCCAATCCTCGCAGACGATGCTCATCGAGGTCACGTATTCGCTGGTTATCTGAGAGAAGTTTGAGCGTAACGGGTCGTTTTCGAGGAAACGATAGACGCAAGTTAGTGCACCCTCGTGGTTCGGCTCCCAGTAACAATGCTCGGGTACGTCGAACCTCGGAGGTGGAGCGCTCGTTACTGCGAGCACGTGGCCAACCTCGAAGATGAGATAGGCTAACGCTACCTCCAACCCCACTATTAGCCACCCGCCGTTTGAAGCCATAACACTGAGCGTACCGCCGCTTCCGCTGCTCACGCTTCTCCCGACCTTTGTTTCGTTTTTATCCTTTTTCCACCAACGTATCCTACGCGTTTTTAAGTACACCACTCAGACTCGAATCTCTTGGCGAATCAGTCTGTCATCACACGACTTCCCGACTGATTACTTTTTCCAAGTTAGACCACGCTGCGTCTCGCCATCGACTCGAAACCTCGATCGCTCTTTCCTTTTACTTCGTTCATAGTGAAGCCACGACGTCTCAATTCACGGACAAACATTTCGGTGATCCAAGCGCTTTTGCTTCGCGCACTTCCGCTTGCTCGATGACTCAAACGTCGACGTTGCTTTGCCAGTAAATTCAAGAGCGTCCTCTCTTCACTTCGGAAATAATTGTGTCACGGCAAAATTCTCTCGAACGCGCTCGTTCTGCCGTGGCGACTTTGTTCGGGATGTTAAGCCCGTTCGTTCCCAGCAAAGGTGATGCGTCACTCGACGCCCGCTTCAATTCGTTCACCCTGCGCGGCTTCGACTCACAAAATGTATCGGCCCCCTCCGGCGAATCGAAGGACGAGCTATCTCCAGCTGTTAATCATCGTAATTCTCTTCTCAAAGGACTATGAAGAAACAGAACACGCCGACAAATGTAATCAACGCATACGAGCCTTGTAACTTTGAAAAATAACGAGTACGGACTTGACACCCGTGAAAAAGCCGGTGTATTTGCCGGTGACGCTTGTCGTCAGAATATTCCACTCTTATTATTATTTGTTATACAACTCGGTAAAGATAACACAATCCTAAATCACACGGAGAAAAGTGTCGAACTTTTTTCTCGATCATCCCACCTTTTCTCGAGTGTAACACATTTTCGACACTTAAAACTTGGTAAAACTTCAACATTCACTGCTTAAATTAAAACAAAATCGATGAAACTATTTTATTTATATAAATTTATCAATCATAGGTTTTGTTACTGCGAGAATAAATCATTCAGGCCGTTTATCGACTAGTTTGATTGAAAGAAAAAACTTAAGTTTCATTTACGATTTGACCGATTATAAAGTGAGCTTGTCAGTGTAAACGGAACGACTATGCTCGGGTTCCGCCTTCACGTTTCCAGCTACGGACCCACTACCAACGGAGGCAACCGCACGACTGACGGCAGATTTCTACAACCTCTAACTCGTCGCAGCGTCCGCCAATCGTTTCTACCCCCACCCGAGCGAGGCCAGAGCGAGACCGAACGAGCGGGTGAGAGCGCCCGGAGGTGGTGGCGGAGGATAGGGAGCTCCACGGCGCTCAGTCACGTATCCCCGCAACGCATATACCTTTACACGTGCGCGCTGGGCATGGCTCGGCTCTGCTGAGAGCGCACTTGCACTCGTTGCAACGCCACCCACCTACACGTTTGCGCTCGCGTAAGAGTCGGGGACAGTATGCACGACTTAGCGATTCAACCGGCGAACTTGCACGAAGAACTGCGAACCACCAGTTCCTCTATCTTTCCTTCGCCGCGAGTACTTCAGGGCTCACTATCGTGAGGCGCCCTCCGCCCTCCCGACTGCTACCCCCATTTGTATTCTTGTTATACTCTTACGATGGTGTGGCGTAGATCCTGCCCTTGGCAACCTCGTGGTGATATTCGGAACGAATCGCGTACTGACGAGAACCGCTCGTAAAACTGCTTCAATCAATTTTCGAGCGCTCGGCCTCCTTAAAAAAATGTTGGATGTCAAGCATGAACGAGCGGCTTTTGTGAGTGATGTTGGAGTAGCGAGCCTCTTGGGTCAATTTTTTTGCTGTTCGTATGTTGTACCGCAACTGAATTATAACAGTGTTTTGATCATTGCGTCTCTTCTGACATGTTTGACCTTGTGTATTCACCCCTCGTCCTTATTAAGTGTATTTGAATAGTTTGCTGACCAAAATCGACTGTTTCCGTGGGGATAAGGGAGTCGGAGATAAGTAATGGCGAGGAGAACACCATAGGTGCCGAGGGCTGCCGCGGAGGAATCAAGTTTTAATGGAAAGAGATCTTTAGATCAATAAACATTCATCTGAAGATTGTTTCTCAGCCATCATTGTTTCTCACCCAACATTGCTTCTCAGACACCAAATAGGCGTTCATCACCGATGATAGCCGAGTACTAGGAGTTCAAAAGTGCAAGTCAACCCGCGAACGAGCATGTATCGATTGTGCAGACGATCCACTCAAAAGTCAAACGGAAACAGAATTAAAAGAGGATTAACGCTCGATGATATTCGATGAATTAACGAGTAAAACGAAAAATCCACCACCGTCGGTCAGTCATCTTGATCGTCCGGGCATTACATTCAAATGCTCACGGGTTGGTCGGCTCTTTGAAATACCCGGTAGCTCCAAAAGAAGAAGTTTTAATTAAACGAGAGAATGGGACGTTTAATCGGGCAAAAGGGATTAATTGCCGAGGGGTGAAAACATCGGGGGGTCAAAGGGATCAGCGATGGTGGCAGCACTACCGCGGGGATTGTAGTAGGGGGAAATAGCGGTGGCCGCGTCGTTGCATCACCGGCTCACGGGCAGAAGCTCACCACTGGCAACCCCCAGACAAAACGGCTCGTATAAATATCTGCAGGAAAGCCGTGGGGCCTGCTGCCGCCGCCGAAAGTGCCGCCGACCTCCTCCCACAATGTTCTCCTTCTCTCGCTGGCTTGCGCGCTGCACAACACATCGACCAACGAGCCCGACGGGTGCGTCCCCTTACATTTACCACCGTGGCCGCTGCTACAACGCGCAGTGTCCCCTTGTCCGCTGCGAAAGCTCTTTTACTTCTAACAGTGAATAAATTAACCGTACTCGCGAAGCAAATTAAAACAAACGTGGTAATGCTTTACGCTTCTTGGGATTACACGGCCAAGGATGCGGAAGCCGAAGGAACTTGGTACCATTTGCCGAATTACAGAGTCTACCGCTGTTGTTGCCTCTACGAGCTTCCAAAGAAAGACGTGTGCACGCCACTTGTTTGATAAATAACTCAAAACTATACAACTTTCGAGCTATCCAGAGTTTTGCACTTGGCCGCATAATTTATAATATGGACTCAGTCTTGCCGTAACGCATATATTCTCCTCCTACCTTAGCTATCTAACGGCTCTTCTTTCTTATTACCATTATTATGATGAAGTGGAAGCTTCTAGAGCCCTTGGTCCCTGACATCGGAGGGCGATGAAGCGGCTAATTGAAGGAGAAATTCATTGGCTCAACGGAAAATCATGAGCGTTCGTTGTATTTAACCAAACATATTTCAATTACGCCAAAAGTCACGCCCGTTTTTCAATGAGTACATAAGATGCTGATTGGTCTCTCCATTATCATAGAAAATATTGAGCTCTTGGAAAAACATATCCTAGAATCGCTTGCCATAAATGATCAATCTTGTATCTCGATATAAACGATTGACGCATAATAACAGCCGCATTTCTTCGATATGCCGTAAGGAATGAGAAATCGAAAAAAGAAATACGAGTGAAAATTGATCCGACAGTTTTACTGACTCGTAAGGTCGAATAAAATGCAGTCGTGTAAGTAACAGAAGAAATACAGCTCGATTATGACCAGAACAATGTTGAGCTCATTGCATATCTAATCAGAGTTGAATTAAAGAAGCTTGTACGTATCAGGGAACGAGCAGTGGCATAAAGTTTCATTTTATTCTGTACCGGAAATGCCATAGCGCTTCAAGTGATCCGTAGACTGCATGACGGAGGCACGGCTAGTAAAGGCTAATCTAATATCGGAGCAAAATTACACGTAAGGGATGCAAATACTGCGCGACCCTTGGGCCGGGAGGATGGTTGGTGGGGCGACTGAGGCTTGTGTTCGCGAGGGAACGAGTCTTCGCTCCCCGTTCTGCTAATAAACTCCTTTCATTAGAGGCGCCTGTGATGCCGAATGAACGAACTACCGAGTCACAACATGGCGACAGCTGGAGCTCTAATTATTGGATTTGGCCCACCCCTAATCCCGTGGAACATTTACCAACACGCTTCGCTTTCTTCGTTCTCCCTATCTCCCGGTGCGTATCTTCCTTCATAGCGAGTAGCGTGCCTCTTAGTGTTCGTGTATACATATATAAGTCTCGAAATACGTCAGGACGGTAAACGGTAAGCCTTTTGTACGGAAATCTCGTATAAATTCTTCAAAGGACTCACGAGATCCACGACGAGGGCCTCGACAGGGCTCTGGTGGCTCCCTTGCCCCAATCCACCCCACAAGTCTGGAGCATAAAAAAAAACATATAGCCCGAGATCTCCAGACTCATCGCAATCTGATTTTGTCTCCTCTGAGAGGATCTAAGCAACCAAGAGATAAACATGGGTTCGCGCAGAAGAATTTTTTCTCCTCTCGAAACTCAATTACATTGCAAAAAGTCGAGTTCGCGGAGGTCATGGCGGAGATACGAAAAATGATAATATTCCTTTTACGTGGGATGCTTATTCAGTCTGGCGGACCTGCGGAATATTTCCCAAGCAGAGAAAAACGTAAGGTCACATTATTCGCTGTTACCTCCGGCTCATGAAGTATTATTAGCTCTCTCTCTTGCCTTCAGAAATATGGGCCCCATTTAACAAAGCCCCGTATACGCGCACGTAAGAGAGAGTTGCAAAATGCGATGATGTATGCTCTTCGAGAAATGCCTCAAAGATTTCATGAGAGATTGCTTAGATCTCAATTAGGCGATACTTTTTTTTTCTTCTTTTGTTTCACGTACTCTGTGGTGTTGATAAATTATAGACAACATTTTTGATCGCTGTTTAGGAGAGAATATTAAGGATGTTCAAATTATTTATACTCGTTAAGCTTTTTGCCCCGAAATTGCACTGCGACTTTTTATTCTCTTATCCAAAAATATATCGCCGAAAAAACCAATGAAAATACGAAAAACCAGGAAAACGTTAAAGATGTAACGATGTAAAGTTTTATGGCAGAAGCTGTCAGCTCTTACGACAGACACAACGTGTTTCGCCGCCAGATATTTCAGCCGATAATAGATGAAACGCTGGGAAACGTTGAAAGGTAGAAGTGCAGAGTGTTTGCTGTGTGGCTAGCTGAACAGATGTGAAAATTCGAAACATTGATCCAATGTCCTCTTTCTAACAAGCAAAAAAAAAAAGCGTTAGTCGTTGACTTATAAAAATTTTCTTCTATCGTGTTCATTCGGAAATAATAAGTTTGGACCGGTACTTACGTTAACCTCCATTGGTCAAAGACATCACGAGTTATCCATTATTTATTACCTCAGAGATTTCTGTACGGCCCTGGCCAGACAATGGATCGCCGAAACGCTGGCGAAACTTTACTACGGGTATAGAGACGTGTGCGTAGAATGTCGCACATACATAGATACGCGCTTGTATATCTGTTAGCTCGTGAGCTTTACCAACCAGGAATAGATGATACAATAGACCGCTTTGTACGGCCATCACTTCAACCACGGCTATGTCAAACTGTCGACCCCTCACTTTCACCACCCTTTTATCGGTTCCCTTGTTCTCCGCTCACCCGACCCCTCTCACCATCTTTCTCATCTTGGACCCTTCTCTGCTCACCCTGCCAATACCCAACGATTATGTTGAAAACAGAAAATGACGTACAAAAATTTGTACCTTTCCGCGGTTACACGACCTTTTTATTAATTATATTAACGTGTCAAGGCATATCGAAGTCACGATTTCCTTATCAGTTAGGAATCTCACGCACATAACTCGTTCGCTCATTTGCGGCCCAGTTCGACAAAACATAATCCGCTGAAGCGTTAAGACCATCGAGACGTGGCAGAGAGTATTATCGCGAATCAACGCAAAGCATCGGCACGTGGCAGCGGTAATAATGTAGATGACAAGCGAACACGGTTACGACCAGTGAATCCGCAATATGGCAGAAGATAGAAACGCGTGAACAGTGTCGCAGCGAAAGAGCGAGATAGAATGAGAGGGAGAAGTGGGGGAAAGCTCATGCGGTGAGCAAATAGAGCGATTAAACGGATAAATTCATCCTTGGCAAATAGACGGGTAGCACGTTCGATTGACATTGGTACAACTCTCGAACGGTGTCGAGCGAATGCAGCTCTAACGAGCGTGTTCGAATCCATTTCAGCCTCGTTACTGAATTGCTTGAATATTTCACGACGGTCCGATAGAGGTTGGAGTAGCACGGAGGTGGGTATCGCGCTTTGGGAATGATAACGTCCGTTCGAGCGCGAGACGCGAGTGTCGAATCGTCGTTCGAACTCACGCGCCTCATCGAAACTCCGTTCGAAATCCTCTTCGCCACGGTGATTCCGTATCGAGTAGAATGGCGTTTTCGCGCAAGCCAGAGTTTTTCCTGCACGAAAATCCGACTTTCCGTAGCTTTCATCAATTTACGCCGAAGTGAATTTAATTATTTACTTCTCATCGCAACTGTGTAGCTTGGATAGAAAATTCTCGACTTGGGCGAAGAAAAATCACGGACACTTTCTCCGTTCCAGAGGTCGATGAATTACTCCGGACTCTCTTGGTTTGGGTCCAGAAGAGTTTCGACTCTTTCGCTCCGCGAATTCCGTCGGTGCGCGCTTTTGGATCTCCGAGATTCGCCTTCGGGTGTATAAGATTAAAACCGACTTGGGACCAGTGCTCGCCGTAAAACAGACGGGTAACACGGGCCGAAGGTATAAACGCGAGGGTGAATGCTCACCTATATCCCTCCGCACACCGTGAACCGGGCCAAATTGATACAAACGACACAATGGCCGTTTACCAACCCTCCGACACACCGCACTCTTCTTACTGATTGAAGATACACGAAGTTGCTCTCAATCGGTTCTTCCCTCGTATTCCTTGATATCATCGGATTACGAGGTTACCTACATTAATTTTCATCAGTGCCAACCGTCAGCCGTTGAACCGCCGTCGCATCAAACCAGACAAACTCCAACGGGTGAAAGGTCGACCGGAATAAACCTACACGTACCACCGTCACTTTTGTTTTGGCTTGATTCATTTGCAAGCACCGTGACCCTCGGTTATGTAACTCTCGTATGGTTTATTTTCCCTTTATTCTTGACGTTACGGAAACTAATGATTAATATTCCGCGCGTTTCGCTCGCGTTTCATTGTAATTTGCAATGTTCGTTTACTTCCACTCGACGGAAAAGTAGAACGCTGCGCAAACTGGCACATTTCTGTACACCGTTCGTTACGGACTCGAACCACTGTCGGCTCGCAAGCGGAAATAACGCTTACAAACGAACTCGCAACCGTGGAATACTAAACAATTTGTAACTGGTTGTCTCAACCTCTGCCAGCTAGAAAAATTCTTGTCGGTATTTCGGCGAAATATTTTATATCGGTCGAGGTCGAAACATGGATTACTAAAGGAGTGACGTTTTAACAATGGGCATGTACAAGTATAATCCGTGATATTCCATCGACGGATTATTTTATGATGTTAATATTTTACCATATACTATCAGTTATCACTGCACCGTGCTGCACTATACGGTTGCAACGGCAACGCACTCCGAGCAGGTCCTAATGCATAATCTCTCAATGCGTAATTGAATCGAGGATCGCGGTTGCTGCATGACGCAACTTTTCTGATACTATTGATATATTTTCGACGAATTGTCTGCCAATATCGGTCAGCGAATGGACTCAGAATTTCTGACAATTTCTATGGTAAAAAAAAATTGACAACGCGACTGCGAGTTATTATTTTTCTGTTGCACGAAGATGCGATTGTGAAGAGTATAAAGACTAATATTCCCTTAGTGTAAAAAAAAACATTGTTCTGCGCATAACGTCACTCGTTCGATATCATTGAGCAGCTTATATTTTGGACCACTTCAAAAATACACTCAGAATTTCTGACTATTTCTATAAAAAAAATTTTTTAATTAACAATCAGACTGCACACGGTTATTTTCCTTTTGCGTGAAAATGCAATTGTGCAAAATAAGAAAACTCGGAGTTACCCGGGCTGGTTGTTCGTAATAAGGAGAGTGAACCCAAAGACTTGGTTCTACCCTGCTCGTCTTGGATATGCGCGCGAATGCGCGTCCAAGTTTTCACGACGAGCTAGTGTACCTAGGAGAGTTTCTAATAAAACTTTTGCACCCGGTTCCCGGTTTCAACGAGTGCATGGGAGCGAGCGCAAAGACCTCGCCGTCTCAGTTAAACAATCTGGAGCATCGAAATAATATGCAGATGTAATTTCTAGTAACTTCATATTATTCAGAGCGCACAGACACGGTGTGTACCATGGTGCGAAGAGATGCAACGGGAGACGCGGTCGAGGGTGTCCCTGGGCGATACAAGTTCACAATATCGCCAGGTGGCCGTTGTAACGCGAAACGTTTTTAACTCAACTGCACCCCGGTGAGTCTACGTCGACGCATTTAATACGACCGAAACGGAGGCACCGATACTGTACCAAAGTTTTCCGGATGTACCCGCAACGTATTAGAGATGCTTCCGTGTATCTGCTTGAGCAAAGAAAAAAACAAAAATAAAATGTAAATAATGATCAACTTAATTACTTCACAGTCTAATTAATTTCCCTGCACTCGAGGTGTTGAATGAATTTGAATATCGCGATACGCGCGTTCAATCAATCCCATGAGTTATAATAATGGATGTATAATGGTATGTATAATCAATGGATCTTATCATTCTAAATGGAAAAAACACATGGGGTCTTTAGATGATACATATAGTTGCATCTATGAAATCGGATTTATATAATCTTCATGCAGGCGGTATAAAATCGATAGTCAATTCATATATGTACAATTAATCGGACGGTATTCAATATTTATGATTGATAGGCCATAAATACATAACCCGAATGTCATCTGCATACAATTTATAGATAAATTAATAATTCATGTCGAAAACGTTAGAGGAATAATAATAACTAGAATCATTATCAAATTCATAATTTATATATAAATACATATGAGGTATTGAACACATGAAATTGGCTTGTCTGGGACCACGCCCCTCGCGATTCAGCTTATGATTCTTTTGTGGCATCCATTTAACCCCAGAATAACCTTGATTTATTTTAAAATTTTCCGATCACCCGTGGAGCTCGTGGAAAAATATAAACTACCCTTGACCAAGTCACCATGAGTCAGGGCTGCGACAGGCCAATTGAGTTCACAATTTTTTTTGGCTTCCAGTCTCTACAGAATCTTTACACCACACTGGAGCACGTCAAAGATTCAAAACTACCCCCCCCCCCCCCCCCCCCCGTCACTAACTGAGCGTAAGCGCGATTTTTTAATTTCGATTTTGTTGTGATCAGAAAAAATGTTAATCTTTTCAATTAAAGAGATAATGTTTTGAAATTTATTATAATTTTACTCGATCAATCGGAAAAATGATTATATCAATAATTATAATGATAAAATGAATGATATAAAGTCATATATAAAATCATAATTGTATCACTTATTTTGTTCAATCTGTAAGAAAATTAGATTTTTTCGACTAATTAGATAAAAATCATAACAGAGAAAAAACGTAGGCTGAATCGACCATCTGCAACCCTGATGTCGGGGGTGGTTTTAATTTTTTCACGAGCTCTAGGGTGATTCGAAAATTTTACGGAAAAACAAGGATGTTCAGAGGGTTGAATGAGAGCCATAAGAATTACGAACAGAATCGGGAGGGGTCTGGTCCCAGACGGGCTGATTTCATGTGAAATAACTCATCCATAAACTCGAGGTTATATACATATGAATATCGGATATTAATTGAGATTATTCAATACTGTTTGATTAATTAAATATGGATTGTCGATATAATATAGAGTCTGCATACAGAATATATATGTCCAGTTTCATACATAAAACTATATATATTTTTTCCACTCGGGATATATTAGTGCTATCGTGATAAATGCAATTGATTGTGTATATGAGTTACTTTTGTAAGCTGAATTCAGACCGTAAAGTCCTGTCATTGCAAATCGGTGTGCTCTGACACAAAGTAATAAATTTTGCTTTCAAGGTCTTTCGGCGAATGCGTGGCATTGAAAATCGAAACGTGCCGAGCAATTTGGAAGCCCTGATCCTCATTCTTCTCTATTTCTTTCCGTCTTCCTCTGTTTGTTCGTGCCAACTCCTTTGTTTCATAGCCCGAAACGGACCCTTAAACCTCGAGCTACGGTACGGATTTGATGGTTTTCGATGGAATTCCACTTGAGAGGGCGAGAATGCGTAGCACAGTTTCATCCCTTCACTGCGCGTGGTTGCCCTCCACTCGTCGAGATGTGCAACAAAAACGGCCAATCTTATCACGGAGCACAAATTCCTTGGCCCGAGACATCGCAAATCTCAGCTACATGACAGTTTTCGCATGGTTACAACATCCAAGAGAACATACCAATGAATAAAGCCCTTTAAAAAACAATTGATTTCTTGTAGAGCATTGGCAACTATCAGACCGTGCATAATGGTCAAACAAGATACTCACTAACTAACGACGGTCTATGAAAAAACTGATGGCAACTGTGATTTGATCCTCTCTCATTGATGTTCATACTGTTCGGTTATTCATTCATTTCAACTATTCTACTGCTTTTCCCTCACATTCAGGTTCTCAAGATTACGAAAATTTGTTTAAATAAAATCATTTTCAACCCTCCTTTCTGAAGTTCCTCTCTCGGTGTCTTCCAGTTCAGAGGCTTCATTTCGAATTCTCATTGATGGAAATAGGAAGGAGCGAGGAGGTATGACAGACATGGTTCGGAAGTATGACGGAGAAACGGGTGAGAAAAAAACTCAGGCCAGGAAGTTTTCTCAGGAATATCAATACGTAGATATTCTTTTCGAAAAACACAAAATCGAAAGTTAGGATTCAAGTGTCCGACTTATTTAGGGTGAATTATAACACTGTTAAAGCTTGCTCCATGCGATTGTTCGGGGTGAAGGTATGTCATCATTATTCATCTATATATCTCATCTACTTGTCTATTTTTCGTTCACATTTAAGTTCTCAAGGTTACGGAAAGTCGTTTAAAAAAAAAAAAATCATTTTTCAACCTTTCCCCCCCGAAGCGCCACTTTCGAGATCTTCCAATTCAGAGACTTTATTTCAAATTCCCACTGAAGGAAATAGTGAGGAGCAAGCAGGCACGTCAGATACGTCGCGGAAGTGAGGCGAAGAAACGAGTGGGGAAAAAAACGGAGGCAACCGAAAAATACCGTAGGATAGCAAAACGCGTGGTAATATATATAGCTGCGAATAGGGTGCGGGGAGGGGCTGAATTCTGCGAGAAAAAGTAATATCGATCCAGCATCATCCATCATGGCTCACTCTATTAAACCACCATAGCTCCCTTTGCCCCTCTGACCCTTTTCCCGCAACCACTTCACTCATCCAATTCCACACTTTCTCCGCACGCTCTCTCCCTTTCCGGGAGATCTCTCTCCGCCCGTGCAACCCCCGCGCGCCACACCGCGACGATTCATCGAAACCCACCCCTCGCCCTTCCAACATGCTAGGCCAATAGTCAGCCAACGCTTGCCGACTACGATTTCATCCACTTTTTCTCGTTACACCCGCTCGGTTGCTCCAGATGTATGGTAGGATATACGAGATTTTTCTGGCGAGTTACCGTCTGCTTTGAAAGGGCGAATGACCGTCGACGATTGGGGAGAACCTATTCGCGTGATCCCGGCCCGCTTCCTGTATTTTCTTCTTCTGTACCTTAACCTTCACCTCCTCCACTCGCTCATATCCTCTTTGCTTCGCTCGTGTCACGCCCCAATGTACGATGTTGCTGCAATTTCCAAACGATTGCGGCAGCACTGTTGATCTAATTCTGTAATTTCAAGTGTTTCGGTGCTCAGGCATGGTGCGACTAATGCAAAATGGCTACGAGTAACCTAGACGAGGTTTTTATATAGAAATACCAAATGATGGATGAACGAAAAAACTGAAGGTCTTAACCTTAATGCTTAGTGCCTCGGTACTTGATGTTAGATTATAACAAGCACTTATGCAAGTTATAGGCCAAAAGATCTGCTGGGTGTTGAGAGTTCTCCCTAGAAAGGAATGTGTTTGAACGAAATCACCAACACATAGAACTCTTTGATTATCTATTTTGAAAATTAAATCACGGTTTGTTTTGAATATATATTTGGAATGTATTGTATTAATAAGCATCAGGGCACCATTCACAGCCGAAGATCTAAAACGCTGCAACGCCATTGAGTATGACATCGACCTTACATATTCATTTATTTAAAGAATCGAATCATTATATGCGTTACACTATCCTTTTAAGCTGTATCAATGGTTTAACAAATATACCTGTTGTTTTGAACTGCGAAAAGATTTCTTCTACTGGATCATAAATTGTAATACGTATTTTTTTATCAGGATCCGTTTATCATAAAGTGTTACGAATTGACCTAGCACTGTTTCCTTTGACCCCGAAGCGGGGTAAAATTCCGTCAAAGACAAGGGAGATTCCAAGAAATTTCTATTTTTCAGTGATAACGGGTCATAAAAATTTACATAAATATAAAAATAAATAACAATCAAAACTAATAAACAATATGCTATGAAGAGATTGTAAATATATTCAGTTGCTCGTGAAATATTTGAGGTCTTGCAAAAATTGTTACAAATTTCCCCGGCCTCCCTACACATTAGATATGCGCTGAGCTATTAGGAAAAGCTTAATTCCGTTAGCATTCTCCGTTACCAAGGATTCATTTTGGTGTATTTCGAGTCTTTCGTTTATCAATGATGTCACAAAATATTTGTTTTCTATGTCAACAAAACGACTCGGATTTATTCCGTCTTTATCTCGAATTTCCGATAAACAAGGTCCCGACAAATCCTCCATAAAAGTTAATTCCTCTTCACTCCGATAGAATTGTCGATAATAAAATATATGCGAATGGAATCAGAGAGGAATCGATAAAAGCCTTTGGATCATCCTCTTGTTATTGCAAAAGCTTGGATTTACTGGCAACTTGCGAATTCGTTTCAGTCTTTTCGATAATCGGCTGACATGCTGGAGAACTACGGACATGTCGGAGCGCAGAAGTCGAAGAAGCATGCAATGGTATTGAATTATTGAATAAAGTCGATGAAATAATGAGAGATTTCCAAAGTCTAACTTTGAACAGGTTACGTCCGGATTTCTCACAAGTAATCTGTGCAGTATTATGTACTTGATGAGCACCGAATATTCACACGATTATTTATTCAGTACAGTGCTAAAATAATGTGACGAGCGTTTCATGAAATTTCTATTAAAATCTGGCCAAAACGTTCCAATCTCTTCCGTGCTCGCTTACGTATAATTGATGGCATTTTTAAACATTTCCAATGGTCTTCTAATCCTTTTAACGCTTAAACTTTTGCAAGGAAGTACAGAAAAATTTCAAGATTCAATTAATATACGAAAATTCATTACAGTAGTCAGATTTGGAAAATAAAAAAATAAATAAAAAATCTAGACGTTTTGAATGAATTTAAAGAAAGTTTGTTATAATATGGGTTGAAAACTTCTGAGGCGTCGATAACATATAAACCATCCGAAATATCCCTCGACGTATGTTTTTCAAAATTTAAAACAGTGTACAGTAGTTTTTCATTATTCAGATGTTATTATTAAAATTCTAACAGCATATTATCGAGAGAAAGAAACATCGGAGTGGTAATCTAATATGACAATCCCAGTTCTCGAAATATCCATCAGACTCTGAACTTTCCCACCAGGCTTATTCCATAAAGCGTATATGAAAATGTTTTCGCAGAATTTAATTACGCATGATGCTCGCAATACAGCCCCTTATCTCGAGCTTCGAGTATTTTCGATCGGCAGCTCGAGCTTACCACGAGATACAAATGTTTTTGTTGCCACCGCAGTGGGTACTCGACACACAATCCCTCGTGCATGAGTATATTTCTGTGGCTCGTAGACAGAACCGAATAAGTTAACTTTTCGAACAGTGAGATTAATTGAGATTCATGTAACTCAGATTACATGTAATATAAATGTCGTTTTTAAACACCAAGTTGCTAAAATATCCCAGGAAGGTAAAATATAAACGAGATTGACCTAACCTAATAAGTCCATATTGTTGGGATACCGAATGAGTTTTCCGATTTACCGTTTTTTCGATCAAAAGAACAACAAGACGTGCTCTATTTTTTTCAAAGTTTTCCTGTTACTTTTCTATCAAAATTAAAAATAGAATTTCTGTATCCAATAACGTATAGCGATTATTAATTGTATCGCATCGGTCAGCAAAACGAGACAAGTCCATGATTTGTAAAAAAAAAATCGAATAAGTCCAACAGTATTTTTTTCAATCCGTCAGTGACACACTATTCAAATTTACCGAATCCTAACCCTTGAATACTCCCAAAAGCTAAATGCAATCTGATAATAATCATTTGTTAATTTAATTTATCGGTTGTGTGCGTCCGCAACGTAAAATCGTCTTCTCTCGAAAACCCTTCTTCAGACTTATTCGGTCTTGCCTCCAACCCACGAGTTTGTGGTGTACCAAATTGTCGTGCAGATTGAAGAATCGTCTTCATCATTCAATCGACACGTTCTACCAGATTTGCCAAGTTATCGATTATTTTAGAAAAGGGGGAAACATGCGCAAAGCGCCATCCAACGAATCCCCACATGCGTCGCTACTGAACATAGTTCTCCGTCTCGCCATCCTGTATACTTATCTATATGTATATACGTATACGCACGTATATCTACCCGTAGATCACACACACACACACCCACACCCACACGAACACACACACACACCTTCAGCTCCAGCGCGGCGCATAGTTTCGCGTATAGTGGCCGCATTATTTGCACCCGGATGCCCCTGTCACCGCGGGGAGCGTGTGCGCGTATGTGTGCGTGCACATGCGGTGCAGTTCCCTCGTCCCTTGGCCAACACACGACGAGGGTAGATAAAGGGAGAGTCACCGAGGTCGGTTTGTGCTGGTAGTACCAGCGGCTTGATCACATGAGCGAGGAGTTATAGCCGCATACACATAAAACGCATTACAGACTCGCGACATAATTGCACCGGACAACTGGGGACCACTGCTGATAACCGGCGAGTGTTTCGTTGATTACCGAGGGGTGCTCTCGTTCGTATCCCCAATGCGACTCTCACACCCGCATCGCGGCCACACGCTCGCAAGATTCAGTCGGTGGAATATGATGATCAAACGGGGAACGGAGATACGTTCGGGACACGAGGATAAAAACAAATCCGTCGTTAAATTGTGGGGGCATGAAAGCTTTTCACGTTGTGTCGCACGAACTCTTGCGAAGGTTCGAAGTCGATGCCGGAAGATCTCTTCGAAATTGGATAAATTGCTTGGATCACTTGTATACTTTTTCAAGTTCATACCATTGTGTTTGGTCGTTTGAACTTAATCTCTGGCAGTATCGTCCATTGGTTCCCTACGACTTCTTATCAAGTCCACCGCTTATTTTAGACTCGTGAAGAAAAAGTCATCTTTTTCCACCGAGCTAAGGTTGGAAAGTCTGTGGTTTGAAGGAAAAATTGAATAAGGCCATAAAAAGAGTTTTAGAGAAATAACGATTTAACGTAGAAAATGCTTTGAAATTGTGGACAAATCGATTAAAATGACAATAATTATCGGGTTACACTTAGTTTTTGGTACTATTCGAGGTAGCGTTCGGTAAAATTTACGTAGTCTGTAACTGATGGATACAAAACGTGGTTAGGCTTATCTCCTTTTGCCTACAAGTCATGGAGAGACGATTAATACTCGAATCACATTTTTGTTCGTTTTTTTCTAACGGAAAAAGTTATTCTAACGGAAAAAGCGGAAAACGATGGCCTTATCCGGTTTTCCGACAAAAATGAACTTATGTTAATAGACTAATCTCGTTTGTTCGTCCCTACGTGAGGAATCCTCAGCTCTTTTAAAAAGCTGCATGTAAGCTGTGTTTAAAAAATGATGTTTAAAATCTAAATTACAAGAACCAGATTTCATCTCATTTTCCCGAAAAATCAACTTATTCCGTTTGCCTCTGAACTACAACATTTTGCTGTTTAATTTTTCACGTAAAAGTGTCCGTTTCGAATAAATACATTTCGCAAATGAAGATCCATACGCAATGTAAATTGCATTTTCGAATGCGGACCGTTCTTCATTCAGCATGCTTGACAAATCTTGGGATGAAATTTGAACAAATAATAGAATTTCCACGAGGCACGGTCGCCGAATAATCATGCCTGTAGAAGCGTGAGCTCGAATCCTGCGTTGGAGGAGGTTTGCTCGGGACGCATTAACGTTAATCTTTCGCGCCAGTGACCCCAACTACGGTGGCAACATACGTACACGTAGTACGTGTTACCTACGTATTTTCGCGGACAATAAATTTCGGTCGGTGCGGGCGCGGAACCGACAAGCCGGTGCTCCCTCGTCTAAAGCCGGCCAGCCGCTCCTCTCCCTTCGCTTCTGCAGTTCTCTCACCGATAATTATCGCAAGTATGGACGAGCGTGCAACCGGCAGCTTTATTGAACAAACGCGAACACGTAGTGATAGAATTTCCTTCAAAGCCGCAGTATACCGATCGCAACCCTGCAGACATAAAAATATAAGTCAATCAATAGTTCAATTAAAATCGATAGTTGAACAAAATTGTACAATATTGACCAATAATAATAATAATAATAGTAACAATAACGATAATAATAAATTCGTGTTCATTCATAGTCTATATATCTAGCGAGTTCGGGTTCGATCGGTCACAGCTGTCGGGAGTTCGAACGGAGCGTCACTTTTTCGAGAAATTCAAAGTCCCATAAAATTCGATCCCCTTAACCGATCACCACGAAATTTTATGCAAAGTACAGTCAAATAATGTTTTATACACGTAGTGAATCCGAGTTTAATCTGTTAAAGCTGTCGTAAGTTGGCACAAAACGTAAATTTTTCGAAAAATTCGAAATCCTGTAAAATCTGAACTTCTCGATGGATTTGGTCCAAATGCAATACCAAAGAAGCTTCAGTACAAACCTGTTTGTAAAGAACTATTTAGACGGATATCTCGAAAGTTGCGATCGCTATCGTGTAAACGTCTTTTTTTTGGTAATTCGAAAACGACATAAAATCCGAACCGCAGCTCCAATCATGACTAAAATTATAGCCAAGACAGTTATTATAGAGCTGCACATGCCTGCAAAATTTGGAGGCTGTAGGTGAAACGGTTCCCGAGTTATACACGTTTGAATTTTGGAAGTCCATTACACCCATGCACACACACACACACACATACACACATACATCCGGACATTTTCTCCAAATGTGTTCTCTCGACGTTTTAGCACATTCTGAACATAATGACATAAAGATCTCGAAAAAAAAAATGTTCACCATAACATAGCTTCCTCTATGAGGAAGCAAAATAATAATAATAATAATAAAAATAATAATAATAATAATAAAAATAATAATAATAATAATAATAAAAATAATAATAATAATAATAAATTCAAATTTTTATTATACAAGCTTTCAACTACGATTGAGTGAAAAGTTTGATGATTTAATTTTTCAAATCTGTTTTGCAGATGTTTTTCCCAGAAAACGAGGAAATCATTTACCGTAAAAACTTCACAGTTGAAGCAAAAAAATGTTACTCAAACTTGTATGGCGCATCTCATCGTCGTTCAAATCCCGACAAGAATATCACTTTCACTGAAGCGTTTGGCACTTTGTGAATCAAAAGAGCGAGGAACGTGTAAACTGCGATTTACCCGGGCATTCAGCAGCCTGTTGCGGTAAGGGTAGAGCTCCGCTTACGGTTCGATGAGATATCGCTCTGTGGAGTAAAAAGTTGCGTGCGGAAAATACTCCTCATTGACGAAACCAGAGCATAAACTAAATTCTCATGCGTGGAATTGTCGTCGATTCTCGATGTATCGTGTAATCATGGAAAACATTTCTTCCGGGTGTGCTTTTGTCTCGAACCTTTGTTTTAGCAATTACACAGCCTCGTGTGATCGATCTTCGTCGGTGCGGATCAAAGTTCCGAATGTCCACAATTCCGACGGTCCAAATGCGGAGAATGCTATGATATGATATGCTTAGATTCCCCACGAAATACTTTTTTTGTGGCACTTGATATTTAATTTCTCTTTTTCATTCGAACTTATTTTCGATTGTCATCCATCTCCGGATTATTTCGAAATAAACGTCGCCACTGGTCAATGTTTCGATCCATCGAAATTTCGAAAATCAAATCATTGGCAGGTGAAAACTTTCACAGGTGCCGATCGGGCGTTTGAAATAGTCAAAGTCGCCCGGCGCCGAGACTATGAGGATGAGATATCAAAGCGAGCACTCGAGCAAACTACGCAACTTATATTATACGTTTTCCATATATGAACCGTTTCGAACATTGGCGATGGATCTTTGCTGGGTCGGATAATCTCCGTTCGGAGTTTAACCCGCTTGGAACATTTTTTTTCGGAACATTTCGTTTCGATGAATTGGCTTTTTGGCCATTTGACCGTTTCACTTCTTAAATTTCGCAAAGTCATCTGTTCGGGACTCGAAAAATTCAAAGACTTGGTCGTTCAGGAAATTAACATACGAATGAAGAAGTGTCGAGCTCATGAACTTTCGGAACATTGATCATTCGGAAATTGCATCTACAACTTGGTTGCGGTCTGGTTTATGCGTTATAATAGTGACTCGCCACGACTTTGATCGTCTCTGGGTCTGACGACCGTTATATTTTTCGACGTTCTCATATTACCGCCGAGCTAAAGCAGGAGATAGCTTTGAAAAATCGATATGGCACCTTATTCCGTTCACGGCTTTTTACCTCACCGCATCTGAGTCATCGACATCATATATATATCGGGTTTTCTACGTCAAATCGGCCGGTCAAAAGCCTGGCTCCTGTCGATTAAATTCATGGTTTTTTTGGCTGTCATTTGAAACCAAAACACCCTTTTTTATAATTTCCGAATCCATCTATGACACTCAAAAAAATTGTAAACTACCCCTAAATAAGGAAAAATACACTCCGACCTAATCGAAAATTTTGATTTTTTCGACTGGTTTCAGTAAGTTCAAAAATGAAGCTTGTCAACATTTTACAATATAATTTTCATTGTTTCTATTTTTCTGTATCTAAATAAAAATATATTATTCAAGTAAATAAAAATATTATTATTAAGTTTATTTAATCTATTTATTTGGTTCGTGTGTCATTATTTCTTTCTAATGAACCGATGAAAATGACTATGTTAACAATAATAGTGATATTACTAGTGAACATTTTAATGTTATTAGACATTTCTTATGGATTTAAATAGTTAATAATATTTTTATACATACTTTTTTTTAGGTATTGTCGAAAAACAAATAATTGCATTAAAAATCTCAATCTGAAATTTTGGCAAGTAATTTTTTGACTCACTGGAATCGCAAACAAAACTAAATTTTTTATTTTTGTCGAAATGTACATTTCCTTTTTAAGGGTGGTTTTATTTCCTTAAGGATTGTGGAGAGATCCGGAAATTCAGGATAGAATAAGGACAGTTTTTGGGGCAAAATGAAAGGTTGAAAAATCATGAGCTAAATCAACATGAGTCAGAGTTCAGAACGTTCGATTTGCCGTGGAATACATCATATATATTACGAGGGAGCACAGCGTTCTCGTTTGAATTACGTTTTCCGTCATAAGAACGCTTCGCGCACTCGATATCGCGGATATTGCCTAAGGGCAGGAAACTCGGAAAGACCCTTGACGCCAATCAAGCTTGGGGGTATGTTTGATCAGTTAGTCATTGCCGTCGAAAGCGAAGCGCCATTTTCGCCTTCATTTCCGCTCTCTCTCTCTTCCTCTTTCTCTCTTTCGCTGTCTTTCTTTCCGTCTCTATTTTTCAATGAGTGCTGCAATGACAATCTTTCACCGCTTTGTAGAAAAAAGTCGCAGGCTAAAACGTCAATAGGGACTATGACTATTCTATACACCTTCAATTGCTCCAGGTTTCGATATTCACATCGCCTGTGGTCATTCGTTGAGGATAGAATTCTCGAAGTATCTAAATATACCAACGAATATCGAATCTCAAATGTCGCTCATTAGATATCAGAATGCAAGATAATAACAAAAACAATATAATAATAACAAAAATAATAATAAAAAAACGCAATAACACGAAACAAATTAATCACGAACTATTCTCCGGAAATGTGTGTTTACGTCGTTATTTCAAAGCTTCGAGCGGTAATGAAGTAACGACGGAAGCAACATCCAAAACGGAAACGGGTCGATCGTGATAACTGATCGTTCGGCACGACGAAAAAAAAAATTATGTATCGCCGCGTGAAAAACACGTTGTAGGACAAGTAGGGATGCGAGAAGTACGTGGGAGACGCGGAGGTTTCTGAGTCCCGAGGCTCAAACTAATTGAACGCGTAATTGATGAGGCTGCAGTCTGTACTTACACAATGCTCCAATTGTGCTCACCGAAGCGCCGGCAGTACCGGCAGTACCGGCAGTACCGGCACCCGACCAATGGCGCAGCGTGCCAATATTAGCGATGCACTCGACGTTCCTATAACGGACCCTCCTCGAGCACAAATAATGCTCCAAGTACCATAAATACTCGTCAGCTCCCGCAATATGCCACGCCAAGGAATATATGCGCATGTTGTATACAAAGCAAAAAGTTTTGAAAGCCAGGCCCTCTCCGACGTGCCTGCACCGGCCGTTGCACGACCAGCTTCAAGACCTCTTTCTCCTTCGCCGCGCACCGACTGTTGGATTCCCATGACAAATCGTTCGCTCTCGTTTCTCGCTAATATCCAAGATTCATCGTCCATTAACCGGTCTGCATAGTTATTCTCATGTTGTTATTCTTGTTAGTCGTTTTTTACGCGTCGGGGAATTATATTTTTTAAATAATCGTGAGACTTGCGGAATATCGAAATTCGTATACCGATGATTTCGGTTGGTAGTTGAACGATTTGAATTGAGTTTATCCGCAATATAAAGAGGATCGTCGATATATAAGCCCTCCGGGCAATGATCATTAACATCGTCTCCTGTTACCGTCCTTTTGCCAGAACCATGCGGCAGCTAATTATATTCAATGGAAACTTTGACAGAATTAAATGAAATTATTAACATTTGTAAAATCGTTGGCTCTCGTGCCGCACTTATGTCCGAGGTTCATCGTCCATTAACGGTCCTGTATAGTTATTCTTACGTTGTTATTGTTGTTACCCATTTTGTTACAAATTGCGGAATTATATTTTTGAAATAATCTCGAAACTTACGACCACGCGAACAACCAAAATAGACTTCGAAAATGTCTGACGATCAGTCGTAGAATCTAGAAGATACTAAAAAAACTCAAGATATACCACATGGGGGAATAAAAGGGTTTTAATCCCGCGATTTCGAACGTTGCTTCCCATATATATATTTTCCACTCGGGTCTGTATGTGTATATGAGGGTAGAATGCGTATACTTCGATACACGAGGCAACCGTGAAATTTTGTATGTGCTTGAAGATTTTAACGTCACAATAACAAAATTTTCCATCCCTGCTTACTCAATCAAATATATTCCTGTATTTATCTGCAAAAAATCATTATATTCCTATAAGCTTACCAAGTTTTTCATCGTCGTTGAATTCGTTAACAATTTACATCTCATTATCGTATAACCGACGATAATAATAATTCTTATATAGTTTTAATAAAATTCGCTGAACGCAACAACTTTTTACGCAACTGAAAAAACTTCGAAACTTCCGAGCCCGTTTTGTACATAAATAAGAGAACGAGTAAACGCGCCGTCGTTCACGGAAAAACACCCATATAACCGTGGAAAACTTGGGCAATAAAAACCCAAGCCAACGAGAACGGACCATAGATTTGTATTTAATCGGCGGCAAACTTTACCAAGATAAATAATAACTTGAAATATCAATTTGATACGGCTCGGCGCGATTTCGCCGGGGTAACGGGAGCCGACGATTCAGCTTCGGTAACGTAAGATGTATATATATATATATTCTCATGCACATGAATTCTCAGACAGACGTATTTGTCAGTGTCAGTGGAGAGAACAATAAAAAAATCCTTCAATCGAAGCTAAATTTGTTTTGGATGGCCACTAAGAACTGGGAATGCTGTAGGCTTATGGTGTCGATTTGATTCGTCAAAGCTTGCGTCCTTATGCTCGTCAAACGTCACATACTTAAATTTGATAATCTGATTGGGGGAGATTGCATAGATGTATTCGTAGGTTAAAGGCAAACCGAATAACTCAATTTTTTCACAATATGAGATTAAATTAGATTTTTGTTATTAAGATCGTCGATATCGTTTTTAAACACGGAGTTGCCGAAAATGTCCCAGTGCTGAAAAAAGAACAGAGATCAGACCTAGTTGATAAGTCAATTTAACCGGAAAAAGTGAATAAATCCACCGTTTTTCAATAAAAATTATAATAACACTCAATGATATTTTTATCCCAAATCTTGCCGAAATTTTTGGATCGGAAACATAATATATAATTATGAAACATTGCATATTGATTATCGATTGCCTCACATCCGTGGGCAAAACTAGATAAGTTCAAAATTGTAAAGCAAAACCGAATTAGTCTAACATTTGAATCAAGAATTTTACCGAATCCTACCTCGAATACCACCAAAAAACCCAAGTCTAACGTAATAATAATTATTGTTGAAATCGATTTGTCCACTGTGATGGAGCGTTTGCATAGTTGAATCGTTATTTCTCGAAGAAACATTTTTATAATTTTATCCGATGTTGCCTGAGAACCATAGACATAACTGTCGTGATGCAGAATGCACGAGCTGAACAGCATCAACGAGCTTCCCACAGGTTTTATCTCTAGCCCGTATTATGTTGAATCCTTGGGACTCGTCGCTACTTCAGTGGGCCAGCGATTAACCCAATTCGGGGAATTAATCATGGCGACAAACGCGATCCAGAGCTTCCTTAAACCGATAGACGGGTTCTTCTATTCTTTTTCCTCCAGCGAGTTCTTCAGGGGTAAAATGTCTACCGTTTGCATTACCCGTACTTTTCCATAAGCCGGAAAAGACTCTCATATACACTATTTTCTTTTTTATTTAATAAAAACGAAAATGGTGTGTATTATTAGTTTCTTTTATCAGAGTAGGAGTGATATGGAAAACGTCGTATGAAAAATGAAAAAATTTCGATTATTCGGTCAGAATCTATAGCATTCTGCTTGGAGGACTTAAACGCCCGGAGAATCCGTTTACAGTTAAAACAGCGAAAAAGAAGAATTACTCATTCGATCGACCGACGAATGAATGAATTACCACTTCAATTCGTTTCAGGGCTGCGGTTTTCGGTACACGAATTCCAGTATCTCCGACGAACCCACACATGTGGCGTCTGGACCACTTTCGCAACCCATTTATGGACTTTCGTGATTGCCAAAGTCTAATTAGACATTCTCCCCGGGATAAAGCAGTAACGTTGACATCAAACTTTTTCTCTGGTGATGACAGAAAGGCCCACGATCGTTAAAAAGTCACGAACAAACAACGAGAACAGGCGGTCTCATCCAACTACTCGACACAGTTGAGTCTCTCTCGTAGTTTCTACTATTTTTCCGTCGGTTTTTCTTATTGCCCCGTGTCGGAGTCGAAAGAAACGTCCGACTGTCGTCGGTCGTAGTCGTTGTCGTCGACGTCGTCCAGGCACCCGGTTCTTTATATTCCATCTCGTTCCGCGGCCATGTCGAACATTCGCCGAACGATACGGGATCCTAACACACTTCCATCCTCCGAGTCATCTTCACATACCATTCAAACCAGCGAAGTGACAACCGTCAACCTCACCGTCTCACTACTTCCTCCTTGCTGCCTTCGAGTTTTATTTTCTTCTTTTCTCGTTTTTTTCCCACCAACTCAATTCCCTCCTACCCCCTCCCGTCGTTTCCCCTTTATCCCGTCCGCGGCAACCCGGCGGTGTTTTTTTTTTTTGCTCTCTTTACTCCGTAGGTGCTTTTCATTCTTTCGCCATCCACGCTCTCCAACAACCCCCGGTCTTTCCACTCGAGCTTCGTGCCTGACCAACCTTCTCCCATTCTACCAACGATAATGCAATTTATTCAATTTCGGTGCTTCATTACGCGCTCCCCATCCGTATTGTTTAATCGCACTTTCGCGCGTACGCAGGGAATGACGGAAAAATCGAGGATAAAATCCTGGACGAGGACGAGAAGCTCGCCCGGGGCTGGGCTTATGTACCTTCGGTCTTGTTGCAAAACCACGAGCGTTGGAAGCGACACGAGCACACACACGGGTATTATCAGTCCGTTGCTTCGGGGCCCCTCCGTTAACAACCGCGGAGACGTGGAAACCCGGCGAACAACGAGAAAAAAGCATTCACCAGTGACGGTTTCACGAGAAAAGAAGTAAGGTAGCAAAAGTAGAGCGATGCCGTCAGCCCGTGTACGAGAGTAGATTATACGGTCAGCCGACCAGTAATGTAGAAATTAACGTTTCTTTCATGTTACCCTCTTTGCTTTCAACACTTTATCCACAGTCGCGAGCTCCTGGGAAACACGAGTGTGCATAAAGAGTACAACCCGGATAACCCTCCAAGCTGTCTTTCCTGGTATTGTTGCGTGTATTATATGTATCGTTAAGAGCGCGAGTGTTGGTCGACCGGTCGAGCGTTCGTTGCCCGGACGGTATATGACACTCCAGCGGCAAAACCATCCCGGGACCACCCCGCGTACGGCCCTTCGACGGCCGTCAGCTTGTACGCATCGTCCGACCCCACTTTGCGCCTCGCGCTCTACGGTTCAGCGGAAAAAATTATTACCCCATAAGCCGCGGCTACGTACGGCCACGTTAACCCCCTCCCACCCTTCATTCACCACGCCGGCAACCTAGACCCTCTTCGCTGCTATGCTATAACCGAGCCACAGTGATATGCTGGTATACACGAACGACTCCGGGATAAAGGGATTGCCGGCATGCGCGGACGGGCCGGGGGAACGGGATCCTCCCCCTCTTTTTTCCCCATGCTGACACCACAGCCACCGCTATTTCTTTCGACTCACCGAAAAAGAAGTGAAAGAAGTGAAAATAAATATAAAAAAATGGGAGGAGTAAAAACAAACAAAACTTACCCTCACGGAGTCCTAATTAACATTTTTATTACACGGTACCGCAACGCTCGAAAGGACGGAGCTGGCTGGAAGTAACGGGTGCAAAGCTACGTGTTGTACCTCGGTAGATAGCGGCTTTGAAATATAGCACGAGAGTTTGGTAATTTCAACGACGGAATATCATTTCGTGTTAGTGCGGAGCACGAAATGATATTTCGGTTGGATATGCGGGTGGTCCGTAAAATTGAGGCATTTCCAGATATGAAGGGCTTTGAGGACTTTGATGAAGCTTGCGCATCAGTCCAGACCCACGATCGATTCGATTGGACTTTCGTTGCGAGATTTTTATCATGCATTGGATTCGGTAAGGTCTTACGGGGTATAGACGTATCATGAAGTTTAAAAAATCGACCCAGCGGATTAATTTCTACACCTCGTGGCAATCAGAATATTTAAATCATTCTTCAATTAAAACTCGTGATTCCTGTTTCCTTTTAGCATGAAAATTGGATAATTAACGAGATACGCGGCCTTTGGTGGGTTGTGAGAAAATATCCTGAAGCGATAAGTGACGTTGACGTGAAACTTACTGTTCTATAATTGGAAAATAAGAGTAACGAAATGGAATCTTCGGTTATCACAAAGCTCTTGAAGAGCAAACTGAAGTTTTCACAAATTGGTTCAAGATATTATCTCGTTCCTAACTTCCTCGATTTTCCCGTTAAAGTTACGAACAAAAAACTTTTGAAACTACGTCATTAACACTAGAACGACCAAACCAGTCAAAATCACTGGTTCACATGATTTGAATAAAAATTATTTAAATTCGCCTCGTTGGATTTCCGCGAAATTTTCTCACGAATTTTAGTACCAAATTTAAAGAATCAAGTTCTGTTATTAAAATAAATCTATGAATTTTGCGAGGAAAAAAATCGGCTAATTAAATAACGTTTTCTTTATTCGATGATTTTCTAGGCCAAAGTAATTCACGCTATAAATCGTACTCTGTTAATTTTCCTCTAACTGCCCAGCATATTCGGTTCGTGACACACAATTTCAAATCCGAGGCTGAACATTTTTAAATACAGTGGTAGAGGCAAGACCGGAGCCGCCAGCCACGGAAGTTGATAAACCAGACGTGGGCTTAACCTCTGGTACCTTGATGTAACTACATGAAGTGTACGCGTGCATACATGAGATAACCGTATTTTCCAGGTACAGAGCAAGAGGAAAGAAATAAGACCAAACGCACACCGCTGCTATTCATTCCATAAGCTTAAAATTATTTCGTATCCTTTTTTTCTTTTACCTCTCGTTTGCTCGCCTGTCGACGTCTCGACGCATGCCCTGCGAGCCCGTCACTCCTCTCATTTCCCGTCCATCCCGATTTTTTCCTCTGTACGCTAACCCGGATTTTTTCATAATTTCAACCGTCGCACGTGATACGTAACATACTCATGGAATACCGTGAGACTAACGTTATAATCGGATGAGGGTACAAGACCAAAAGGTACTGTTGTATCGTCACGTTTCTTAATTTACCGTTGAATACGTGTATATCCACACATTTATATCGTTTGAATTTATCCCGGCCTCTTCACGTTTGTCGAGTCCTCAGAGGCAAATATATAATTAGATCAGTACCGGGATTAACTAATAGAAACTAAAAATTGCTACAAGAGACATAATTACTATTTCGTCCCCTTATCACATACGTATTCTTTTATACATATATAAAAAACAGTTATATCGCCGAGGATAATTCTAGGTATCGAGATAACTGTTTTGAGTAATTAATGGACCCCGAAGAATGCGGTTGGTACTGAGAAATCCTTCTCTCAAATATTCCAGCACGAGAGGGTGAGAAAGGTAGAACTAGAGAACGAGAAAAAGAGTGAGGCCAGAGCACGTGGTTGATAATTGCCCCGGAGACATATCTGTCACGGGTCTACATACGCGGAGGAAAGCGTATTGCGGGCGGAGCAGGCGTGCGCGGGCGAGAACCTATTAATAAGGCTGCTTAATTGCTTAGTGGGTCCAGTGATGGTCCGCTTGGGATAAGCCAAGAGTCCATGCTGCTGCATGCAGCGACTCAACTACGTCGACGTCCAGTGTTGGCTTGCATAGTCTCTCTCTCTCTCTCTCTCTCTCTCTCTCTCTCTCTCTCTCTCTCTCTCTCTTACGCTCCCCTCACGCCTTCTCGCGATCTGATTCTCCGTCGCTCGAGTATAGAACTCGCCATTCGGCTTGCCTTGTATAATTGATCGCATTGGGAAGGCCTGTCCATAACTCCGAGCAAATAATATGTCCCAGTCGGCGCTAATTAGCTCCCGAGTCATGCATATAGCACATCCGTCTATGGTTACTGCTTTAGTACGCTGTACCGCAATCGCCCCTGGTATCTATCTCGCCTCTTCTTGCTCGGTTTTCTCGCAATAACTTCTTGTTCGCCGTGCGTATGCGTCCTTGTACCGCGAAGCTCGTTATTCAAAATTGCCAGACAACAGAATTACAATAAGTGAAGAATTGAGGGGTTCATGGCCTACGGACCCGTTCGTACTAATTTGCAAATTATTCCTCGAGTCCTCTGTTGCTTACTGGTCATATGAATACTAAATAATTTTTAAAGATCATCGACGTTGATTAAAGTATACCGTTATTCGTATTTTTGAATGAAAACAGTGCTAGGAGTGAGTCGTTGTGAGAGAGATACAATCTATGATCTTCTTTTAAATCAAGCCGCTTTGTACGTTTATTTCCACCAAACTTAATCAATTCGTATCTTTTAGTGCTTTCTGATAAAGGTCCAGTACTAGTTTCCGAACTTTTCCCCGAATCTCTGAACTTGGATTAGTTTTTTCATTGTTTTGATTGTGAAGACGGCGCTTAATTTATTTCTCGTTAGATTAAATAATTACGCTCGGGTGCGTTGGATTTATATTTTTAAGAATGAAAGGTGTATTAACCCTGTTGAGAATATTCTACTCTGCTATGCATAATGTCGCGCGGTTGTGAGCACAAAAGATATTTTGCTTCTCGAAGTACTTGACTCGACATACACATTTATTAATCGGGGCAACTCCATTACTTACAGGGGGGCATACATACATGCGTATATATAGATATGCACATGTAAACTCAATACAGAGGGAAGTGACTTGTAAAGCCTGGGAGGCCAACACTGCTGTAGAGCTGTAACCACGTGCATTTTATTCTATTTTTCACTGCTAAAAGGTACTTTGCAACGCCTGAAAGCAAATTCGAACGATTCATATGTTCGGCATCGCCTGGCCATGCGTTACCCTTCCCTGCCCCTCTCGTCGCGTACACCACTTTGCGTCCCCTTTTCCGTGCCACGAACGCGCGTTACCACAATAGCGGGACCGTCAACCCAAATGGAACCTACCCTCTTCCACCCTTGGGCGGAACCGTATTAAACGTTAAAGTATTGTCAGGCCAGAGGAGGCGGGCAGGGGGTTGGGGGGGGGGGGCAGAGCGGGAGAGAAAGCAAGAAAGAGCCGAGCAACGCAGAGTAGTAGCAGCGCCTCGTTCGCTATAGTTCACAGACACAAAGCTGCATAAGAATGCGTTTTAACAGCGTTATAGTAGTATAGCTATTACACAATGAAGAATGGTAAATTTAAAGCGGCACCCCTCCGATGGAAAGACGATAAACCGGTAGTAGTTACGTTACATCCACATTTCACGGAACACCACGTATTACCAAATCCCTTGATACCCGAATACCTCCGGTTCAACTTAATTCCATAAATCAAATTCGACTTAAAATCCGATTCATTCGACACAATTCACAATACCGATTGGATATTATTGACTCCATGAGCTTTACGGAAGTAATAAATTCTATATTGTATTCGCCAACGACTATTTTTTTTTTAGATTTAGTCACTGACGACCGTGAATAAGTTGAACTCACACGTGAGGATAAATATTATGAAAGCGTGGTTCCATCATAGAGAAAAGAATGGAAATAACATAAATCAGGATGTAACCAGAAGACGCTGAGCTCGAGCACGAATGTGAAAATAATTAACTTAACTAAACTATGGGGCATTCGGCGAAAAAGAACTACAATAGGGGTCTTTTATGAATTGTTGATATATCAGAGTTAAAGCTGTCGAACGTGAAATTGACTTTACTCATTAGTGCATCTGCATGACAGCAGTGTCAAATTGATATGTAAGTGGGTCGTCGGTTGGCGGGTGACAAGCTTGGTAATGCCTCCCCCCCCCCCCCCCCTCATCGAAGGACATTGCTGCAAGGCTATCGAAGCCAGTAATGAACTAATCTAATAATCTCTATATTGTATCTTTATAAAAATAATAAATAAAATAATCTCTCGATGGATTAGACACGCTGTTCCCCCGGTAGAATCTTCTGATACCCGGTATCAATAAAAACTAATACGTAGATAGGGAAATTGACAGACCAAGTTTGAGGCGGACATGGAGAGCGAACGTACTGCTACATCTTTAGATTCTCCTCGAACCGAGAAGTGCAAGGAACCAGCGGGCTTCCGAGGGAGTTGTCAAACAAACACCGTCAGTAGAAGACAGTCGAACTTGCTTCGTATGCGTATACATATACGTATGTCCAGTATACGGTGCAGGAACGGCTATCGAGCTGAGCTACCTCACGGATATGTGAGCGACCAGCATGCTGATTCTCCCGAGTCTACATCCACACACATCCACATACCAGCGCCCGTCCATTTGGTACAAAAAAGCCACAGAGAACTTCTTCACAAGACGGGGTCGTGCTACCACGGACAACTGAATAGCAATTTCGGTATTTTGGATGGCTTGAAGTTGTAACCCAAAGGGAATCCAATGCACATTGAGAACCACTGGCAGGTATAACTGATACCCACCACTGATCGTTCCACCCAGTGTGTCAACCCTTCGCCCGCTTACTTCGAGGGACGACGCGTAAAGGGTGAGGAGGGCGGAACCGATGCAAGGGCTGTACGATTTTATCTATTGCATTCTTCTGCCAAAGGGTCTTTCACTCTTGTTGTGTCGTGGTTCTCCAGTTAGCCGACGCTATGGACCACCGCTGCCATAAAGCATATAGTCGATAATAGGGGCGCTCTACGGTCCCGCGTGGTCTGAACTCTTTTAGACCATTTGGGGTTTTTTTCTCGTCCATCCTGGTCCTATCCTTCTTGTTCTCTTTGGATCATCGTTCGCGGCGGAAGCATCGTCGCTCTGTCGCTCTTCGCATTCGCCTCGATCGACGTGACGCAGAAAAGCAGAGCGGCAGAAGCAGCGTTGCCGCGACGACGGCTACGGCAGTCCCTCGTTCAACGGGTTTCGAAGAAATCGAAAGGTAGAGATAATCTCGAGACACCAGGGGACCCTCGTAGCGCTTCGGTCCTTGCGATGCGACAGTGTCAGCGAGTTAAGGTCTCGCGCGCACCAACGAGCCGTGTGCCTCCTAAACCTTTCTCCTCTTTGTTCATTCTACTTTTCAGTGTTTTTTTTTTTTCTTTTTTCAAACCACCTTCGGCGACGTTTTACTCCCGTTCTGCAGCTTCTTTCTTTCTTCTGCCTCTCACGAGTAGTTATAACTTTTTTTTTCTCATCCTGGCCGGTATCGCTAAACGGATCAACGATTAGGGGCCCACCCGCCTGATTATCTTTATGAGGAATTTAAGGGCCTAAGAGATTTATGACCGACTTTACGAGGTGGCATATATATATTCTTTGCGATTCGTCGACGTACTCACGGTAGCTCACATCGCAAAGTAGGCTAAGACTTGTAATATATAAAATGAGATCTTTCATACCGCAAGTTGCTATGGAAAAAAGTGCTGGTGAGCCTGAAGGTTTTTGCAGACAAACGTGTGAGGATGACAATTTCCGGTGGAAATCCATTGCCGGAATCGAGACTGGCGTCTCGTATGATATCTATATTTTCGCAGCTTTGATGGCATTTTCAATTTATTAAAACCAATCTGCTAACGTCTTCGCAGTTTTTTATTATGATTGAATGAAGTTTTCTATTAAAGCGTTAGAATTAGTTAATCGGAGCAAAATTTTTGGTAACGAGTCGATAGAAGCAACAGTAATTCGAGCCATAAAATCGTTGAAAACGGACTCAGAAAAAAATTACATGTAAAGTATATACGTACAGCAAACGATTATCATACTTTTGGTTCAGTAATATTAAAAACGAAAAAATGAGTGCAATAAAACAA
Source organism: Sussaba pulchella (assembly GCA_963971145.1). Lineage (NCBI taxonomy): Eukaryota > Metazoa > Arthropoda > Insecta > Hymenoptera > Ichneumonidae > Sussaba > Sussaba pulchella. Next base: position 5,770,212 of record OZ020164.1, read on the forward strand.
AGGACAGCAGCTATTAGGTCATTGTCGATCAAATCAGCGTCACGCTCTGAGTCAGAGTGATCGAAACAATTTTGTGATTTGTCACAAAATTGTTACGCTGATCTCATATCCTTCAACTGGTTTTTTTAATTTATCTTCACATTTCTATCCCGTAAACTTTCGTCCGCGCACTAAACTTACCCTCTTTACCGTGATACGAATCATCCTCGTGAACTTTATGAAATTATTTGGAGGATCCCGAATTAACTGTAACACATAGAGTGCTAGCGAGTGCTTGAATAATGCATGAGAAACGTTCATTGTTGTACATTGCAAATAAGAATGGTCCATAGCACGTAGTAGTAATATCGGAGTATGAGCGAGGGTGCACCAGCGGGAATCTCGAAAATAAGCTACAGCACCCCTGCGGTAACCAACGCCTCTATGAGCTACCGTACTAACCATATCCGACCCCCATGACTTATGGCATCGGGTTTCTCGGCTAAAAATAAGCAGTACAGCGGGGCCTCGTGCTTCCCGGTCTCTCACTCGCGACTGGAGTTTCCCCCGTTTAGCCTCGATTCCAGTGTCGAATGTCAAGCGTACCGACATTGTGCCCCGCTAAGTGCCTCCTGCACGAAAAGCAAACGCTCTCGACTCCGGCTGCTGTGCCTCTCGATAGACATTGGCTTGCGCTGTACTTCTCGCTCGCGTCGTCTCACTGGCCCCGCGTCAGTCTGTGTACAGCGTCAATACAATAAAGGAAAGTAAAATCCATTTTCGTTATGAACCCGCGAAAATATATTTGTTGTTTTCTCAGATGTTGGTTTCGAACTCTTCGTGGAGTCTCGTCGAATGGATAAAAACGTATAGGTCAGCGCATAAAGAAAGCCAATCCAAGTTATCGCTAATGCAAAAGCTTCTAACAAGATTATAAAATATATAGAAGGACATTTTCTGATCAATCTTCAAGGACTGGGAAGACTCTGTGGCTCTTTATATCATGAAAACTGATTCTTTTTCCCTTCTCTCTCTTTTTATAAACTTTGTGCAATCATTTTATCGATCATTGTGGACCAGATATTCGAAGTGTATCTACGTAAAAATTAATAACTCCTGGAATCTAATGGTTCATTATTAACGAGTCAAGGGAAGAGGTTTAAAGGTTCTCGATAATGAGTACACAATCGTGAGAATATTTTTTCCGCTGCAACGAAATTTAGCCATTACAACTAAAAATGGTTTCGGATAACAGTACATTATATATGGTATATTAGGGTGTGGCATTCCTAAGCAACATTTTTCTACTCACCACCTGAAAAGTCTTTAGTTTATCTCTAAAAACAAACTCCCGGGCTAGGACAGCAGTATCAAAATATGGTTAGTGGTCTCTCAACGGTATTCGAAGTTTTCCCATTCGATTAACATTGGAAATTCGTTTTATTCCATTATCACTGGGCGCTTTGAGTCTGATTCAATCGTACGATATTTTCCCAGAGGTTTCTGAGGGAAATTTAATTCTCTACAAAAAATGTCTGTCGACCCACATCAGCAAAGTTAACGGTTTACGAGTATCTCATGTGCAATCTTCGATTTATACAAAACATCGATTTGACTTGCTGTCATGACCAATTTTTCGATTATATCGGAGAAACGCAACCAAAAATGTTGTATAAAAAATAACCGGTTCTGTAGATTCAACGGATTCCGACTTTTTAATATTTAATAAAACTTCATACGTTACACTTTTTTTTAATTAAAAAAAAATGAAAAATAGTGTACTAATGGTATATACTTGATCTCTCGTCATGTACGGTGACCTCTCCCGACTGATTCGATTCATTAGCAGACGAAGAGCGTTGAATGATTACAGTACAAAACGTTCCGCACTGTAATCACCGTTACGGATGATAATGATTCTCCAAGGCTGCTGCAACATTATGGTATACCATGGAGAATACGGCGTACTAAAAAGTTTCGGGTTGTGGCCTCCTATCAATCAAGGTGAATCCGGACTGTGACACGAGCGATATGTACATACTCGAAACGGGTACTTGATAAGCTACCGTTATGACCATATTTTTAGAAATCCTTTAGAGACCCGTTGCTTCTCCATTGGGGGATACTATCCGACTGTAAAGAAAATTGCCATCGGAATCTCTATGTCAACATGTCCAAATGTGCGAGAATTTCCAGAAATCACATTTGCAGAAAACGTATGGATGCGTGTGTTAGTATGTGTCGATAACTCGACGACGTTACGAGCCACACTGTGCGAATTTTGCACCTTCATGAAGCTCTATAATCTCTCTGCAGTCTGTGATTGTAGTGAAAATATACAGAGCCGTTCGGGTTTTGCGGCATTGTGTCATCTCCAGGAAATGTCGGTTATCACTCTAGCGTCCGCAAATTCTGAGTTATTGGCGTGAATACTCTTTCGCAAATAGAATGATGCTCACAGGTTGTGGTATTGGATTTAAGTTGAATCAATCCAGGGATTCGGATTCTGTAGGACTTTGAATTGTCCAAAAAATGTACGTTTTCCTCTAGCTCACATTAACGTCTACTAATCAAACCCGAACTCGGTGGATGTATGGAATATCACTTAACGGGTTATATACAGTTAGAAGGCTTTAAAAAGACGGATTTTCAAGAATTTTTTTCGCGCAGACTATTCAATTTATTAATTTGAAAATTGGTGTACATATAATAATAACCTTATAATATATTTACATATTTTTTATTTGTAAAAATAATCATCGCGAATGTTGCTATCGCCGATCTCCTAGAGCTCCGCAAAAAAAACCAATTTTGCGGTGATCACGATATCTCTGGACCGGATTATCTGAAATGAAAAAACCAAATAAATTTCGTTAATATAATACATTATCTAGTATTTAATCGAAGGAATTAGCGAAAAAATAATTTTTGACAAAATGGCGACTTCTCAAAATAAAAGACTCGATTTTGAACGAAAATTTAAGCCTTAAATTGTTTATAAAATGGAAAATATTTATCGGAGAAAAAAAATCTTCGATTAATTACTAAAAAATCTAGTTAAAAAGGTTGTGTTAAAATTTGAGACTGATCGGTTCAGCCGTTTTCGAGAAATCTTGATCACCGATTTTGAAAACATAGTTTTGAGAAAAACGCGTTTAAAGTTTCACGTCAGTACTTTACCTGCGTCGCGCGGCTCGCGCAACCTACCTGTAACTCCCTCAATTTTGAACGGATCGACTTGAAATTTTCAGAGAATATTTTTGAGAGGTTATACTATAAGAATCCGTCGAAAACGATAAATTGATATTTTCAAAAATTCTAACTAGATGTAACCCCTTAACAGTAGTATGTACATATTTGTATGGAATTTGGTAAAAATCGGTCGAAGCAGTCAAATTTTAGATGAGAAACAAGCAGCAAGCTAAAAACTCCATAATGCTTTCTCTAAATTTGAAACAATGCCTGATTATCTCAATGAGGTACCGAGTATTGACAGAAGCAGCTTCTCACAAAGGAGTTCATGCTGTCGACTGAATTTCAACTTTTTGCTTGCAACTTTTTCTACATCCGTACGGACTATCGAAACGTTTGACCTACGTGGATCACCGAAAGGTCACTCAGAACGGCTCGAATGCTCGTCAAAGGCATTATACATGCCACATTTTCGACCTTGTCTTCCAGTTCACAAGGCCCGAACGTACAATATTTGGACGTTTTTACAGTGTCAACCCTGGATTTTTGCTGTTGCTATTTTCAATTTAGCCATTGCATCGACACCTGCATTACATTCCATCGTCGTTGATTTTCTGCTTTTATCGCAATTTGTGCACGTAACTCGGGCCAATCACCTAAATTGCCTAAGTCATGTGAACTTGCTTTTACTAAAGCTTTATCTTATTTTTTTTTTTCGGTTGACGGGGGACAGCTTTGGTATATACCAACAGTATTTAGAGAACCAACAAATCTTTACGTAGGTGACGACATAATGAGAAGCATCTGGCTGTTGTACAGCCAGAACAGTTGGATATAGCGTAGAAAGAGTCTTACTGCACTCAATACACATGTCAATAGACCGCTATGCTGCTCCCGTCTGTTACTACAGTGGCTAACCGGGTGTGGTTTTAAATAAACCATACTCGTCGCTGGCTCCGATTTCATTGCAGACTTTCGAGATTAGTCGTTAGAAGCAATAGTTTACTGTTGTAAGGAGACGATAGAATAGCCCATATTGCCGAACCCGGGGAGGTCCATCATACGAAAATCGTTTTAGTTGCCATTGTCGTAAACTCAGCGGTTCGTCCGATGAACGACCGAACGCATTGAGTTTAGCGGAATAAGCATAACCCTAGGACAGGAAATCCAAAGGAAGTCGAATAAAGTTGCGGATAGTATCGAAAACATTGTACGTAAAAATAATGATAATTATTTAGTTTGGGTTTCAGCCACGGGCTCTCGTGTTTCAGGAATCCGATATGAACTATAAAATCGGTAGATTGTTGGGCATATAGAAATGCTTTGTCATGACAACGGGAAGAAATGCCAAAGGTTCTCCATTATTGATAACCTGTGAAACCCGGTGCGGGTTTCATCGTTGGTTTGTCAGACGGAAATATCCACAAAAATATAAATTTGCTTGCTTTTTTGAATTATATATGAGTGATTCTATCAGTCACCATACGGTCCCGAAAACGGTGCTTAAAACCAGAGTCAATAGTACGCCAGAATTGCAGATAGACGATCCAAAATTATCATTCCAGCGTCGCCGACTTCTCGGCCGTCTTTTCTTTATCGCTTGTCAGCCCTTCTACGTTGCACTACTCAAACGTCACATTTATAACGTATTCTATGGACGGTAGCGCTCCCGACAGGCTAGGATTTGTGCATATCCTAAGACAAGATTTTCATGTATTCTTTTGAACATTCGGCTAAATAAAGCCAAGAAAAAGGAGTCTGCTCATGGAATTACCTTTTCTACCACGCAAACTCTCGCGTCAGCGAGCGATGCACCGTGGATGAGCCCAGTCCATTATAATCTTATCACCCGCATTATTACTCGAATAAGCATCTCGCTCTCATCGAACCAAACTTGTCTCTCCCAGAGTCACATGAGACCAATCCCAACAATCTTGACACCACCGCTACTGCCGTCACTACCGATATTCTGTTCACTATGACTCGTGTTAGATGCATAATGTCGAGTATCAGTCTCGAGAAAAACGGTACTTACGCCCCCTTCCCACGTCACCTACCCTCGTGCCCCCTGCTCCGAAGCCCGTAAATCGTGATCACTCTTGACTAAACTTCTTCGAAAGATTCGCCCACTCACTGGCGGCTGTTACTACTGGGTTATCCGCCAATTTGTCACCCAGTCGCCCGTATCGGCGTACCTACCACGTATACTCGCATAGCAGCCCCCTTTTCCTACACAGTTCCATTGAACACACACTCCCGGTACTTCACATTTGATTCTACACGGCTTCAGTACCATAAACGCCACGGGTTACAGTTTGACACTGTCCTCTGTCTTGATTCGACGCACCCTGACTGTCCACATTGACTTCACTCTCATTCGTTTGCATCTAATCTCGAGAATATATACTTTTTTATCTACACGCTTTGTCGAAAGTCCTCTTTCAACATCGCTCAGTTTCGCACGTAATGATTGAACATTAATCTCCATACTGCTTCTTTTAGCTGCGTTTTCCGATTCAGTCGTGAAAATATTAGCATATACTGGCCCTTAAGACTATCGGTAGCAAGTGGGCTTTTTATAGCATAAGATGGAACTCCACCGGGTGAAGGTTTATAAACCAAAATTCAACCATGTGAGCAGTGAAGTCTATCAATACGAGAATTACTCATTACCAAACGCAGGCTCGCCAAGTCGAGTCGATATTCAGCCAAATTTGTCCGCGTTCCACTGAAAATAAGGGAGAACTCGAAAATATAGTTATAAAGCAGCGGGAACACGGTAACGCGCGGTGCCGAGTTCGAGCAGAGGAGAATTGAGTGGAGCCGTAAGCGACGACGGGCCAGAAGGATAGGGGTAAAGAGAGACAGAGTGCTGGTATAATCAGCCGAGAAAGAGGAAGCGAGGGACGCAGGCAGGGGACCGGGCAGACAGACAGACTGGGAAGAGGTGGCGGTAGGGTAGAGGGCACGATTCCCTCGCGAGAGAGCACGCAGCGGCAGAAACGTTTAGCACCGCCATGGATCATGGGGCGGTAATGACGCCATGAATATGTATGCGGGCCCCGCGAAAGAACGGAGAACGGGAGATACTTATGCCGTTGGCTCTGCAGCGCGTATAGGCTCCGCAAGTTCTGAGGACGAAGCGCTGTCTGTGGTACGTAGGCCAGTGAAAAAGAGAAGGAGTCGTTCCATCATCCGTGGATCGAAATACGTGGACAAGGTGAGGCCTACAAGGACTACGGTATCCAGGTACAAAATAGAGTACCATACGCATATGCTTATGCATACGCACACATAGTTCGAAATAAATACCAATGAACGGACTGACCGAGAGGCGAGAAAGGGAGAAAAAATGACGTGTGCGTGAACGAGGGCGTACCCTCGCGGCACTGAAAAACAAACGAGGTCCGTTAATGAGACCCGCGTCCGGCCAAAAAGGAAGTGAAAAAACTAGAAATTGGAGTCTCCGTGGTCCAGGGAGCGAAAGCAGCAGCAGCAACGGCAGCTCGGCATCCAACTTTGCATAGGAATTCATTTCACGTCGTTCACACTCGCCCTTAATACATAGCCGGCGGGTGGGATACGAGAAAGCGGTCGAACGTCCGAGCGAACCGAACGAGGTGCGCGCGGTTTGATTCGGGTAACCGGACGCCCAGACGCCTGGCTGGTCATCGGCTCCTCTACCCTGGCAAACCCGGCTAGTCAAGAACACCACTAGGACTTCTGGTATAACGGTGCTGGCGATAGTGCCGAACGGCCCCTGGCTTGTTGGACATAGCCGTTCGACCGTGGAAACTGTAAAACCTTCTGTGTGCTCCGCTTCTGTTCCTTGTTCCAAACAGCCCAGCAACCTTCCTCCATTCCTCTCTTACTGTCTATCTCCCTTTCTCTCTCTCTGCCTCTCTCGCCTTCTTCATTCAGTGATCGAATTTCAGTTTCTCTTCGCATCGTTTCCACTTTCGTTTCCCGCGATAAAAAAGCGGTGACAATATCTCTCGTATCTTCGGCCTACATTACGGTGGTTATGACTGTCACCACCGACTCTCGTCTTTATTGCCAATTTAGTTTGTAAAAATATTCTTCCCCGAAAAAAAATGATAAATGAATATCGACAGTTGAAATATTAGCGCTTGATGTTTTTCGTCTCGTCGAACGATCTATCGTGGCGATAGCTCGCTGTCTGCGTACGTACTGACGTACAGTCTGAGCAGTGAACACATTAAATCCCGTCGGATTGAGAGGAAATACACTCTATCGAGCTTGGATGAGTGTATACAATAATAATAAAATCGATAATGGAATGAGGGGTATCTCGAGTGATGGTCGAGTTAGGACGCTGACTGTTTGGAGAAACGATGGCCCGTGGGGTCCGGGATTGATTGACGTTATTGCCACAAGCGGGACAGTATTTTTCGGCTTCCCTCGCGCGTCCTGTCCTGTGCAGCGGCTTGTCTCGTCAGTGGTGCGTACACAGAGCAAAATAACATTACGGTCGCCCAGTGAGGAGTGCGTGCGGCTCAGCGACGCTTTTGCGGCCCGGCGAACGGACTCTCGCACTAGGCGCAAGAGATTTTTGAATTGGATTTTTTTTTTGTTCATGTGTAACCGTCTATATCGGCAGTCGGCAGAATGGGTATAGCAAAGCGAATTGGGAACTCGTGGAACTCGGATTACCAAAAATACCTCACTGGGCGAAGCGCATGCGTGAGCTCACTGGGCTTGAACGTGCGGATGAAAGTGAGTGCGTGAGGGGTGCCGTGAGATCATCAATGTGTGCCACTACTCTCGTACTCGTGGTGGTTCTCACTAAAGTTTTATCTCTGTATTAGACGGTTACTCGTGTATTTTCAATTTGAAGACGATATGAATATTATTTAGATACGAATGGGTCGTGTGTGTTTATTGTGTTCGACGCCTACGCACAGCCCCAAACACACTCGCACTGTCACGGAAATGGTCTGATGTGTCCTTTTATCAGTCGGTATATGTACGTTGATCAGTATATGTATATGTCGCAGAACCGTTTATTTTTATTTGGCTGTGCCCGGGCCTGAATGATAGTTTTTGGCATAAAAATTCTCGCGGAGCGTAAACTTAAAAAACGAAAATCTCAGCCAACCGCGGGTAGAGGGGGGGGGGGGGGCGATCGATTTTTTCTTTAAATAACACGGGAAAAAAAATTTTCGCATCATTCATTGCGTTACTCGATGGAAACGGTCAGAAATTTGAATGTTCCAATCCTATTTTGTAGGGAATCAAATTTCCTATAAAAGTGTACCGAATCCAACAACAACAACAACCCAACAATTCAATAACAACAACCAACAATCCAACAATTTAATATCTTCAGGACGTATAGGAATATTAAAGAGATTTTTGGTGAAATGTCTTCAAACGTGTTTCACAGCTCAACTCTTCAGTCTACAGAAAAAAAAGTGGTTATGAATTTCTAGACGCTATTGAATTTTAGACAAGAAATATCTGCAGTCAAAAAGCCTAAATTTAATAATTCGAAGATCCCAGAAAGTTTATCTTATGAATAAGTTTAATATAATTTTTTTTTCTCATAAAATAAATTTCCCGGAGCTGTGAATTGCCTACGATTGGAACTGGGCTATTTTAAGTCTCCACTTTTTGTAGAGCATACAATCGTCTCGAAAATGTCTAAATCTCTAAATTTTTCTTGTAGAATGGAGAGTTAATCTGTGAAACTTGTTTAGACGAATTTTCAACAAAAAACGCTTAAAATGCCTGTATGTCTTCGAAATATTGCATTTTTGGACTCATGGTTCAATACATTTTCGTAGAGAATTCGTAGAGGATAAACAATCATATATTCATATTTAATTTTGTTTTCCTCTTTTCTTGCGCATTCAAAGTCTCTATCGTCTTGCCTTATATTCGTTCCAATCCCACAGAATACGTTGGAGCGGTAAAATAAAAAGTCTGTTACGATTTATAATTCATTCGTCTGTCCCACACATCTCGTCCCTCGAACCGCAAAAGGTCAGATCTTGTTTCTTCGTTTGTAACGAATGCGCTATTCGAACACCTGCGCGCCAGTCCTATTCGATTCGTCTCGGCTTAATTCGATTTCGGACCAAATTCAGTCTATCCGTTCTCCGGCAGTCCAACCCATCACGTCGAAATCGCGGTCTGTACCAGCCGCTGCCACAGTCCTCATCGCCTTCACCCTAGAGAGACGAGAAGATTTGCGAAACTTTTTAAGCCTTTCCGAGCTCCTGCCAGCAATATAGGGTCTTCTTCGAATCTGTTTCCGATATTTATCGCGGTCCCACCCGTCGCTTAATTCTTCGTCTTCAAAGATTCCCTCGCGAGAAAAGAAAGGAGATATCTCGTCCGGGCTCGGAGAGTAATAAAAGAAAAACATGTAGCATCTCAACGGTTGAAGCTGGGAAAAGGATGTATGAGATCGGTTGGTGAGTCACGGTTACACCCGCACCTTTGTGCTCGACGCATATTTCGATGGGTTACATCTTGGCTCGGTTTTATTCTTTGCATTGCTTTCTCAGCCAATGACTAAACGAAAGTCACGCACATGAAGCCTAGACAGAAGTAGCGAAAACGCAAGATGCTAGAAACAGAAGAAAATTCACGGTTAGCAAGAGTTCCCGACAATGCTACGTGATGGTGCTCACAGCCTGTGAGAACGCAACCGAGCAATACTTCAACCGCATTTATATTTTGTGCTTAAAAACTTTAACGGTTGACAGAGTTTGTAACCTACTGCAGAGATTATCTGTAGTAACCATGCAAAGCTATCTGCACTTGTCACATTTTTACTTCCTCCACCCTGCAGATTTAAAACGAACAACGAATAAAAAGGGAGCGAGACAGTAATTCAATATCCACAGATATTTATTTTCGTCTCGGCATTGCCACGGATTCGGAGATATGCATTGATTCTATAGAAATATATTTGAAACCCTTTTTCGAATGAATAATTAAAATTACGAATCATGCGACATGTCTATATTTAATAAACAACTGTGAAACACAATAGATATTAACATTTTATAGAAATCGTAAGCCATAATTATTATATTAAACCTCGCATTTAATTTCTACGTTATCAATTTTTACTAACACTCTCATCCGAAAATCCAGAAATGTCGAACTCGTCTGACAATATTTTCAACACTCATTCTGAAAATAATCTAGTACAATCGCATCAGTACCATAGATGCAAATATTTCATAAGATAGGCCGTCTCCTGCGATTGCCTAGGAGTTTTAGCGCAGCTCCTGACCGATTCATACTTGCCGGGAATTCGGTCCCGTTTTTTCAAGCATCCGCCATTGAAGTTGTGGTTCCTTCGCTCAGGGCTCCACGGTTGCACGCCATCGTTTTTGATAGGCCCGACGCAGAGCCACGAGGGAAAAAAATGCCGGTGGGCCGTTTAGTTGGGAAAGTAAATTGGCCGTGTAGCCGAGGCACAACCCACAGCAGCCAGTGCTATGGTATGCCCACCGGAGCGAACTGCCGCTGTGGTCACCTCGCTCTTTCTCCCCTCAGCTATGTAGCAATTTTTCGCGTCGGCAGTAACACGGCCTGTCGACCAACGTGTGTACCAAGTTACAAGCGAAAAGATAACGACGACCTGGCGCAACCAGCTCGGTCAACCCAACGCCGTGCTATCGTAAAAATACCAAAGCCTGCGTGTGGGAGCGTGCAGATTTTTTTTTCACTAGGTACAGCTAGAGGTAGGGCGTGTACGGTCGTTTAACCGGCCCGGGTGAGAATTTTCCAGCCCGGAGGATAATACGGATGCGATAACGATGACTTTTAATAGACAATCTTTCTTCATTTTTTTTTGTTACGCATCCGCTCTCGAGCTGACGTTGTAACTCTCTGACTCGACACACTGCTGCCTCTAGCTGCTACCAAGTCACATATATATTCGTTTGATACGGTGCTACCTGGTTGCCGCAATAAAGGCGTTAACGGGGTGAAATAACGCAGGATGTGATACTGCTTTTGTCGGTATAAATTTCAGGAATTGACAGTTAAAAAAAAAGTCAAACGAAATATGGTAGGATTTGCGATCCAGTAGTGGTAAATTGATTAATGGTGCCTGAAGCTGGACGAAATCAATGTGGATTTGGAAAATACGAGATTGATTCGTCAATAAAATATAAGTACGTTTCGGGGGCATCTTACCGTCTTTTATCAGTAAACATTATTATTTCTCTCCGTCAGATTAAAAAGTGATCGGCCATGTAAGTTTTCTTGTGAATTGATTCTGCACTTTCGATTTCTCAGATATTTCACATGATTGACAAGACACATTGAGAAGAAAATTGCTCATTCAGTCAAGTTTGACCGGTCCCCGGTGTTCCTTGTGCTGTAGGAGCTCACAATTTGAACTAGCGACGGGAGAATGGTTTGGCTACAGATTCTCAGTCAGTACGATAAAAACTATCGGTCGGTCCATAAAATATCACGGGTTTGATAATTCATAATAATCTTTCTATTACTTTATTCGTGTTTGATTATCAAATTTGTATAGTTGTGGCCGGGAGTTTCGTAAACGACATCTTGAAATTGGATGAATTCATTCTATTATACTTCCGAAATCGGACGATTTTAGCAGAAGCATTTTTCGGCTGTGAATAAGTTTAATTGCAACGCTTTAAGCGGATTTGTCAAATTTTCTATGGGAATAAAGAACATTCGGGACAAAGAGACCCAGGTGGGTACCTGAATAGTCGGGTCTTCACATACGGTTAGTCGAGTAGAAGCGTGGCAGGATCTCACTTACAACCAGTAGAAGGTATTATTCTGAATGTTTCGTGAGTCGATAGGGGGAACCTTTGTCCCCGATGTACTATCATAAAAGATTTACTTGTGGTTGACCTTTCGTAAGAGAAATACTTATGAGTGCCGAATACGCTTTGCGCCACAAGGCTATGGCCCTACGTACCCACCCAATAGGTCCGGAAATGTCGCAACTAGCGGCAGCTTAATACATGACCAAGTTCTCTAAAGTCGTTGAGAATTGTCCGAATCCATTGTCCAACGGACCGTTAAACACGGAGTAAAGGTGCATCTTCCGATCCACTTTCCAGAGCATGGGTTCGGCACTGTTCACCTGTTTGGCGATAACCTGAATGCCCGGGAAATTCGGGCAATCCATTGAAAGTCTTTTCACCAGCTGCTTAACTGTGGTGCATCGATGAAAATGAGGACTGGATTCTGCGGGAGGACAACGATACCAAACACTGCACACTCTGTATTAAATGGAACATGCAATCTGGCATCGTTACATCGGATTGACCGTCGCAATCTCACGATGCAAATCCCATCGAAAATGTCTAGGTATACAATAACCACAAGCTTGGTAGAAAACGCGAATACACATTGCAGCGGTCATCTCAAGGGATTCGTTGGACTTTGAAGTCTTTGCCACTGGAATACATCGTCAATTTGGTCGAAGGCATGCTTCGGAGATGTCAAGAAAGTATTGACGCCGATGACGACTGGACGCTTTATTAAACCCAATTACGTTTTGTTCCCATCGAGTGCAATACATATGTTTAATGAAAATTTATTTCAACCATTAGTGACCGCACATAATAGAAATTGCATACATGGTAGTCACCATGGGTCAATTCGACCCGGACGAAAATCGAACCAGTACTGAGTCAAAATAAAACATTGTATAAAGTTGAGGGGCTTCAAGACATAACTTGCACATTCGAAATCCTACTCTAATTGTTACTTCCATAAAAATTTCAAATTATAGCCTCATGACTGGGAAATTCAAAAGGAATGTTGTCACTCAAGTGTAATGTTGCCATCACTGTCGTTCTATAACGCAACTCCGATACCATGATATCGATCCCTCTTGGATTCAACAGTATTCATCAACAAGTCTCAATCACCAGACTCCCCCGGGCTGTGGTGTTCTCATGACCCATATTATCATTGCAACCTGCACCGGGTTTTGATATGTTGTAGAACTGTTCTGGAATAAAGTGTCGGGCATGGTGCTCTCGCTATTGATTCGGAATCAATAGCGTGACACTGAGCATACGTCAGAAAGTACTGTAAAATAACCTAAACGACCCGAATAACCCGAGGGCTCAAAAACCATCTCTGCCACAATTGACCTTAACATCTCATTTGTGGCATTGTGAGTTTATGAAGACACATCTGTACGATCCACACGAACACACACTTACACGCATAATACATAGTCTTACAAACAGTCGCGAAGACTGACGCTATCAAAACTCAAACGCTGGAGATCCACGGGGATCCTACAATGTCCCCCATGGATAATTGTAATGCTTTGTAGGTCGGAAAAATCACCGGCGTGCCTAGGCATTTTTTTAAAATTCGTTTCGTTTTTTTCGATGAGTACTTTCGAATAAAAGATTATGAAAACAATCTGAAAAATTATCGCCAAATCTTGATCGACACGTCATGGAATGCCCCATATATATATATATGGATTATCATTAATGATAACCCGTATTTTTTTATTTGGTGGTCAATTTCGCCACAAAGGGATGGAACTTATAGGGTTTCTCTCTAAACCAACCTTACGAGACAATTAATAATCGGTATTCATTGTTAAATAATAAAATTGTATTTTACATTTACGATACAAACGGACAACTTGCAAGAAAATATAAATCATGAATCTTGTTGTTATTTTTTCGAACGGTAGAACCGTGGACTTATTCGGCTTTCTCGACTAAATCAACTTAGTTGATGAGGTTGATCTTGTTTATTCCCACCTGTATAAGAGCCTCAACCAACTCTGTATGTAAAAACGACGTCAAGAATCTCAATTACAAGAATCTGATTCAATCTCATCCTTTGGAAGAACGGAATTACTTGGTTTTGCCCCGAAACCACACTGATATTATCCACATACTCCGTATAGTTTTTTCGAGGCAGGGGAAGAAAAAAAAAGTAAAGTGTGAGAGAGAAAGAGAGAAAAGGATGAGAAAAAACAATTAGAAGTTTATTGTCTTTACGAGGGGTAACACTGTCTCGAGAATCGCGGCCCAATTAACTTGATGAGTCAGCGAATAATTAAAGTGCTGGGATTTATGCGTTCGAATAATTTATCGTTCTCTTCGGCAGGTATATTCAGCGGTTTGTTGGGTAGCTCACTGGTCGATACCCCGGCGTTTTGCGTCTCGCAGTGCGCAAACTGCAGCCCGAGCGTGCGGGTCTTAATAGCTTTTTGAATTTACGACGAAACCTGCTCCTCACCGACGAACAACACATCGACGGTATTATATACCTACCGGTGGAGCAATAGCTTCGGCCGCAACAACGAAGCCTCCATCGCCCTGAGACCAAGACGCGACGACGTCTTGGGTACCACACTCCCGTGAAGACTCAACGGGACCCGTAGCAGGTGCTAACTTATCGACTCGTATTATTCACATCTAGTTAACTTTAACCGACGTGCTTATTCGGACCAGCGAACCTTGTTGCGGTTCTCTTGTACGGTTGTATCGTCGATAATCGAGATTATATCTGTGATTTGGAGGCATCACCGAAGAAGTCCGTTTTTTCCAAGAAGTAAGGTTGAATCAGGTTCTTGGAATTTAGATTGTAAACATCGTTTTCAATCACGGAATCGCCGAAAATTGCTCGTGAACGATGAAATAAACGAGGTTGACCTCGCTAAATGAAAGAATTTTGATGGGAAAACCGAATAAATTCGGTGTTTTTCCGGTAAATAAAACAATAAGACTCATGTTAAAATTTTTTCTCTGTTTCTCTGAACCGATAAAAGTTTCGAGAAAAATTTTTATCGGTTCAATGAAATTCCGTTTTTCGATAATGTATATCGATTACTAATTGTATCGCATCGATAGGCAAAGCTCGTTAAGTCTATAATTTGTAGCCAAAAGCGATGGAGTCGAACATTGTTTTTTTTTATATCCGTAAGTTACAGACTCATTAAATTGTACCGCCTGCAACCTCGATTAGTACCGAGAACGAAGTGTATCCTGATTGACTATTATTTTTTACCAATTATATTTTATATTGTATCAATTATATAATATATTTTATATATTATATATTATATAGTATATATGATATCAATTATATAATATATTTTATATATTTCATAATCAATTCGTCTGCTGTGATTGAGCATTCACATAAATTCGTTATTACTCGAAAACTCTTTATACGAACTCATTCGGTTTTGCCTTCAAACCACAAGTATGAGAATACAACAATGTTTTCGTATCGCAAGATTAAATTCGACTGTATCCACAAATGTGAGCTCAACTTTAATCTTACACAGTTACCCGGATACTATCGTAAGTACTATTTATAAAACTCGTGTCTCGACCGTCACGTATTTCCGTAACGAAAATATAATCACGTGTGGTTGAGGTTAATTATCACCGTCGACTGCGTCCTTTCGCAATTCTCCCTTGATCTTCTCGGTTTTTCTACGTTCGTCGGTTTCGCGAGTCCCTCAACGCTTTTACGTTTTTATTTTCCAATTTCGTGGGCCAAGGCGATGCGGTGGTAGTGAAACATCCGGTACGGCCCGGTGAGGACGAAAAATGAAAGAGGAAGAGAGAATACACGAGAGAAAAAGTAGGTGTTTTCGTCAGAAGCAGCGTTCTCCGGCGCTCGTCCCGACAGACCGTAAAATTGCGTTGCTAGCAGCGGCAGCAGCCGCCATCGTTCCGCGATGCGTGAACGCAAAATAGCAGCTCGTCGTGTATTGCTGCCCCCGCCATACTCGGGCACGAGGAGAAAACGACCCCTCGAATCGTTTCGCATTCACTCGGGCTTTCGCTGATATCGTCGGTACGACGAAACCTCGGCGATAAGCTTGCAGCGGTACGGAGCCAATGCAAATTGTTTGTAACAAATAAAAGAAAAAAAAAGAAAGAAAAAATATATTTACTTCGCGCTGCGCCCACTTCATTACCATCGGACTTCAAGAAAAAGGGAAAATTAAGTTCGAATGAATTTTTTTATTTTACAGCAGCATTTCTTACAGGTTTTTTTTTTCTCGACGTTGTGCTTCGGCTAAGCCGGTCGACCTTATGATTATTTGACTATTGTGAAATTTTTAATAATGCCATATTTTAATTGTGCCAAAGAGACTTCTGTTTTTTGGCATAATCAAAGAATCCCGAAAGACGTACTTCAAGGTACGGTAAGATGGTGGTCGTTCAAGGTAGTTCTGCTATGAATGTGATCCAAAACTATGGTACTTTTATTTTGGTCGTTTTTTTTTCACCGACCTCCGCCGCTTCTGTTTTGAGTACACGAGCAGCTTAATTTTTTTTTGCACTTTTCTAATAGAATTCGGTTCAACAAAAAAAGTTGAGCGCAGCTGTTGGTTATTCGGGAAGAAGAGTAGCTACTGAAGAACAGCATTTTTGTAAACATATTTCTGTGGTTTTAAAACAAACGCTCTATCACAGCGGATAAATCGTTTTTAGAAATAATAATTATCAAGCTGCATGTAGTTTTTAGTACCATTCAAGGTAGCCTCTAAAATTGAAATAGTTTGTAACTTATGGGTGAAAAAAACACTGTTAGACTTTCTAAAAGGTGTCACTTTCTCATCTAAAAAGCCTGGTATTGATGACGATGAGATAAATACTACCGAGTGGGAATAATTTTGAGACAAAAACTAATTTTTCCTTTGTATTTTTAATGGAGAATCTTCAAAGGCAATGAGAGGCTTTAAATATGAATATTAAGAGCTAAATTTTGCAGTCGTTTCAATGTATATTAAAAGATTTTTATGGTTGAAAATTTAAAAAAGCTTTTTTTAAACACCCTCGTAGGCACTCATAGCTGGACATTCAATTCCGCATCGAATCAATACCCACGTTTACGGCTATTTTTTCGTGCCAACAATTATTGTTATTCGAACGGAGACAAGCAAGCACCAAAGTTATAATCATGTGTCTGAAACGGAATATTACAATTCTGTCACGTCATCGAATCCACAATAATTCGTTTCTTTTTGCATCAATTATGATTCTTATATTCTTTGGTTTCGATTAACGAAACAAAGTCTCTAAGCACCATGACTAGGACGTACCAGACACACCTAGCTATATTTATTCATATTCGATTATAAAATTTGATTAAATTCAATCGATTAAAATCAGTTACGAAACAAAATTTTCCATTAATTCATCAATTTAAGTTCGCGTGTGAAATTCACGAATTAATGACCATCAATAATGTGCGCTCTAGTGGTTTATTCTCAGTCCACATTTCCAGGATAACAAATTACGAAAGTTATATACAATATACGAAGTTCGAGCACTGGTTTTGTTTTTCTTTCGAAAGTCTCTTATACTTCAATTTCTCTACTTGTATAATGACTCTATAGAGCAGAAACCTCGTATCCACCCACTTATGACTCTCATTTGCCCGCAGATGAAGCATCAAGAGCCTCGTGCCCAATATCCTCTTTGGACTTCCCCGAAAAGTAATATTGACTAAATGAGTTTTGTGTTGGTTTTTCTTATCTTTCCTCGGTACGCCTTTCTCCCCCCTTCTCTCCCTCCCTCTCTCTCTCTCTTTTATGCGAGCTTTTGTTTTTTTTTCTTTTTTTCGGCCGCGAATCCACGGAAACAGCTACTCGTCACCGTGCCCGGTCGTGAAACCTGGACGAAAAGTGCTACGGGGCTCCGAGAGGAAACGAATAAAGTTGGAAGCTCAAAAGAGTTCTCTTGAAAAGTATAGTAGCTAGTAGCACTGGGGGCCTTTATACTCGCTCTCATAGCCGATGTTGAATTGGGCTTACTCGAAAATCGATTTCCTGTCACATTTCATTTCAAACTCGAGAAAAAAAAAC
This sequence comes from Sussaba pulchella, assembly GCA_963971145.1. Taxonomy (NCBI): domain Eukaryota; kingdom Metazoa; phylum Arthropoda; class Insecta; order Hymenoptera; family Ichneumonidae; genus Sussaba; species Sussaba pulchella. The sequence continues at coordinate 5,788,225 of OZ020164.1, forward strand.
AAAAAAATCTTAGATCTATCATCACATCCACCTATCGCATTCAAACGATAGTCAAAATATTTATCTTGAAGATTCCGTACTGGGTTCTTTCGATGAATAAAACCCCATGGGCTTGTATGTCATTTTTGAATTGTTGAGGTTCTCATGGTCCAACGAAATAGAAGCCCACGGGTTTTTTTTCAACGGAAACAGGTTTATTTTGAGATAATATCTATTCGGTTACCGAAAGGTTTTTTAAATCTTAAATACCGCAGTTATAAAACAGTGCCAAAAATGATTTTTATTATGTTATAAATTATAAATATATCAGACATATCAGAGATAAATGGTAATTACAAGGCGAGAGCTATTGATATTAGTAATTCTTATTTTATAAAGATCAAAGAGCAATCCAATCTTAATTTAAATACAACCCAAAATGGGCCTGTATTCAGGCCGGCCTCTTTTCCAAAAAAACCCGGTACACAACAACCGACGGTAATTAAAAAATTATCCGTTCCAATGAATCATCGGTTCAACAAAGCATACAAATTTAGGTCCAGCATCGTACCATTTTAGTAACTTCGCTCTCTTCAATTAATAGCGTTAAAGTAGCAATAATCCGATGTCGGAATGGTATGAGGTGAATGATTAGAGGTGAGCGTACAGAAATCGATAATTTAATTCCTTGCCTAGCAACGCGCTACAGCGTGCAATCGTGCGTTAGTTTCCGAAACGTGAGAGTGTTCTCGCGGTGTCTGCATACACTGTTGCATCCCAATGCTACTAGAAACACGTGCGTGTATTCTACACACAACATCGGGCAGAGAGAATGGCGGCGGGAGCGGCGGTTATGCGAAAATTCCGTTGAGTATGTGAACGCGGACATATGTGGCCTGATCAGAGTTCGAATTAATTCCGCACGAACAAACCTATACCGAATGAAACAAAAGCGAAGGGGAGGATCAAACCATCCATAAGGGTTCTCCGGTGGTTATCGTTGCACTCGGTGCGTTCGAGGAGTCATCTGCAATTCATATCGACATGATTTAAAAGTCCAATTTATACGTCACGTTAGCGCATTTGATGTCACGACATTGTCCAACGTTGAAAGGAGTATACCGTCACGAATGAAACGATTCAAGCAAACATTTCCATTAAAGAGAGAGCAAACCACTAGAAAATGTTTGGACAAATCGGTTTTTATGTTCCTACATATTTCTAATTGTACATTTATCGAAAATGTTATCTGAAAGTTTCATAAAGATTTTGTAGCGTTGGATCGGTTAGAATGTATTGTCCTAATCGTTGCACTATATGTAACGTTTTGCAAGAAAAATTCTGCTCAGTTCAGTTTTTCAGATTTTCGGAGATATCGATAGAATCCGAGTCGATTAACAATGATTACCATGAGAATTAATTTTTTATCTGCTAAATTTAAATTCTTATGACGATGTCAGTTGAGGTATGGATCGTCTATCTCTACATTGTCCGTGTGGCCCGAGAATTCAGACGCGTTTATCCCGAAACAACTCATTTGATCAGGTTGACGGTGAACCAAAGAATCTGTGCATCCGATTGATATGATCGAGGTCTTATTTTGTTCAAATAGCCGTTAAAGGCCTTCAAAAACCTTCTAATTATGATAAAAAATGTTGAAGGTCCACCGCCAGTCACCATTTTATTTTTTTAGCTGCAAAAATTCTCCCAGGTAGACCTGCATCTATTGATATAAGAATTGGATTATTAATCAATTTTTTAATTTTGCACTCATATTTAAACTGGGTAGTAAATATTTCAGGGAAAAAATTGAATAACTTTTTTCAAAAATAATCGGAAAAAATACCTTTCTTTTTCAGCACGTTACAGTGTCTCACTCCCTCAAGGACAGTCCAGTCAAAGTAGTGCCTCAAAACGATACAGGTTCTTTAGACAATATTATTATGTCGTATTACTTATATAGCACGTATCCTCGATGCAGTGAGAAAATCTACAAAGCGGAATAATAATATTTTAACGGAATCGCGAGAAATTTAACCAGCAGAAAATGTCAACGGGAGTACCGAGAGCTGTGTGTGTAGTACGCCGGGCTTCGTACAATGCACGGAGTCACGAGAAAAGGAATAACGCGACGAAGATCGACGGATTCGAGGAAACAACAAGTAGGAGCGAGAGAGAGAAAGGGACAAAGTGATAGAGGTAGTGAAGAGAGAGAGAGAGGAGAAATCGCGACATCGAACTCTCTCGTCGACGTTTGGCCGTTGAATAGTCAGTCGCGCATCACCGGAGCCCGATCGCTAGTCGATATTTCTTCTTCCAAACGCGAATACTTATCCTCCTCGAGGACGATAGATCGCTCGTTGGGAAATTTAATTTTCAATTAAAACACATCGGTAAATCATCGATGAACCAATTTCGATCAAAAGTCGAATGAATTTTATTGATTCGAGCTCGGGCTCCGAAAATTGGTGTGTACCGATTAGCCGAGGCCGATTAGCTTGGAAAATGTTCGGTTTTAGGGTAACCGCAATTGTCGTGTTTTTTTTCGTAGCCGTAGTACATCAAATCGTTTCTCCGCAGATGATTCGTGAGTATTAATTTTATTTGTTTTTCGTTTGTCTGAAAAAGATAGGCATTGTGAGATGTAACTATTTTTATATCTCGGTTATTGCTCCGAATGAATGAGAATGGTCCTAACGCCTTTTGTGCTCTTTAAACATCATCGGAATATTATTGAGATGAAAACTAAACATTTTCATCATGAGATTTTGAAACTAGACATGTCAAGTTTAAAAATGTTTTTTTATTCACCTCAATACGACAATTTTTCGCGAAGTTACAGTGACGCAAAAATCACATTAAAAAATGGAAAAATGTTCTGCTTCTTCAATTTTTTTGATGAGTGTATATATATTAGACTGGTCCTCAGCAAGGGTCATTTTTTAATAAAAATAGAAACGCCCCCCACATAGTTCCGACAACAATTTAAACAAAATATTCGCGAAGTCCCTCCTCCCTATCTCAATATTAACCCGTGCATAAGTAATTCTATATTTTATGTCATGTAATAACATGCGATGCATATTGGATTAATTTATTGCAGCTAAAATATCAACAGAATAGAAGTTCGCCCAATATGCTTTTTTCATCAGTAAGATGTGGCCTTTTTACAAAAAAGAATTTCATCACCGAAAACAAAATAGCTGAAGTAATATGGTGGCCTGAAAATTGAAAATCATTAAAATTATGCTAAAAATTTGTTCTTAACTTTGCTGGGGTCATGGAATGGGAATTTGGGACTCAAAATATGATAGACACTTAAGTGCAACTCAAACGACAACGTAACATACCAAAAAAAAAATATTTACTCAAACAATTTTTATCTATGGTTTTTTGTGTTTGATTCTCGTGTAAGCTTTTGATTTATAAAAATTAGAGGAGAATCAGTATAAAATCAGAAAAAATGAGATACCCAATCAGTTCAGATATTATTGTAATTATATGTGTATATTGATATCGATTTATAATTAAGGAAAAAAACGTTATTGTTCTGCCAACAATCGTGACAGCGCCAGCTGCTCATGTGTGCACATTGGACCAGGATTGCGGACCGATTCCGAACGTGTTTTGCAACACAACAAGAAGTCGGTGCGATTGCAAAGATCATTACGTGCTGTCCAACGCGGATTTGTGCTTTTTACCGAGTAAGTGTCATTATGGAATAATCTTTGATAAGTGTTTTGGTCCTTGGCAGATGGATATTGATCAAAATCGGCTGTTTCGTTCATTCATTGATTTATTGATTTATTGATTTATTGATTTATTGATTTATTGATTTATTGATTTATTGATTTATTGATTTATTGATTTATTGATTTATTGATTTATTGATTTATTGATTTATTGATTTATTGATTTATTGATTTATTGATTTATTGATTTATTGATTTATTGATTTATTGATTTATTGATTTATTGATTTATTGATTTATTGATTTATTGATTTATTGATTTATTGATTTATTGATTTATTGATTTATTGATTTATTGATTTATTGATTTATTGATTTATTGATTTATTGATTTATTGATTTATTGATTTATTGATTTATTGATTTATTGATTTATTGATTTATTGATTTATTGATTTATTGATTTATTGATTTATTGATTTATTGATTTATTGATTTATTGATTTATTGATTTATTGATTTATTGATTTATTGATTTATTGATTTATTGATTTATTGATTTATTGATTTATTGATTTATTGATTTATTGATTTATTGATTTATTGATTTATTGATTTATTGATTTATTGATTTATTGATTTATTGATTTATTGATTTATTGATTTATTGATTTATTGATTTATTGATTTATTGATTTATTGATTTATTGATTTATTGATTTATTGATTTATTGATTTATTGATTTATTGATTTATTGATTTATTGATTTATTGATTTATTGATTTATTGATTTATTGATTTATTGATTTATTGATTTATTGATTTATTGATTTATTGATTTATTGATTTATTGATTTATTGATTTATTGATTTATTGATTTATTGATTTATTGATTTATTGATTTATTGATTTATTGATTTATTGATTTATTGATTTATTGATTTATTGATTTATTGATTTATTGATTTATTGATTTATTGATTTATTGATTTATTGATTTATTGATTTATTGATTTATTGATTTATTGATTTATTGATTTATTGATTTATTGATTTATTGATTTATTGATTTATTGATTTATTGATTTATTGATTTATTGATTTATTGATTTATTGATTTATTGATTTATTGATTTATTGATTTATTGATTTATTGATTTATTGATTTATTGATTTATTGATTTATTGATTTATTGATTTATTGATTTATTGATTTATTGATTTATTGATTTATTGATTTATTGATTTATTGATTTATTGATTTATTGATTTATTGATTTATTGATTTATTGATTTATTGATTTATTGATTTATTGATTTATTGATTTATTGATTTATTGATTTATTGATTTATTGATTTATTGATTTATTGATTTATTGATTTATTGATTTATTGATTTATTGATTTATTGATTTATTGATTTATTGATTTATTGATTTATTGATTTATTGATTTATTGATTTATTGATTTATTGATTTATTGATTTATTGATTTATTGATTTATTGATTTATTGATTTATTGATTTATTGATTTATTGATTTATTGATTTATTGATTTATTGATTTATTGATTTATTGATTTATTGATTTATTGATTTATTGATTTATATTTTTCTATAATTCTTTAGTATCAAAATCTGTGGGAGCTTCCTGCGTACAGGACGAACAATGCGCAATCTTGAACTGCACTTGTCGCAATAACCAATCCCTTCGCAGAGCAGGATTTCATTACGCCGGGAACAGTTGCTGGAAAACTGTCGGTAAGTTTCCTTTTCTTTTTATTTCGACGAAAACGACAAATTTTCGTAATTGAAATGGAATGATTTTATTTCCTAAAAAACTAATTGTCTCGTTTTAGAAATGGAAAAATCCTGCATGACGAGTCAGAAATGCTCGCACGTTTGGGGAGCTGTGTGCAACGATCGATCGATTTGCGCATGTGCCGATGATAGCGGACTGACCGAAGATGGAAGAAGATGTTTGCCGGTTGTGAAGACATCGATAGGAGAATGCGTCGAATCGATTGAATGCTCGAAAATATTGACCGGGGCTCAGTGCATCGAGAAGTCATGCATTTGCGGGGCCAACAGTCGTTTTGAACCGGCATTGAACGGTTGCGTGGTCACCAAACGTGAGAAGCCTTTGCAATATTGAATCATTCATCGATATTTTGACAATTACTGGCAGAATTCGGAAAATTAGATTTTCTGTTTCGTTGAGGGCACTTTGCGTAAAATTCAAGTCTTTTCGATAATAATCGACATTAAGAATGTTTTATTGGTTTTATTCTGAAATTTTTTGGAATTTCAAAGAATTTTGATTACATTTCGAATTTTCAAACTTATAATTCATTCATTTTGAATTTTAAATAGATTTTTTATTTTATATCAAATTTTTGATGCATTCATTTTCCATTTCAAACAAAAAATGTATTCATTTTTTATTTTAAATCTTACCAAATTTCTAAAAATAAACGATCAAACATTTCTTTGCATCGGCTATTCCATTACCATCGGGGAAATAATTCTTACGCTGAATTGACCTATTTAAAATTAATTTTTTTAATTCAAAACATTTTCCAAATCCACCATTGAGTATCGTAGAATTTTTTAAAGTCAAGGGAGTTTTTAAATTTTATCCAATTTGAAATGCAGAACTGGGAGAGAGTTGTTCCGTTAATTACGAGTGTCGCCACGAGATGGAAGACGACAAGTCCGCAGCTCCTCAGAGCTGCATCGAAAAGATTTGCACGTGTAACGAGAATTTCACAAAAAACGGAAACGAATGCGTGCGCTCAGATAAATTTTCGCCAGTGGAATCAGCGAGAGAGTAACTCGTGAAGAATCGACATAAGGAGACCAAACTAAAGTTTTCAAATCTCAGTACTTTTTCGTTGGAAGTGCAGGTAACACACGTACTTCCCCAAGTAAAGCGCTCGTGTGAAAAAAAAATAAGGTGTTATCGACGGTTGTCAATTCATTAAATTATCAAGTTATATATGGATTCGCAGATGCGGTCGATGATTTTTTTCAAGTATCTTACGGATAATACGGCCTTACTAATTTTTACACATAATGATTCAAACGAAAAATTTTCTTACCGATTTTTAGGAGATCCAGCCCCCTTAATTGCACTATCTGTTTTCAAGGTGACTGTTCGATACGACCGGTGAAAAAAAATTGAATCAACATGTCATCAAATATTCCACGTAAAATTGTCGATACATCATAAACGTGAACATCACAGCAGAATGCAAATTCCATTTACACTACTGGGTAAGATCCAGCGTCAGTGGATAGAGCCGCCTGTCTCGGCCTTGGTTACCATCGTCACTATCTACGATTCGGTGAAATTTCAGTAAGCGCACCGTCAGATGTACGGATTTATGTATGTACGGATTTGGCTTAGAGATTAGGTAACAGAGTCAGAGCCAAAACTCGCACTCCGTATTGCCTTGAAGTGTGTGCGGTGCGCGACACTGGTTTGCCAATGACGCTGTCGATGGAGTCCACAACGAAGCACGAGAACGCTTCGTAAGACTCGTCTATGTGTCGCATGTCATACGCGCGCAAGCAACCCGGTAAGTTCTGTTTGCGTTTGCGGCTCGCATTACTCGAAATGTCGAAGGACATCGTGTGTGACTCGAAATAGGGTAAAACCCGGCTCGCCGTCATAGCCGGTTACCAAGGCTCGCTTGCGTCAAAGCAACGGAGATGGAGTGGTAGCGGTAGGTTGCTGACATTAAACAAGCCAACTCCGGAGAGCTATCGCCTTTCGAACCCATCTCATGCGTGCATCAGATATCGGCACAACGTGTACCTTTTCCAAGAGGGCTGTATGTACTGCGTCTCGACTCGCTCCAAGACTCAAAGGGAAACGAAAAGCGAGCTGGCGGAGTGCTCTCTTCAGTCTACCGAATCAATAATTTACTAATCGATATTGACACCTGACGGAGTGAAGCTACCGTGTCGTCTTAGCAGACGTAAAAGCCTTTTACCTTCACTCCCCGAGTACTTGAAATTCGAGAGAAGATCTACGCTGTACTCGAGTGAAACTTCAGTGCTACCAAAGGATCCTGCGTAATATAAATACATCTATGTGCATACGTACCGTACAAAATCCTGGACCGTATATTTTAATTTGTCGAGCGAAAGAATCGGGTACCGGGCAAGTTGGAAGCACTCAACGTTTTAAGACTAAAAAAGACTCTGCCTTTTCGCAGGAGATTGGAAAACGTAGCTCTGAGAATTTCTTATCATACACTGAGAGCTTGGTTTAAAATGCTGTTTGCAAAAGAAATCATCATGGAAAAGTATGGAAAATAAAAACGCATTGACATTTTGACTTTATTTCCGAGAACGAATTATTCTCCATCCTGGTGTAGACTGATGAACGACGACGCTGGTCTCGCTACGCGTTGTCGATATAGTAATTTATCACAGCCCCTTGTCTCCGTATCCCCGAATAAAGCCTGAAATGCTTCATAACGTGGCGAAAATATATATCACAGGGACTTCATCTTCCCCCTGCTGTACATCGTCCTTCAGGAGGAACCTCACTTCGCGCAATCCATTCTGATTCGATGCAGGGGTATACTCAACGTGTTTGGCAAACAATACACGTGTCTCGACGTTGGGAGTTTTTTTATTTTTCTCGACAGAGTATAAACATCGGTTCGCGCGAGAGGAATAAAATTCCGCACGGGTAAACGGGCTGCGGGAGATGGGGCGGATGATCGAGATGAGGAGGTTGCGGTTATTATGTTACACGCCGCTACGCTATTTGTTCTCGTTACATACTAAACAATCTTTCCCGAGATTTTACGATAGCCCGGTGAAAACCCAGACGTGGGTTGAGCAGCAGCGTTCGATATTGCAACCGTATAGACACGTTTGTGCCCTCGGAGCTCGTAGTCCGTGGGGAGTAAGGCCCCCATCAAATATGACCTTGGTTTCGCACTCCGTTTCGTTGCACTCCCGCAACTTTGTCGGTTGCAGCGAAAAATCCGTGGCCGCTAGTTCGAGCTCCCTGTGATCAAGTGTAATCTCAACGACTGCTTATTTACACCCCGAGGCTCACGCGAGAGACTCCAGAATGAACGAGCCCGGTTTTTTTTTCGTGCCACCACAACGCCGAAGCAGCACCACCACCACCACCAGCAACGAGGTGTGCGTGAAGAGCGTGAAACAAGAGTCGAGGCCCACTGGACGGAATGCCTTCAACCCGCACATGCCAGTCGACGACGCCACCGCCGACGCCGTCGCCGAGGCCACCGTCTGGAAAAATGATAAACGCTGTTTACACACGCGAGAATCTCGTATGTACCCAACTTCGCCCCGGACGTTAGACCTTCATTATTGCCCGCAAATATTGTCTCCCTACTCGAGACACGTCCGGGAAAAGGGAACAATGCGTCGGACCCCATACGCGTGAAGTAGCGCTTTTGGCGCACATGCGTTTCCCTCGAAGCAAAGTAGTACGACCCCTGAGGCAGAAGCGCCAACGGAAGGCACCTCTCGGCCGAATGGGGCGTCCGCTACCTACGATGTATATCAGCAGTCAAGATTTGCGGAAAAAGAACCCTGCGCTACAGGACCCCTTTTACAATCTTCCGCAGGAGGATGCGAATTTTATTCTTCCCGCGGACTCGCTCATATTCGACGTATAAATTGTAATCTGCCGCGTGTTTGCGCTTCTCATTTCCGCTGGTCCTCATCAACCTTACGAAGCGTATTCATGTACCATTTTTGTTTTCTTGTATCGTATGGCAACAATAGCAAAAACAGCCCGAACAAAAAAAGACAACAATAATAACCAATGAAAAACAACAACAATCATGATAGTCATCATAATAACTCTAATTGGTAGTTGCCATAGAATTTAATTGACCGGCTGACACCTGTCTTCCCGAATTTTTCTGTGGTTTCGTTGAGCACCGTTCGCGCCGCGAGTCACGCCACGAGAAACTGTCCAAGGAAATAAATTTGAGTCACGGAATATACCGTGACACGTGAATCCTTAGAAACGATTCCTTCCGGACTCGTGCATGCGCAGTTCAACCGGTCTCTGGTGCCATGATGGTAGCGTTCGAAAGAAAAAGGAAATATTGCATACCACAGAGCTGTGTGTACCTTACACACGCTATCGCAGCAACGTAGGGCCGCGGTAGCAGGTAAACGGATAGGGTGAGCCTTACAGCGACGAACCTTTTGTGTGTTGGTTTCGTTCTGTTTTTTTCTTTCATCTCTTTCAAGCCAATTGGTATCCACATGGAAGTGACCAATCACCGATGTATGTCTGACAATCGTATACAATTTTTATTCCACTTTTCGTCGTCGTTGGAGTCAGGAACCAAGAACGGCAGGGTGCTAAGGGCATCGACTATGGGGCATATATATGTATACATGGGCATCATGAAATAGCAATGATCGGCCGGCAGTGCCCGCTCGGGTTGGGGGAGATGAACGTGGCGTGGCGCGGCTGGTGTTCAGATCACAAGCTTCGCATCACGCTAACAAGCCTCGAAGCTCTCGTGCGCGCGAACCGCCGACCGCCCATTCCCCCCGTAGCCAACACCAGAGAGCCCATGACCGTCGGTTTCGCATGGGGTCTGGCTTCTCTCATCTTTCGGATCTCATCCCGACACCGACACCACGCAACTTGTTCTCTTCCCTTGGCCCGTCTTCGCCACTCACACTCCATCGCGGATCTGCGTGTGTACGGTTGTATCCAATCGACTATGGTTACTTGCCGTGGCATCCTTCGCCGGCCGAGATAAATGGCGAGTTCGCTTGACGCTCCTCAACACGATTCCCCATCAACGATATCGCGCGGTCGGTCCTGCCAACGCGTCAGTGTTTAATATCACGTGACAAGAATCTTCAAGGTGAAAGTCGCGTGATGGGACGCGCCACGGTGTTCCTTCAATACCAATTGGTATTTGGGCACGGTAAGCCCTGTCCCATATCTCGGAGCATCACTTTGATCTACGGGCTTGCACGAAATTGCCCAAATCGTCCATCATGCTGGTAATATTTGATCACATAGGCTATTTGGTATGTTCTTATCTTTTTATTCTATCGAATAGATATATTGCATGAGGTCCGGGTTATATATAAATTTTAGTTATAATAAATCCTGATAATGAAAACATTACCTACCTACTATAACGATTCGCAAAGTTATAAAGTGCGGGTGCTTATTGAGATATAACTTTTTTTTTATATCGCGAATTTTATTAGACGATTGATTACTTACCTTGACTTTGGAGTACCAGAGTAAACGGCGGCTGTACGCCACGAATCTCAGCCCCGTGTCACTATAGATTTCGTGTTTATACTTGAAGGATGGACCGCTTCTGGCCCGTCTGATGACCGGGACAAGAAAGAGCTTTGACATTCCGACAGCGGGTTCGTTCGGTCAACTTGCTGTACCATATATTCTACAAAATTACGCTCCAAGTCAAATCAATGTGACGCAAACCTTCTCTAACTGTTCAGGCGGGTTATTGGTTCGATTGAAATTCGCTCGATATAATACTGACGTTGATCCTAAAGATGTTGTTGCAATCCAAAATTATCTCAAAATGAAAAAATGTCAAATTCAAACATCTCAATCACGTTCTGCTCAAATTGAAAAAATAATCCTACCGCCATTCCTCATTTTTGTCAAATTGCCATGATACGTCAGTCGCGTGTACACTCGCAAGTCGATCGCAGTGGAGACGCAAACCAAAAACAGATGCTACCTCATGTTCTCACGATCCAAACTTCTAGAATAGCGCGACTCCGGTCGCGGTCCACGTTCTCGTCGATTTCCGTAACTGTGTTTTCACCGGGCGCGGTAACTACCGCAGTTAAAACTTTGCCTGACGCGGCAAAGTAGACCGGGTGGGCGGGATACGTACTCGCGAACCGGTGCAACCGCGCGGTGTAACTTTCGCTTTAAAAACGATTGCCCGTAACAGACAACATTTATTCGTGACACCAGAATAGTTATTGTCTTGTTCGGATTAGATACTCGGGTTAACTTCTACTGGTCGCAAGAAAAAGGTTGTTTCCCCAGCGGTAATCAAATTCTCGTGACGTTGACTCACCGTAGTCCATACGTCAAGCTCCGTGTTAGGATTAGACTCTAGCCATGTTGGCTCTACGGTTGGGGTATTATTTAGACGGATGGAGACGACGTTTCGATGCTATGGTTAACACACAATGAACAATAATGGGTCGTCTCGAAGGGTAGTGAAGTACAGTCATGGCATTTCGCGTGCCGATTGATGAGGCGACGGACTGCGCAAGCAAGAAAGGGGCAGCATAATGCGACGAAGACTGGGCGTGCAAGCTTTACACCGCCGTCGTGTTCCTTATACTGGATACAATTTACCACGGTGCGGGAAAGGAAGCACGAGAGAGAGGAAGAGAGGAAGAGAGGGAGAATGGTGAGGGGACAAAGAGGGTTTTGGTGAACAACGTAGCAAGCACGCCAACCGACTCGAAGGAAGACAATGCCCAAAGCTGTTTCCAGTCTAATTCCAAGGAAAGGGGTTGCAGCCAAGGAAGTTACCGGCGTAAGCTTGATGTCGCTGCTTTCACTCGCTTACTGGCCTCGCTGACACGTGTCCGCGTCAGGCTCGAACTATGTGTCTCACCTTATGGGGATATGATGTAAATTCGGTGCAATTGAAAATTCAGAGGGTCTGATTGCGTCCCCGCTGACATGCGGGATTGCTTTACTAACCTCCCGAGTGGGACTTCGTGTCGTGTCACCACCTAACATCATTCCTTCGATTTATTCCACATTCGATTCGATTTCATTCCATTCGGATGGGTTCCCCGAAGGAACGTTGATCGCACTAGCGACTCAATATTAATTTCGCTTTGTCATATTGGTATTTATGAAAGATGTTATTGGCCGAATGCGAATAACGGGAGAACTTGCATGAGTGATGCCCCACCTCGCCTAGGGTATGATCGGATTTTCAGTGATGCGGACGGAATAATTGCGGAATGGGGAATTAGCGGGCATTGAGCTTCAAACAAGAGTCGGCTAATTGTCGTGGCTAATGAATTAATTAATAGGATGAGAGTGTTCCGCAATGAGGAACAAAGGGGTGTAAGCGTGATTATGAGCGCCCACGCGTAACTCAGTCACCAATTGAATCGTTGGGAATTTCGTTTGGAAATTCATCAAGACCAATTCACGCTCATTGATGATTCATTATTCAATGTGCGCTATTGCGACGTGAAGAAAACTCGCAAAATATCGTTCAATCGTTCGTGGGTTGAGTTTCAATTCGCTTGCGACGCATTTCATTATTACCCATTCCCGTAGTCTTTGCCGCGCGACCGTGATTTTTTGCCTCCCGACATTACCACGCAAGCTGCAGCGGTTTTAATTCGTTCAGAATTCCGGGATATTTTAATTAACTATCAAGCCCCGCACGAATTCACCGCTGCTGGAAACTCGAGCTCGAACGAAGAGCCTTTGAACGCCTCGACCGGGGTACGTTTCATTGGCAGTGTCGAAATGTAAACCCGGCGTGTATTAAAATATGAAAAAAGATTTGAAAAAAAAAACATTCAGTCGCCCGGCATACAACTGACATCTGCCAGTTCAACTATTACGCCAAACCGGCTAATTACGGGATGCCGTCGCAATTGAATAGCTGCATCATGGCCCAGTTAATGAAATTTTTTTCAAAAGTATTTTACTGGTGAAAGACCTCGTCGCATTTCGTTGATATTTCAACGAAAAACATTTCGTTAACGAGTAGAATCACATGAAAGAGAGGCTTCTATCGAATTTTATTTTTTTAAATTCCGTTTTTATGGACATAAGGACATTTCGGCGAATGTTTTTTCTTAAGTGATGGGTTAATTAACATAATCTATAATGTTGGAAATTCTATCTTTTGACGGGCTATTGTCGATCGTGTGCACATTCTTTAAGCAACTACAACTCCGAATCGATGTAGTGAGTTAAAGATATGAACGATATGAAGATAGTCACTTATTATGATTCATTACGTTTTTCATGAAAATTTATAGCCGTATTCTTGCGCTTCTTCTTCGATAAAAATCGATCTTGCGATAAAAATGACAGTTATCATCAATAATACTTGCTAACATTTATTACTGATTATTCTATCCGTAAAATAACATGAATATGTATACAATGTTTACAATTTTTTTTCAAAAGTAATGGTAATAGCTGCCGTTTTATTTCTCGTGGTATCCAAAATATTATAATTGACGCGTCCCGTAAGCTTGGAGTATAAATAGAAGTATGAAATTAAATTTGGAATTTTATTAAAAAATACTCTCCGGCATTGCAATAGAAACATCCCTCTCGTGTAGCACTGCATAGGGGTAACACTCTGTATCCACCTATTAACCCTTTCAGTGCAACGCGAAAACGGGTGCCTGTGCGAAGATAACCGGAGGAATTTGACGAATTTACTAGGGCTTGGAAAAATGCTCATAACAACCAAACTAAAAATGATATTTAAGAAATTCAGAATCCAGCGTATTGTGGAAAAAAGGGAGAATAATTTCATATCAATTATACTTCAATAGGTACTTATTTGAATACAGAACTCTTGCGATGCGTATAAAAGGTGCCAACGCTTGCGCAACGATATATCGTCGTTGGCACTTTTCGCAAGTGTAGCCAACAACGATATATCGTCGTTCGGTACTAAAAGTGTTAACGTTTGCGTGGCAGAATAGTAACGTCTATTTGAAATGAAGTTAGCTCAGCTGTTAGTTATTCATTAAAAATGTTGATTCCATAGAATGAAAGCTAAAAATATGCCATTCGAAACAAAGTTTAGTTATGAAGATGACGCCCTACAGATGTCGTTCATGTTCCATAATGCATTTTTGTAGCCATTCCTCGGAAGTGCGCAGTTTTGTTGGTATTGCCTTGGTTTCTCTTGAAATTGCTTGTTTCAGCTCCGGTAGATTCTAGGGTTTGTCAACGTAGGCGCCAGACTTAAAGGATCCCCATGGAAAAATTTACATCGTTGAGATCTGGGGAGCGAGGGGTCATGGCCCCCAAACACGGAATTTCGTGCTTCGATGACATGTCATGGCTCCCTCGTGCCTCAAATTTTAATTTCCTCGAAATTAACATTTTTTTATTGAGTATTTAATGCCAAATTGTGAGGCCGATAGCAGTTTTTTAAATTTTAATAATCGTTGAATGATGATTAAAGAGCAATAAACGTGTTCCTCCAACTCTTGTTGAAGTTTGATCAATCGGACAAGAGAAACGGATGGACAGATCAATTCCAAATTTTACAGGGTTGTTGGAGTCACATTTAGCTGAAAAACTCGGTGAACATTCGTACTTTCAGCAATCTTTGCAAACTTACGATGGGCTTTCTAAACAGCTATGAAAAGTGATTTTTTGAACATCAAATGAAAAAAAATGTTTCTTTATTCAGAGGCCGATATCTCGGCGAAAAATTTTCGTACCGAAAAGAACCAAATTGGAGCTAAAAAATCGTGATAAATGAGGACACCATTGATAGATTCCGGAATATTTTTCTCCGCGATTTTTTGTTGGATTGCGCCATGGGTGACGCAGAAAAAATATTTCATTACAAGGTTTCAAGAGTATACATGTCAGGCTTCGAAATGCTTTCTCTTTCGTCTCAATACGAACATTCTTCACGGAGTTGAAGTCTTTAAAAAATCACTTGAAAAATTGAAAAAAAATTTGCTCTCCAATTTTTCCCGGAGTGCGTTCGCGATCATCAAAAAATCTTGTCAGGTATCGTCGATTCCATGAGCACTGGCTCTGGCATGCTTGCACCGCATGATTAGATCACGTTCGATCGTAGGATCTTGGAGAGACGATAACCCAAAATGCCCGAACACGGAGGAGAATGAAGTAGGTGCAAAAAGAAAAATGTGGAAAGAGAGTGCATGCATTATCATTCAAAATCGGCAAGGCGTGAACCCACACGTCGAAGTCTTCCAAACGTTTGATAACGGCAGAAATTTCCCAACGGCATTATTCATCAAAATCCTTATCTCACGCTCGCACGATTTCGATTCCAACACACGCCACATACACATCTCCTCTCTCTCTCTCTCTCTCTCTCTCTCTCTCTCTCTCTCTCTCTCTCTCTCTCTTCTCTCTCTTTCTCTCTCTCTCTCTCTCTCTCTCTTCTACCCCCAGCGAGCTCACGCTCTCCCCCAGATGTGAAGTTGGGCTAACAATGTTGCGAGAGGATTACGAAACACGAGCTGGAAGTTAATTCAATCTTTCAAGAAAATCTTTCACGACGTGGTGTCGGGTTCGGAAATACGTTCTATATATGTATAGATATACATATATGGATGGTACACAGCGAGGCGCGGTGCAAAAGAGATCCGGAAGATCGGGAAATTGAAAAACCCCCGAGAGGATGGCGAAAGCTGCACATAAATTGGCAAAAGCCTCGTTCGAGGCAATAATTAAGGCACGGCAGAGTGGAGCTTTTCCTTAACCGACGGTGCGGTATACCTTTGCCACCTGGCACCATTCACCGCACAATTTATGTTACCGCAACCGTGCTCTCACCAATAAACCTCGTTAACAATTTTCTAAGAATGGATAAAGTAGCGCATACTGGGTAAACTATGTATTGGTATACGTGTGCGCAAAACTCGTCAGCCGTCTGTCCTGGCGAAGCAAGAAATACCTGACCGAGATTGGTTAAAGTAATAAAATAACCGAACCGAGAAATTTGAGCTAGTGAATTCCGAGTACGTTGTCAAACATATCTAAATTTTTGTCTCTTAAAACTCCTCTTATGCTTCCATTAGCTTGCGTATTATAATCGTTAAGGCTCATCCAACCCCCTCTGAGTGTGTATTTTTTAACCGTCAAATATCTTCCAATCAACGGAAGAATTGCTATAAGAACATTTCTAGCTGGCATTCAATGAAATCGGTAAATAATTCTTTTTGTAAATTTGTAAATCTGTAAATCCTGCGGCCTGGCAGCCATTGACCCAAGCCATGCCAAGTTACGAACTTGTAAAAACTAAAATTAATCGTCAAATTATAAGAAAAAGAAAACGTTCTCCTCTATACTTAGCTTATGTCGAATTTTCGACCAATTGTTTTCGTGTACCGTACTCAAGTTACAAAACCCCACGTGTGCTCATATCGAATACACATATATTTTAGATCGCGCCTGCTGTTGGTGTTACCGTCGAAGTTTTGAAACTGAGAATTTCACCAAACTTCGACAATGAACAATTCGAGTATTAGACGAGTCTGAGTGTGAGAGAAGTGAGCGAGCAATCGTGATGCTTGAACTTGGCAAATTATTAACAATCACGCAGGTGTTTGGGCGCCCTGCGAGATTTGCTAACAAGGCGGCCCCTCTTCGAGGTGCGGACTTGAGGCATATAATTATACGCCTGCCAGCCAGCCAGACTGCCTCGTTGCCTGCCTATACGCATGCACGTTTCGATATGTGCTCTTGCATACCGGGTGGTCAATTGTTATCACTGATGTTTCACCATTCAAACATATTTTATCGACAAATGCGACTTAAATTATTAGATTCAATAACACTGTTGCGATTTAATCGTTCATGAATGAATCTCGACCGAAACGGAAATCTGTTCTTGTCAGATTTTTATCAGGTTCTTAGCCGACTGGAAACGCGCTAGCGTTAGAAGTTTGATTAGTCAACAAAACTAAGGGATGTTACAGCATTTTAATACCGTTCAGATTTTTGCGTTAATAAGTTCATAATATAGTTATGAAGGAACAAAATGCTATTGCGGATTTCTCAAAAGCGTGCTGAACTTGTTTTCCTAACAACCGTTCAACGTTCAATCATTTGTAATAATAATTTTTCAATTTTCGATACACCGTTCGAACGCATCAACTGATAATCTTTCGTTTATAATGGAAATAACATTTTGTTCTTCATACCGCAAGTATTCTTTTGCTTATTAAACGAGCACGTGCTCGTGGATTAACTTCATGACCTCGCCCCTCTGTTGCAATATAATCATCCCACTCCATGAAAAAAAATAGATAAATATGGAAAATAAACTCGAAACACGACACGATATCTCGGATGCGAAGGATGGTGAGGTGAAGAGCTGTGATTCAATCGACTTGCGGCGAGTATCGGGTCACATGTGGGGCAATCTTGTTAAGAATAAAGGATGCTTTAAAGAAAAAACGAAAATAAGAAGCGCCCAGAGCATCTATAAAAATAAATTAGACGAGGTCTATGGTGCCTGGTTGCTGTTTGAATGTTTACGCGGGCTGCTGGTAGCCGCATATCCCACGTAATCTTCTCACCCAGTATAGTCTCTTTGGTACACGAGCGTCCGGTCGGCGTTGCGGCGTGAAACCGGTGGGTATGATTACCCACTTGGAGTTAACGATCTTCGTAGCCCCATGCCGGACGCTTCGCCCAGGTATACGCGAAAAGAAAACCGCAAGAAAACCATAAGAACCGAGTGGAAGTCAGCATTCGGCGATTATATTCGCCTCGAGCGGCTTTGTCTGCAATCGTGTTTCGTCGAGTGGTACTTTTGCTGGTGGTGCTGTTACAAAAGCCTGCGTATAACCCGCGGTACACCTATATTACACTGTACAATCTATCCTCTACAGTAAAATAAGGAAGATGGCAAACCGGGTTCGGTGTTCCGCCACGTAATGTCCGGCTTTTGGGAATGACTTCGCCGAATTACGACCCATACCATGTGCAAATTTTGTTTGTGTCTTTGTTCGGGTTGGAAATCGTTTCAGCGACCATCCCAGCTTATAGGAATTATAACGTGCGTGCCGTGTGTAGATGGGATGAGAACTCCATAACAACCCTAATATTTTCCGAAATAGTATTTTAGTTTTTTTGTTTGTTCAATGATGCTGAATTTTTTATTAGACCAACATTTTCGATGGCCCACCAGTGATATCGTCGTGGAACACTTGAATCTCATGTACAATTAGCCGAATTGATATTTTTTCGGTTTAAAGGCTGATAATTAACTGCTCCGGTTGGATTTAATTTGGTTCGTATTGTTAAATATTCCAACAATTCTTATCAAGGGGAAAATTGATGCACTTAAAACTTTCTCCATCCAATTGTTTGAGGAACCAGACAGTTTAGTGGGCCTGCTCAAAGTATTTATCTTATTCTTTGAGGATGTAACTCCACGTGAGGAAAAGTAACCTTGAGGAAGCAGAAGGAAAGTAGTCGCAGCTCTTCTCGGCATCGGTCGATGAAAGGGAAAATTGGCTAGAGATCGGTTATCAATGGCAGTATGATTAAATACTTATATCGTTGAATAATACTATGATTGAGAAGTAACCAAATAACATATGAAAGTGGTTGTTACTCCGGCATATAACAGATTTAAATTTAAGAAAATAATAATTATTCGATGTTTGCTATGTTTGTAGAGAACAAGTGCTTTATTAAACTAACCTATCGTTCCGGGCCGTAAAAGTTTGACGTTCCTTGACAGGAACGTGAATTATGATACAATCTCATACATAAGAATCGCTTTGTAATGTAGTGCTAGATCGTGCCCGAGAACTGCTGGTTTTGACCTCGGTACGGAGTAAAAAGTAACACGCCTCCGGACATAATAGAAAGTCCAATAAATTTCTATCTTTAAGTGATTGTCAGTTATAACAATTTACAAAATTAGTACAATACCCGATCAACGAAATGCCATGGATATAGTAAATATATTCAGTCAATCAAATAAGATATATGAGTTTTTGGGAAAAACGTTACAACTCGTCCCGGTCTTTCCTACAACCCAATTTGTCTTATTACCATGATCCCAAATATTTGCGGCCATTGGTTGCCGGGAAATCTTTTTAGCTTGACAAATCCGATAGGTCGAGTGCATCGCTTATCGCTTTTTACAGTGAAATATATTTTCTAAGTATACAATCGTGCTAATATAGTGTTCAGCGAGGTTCGAGTACGTCTAATAGGTAATATAGGCAATGGAGCCTCAGCACGAGCTTCAAAGGAGCTCGTGCGATTGTCCGGGCACGTGACAAACGGGTGGTATTTGAGGGGAAATCACCTCAATACAGTTACGTATGTGGGCTTTGATGAAGCCAATCAAACGTTTGTTTTAGTTCCCTTCTATTCCTAATGACTAATTATCGTAACATGCTAGTCACCAGAATCGTGTTGACATCGCATGAAATGATACAATTTCCAGTCCGATTCACTCGATAATACATCTGTGGCTTCGAGGCAAAACCGAATAAGTCCATAAAATAAGTTTTCGAAAAATGATGATTTTTGAAAAATTTGAAAAATAATAATTATCAGGTTACACTTTGGTTTCGCTAAAATCAGAAATACCCGTATTTCTGATTACGGAATTTACGGTACCCAGAAATGTCTGATCTCCATCACGAAATTCATACAGTAGCTTCAGAATAATCATGGAAAGATTACAAAAAATTAGAACCAAGAAAAAAAAATTCTTTGCGAGATATGATTTTTTTTTGCCTCAAATCATAAGAAAACATTTTTGATACTGAGGTCTCATAATTTTACCTGAAAGTACGGGAAAATTCCGATTCAAAACACTCGTGATAACATCAATTTAATTCAGAAATGAAGACTCACCACGCCTCGAAACTTCCAAAGTAGTAAAAATACCGATTACAGGAGTATGATGAGGAGTAAACCTAGAGGCCTAAGGTTTGAAGTCAACCACTATTTCGAGTCATACTCCAACTCCTTTCAATTTCGGGGGAATAAAAAAACATAGGCTGAAAAAGGGGTTCTTCTGTTCGTATGGAATACCCCATAGAGAAAAATCAACACACGATCGACATCACACAAAAATCACTCGTACGCACAATTCACAAATTACAAAAACCTCGCCGTTACTTACACAATAATTCATACAACACACACAATAATACGCAATTATAAAATTATACGGTTCAAGGAATGGATATTATTACAATGACAATAACCACCGGGAGAGACCGGTCATGGGTAACCGACTGGCTCGATTTTCCTATCGCTGCCCCGGCCCTCGTCTTAGGTTCTCGCGGGGACGTGATATTGATTGGTCAATCATAATTCTGATTTTAGCCACTGGCCGATATAGTTTGTCGACCGAGCGTCTGGATGCTGACGATGGTCGCGACCCGCCTTAGGGCCGAGTCAGACAATTAATACATTGTCAAATAACTAAATTTGATTTTACCGATGAAGAAAGTTTCATGGAAACTTGCAAAAAAAACTTCATCATGAGTTCTGTTCGTTTTTTACAGAAAAACGGCGAACTAGTTCAGTTTTTCCGAAAAAATGAACTAATATAGTAAGGTTAATCTCGTTTATTTGTTCTGTAGACAAATTACAAGAATCTGAATCAATCTAATTTGTTGAAAAAAATTGACCTCTTTGGTCTTGTCTCCAAACCGCAGATACTTAATCTATGAATGTCTTAGTTGCCGATGCTTAGACAAGAAAATAAATAGATTATATGTACCCGGGTGCTCTACAAATAGTCTCCGACCATTTAAATCCGATTCCCATCGGCCTCACGCCCGCGTAAAGTGCACATTACCGCGACGTTTTAATTGGTTTAATCGAAGAGAAAAGACCCCCTCTCCCGTCGTTCGCATATCGATTACGGATTGCTACCTATTGGCGCGTAGAAACGTCGGCGAGGGAACAAAAGGAGATTCGTCAATTATAATCGAAACTCGATTACCGATGGGAGAGTGAACTTTCTTGGCGAAGCCACTTATCAACTTTAGTGATTACTCAATTATCTCCATAACTTCGTTGCTTCATTGCTTCGTTGGCGCCGATACAATATAAATAATTAAATTCGTCGCGCGATGGATGGGAAAAAACGAATTTATTTTCGGTATTCCGGATCCACAAATGACCTGTCATAACGATTATTTGTGCTTCAATGTCACTAGTTATCCACTGTTTGGGTGTACAGTAACGAAATTGTAAAAAAAAATTTCTTTAAAATATATATGAGAGATTCCACCAATTATAGTACCGGTTTTGGGCGTCGATATCAGCGATCTTTTTTTAACTTTAAGAAATCAACGCTGATTTTTTTTTAGATTTTTCCCTTGGTTATTTTCGCTGTAAAATTGTATGGGTAGTTCTGTGAATTTTTTATGTTTTTTTTTTCATTAATTTCTCAATGTGTTTTGATTAAAAATAAAAAATTAGACTCGGCCACGTTTGCTATACGAAAAAAGCTCGGCTTTTCGAAAAAAAATAGATAAACATTTTTGGACCTCAAAAAATTACTTAAAATCGCATTTAAAATATAAAAGTCGATTTTTCGCCAATGTATAATTTCAAAAAATATTGAAAGTATTTTTTTCAAAAAGCTGAGAAAATTTTGCGTAATATATATGTAGAAATCAAGTTGGGGTCTCTATAATAACTCGTTGAATCACCAAATGTATGACAAAACAACTAAAAGCGCAATTTATATTTTTTCAATCAAAACACATTAAGTGGCGTAGCTCGGTGTACAGCGTGAAGATGGTTTTCGGCCGAATGAGATTCTGAACTTCGAGACCAACCCACATTAAGAAATTAACGAAAAAAAACCCCATGCAATTACTGTGAAAATAACCAAGTGAAAAATCTAAAAAAAATGCAGAGTTCATTTCTTAATAGGGGTTTCCATTTCTCAAAGTTACAAAAATTTCGCTTATATCGACGCCCAAAACCGGTACTCGAATTGGTGGAATCTCTCATATATTTATTTAAAACAAAAAAATAAACACGCACGAGTCAATGCGCGTGGTACGCATCCGCGAGAATGCGTTTTCCCCGTTTGTCCTTGATATCCTGTACCGAACTGCTAGACCGAACGATTTTAATTATTATTATCGACGCTCTGTGTACGGTTGCGCGCCCACGCCAATTCCGCTATGATGTCGGGGTTGGGAAAAAATGAATTAGTTAAAAAAGATTGAAATAAAAATGAAAGAAAAAACATTGGGCGAGCAACGCCAGAACGGCGCGTCGCGCCGTGCGTTCGATCGCGCGGAAGCGAATAGAGAGTGAAAAAAAGAATGCCAGCAGTTATCGAGGCGCGTGACGGACGTGTGGTACGTTACGCGTACGTATCCAAACATTTTTTTCTTTTTTTGTTTGTTGCGAAATCGATGGAAGTGCGCTACTCTTGAATTATGGAACTGGAAAACCAGGGCCTGTACGTTCACGATTACCGAGCCCGGTATGGATTCTAGTTCGATGAACGTTAATTCAATCGAGACCCAAAGTAATTCAGGTTGAGATGATTTACTAACATTATTTTCAGTAGAACGAGTGAAGTTAAGGAATGCCAGTCTCGTTCGCTGGAGTTTTTGTGGTTATACGTTTTGCTTCCTCATAGAGAATGCTTTGTGTCTGAGAAACTTATATTGGGATTTTGATGTTAATAAGCTCAAAATGTCCGAAAACATAGAGAAATAACATTTGGAGAAATTCTCCGGATGTACGTGTGTGTAAGGAACGACCCTCCAAAATTCGAACGTCTATAACACGGGAACAGTTTGAGCTACAGTGCTCAAATTTTACAAAGCTATGGTGCCTTGAAATCTTCACATTATCTGTAATTTTTGCAACAATCGACGCAGGCGCTCGAATTTGACAACATTTCGAACTTTTCAAAAAAATTTATGTACGCAAATTTTGAGATATTCCTCTAAATAACTCTTTACATATAGAATTATGCATACGCATGTTTGGTATCGCGTTTAAGCCGAATCCGTCGAGAAGTTCGGATTTTATGATATCTTAAATTTTCCGAATAATCAACTTTGTCGTTCTATCAATTGTTAACTTCAACCAATCAAACCCCTAATTCCATATAGATATGTAATATCATTGATATATGATGCAGATCAAAGTTGGCGGAGATCGACCGAACAAATCTAATTTTAGAGCAATTAGAAATGTATAAATTCCGACCTCTGAAATTCAAAAAATACTTGACGTAACATGTTGAAATTTATAAACGTGCGTAAGCTACTTTTATCTTCATTTTTTACTTTTCGTTTCTCAATGTGGTAAATATTGACCCCCGCGTTAAGATGATAGAAACAAGCTGCCGGTTGAAACTTGCAATTTGCTTCCTCCGAATCGTAAATAGTCAACGAAGATTCCTTTATGAGAAAGCCAGAAAAGAGATGCTCCCTCATAGCTCGCTCATTCCTGATCCCTTATAAAGCAATTTTCGTTAACTACCTACAATCCAGAGGAAGCAAATTACTAGTTTCAACTTGTTTTATTTGCAACTATTAGGCCTTTTTTTGGATTTTAGTTCTTGGGAATCATTTTTAAACAATGTCTGGTAAGCAGCGAAATAATAATCACCGGGGTCCCTTAAAAACACCGCGCTGTGCGTCAATAAAGTCCAGTACGGATGGATCAGACGTATATAACTCAACATAAAATTTAGCCTACACACAAAAATGTAGATAATACAAAAAACAAAGATATAGATCAAATAAAGTTTCATACTGCCGAGGTTCATAGATGCATTTCTGCAGGCAGTCAATCGAAAACTGAGATATTTGTGGAAATATCGTCTATCCGCGTTGAATACAGGACATCATACCCTCTTGTATACGCTTAAGAAGACCAGAGAACAAGAGACCGAACTCCTATTCAAACCTCATACTTGATGTACCGGTCGTCTATTGCCGCTGCTAACTCACGAGAGGATGCGTAATGGGTTAATGCTCATTCTGACCATTTTCCGAGCTGCCACCAGCTCTACACCCAGCTTTAGGACTGCAAGCCGTTTTCGGAGATTAGAATCACCATCGGGATATTTATTCTGGCAATCGATGATGCAACAAACTTTTGACATAGTTTTCACTTCTTTCTCTTTCACGAAAACACAAATAAACGACTATTGAGAATTTTTAGAGGCCACGTAGCGGAGAGATTTTGAAGGATGACTTTTGAATTAGCTGAGTAGACGCGCACTACCGCAATGCGCATACACTTATGGGCTAGAAGCGACACTGTCTAGCTGCCTCATATAGGCCCGCCTTTGCTATTTCATTTTGGTTTCTTGTTTTCTTGTTTCTAGTCTTCATGCACACGCTATTCATCCATTGAAATATTTTCTTAATCGTATCAAACTTAAGAAGAAGCGGAAGTAGCACCCAAGATTGCTCTTCAAGCTCTGAATACGTCATGAGCATCGCCGCACTCGGTCTTCTTGCAAAATGGAATTTTCTTCGAAATAAGAGGCAGGATCGAGCTTTATCTTTAAAAGAGTTCGAAGCTTGCATATACATACATACCGTTTCGCAACGTGTCTCCGGTACTTTCACATCAGCGAGCTTTTGCCGAGCGAAGAAGAGAAGCTTCGCGAGTAGAATTCCTCGTGGACCCTAAATGGGGAAACTTAAACAGGCTGGGACTCTTCGCGGGCTTGCCTGGGATCTTGATGGCTGCGTGCTCGCACTCTCGGAGTTTCGGAGCATGAAATTTTCAACGAAGCTAACCTACTCATCGATAAAAGGATAGAGCTACCCTCCTTGTCGTCGAGATCGTTGAGAGCCGAGTCGGGGTGCATTGCCGCTTTCAACGTCCGGAGCAACGCTGTGCGAGTAAAGCTTACATTTTCTCACACAAAGCTTTTCTAATATCTTATTCAAATATGGCCGTCGTGTCTCGAGGCGCAACGTTTTCCGAAGCAACATAAGCATGTAACGATCCCAAGTGGGGGCCCTTGGGGTAGGTTAGTTCGATCGGAAAATACACAAACCCGAAGGCGCTTTTCTGCCTCCGGAACCCCGCACCTGTTTCTCGAACGCCAACTTCTTCGCCTTGCTGCCTCCCCGCCCCGACAACCCGCGTCTCGTTCCGCGCACTGATCTTCTGTCTCTGCATCGATGGAAGTAAATATTATCGTATCGGTTAATGGTTATTCTTACTGCTAGTTTTCCGGTAAAGTGGCTACCGTACACAGCCAGCGAGTCAAGCTGGCTGCATTTCGCTGTTCCAACATTTATGTTTCAACATCTATTTCTGATAGATATAAGCAGAAGTGGGTGCCGGTAAGTATAATCAAGTTACTTGTCTGCCGAACGCTTCCTATGAATATTCGAAATTTTGCTACTGATTATGCAGAAAGTGGACCCAACTTCGATTCTCGCGGGATTGAAATGTGTTATATACGATAGTCTCCGAGTTATGTCGTATCTATGGATGTTTGGCGCGGAAAACGAGTTCTCGTATGGTTACGCGGGGTTGAAAATCACTGACGTGACTCAGAGCGGAAGGCGTAACGGATTATGAAATTCAATAGTTTGGCTTTGTTTACATTGTGTGTTCGATATTCTGGCTGGTTATTCGTGAACAGCATGTGTATCCTAGTTGCAAACCATCCCCCGTCCTCCATTTGTTCGTGACGACAAATTTTTTCAATGAGCCTTAAACATTACGGAAAATAGGGTTAAAACTAAGGTTAGACAGGGTTAGGAGTGAATAGCTAGGGTTAGGTTAAGAGCTAGGGATGGGTTAGTGAAACTTTGTTCTTTTCGACCCTTAAGTACCAAAACATCCTAAAATCGATGTTACCTTAGTGACTTCCAACCACGCATAACCATCCCAAGACTTGTTTTCCACGCCCAGCATATGCATATGAAATTACTCGAGGGAGTATCCTCCAAACATATTTCAATCCTAAGGGAATTGACTTTCTGTCGGATTTCTGAATAATTGCCCGAATCCATTCATTAGTTTCATCGGCGAAGGAGTAATTGGAAATGGGAGAATGTCGTAAGCTGTCATTAATCCGTAAATCCTCTCAAAAGTCAATAAAAGGTTCTTCCGGAATTATTAACCTTTGTCTTAGTTACCCAAAATCGTGTTTACCATCTATTGCTTGGAGGCAAAACTGAGTTTGTGCAAAAGTAGAGTTCCAGGGAATCACAATTCGACGTTGCGAACGATCTATCACAGCGGACAATTTCAAAAATAATATTAGATGAACAACTTTGCTTCCGCCGTTTTTCTATCGATGGCTTTAGCGGTCAGTCGTGGTCGAAATAAATAGATCATAGACGTCATGCAATAAACCTGGGCATCTGTCAACATGACTCCATAAAAACATTAGTCGATTTGTATCTGTATCATAAAGTTATTGTCGATTGAAAAAGTCAGTTTACGAGCCAAATTTCCGTTATTTGCAGGTCTCAATTTTATGCTCCAATATGAAGGAATCCGCGGCTGAGACTCAACGAATCCTTCCAAATACTTATGATCAGGCTGTTATTAGTGAAAAAACGTGTCATGAGTGGTTTCAACGCTTCAAGAAGAGTCATGCTCTGTATTTAGTGGAACTAGCTCGGCGGAGTGTAATATGAGCTATAAAAACCGGTTGCAACAATCCCAGGCGATCGTTATCGAACGCAATCAATGCGTTTGAGCCCAGCATTGAAAGACAAACGGCCGCAATACAACGAACGACACGATAAAGTGATATTGTAGCATGACAATGCTCCACTCCATGTTGCGAAAGTGATCAAGACAATACCTGGAAAACGTTGAAATGGGAAGTCCTACCCAAACCGGCGTTTTTTACAGACGTTGCTCTCTCTGACTATTGCTTGTTTCGATTAATGGCACACGGCCTGGCTGACTAGCGCCGAAAGTCTTATAAAGAAGCAAAAAATTGAATCGATTCGCAGATCGCTTAAAAAAATGACTGGTTTTTTGTGACGCGGAATTCGTATGCTGCCTGAAAGATGGCAGAACGTAGTGGCGGACGATGAACGATACTTTGAATCATAAATATATAACCAGTTTTTCACAATAAAGCTTCGAAGTTCCAAAAAAGAAACGGCGGAAGCGAAGTTGGGTAACTAATAATTATCCGGTTACACTTACTTTTTAGGAGTTATCAACGTAGCATTCGGTACAATTTAAATGGGCGGTAACTTATAGACATAAGAAACATTGTAGGACGTAATCAATTTTGCCTACAAATTATGAACTTATCTGGTTTTGGCTACCGACGCGAGACGATTGATAACCGATGCGCATTGTCAAATAAAAGAAGTTCCAGGAAAGTTGGCAAAAAAACATGAGTCTTGTTATTCTTTTGTTAACGGCAAATCGATGGACTTGCTGGGTTTTTCAGACAAAATGGAATTATTCGGTTCGATTAATCTCGTCCGTTTCTTCCTCTATGGGCCATTTTTGGCGATGATATGTTGAAAAACGATGTTCGCAATCTAAATTACAAGAATCTGAATGAATTTCATTCTTTGAAAAAGTTGCTTTATTTCGATTTGCTTGAAAACCACAGAAATATATCTATAAATAACGCATAGAGACGCCTTTTTCATTTCGTTGAACAACATCTGTACAACTGTCTCGTTCGCGTCAATTCAAACGCTAATGTACTCACTGTACGTAATTACCATGCTTAAATAACGCATTGCCACTTCTGAATAAATTCGTTCCTCGCGGAATAAACAATTAAGTCCTTACGCAAAGCCTATGAATCATGTTTGTAACAAGGACTTAATTTACATTATCATATTGACAAATTAATTATGAAGAATAGTGCATGCGTTGGTAACGTCATTAGTGGCAAATGTTTGTGCAGTCTGGCGGCTCAACAGCAAGTTTACATTTACGAACGGTTGGCTGGGTTTCCGGAACCCTTTTACTTCTGCGTTCTGAATCTTCTCGCTGTCGTTGCTGCTGCACATTAGGGTAAACGTAATAGCCGCAGTGCGCGCACGGCTGTTGGTGACGGTTAAGTAACGGAAAGTCATACTGTGCAGCTTTACCGAGGTTTGTCACTGTTACCTCGGTCTTGCGCCGTAGTTTGACGCTTCGCTGAATTTTGTCGCCAACTCTACTAACGTGGATTAAACTAAATCCACAGGAGTGGCTCACGTGCATTTAGCATATTCAACAAAATCTCAGACGAAACGTGGGGACAATTTAAAAAAAGTGTTTAGCAAAAACTTAAGGGGGTACATCTGTGTAGATTGCCGGAAAAGTAGGTGAATTTTGGGAATTATTGTCTCAAAAACTATTCGTCTTATTGAATCCAAGTTGGTTTTATTTGAAAGTATATACATTGAGGTATGTTGACGATTTTTCATGCAAATATATACTGAATGGGAGCGCTGTTATTCTGGCCGACGTAAAACAACTTTGTCGACGGCACGGTTTGCGGTTCCCACTTTTTCTCGCAGTCGGTTGGTCTGAAACAAAAATTTCAAGAAGATTCTTAAAGTGTAACGTGTTGAGCTGTTCGGCACGTAGGATTTTTTCTTGTTTATTTTTTTTCACAAAATGGCGCTTGATTGAAATTGAAATTCACTTTTTAACCTCAATTTACGACCTTTTTTGGTTGATAAAAAAATAAACAAATTAGTTTTTAAAAAAATCCTACCCGCCGAACTTCATTACCGATCCGTGTATATCGTGTCCAAATTTTAAATGAATCGGTCAATTCGTTATCTAAAAAAAAGTGGGAACCGACTTTGAAAAGCGTGTTTCGAGGTAAACGCGTTTGAAATTTATGAACTCGCTATATATTTATATAAAAAATCATCAACATACCTTGATATATATACTTTCGAAAAAAATCAACTTGAATTCAATCGCACGAACAGTTTTTGAGATAATAATTCGCAAAATTCACCTACTTTTCCGGCAATCTACACAGATGTGCCCCCTTAAATTAGATCCGGAATAATTTTTAGGTTAATAAGATTTTATTAATTTATTATTCAGTAAAATGATATTCGTGTCCTCCCTAGCTAGATTCGGTCGATCGCAAAATGGCAAGGGATAGATGATTACTGTCGAACATCAAAGAATAACAAAATTTTATCGGCTACAGCAAAACTAGGGGCGAAAATATTGATCTCATCCATCGAATAATTAATGCAACACTCTTATATAACCTTTCATAAAGTTGTTATGCTTTTGCCGGTAAAATTCAATGTCCATAGCTCAATCGCTTTGTTGAAAAACGGAGCCTGTATTCCCGTGGTTTGGAAACAAGACCGAATAAGTCAATTTTTTTCCAATGATGATGTCAAATTAGATTATTACAATTCAGATTGTGAACATCATTTGAAATACAGAATTTCCAAAAATTACTCATGATGAAAATCACGAAGAAAATAAACGAGGTTGACATAACCAAACATGTCCGTTTTGTCGAAAAAAACGAATAAGACTACCGTTTTCCGTTGAACTAATTCGTGTAATATTGCGATGCAAACTTTTTTGAAACTTTCCTATTAATAATATGAAATTTCGTTATTTTTCAATACATACCAATTATTAATTGTCGCGCATCGGTACGCAAATCCAGATCGATCCATGATTTGTATTCAAAACCGTATAAGTCCAACGGTATTTTATCCATCCTAAATTACGGACTATCCAAATTTTACCCGAAGCTATCGTGAACAGTACCAAAGACTAAATGTAACTCGATAATTATTATTTTTAAAACCGATTCGTCCAGTGTGATACAGCGTTCACGACGAAAATTTATAATTCCTTTAAAACTTTTAAATAGACTCATTCGGTCTTGACTCCAAGCCACAGATTTACATTTATTCGATATCATACGCACGAAGTCGTTCTCAACTCTTCTCATTTAAACATTCGACAGAAAAAAACTTTCGAACAATAAAAAGCAAAATGAAAATAACGAAGGAATTCTATTGCGAAACGTATGTTGGAAATAACTGTGAGGCCGGAAAAAAGTCCAGGTGCATTGAAATCGCAGCAACTTCTCAGGAAGTGAATTTTTCTGGATTTGGACGGATGCTATGTATACACCACTTCGCCGATTCACTGGAACCGCAAAAAATTCTTGAATTCTCAACATTTTCGGTCTACGTTCGCATTACCTCCGTTAGCAAAGTTTTCTTATCCCATTTCTACTTCTCTCTCGGCATACTTTACGTTCGTACTATACACGAGCTAACTCCGCCGTCTCACTCAAGATCGACATGAATGCAGAAATTTTCTATTCAACTGCTCATTCCAAACGTTACGTACCATGAACGAAATAATGTGAGTAACATTCATTCGATGGAGGTTGCCCGCGTATGTTTCGAATAAGAATAAATGCGTAACAACTGCAATGCTTGTAATAATTTAAAAATTTCAGAGACACAACTATAGACGTGCATCACATTGTTTCGGTAAAGATCCGTTTTATTCTTTCGGAGGAGAAATCTTTTTAAATGATAATTCTTTGGGTCCGTGTGAAAAAAAATGGCGTCAAAAACGATATCGTAAGTAAAAAAAACTCCATTAACCAACTTCGCCCGAAATAGGCCCGACAAAAATATTTTCATCCCGTTAAATTTCTTATTCAAACAACTTTTTAATATTCACGTCAGCGACCTAAAAATTACAATTTTGAGGGAAACAACAAAAAAGGATTAACAATGGATGGAAAAAATTGAATTACATAACACATTAGCAAAATACCTGTCCATAATAATGTTAAACAATCTCAACCTGTTTTTTTCACTCAAGTTATTCAGACGTGCTCCCAATTTCTTATTTATAAATTAGCCCATTCCCACACATTTATTTACATCCAGTGGTGGATATGAAGTCCTCTCAATGCACGTTCTGCGTTAATGATAGAATAGATAATTCTGGCTGGGAACGTTGCAATAATCATAATAAATATAAGCTTGTGCAACCCGGCTGGAAATGCAAAAAACAACGACGAAGCTAAGATAAACAAGCTGCAAGTTGAAATTTGCAATTTGCTTTCTCTGAATCATAAGTAGTGAACTAAGTTTGCTGCATGAAGATTCAAGTATGAGGGAGCAATGAGGGAGCATATTTTATCTGCCTTCCTCGTAAAGGAGTCTTCGTTGTCTGTTTACGATGCGGAGAGAGCAAATTTCAAGTTTCTATAACTTGAACGCATCGTTCAATATCTTCCAAATTGAGCATCAAAAAGTAATAAATAAAGTTAAACCTTAGCTTATGCACGTTAGTAAATTTAAACATGTTCAGTCAAGTATTTTCAGAGGCTGGAATTTATAAGTTTCTAATTGCTCTAAAATTCGATTCGTTCGCACTGAAAAAAAACATTGGCCGGCACAACCATCTTTTCGTGGTTGTTGAGAAGTTAGTCGAAGCACTCACTCAGAAAGATTAGTCAGCAATGGCGCATGGTGACCGTATCCATAATTGTTTGTGCCGTCCGTGTCACAAGCCTCTTGTTTTCGTGCCGCGAAGAAAACTGATATCGTTCAATCGAGAATTCTGGTATTGTTCGAGAACTATCTTACGAAGCAGCAAATGTTGCCACGTCGTCCACGACCTGGCAGGTCCAACACCTTATTTTTTTATTGAACGATGAAAAATCTAAACCGAGTCGGTCGTACCCTCAGTTGTAGTTGCAAGATCGAAAAAAGCCTTTCTCAGATAAAACACGAATATGACAATTAGAAAAAAACCAATGCTGGATGATGAGCTGGAAAAAATTAATTTTTTTCGATAATAGATATTTATTTTAGATAATCCGTGATAAAAAATCTTGCACAATCGTAGTAAGGGAATCAATCCGGAGGGAAAGGCTTGTAGAGAATCATGAGACTGATTTATTTTTTTCAATAGCAAATATTCATTTGATTATTATGCACAGCAAAAAATTGAAACAAGCAGAAAAATCTTACAATTTTTTAGATGATATTCGGAAGGCTGTAATTTCGTCAAAAATTGTCATATTGAGATGAAAAAGGAAGCGATTTGAAGCTCGACGTTTCGTCTTCTGATATATTTTAATAAAACATTCTTCCTTTGCATCATCATGGAGCAATAAAAAAAAAGATCAGGATTTTTTTGAATTTCCCTTACTCCAAAGTTGTCTCTTGGCTGAAAAGGAAAATTAAGAATTATAGAATGTACGTGATGGGAAAATCTAAAATCAAGGCTTTCGCGAAACGTGTAAGTTGATAGCGATACTGCGACTGGAAAAAAACAAAACAATAAAAACGAAATAACGATTTACCATTAAATTTGTATGCGTAGCTTTTTCACGGACGAAACGTATCGTTACCGATAAGACTTTTGGTTCCTGCGGCGGAAAGTCACGACGGTCGAGAGTTCTCGAAAAACATTCAAACCCGACAAAAGCTCTCATATATATATTGCTTGACACGCTGGTGGTTTTTCTAAAAAGGAACCCGTGACGAAATACCTCGCAGAATCT
Source organism: Sussaba pulchella (assembly GCA_963971145.1). Classification (NCBI taxonomy): domain Eukaryota; kingdom Metazoa; phylum Arthropoda; class Insecta; order Hymenoptera; family Ichneumonidae; genus Sussaba; species Sussaba pulchella. The sequence goes on from OZ020164.1 coordinate 5,821,145, forward strand.
TAATGAGGGAATTTATTCGGAAGAGAAAAAGCTCGTATCGAATCATGAGATTAATCCGTTTTCTATTTGCAAATATTTAATTGAGAATTATAGAATGTACGTGATGGAGAAATATGAAATCAAGGCTTTCGCGAAACGTGTAAGACGATAGCGATACTGCGAGTGGAAAAAAACAAAACAATAAAAACGAGTTAACGATTTGACATCAAAATTTTATGGGCAGCTGTTCCACGCACGAGAACGTATCGTTACCGATAAGTCTCTTGGTTCCTGCGGCGAAAAGTCAGGAGTGTGAAGAGATCTCAAAAATCATCTAAACACGACGAAACCTCTCATATATTGATCGACACGCTGGTGGCTTTTCTAAACGGGAACGCGTGGCAAAATACCTTGCCGAATTGTAACGAGGGAATTTATTCTTAAGAGAAAAGCCGGTATCGAATCATGAGATTAATCCTTTTTCTATTTGCAAATATTTATTTGAGAATTATAGAATGTGCGTGATGGGGAAATATAAAATGAGGGCTTCCGCGGAACGTCTAAGTTGATAGCAATAATGCGACAGTAAAATCAATAAAAAATAAAAGAAAATAAGTTAACGATTTCCCATAAGATTCTCATGCATGCTGATTCGGTCGCAAAAGTGTTTATTGCTTACGATCGAGCGCTGGATTATCTATACAAAATGCGGAAATCGTCACGCTAGCGCGAACCTCGACAAAACTTTCGAACTCATGGGTTTATCCCTATATTTTTTCTGCATTATCGGCTTGTAACGATTCTATCCTCCCATCCTCTATTCGTCGAGATGTATGAGGCGGCTATTCTGGGTGCCGGTATACCCTAAATGCTTTTTGAACAATTTATCAATAATAACAACGTTTTTATTTAGTTAATTCTCTTTGGGCCGACAAAAGGTGACGTTGTAGCCAAGATCTTGTTGAGATAATCAACACACATGAATAGAAATATACACATATAATAGCACATATCAAAATCACTCCTACACCCAACCACGGATCTCAAATTCATTGTCGTTTACACTCGTAATAATTCATTAAATCGCACACTCATACGATATTACTAAAATGATTCGGTACAATCGATAGATATGACAAAAACAAGATAACGATGATATATACGGATCAGGCTGCGCTATAACGGCACGGCCGGGCTGGTCATCGGTAACCGACTGCCGAGATTCTTCGATCGCGGCCCCCTATTTCGGTTTGGGTTACCGCGGAGATGTATTAATGATTGGCCAATCGCAATTTTGATTTTGGCCACTCACCGATATCGTTGTCGACCAAAACCTAGCGTGTTTTCGACGGCCGCGATCCCGCTTACCGAGCGAGTCGTGCGAACGGCAACGGTTCGTTACAGGATGAATTGCCAGATTTGCACATTTACGTTGCGTCTTCGTACGTACAATCGATTGTCAAATTTCACTCCAGATCTGAATCCGACTGTGTAAGTCACGGAGCCTTAAAAAGGTAACGGCCTGATGATTCGATTGAAGGAATCAGTCTCTCATTACGATATCCACGATTGAAGTCATGCAATGCTCGCAACATTCCTGTTTTTTTTTTCGTCGCCTGTCCTTTTATTGTTTCATTCGGCTTATGTTTACATATTTTGAGACCATTGCCTCTAAGGTCACTACATAAAACTCTCCTCAATGATCATTGATTTCGCGATAATGTACCATGGACCTGATACTTTTAACGATAGGTTCCGAACCACCGGAATGAGCACAGAAAAAATACATAGAACAATTTCCATTGGTGCCGGCGGAAATCGAACCCGCGCTCACTCGTTGGGAGCCGAGCACGTTGACCATGAGCCACTGGACAAAATTATATTAACGTGGCTGAAGAAAAATCATTAATATCCCTTGATTTTCCCGCAAACAATCAAATAGAACCCCATGAGTCGCAACGGCTTAAAAAAAAATGATATCACGTCGTTCGTTGTTCCAAGTCGGATACGATGCTTGTCAACCCACCGCTTCAATATCTTAACTCTCGCTACCCGTCTTCGGATGTCGCAGCAGCCATGGTTTCGTAGTGCTCGTGTTTTGGAATATCTTTTGATTCCCCTATGGGTTTTAGACCGTTGGCCGATGTATTCGGCAATTCCCACAGTGACAAAATTATTTCGGGTTCGATTTCGTCTTCTTCAGCGCTAAGGACTTTGGTTTTGTTGACCGAAATTTCATCCGCGAAGGACAAACAACGAATTGAATGGTGGTAATAATGTTTTGTTTTCGGTTTCAATCGTATATTTCGAGAAATCACGTAGAGCGTATTTCTAGTAACTTCTACCCGCCTCCTCGATGTGAGAAAAAAATATACACAATACTTCATATTAATACCTTTCATTTTTATTCGTGAATACATCATATCGTAGTTTTTAACTTATACGAGCTTTTGGATCCACCCTAATATATACGTACGCATACTCATACCCGTGTTGGGTTCAATAAAATTTGAACTTTAAGTTCGCGATGGGCACTTATAGCTTATTATAAACATCCGAATTTTTCGTTTGAATTTATTGACACCAACGGAAAAGATTAAAAAAGTAGTCAAGTAGCGTGTTGTACACGCACATGATAGGGTTCCGTAGCCGGATAACAGTTATTACTAAATTTTTCGTAAACTATTCTTGCTACAGTGTTCGTTATAATTTTGATTGAATGTACTAATTAAAAGCTACATTTTGGAATTTTTTCAGATTTTTTGGATCGATGGTTCAAAAGTTATATGTTATTTTTTTAATTTTTATTTTTATATTTATTAGTTAAAAGTTAACGATATTTTAATTCGCGCGGAGTTGGCGATAAGCTTGACCAGTCTTCTCACGGTTACACCGAAAATGCTCGAGACGACAAGATATTATTGACATTATTAACATTTCAAGATCAATTGGTTTACATAGATACAAAGTTGTAAATATCTCCTCTAACTGTCCTGTTAAAGGTTCCTTAGTCGCTTGGAGTTTCACACTAAACATCCTTTTCCAACTTGCATTCACGGCGATAGCAAATCTGCAATGAATATACAATAAGTTATATAAACGAGCTCAATCAAGTCTGGACAATCGAATGATAAAAAACTCGATTCGACTAGCCTTATTGGGACCGCAGATTGTTCCATCAGCCGCCGGAATGCTAGCGCCCTCGCAGCTTTTATTTTTCGTATCCTTGCACTGGAGTTCGCGGCAAATATTTTCCTGTATCTGCAACCGAAATAATGCGATGCGTCAGCAACTTAAAAGTCAGATGTTTTTTCTTATTTTGTGTTAACAATAAATTTCCAGTTACACAAATTTCTCCCATCTTCATTTCCGTGCACTGCTTTTGCCCCGGGTATATTCGTCCCAGTTGTAGGCGGGGCAGCGGAGATGTTACTTGCGGTTTACGGAACAAACAGTTGGCCTTCGCCTTACTGCCGGAGCAAACAAGCCATTGACATTATATCAGACGTTGGTATCATTGATTGATATTTCACGATAAAGGTCGTTCGATAATTAGGATAGGAGATCTAACGTACTGAGGATTATCGTCGACAATAAAAATGTTAGCACTTACTTGAAACGTTTTTTGAAAGAATTTAAATAACACTCAGACCAATCTGGATATTTGTTCGCCATGTATGATGTATGCTGCGTAACTGCATTGCCTTGATATGGGCAATTGATTGTTTCACCGTCAAGTCCCCACGGTTTGAGCCTGTGCCAATTGACGAAATTTTACGGTGTATTCTCGGATAATGGATTGCCATCGTAAAATTGAATCATTCCGACGGAGGACTTACGCATCCTGGATCATTTTAGCTGTTCGGCGCATTTTCATCCAATGTCCGTCCACTGAAATCACGACCCTCGCTGGTGGTCCCTTATTTTTTACTTCCGTGCACATGTCACGACTGGATTCCATTGATGACCCTGATACAAAAATTGCTTACCATTATTAACCATTCAGTCTGTAAAATATTCGTTGGTTATCATTTGTTGATTTACTCACGATAGTCATCGAGCTTGCATTTCTTGCCCTCCATTTTGCATAGTGTTTTTCTGAAAAATGATAAAATATTTCTTATCGACGACGATGGACCTTTAGTCTCAACGCTCGAAGAAGTATGCTCACGTCGTCATGGCAGCAGCTATGTGATAATCACCAAAAAAGGATGACCAAGAAGTTCCGTTCGTTTCCATGAATTTCGCGAGGGCTTCGGGAGTAGCTACGGATTTGTACATGTCCGATATTTTGTTTTCCGATAGAAACGGAAGTACATCGGCTTCCTGCGCGATCATTAAAGGGTTAATTTCATGAAATGGCCCTTTTTCTTCTGCGACAAAGTCTTACTTACCTTGGCTATTACTATCCCAGCAATGTGGAAGCGTAATTTTGGATGTTCGAGAGTCCTGAAGAGGACATCAACGCCGTTCCAATAGGCCATCAAGAATTTTATCAGATCGGTCGTATTACCGTAGCGTCTGAATCAAACGATAGAGTAAGTCAATTTTGTATTCATATAATCATTGGTTATCGATGAAGTAAACTTTTTCGTTCTACTTACTGGTACATTGGGTAATCGACGATAATGACGATCTTCGGGTAGATGGTGTCGGGAGCCTCGCATTCTAGATTGCCTAACGCATCTTCTTCGTACCACAGCGATTGGTTATTGTAACACTGAGGAGGAACGGAAATCAATCATTGGAACTTTCATATTTTGTTTGGTGCATTTTTTAAACACGTTTATATTATAAACCTCAACCTCAATGTTCGTTTTTCCATTAGCAGACTCCGGGTTCACCGGCAATGTTGTTTTTAACTCCGACATCACCTACGTTGGAAAAAAATGATGCATTACAATCAATAGTTCCACCAGGAATACATTATTATTATTATCATTATTATTTCCATTATTGTTATTATTATTATCATTAATATTATCATTGTCATTATTATTTCCATTATTATTTTTATTATTATTATTATTATTATTATTATTATTATTATTATTATTATTATTATTATTATTATTATTATTATTATTATTATTATTATTATTATTATTATTATTATTATTATTATTATTATTATTATTATTATTATTATTATTATTATTATTATTATTTTCCTGCATTTTCGAGCAGTGACAACTTACATTATCGTTTTTGTGGAGGGTGTGTCCAAATTCAGAATTGGCGCTACGGTGGAAGAAGTAGACAGGGGTATCTGCTCCAAACAGAACATCGTCAGCCGGAGTGAAGCGGAGATCGTTACCGCAATGAGAAGTTTCGAGAGAAACCGCCGTCACCAGGATCAGAAGTATCCCAGCGAATATTGCAATAGACGCTGCAAAAAAACCCATAACTCTTGAATCGTTACAAATTGAAACGTAATTAATCGGTTATCAAACTTACTCGTCATATTTCGAACTCGTTGATCCGCGTGAAAATAATTATTCGCGTTCGCTGATATTGGTCTTGTAGATGTTCTGTAAATTTCGAACACGGTGAGAACCAGTTCAGGCTAACACACGTGAGTTATAAATCTACTGCGTGCTCGAGTTACATTTACGTTTGGAAATATGACTCAAAGAATTCCTACGAGCGGAAAATTTATCAAATTTTTTGAGTTATTCCTGAAACTCTGTGACTCTAAGAAAAATGTTCGTTTCCAGACGAATGAAAGTGCATTTTGAAGCTTAACATGTCTTTTTTCGAAACCTCCTGTGGATCTTTTTTTTGGGCATCATTCATGGCGCGATCGAAAGAAGTATTACGAAGAAATTTTTTCGTGAATTGATTGATTAACTCGATACCGTTGGGAAAGTTGGTATTCATCGATAAAGTTAATATTCATCATTATTCGCATAAACTTGAAGAATTTACTGATTCTCGCGACGTTCGTTCGACGGGAATTTATTTCTGTTTGATAATTCTGGAATTTTTTTTTTAACGGAAATTAACGGAAATATGGCGAAAAAAAGCGCTATTCCGCGTTATCTCTTCGTACAAGTAATATCCATCATTATTCGCATAGACTCTAAGAATTTACCGATTCTCGCGATCTTCGTTGGGTTGAAATTTTTTTTCAATCTGACACGAAGATTCGTATCGACGATAAAAAACGGTATGAGAACATTGAACAAAATCGCTTGATTTATACCCCAAAAACCCACCGACAAACGACTCATTTGACCTTGGTATGTATGGTACACGTGTGCAGGTGCGTCGAATTTTTGGTGGTTCGAAAACAATTCCCAAATGAAAATGATCATAAGTACACACGCCGGTTTTTCAGTTCAATAACAGGCACCGTACAGTCGCGGTACGTCGGTTAACCTCCATCGTAGATTATTCGAGTGGAAATAGATCGTCATCGGAATTCTATTTTAAAACTTCGTGAAAAAATATTTCGGCTGATTTCGTTATCGTTTTAATTTTGAAAACCGGAAGAACGTAAGAATCATTTTATTGTCACACGAGTGAATTATAAGTTTACCGACGGCTCAATAATATTCTTTTATAGAAAAAGGAAGGATTATTGACGATAAATACAAATGTGTTCGAAAAATAAATAAAAAAGAAAAATTAATCCTTGAAATGATTTTTCGCCAAAAGTGACAATTTCAATCACTCGGATAAACACGATAAACACTTTTTTTTTTTTTAATGTTTACTCAGTTTGCTTTTTCAATATTACTCTGCAATCATTTTTCTCTGCCTTTTGGAAATCGCCTAGAAAATTATGATTTCTTTTCCGTCCTTCAATTTTTGCTTTTCATGCATTTGTGCAAATAAAAAAAAAATTTATGATTTAAGATCTTGAACGTTCTTTAGCTACACGTATTTGTCGTATTCGGTATAAAAATTTCTTGATTTTTTCACTCAAATAATTCTTAATCTATCGCAAAGCGAAACGACAAGAAAATTGCCTATCATTCTCGAAAGTCTCCGATTCAATTGTACTGATTTATTGTATTATGCTTTATGCTTACCGGACGTCCGCGTCCTGTCCGGGCTTCGCTGCTGGTGCTCACCGAAATTATCAGCACTGACTCGAAAAAATCCACAAAAACTCAAAAATGTATTCAGTCACTATCACTACTTTTATTTTAGAAAAGTCGTTAAATATTATTAATCGCATGCACTTTGAAAACTCAGAAACCTCAATAAATCTCAAGACTTTCGTTCGACGGGTTCTTTTTACTGTGACAGAAAGGTTCAAGTCGACGTAGCTATCCGAATTGAGGACACCGTCAAAAAGCGCTGTATTTATACCACGGAGACCTACCGATAACGCACACAGCCCCTACTTATTCCAGACCTAACATTTTCCCACTTTATGAATTTTCGAATGTCGCTTGAAGCGCTTTTGAAAGCATTTTAAACGCTTTCCAGAACAGAGAAAACATAGCCTTTAATTATTTCGAAAAATTTACGTCTTTAATATTTCCGGCTTCCGAGATATAGGGTTCCGCATTAAAAAGTCCCCCCCCCCCCCTGCACCTTCTTAACTGTATTTTTTATAAATGGTAGAACATGGGTATTTTTATATCTCAGTTAGAGAATCTAAATACTAAAACTATGGGAATGTTATAGAAATTTTTATATATGTACATGTTTACGTTCTTTATGGCACATTTTTTTCTCTATAATTTTTTCCTGTACTTATTTCCCGGATTTCCAATTTGTCTCGACATTTAGTTGTGTCACTATTTTCAATCATTATGATATTCAATCAATGAAACATACGTTGTATTTTGATACTGAAACGCTCCATAAATCATCTATCATTCATTTTTATTGATATTCCTAACTCTCGGATGAAGCTTTGTTTTCGTGGGAAAATATTTTCGAGTTCTGATTAATGATATTGTCCTTGAAACGGGTGCGGCTCTTTTAATTTTTGCTTCCTTATAAATGAAGTTTTGTTTTAAGAAAAACAATTTTTTTCCCGATATTCATGTAGACGTGTTCACAATGTTCCAAGACGTCGAAAAATCACATTTAAAAAAAAAGGTCGGGATGTTTGTGTATGTAACATTCGTTTAACGTTCACAACTTGTGAACGGCTTGAGATATCAAGCTGAAATTTATCACACATGCGAAGGGTTCAAAACGCCTTGCTTGATTAAATTTTTCGGACAATCGATGCGGCTCTTTTGTTTTTACGCGATTTTGGAAGTCTTCAAAAATCGATTTGCGCTCTCCAGCTCGCACAATTTTCAAGATATCAAACTCAAATTTAGTTGGATGTTGGGAAATTACAGGAAGATGCTTGGTACTGAATTTGAGCTATTTTTTATTGTTACTGGGCAAAATCCATCCAAACGTCCAAATTTAATGCGATTTTCAATTTTTTAGTTTTCACATGGAATTCGCCATATATTTATTCGGGACTAGATCGATTCACGAGAGGATTTTATATGAAAACAAGAGTGCAAATTCGAACCTTGCACATTGCTTCCCCATAATTTGACACATTTGCCGAGGCTTCTTCTGTGAGAAAGCCAAAATTCATCGACACATAGCTCCTCCTAGAGAAAGCTCTGGAAAATGCGTAAAATTATGAGGAAGCAGTGTGCAAGGTTCGACTTTGCACCCTTTTTTTTATTGAACGATGAAAAATCTAAACCGAATCGGTATTACCCTCAGTTGTAGTTGCAAGATTGAAAAAAGTCTTGCTCAGATTAAACACGAATATAACAATTGGAAAGAAAACCAATGCTGGATATCGAGCTGGAAGTCATTCATTTTTTTCAAGAATAAATATTCATTTTAGAAAATTCATGGTAAAAACCTTGCACAATGGTAGTAAGGGAATCTATCCGGAGGTAAAGGCTTGTAAATAATCATGAGACTGATTCTTCGTTCAATAGCAAATATTTATTTCTATATAATTCTATAATAATTATATGTTAAATGTATAGGGAAATATAAAATAAAGGCTTTTTCGACACGTGTGAGTTGATTGCAATACTTGCGACGAACAAAAAATAAAACAATAAAAATGAGTTAACGATTCGCCATGAAATCCTTATGCGTCAGTCATTGCAACACGATACGTTTTGTTACCGATAAGACTCTCGTTTTCTGCAGCGAAAAGTCACGACGGTTAAGAGATCTCGAAAGATATCCAAAAACGATCAACGTATCAAGAGAATTTATTATTCGGAAAGAAAATCTTGTACGAAATCATGAGATCAATCCTTTTTCGATTTGCAAACAGTCATTTGAGAATTATAGAATGTACGTGATGGAGGAATATAAAATCGAGGCTTTCGCGGAACTTGCAAGTTGATAGTGATACTGCGACTGGAGAAAACAAAACAATAAAAACGAGTTAACGATTTACCATTAAATTTGTATGCGTAGCTTTTTCACGGACGAAACGTATCGTTACCGATAAGACTCTTGGTTCCTGCGACGGAAGGTCACGACGCTTCAGAGTTCCCGGAAATGTGAAAAATCGACGATTCTCTTCGAACTCTGGTCGCTCTTTTTAAGAGGAAATTCATATAAAAAATCTTTGAAAAAATCATCCATCTATCATATGTAGGTCCTCATGAAAAAAAGTTTTCTTGCCGGATATTTATTTTGTTGAGATTTTTCAGCAGGAATTTTAAGTTTTCTCTTCAGAGAATCTTTTTCGTACCGATTTTGATTGATTTAGGTCATTCTAGACACTGATAAAATAAGGAAAACTTGCTTTATCGTGATATTATTGAAGCATTTGGATTGATTATCTCGGCCGACGCTCAAAACTACTCGAAATTATCTTCGAAACGATTCTAGGAACGAAAAATGATCGAGTAGAAGATGTATTTTTCATTCAGACACGCCTGTAGACGATGATGAGACTGAATTTCTTTTCATTTGCATATATCTATGTGAAAATAGAACCACTGCGAGATACAGAAAATAAAATCGAGGTTTTTGCGAAACATGGAAGTTGATAGCGATACTGCGAGTGGAAAAAAACAAAACAATAAAAACGAGTTAACGATTTACCATCAAATTTTCGTGCGTGGATCTTTCAAGCACGTAACGTATCGTTACCGATAAGACTCTTGGCTCCTGCGGCGGGAAGTCACGACGATTGAGAGGTCTCGAAAGACATCGAAATACGACGAAACCTCTCATATATTGATCGATACGCTGGTGGCTTACTTAAAAGGGGACCCTTGACGAAATACCTCGCAGAATCTTAATAAGGGAATTCATCCGGAAGAGGAAAGTTTGTAGCGAATCATAAGATTAATCCTTTTTCTATTTGCAAATATTTATTTGAGAATTATAGAATAGACGTGATGGGGAAATTAAAAATCAAGGTTTTCGCGAAACGTATAAGACGATAGCGATACTGCGAGTGGAAAAAAACAAAACAATAAAAACCAGTTAATGATTTGCCATAAAACCCTCATGCGTCGGTCATTTCAACGCGATACGTTTCGTAACCGAAGTTACGTTACAAAGTTTCGTTACCGTTTTTGTTCCTCATACAGGAAGCGCTGGGAAATGTGTAAAATTATAAGGAAGCAATGTGCAAGGTTCGACTTTGCACCCTTTTCTTTTCTTTCATAAATTATTTTTCTCAAAGGGACGGATTTTCGGAGAGAATAATGAAATTGGTGGTTTTCCATTGGCAAATATTATTTCGAGAATTCGGAGCGATCGAAAATTCAGAAGATCCAATAGAGACTTTCGCGAAATGTTCGAGCGGATGGCAACAGTGCGCCACTAAAATAGAGCAATAAAAAAATAAGCCAACGTTTAACCATTGAATTCTTATGAATAACGAGTTTCAACACGAAGCGCATTGTTCCCGATGAGAATTTTGCTTCCCGTAGCGGAAAGTGACGACATGAAGGGGATTTTGTCAAGCGCCCGAATACGATGATATTCTTCAGACAGCGTTTCGCGAAAAACTCATGAAAAAAATCCTTAGACGATCTGAGTAGCGGACACGTAAATTATCGAATAAAAAATCAATTTTTCAACTAGACAAGCCTGTAGAGGAAGATGAAACTGAATTTTCTTATTTGCATGTATCTAAGTGAGAATAAAAATAGTGTCGTGATATAGAAAATAAAACCAAGGTCTTCGTGGCATGTGTGAGTGAATAGCAACAGTCAGACACTTAAGAAAAAAACAATTAAAAATAAGCTAACGTTTTGCCAGTAAGTTCTCATGCATGGCGAATTTCTATACGATACGTATCGTTTTTGATAAGACTATTCGATCCTGCGTCAAAAAGTTACGACGCTTAAGGGATCTCGGAAAACGTGAAAAAACAAAGATTCGCTTTATACACTGATCGCTCTTTTTAAGAGGGCAATCACATATAAAATCTCTTGAAAATCATCTATCTATCAAATGTAGGTCCTCGTGAATAAAAGTTTTCTTGCTGGACATTTATGTTGTTGAGATTTTTCAGCACGAATTCTAAGTTTTCTAATTCGAGAATCCTTATCGTACCGATTTTGATCGTTTTACGTTCTTCTGGACACTAATAGAATTGGGAAAGCTTGCTTTATCGAGAAATTATTTGAGCATTCGGATTGAACATCTCGACCGACGCTCAAAACTACTCGAAAACAGGACCAAATGGGTTCTAGGAACTTCTAGTGGGGATATTTTTTCACTTGCATATACTTATGTGAGAATATAAGCACTGGCGTGATACAGAAAATAAAATTAAGGTCTTCGCGGCATGCACGAGTGGATAGCAACAGTCAGACAATAAAAAACAAAGCAATTAAAAATAGGCTAACGTTTTGTCATTAAGTCTCATGCATAGCGAATTCTGGTACGATATGTATCGTTTTTAACTACCGACTGCCTGCGGGGCAAAGGACGGGATTTATGAATTTCGTCTCGTCCCATGTACTGCGAAAAGGCGTGAAATTTTCTAGGAGAGTAATCGTCGAAACGGCTAATTTTCTACTGACAAATTTTAGTATATCGGTTGTGGGAATCTCAGCGCTCGGCGGAGGGCTATTTCAAATACCCATGTAGGGTTCGAAACTCGGGCGAGTGCTGGGCCTTTGATGGCAACGCACACTCCAATGCTGGCGCAATACTGACAGCCTTCGTTGGTCCAGCATTGGAGAACTGCTGGGATGATGACTTGGGACCGACACTGGCGGTCGGTCTTGCCCCAGCGATGGCGGTCGGTCTTGGCCCATTGCTATAGCCGCTACTACGCGTCTACCGAAAAATAATTAATATAAAAATTAATTATTTTTATCAGGGTAAATATTTTTGCCTCAAGACTTTATACGGTGATATTTAATAAATTATTCGACAAATATAAAAAAAAAAAAAAAACGTTCAGAAATTTCCTTTTTTTTTCGCGAAGTGGCAGTAACGGGATTCGAACCTGCGACCGACGGGACTACCTACCTACCTAAGCTACGCAACGACCTAACTACCTAACGCTTTAACCACTAGACCAATCTGACTATATGAAATAGCTTTACTTTTCTTTCCTATTAGGTACATCTGAGATAGCAGTTACGAGAATTATCAACCCATCAGAGGTATCATGGAATGGGTGTGGGTCCGTGCGTGCCTCTGCCCCCCCCTCGCGCGGAGTGCGTCCGTGCGTGTGTGTGTGTATCCTTGCGTGCGTGTGTGTGTGTGTGGCTGGCTTCGTGGTTCGCGCTACGCACGGTCCGTGGGTAGAGTGAGTTCGAGCCGCCGCAATGAGCGCGAGTAAGAGAGAGACAGCGAGAGCACAACAGAGTCGAAAAAAGATAGGGCAAGCGGATAGACTGGAACGGAAGAATAAATTTGTAGGATTGATTTCTAGAAATCTATAACACCTAGAATTATTCTAGAAATCCTGATTTCTAGAAATCTATAACACCTTCGTTATAATGTTCCGGTGATCTTCGAGCAAGTCGTCAGGATGGACCAATTTGTTTTTTCTATTTTAGGCCCAGCAGTTGCGGAATTAAGAGGGGCGGTACTCTTTTTTCCGTATATTTTTCAAACGGTACCGTCCAAAAGCGTTAACAAAGAACGACTTTTTGTTTATTTACATGCTGGCTTCGCGAACGCCGAGGAAGTCTTTGAGGCAGGGGGGGGGGGCGGTGGTCGTAGCTACGCCGAACATTGTAGCTGCAACGCGTTACCACGCGAGCCGCCATGAGTCCGTGAGAGAGAACGAATTGCTGAGAGAGAACGGGCGCTTACGCGTAGGGCGTTGTGCGATATGTTTTTCTCGTTCTTTTTCGCACCTTAGCGAGCGCCAATAGCGATGTTTTTCTTGGCGTTATGGCGGAGACCGAACAAGCGAAACGTCGTTTTTTTTTTTAATTTTGATGCTCGATTTGAGTCCCAGATAGCCGATTAACGGGTTGCGTCCGCAATTTTCTATTGGCGTTGAATTACAATTTTTCACAAAAAACGGTGAGCCTTTAATTTTTTTAATTATTAGAACGATTTTTTTTAGTTCATTTTTTGAAAGTCATTTTTTAATAATTTTTTTAAATTACTTCTCAACACGTTTTTCCGATTATTATGTTCGAATTATTTTCGACAAGGTTTACTATGATTTTCTAAAAATATCTTTTAACACGTTTTTCTATAAGTATTGTATTCTTTTTTGTAAACACTGTTTATTCTGTTATTTTTTTTTATTACTGCTGAATATTTCGTTTTCCAAAAAATTTTCGAAAAATATTGTTCATTATTTAATATTAAAATTATTTTATTTTAATCAATTAAATGACAAATTAAGGGTAAATAGTTACGGGCTATACATACGCGGTGCATCATCGGTCGCTATACTTGCCACTTGCACGATCGAGAAAATTCTTAACGATATCGTCGCGTCGACATATATGTATTGGGTCAGTAACAGCAACCGTACATCCTTGAAGAGATACGGGTTTCAGGACTTACCCAGTATTGGCTCTGTACTGGTTACCTATACTTGACCGATTATCGGGAGCCAAGTACTGGCCAATTCTCGGCCATGTTATAAGTCTCGGTACTGGCTACATGGAAATGGCCCAGTATTGCACCAGTATTGGCAACCGTAAGTCCTCGGGGAGGTACGGCTTTTGAGACTCAACCATTAACGGCCCAGCACTGATTACGTATAATCGGCCGAGTGTCGTGACCCAAGCACGGGCCAAGGCTCGGCCGGGTATTGAGTCTTGGCGTTTCCTACATGGGGAGCGGAAAAATCGCACCTTACGCACGGCGTGTCATAAAAATAGTATAAGCTACTCGTTATTTCCCGATGTTTTGGGACAGTTTAAACCTATTAATATCAAAATCTCGATAAAAATTTGGTGGGCCGTCACAAAGCTTCCTTTATGAGGAAGCAAAGCAAATAAATCGAATACGAAAAAATGATTTCCCCGATTATGACGGATGTTAAAGTGATCGCTGATTTGGCGATACCAATTATGTGAACAGTGATTGTATTAAAAATCTAACGACGACCCCTATGCGACCGGTCAAATGGTCAAATTAAAATTAAGTTGCCACTTGTCTCTAAAGATGGGGAACTAACGATATCTGGTTAAAAACGTAGGCCTCGTTCTCTCGGTCGAAGATAAGACGTCAGTGAATGGCGATAGCTGCGGGGAAGAGGGGCTCTGTCTTACTACTCATGCACACAGCCGTTCAAGCGGGTGACTTGCGGCACGGTTGCGGGTGACGCGTTATCGTCGTAATTAGCCGCACAACGCTAAACAATGTATTGCTGATGATGTACGTTTTCACCCCTTTCCCCTGAGCGTTATAGGCACTTCAGACTACACTAATTTTCACCTCTGCCGTGCCGTGGTCTCAGACTCTCTTTCACAGTGCCAGAGCTAGTTTCAGCTATAAATCACTGTAAACAATGGGCGCAGAGCTACTGTCGTATGAAGTACGACCTGTATCTGGAGCTTCGTCGTTGCCCAGCAGCCTACTATCAGCTACGCCATTCGGCACTGGGAATCGAGCCCGAAACAATTCTTAATGATCATTGTTTCGTGTCAAGCTAGGGTGGCCCTACTGTTTTGCTTAACGCCGGGTTCCAAGCGGGTATGTATCGAAGCTCCGAATGTTGAAGGTTGTAGCGGTACAAAATTCCGAAAATGCACTGTTCCAAACGAGGTTGTAATGGCGTTTTTGGAACAGTGCCGTTTCGGTGCCATGAAGTATCAGTACCGTGCTCGGTCGAAACATCAGTGGTCGAAACATTGCATTTTCGGAACTTCGCACCGCTGGAAACTTGAACATGCGGAACTTCGATCGTCACTCTTTTGAACCACCCGGAGAGCACGAAAAACATAGGACGATTGCCATCGATATCGACTAAAATCGAATCCAGGATCCACTGGTGTTGCGAGCTGAACGCATTAGCACTAACCCACCTTCTAATCTATCCCTACTAATCCACTTATCAATCGCCAAATTCGCGTTCAAAGGGTGCATTTTTGTCTCCATACACAGATGATGGTAATCGCGTTGAAATTCTCTACACTGCGATGAGTTTTTGCCGCTGAATTTTGGGACGATAAAAATACTTTAGAGATTGCGTGTGAATATCAATTGCACGTGAGGTGAACCGAAAATTTCTTACGGACAATTGAGTCGATTATTTCAATGTTTCGTAGGCAAATCCTCGACCACGAGCGAGCTCAACCGACTGTCGTTAATCGTAAAACAGGCACCTTCGTGTACACCGGAGTCAAGCGCGTATAGCAGCGACAGCACGAACAGCGGTGTGCGAGTATATTGGTGAAACGCGATGCAGAATTGAGTATAGTTACGCGACAGTGGTAATGCCGTGTAGCGCGGGGTAGCAGCGCGGAGGTTGCCACTGGCTGAGGGATAACGCATGAGGCGTATAATTTCACGCTAGCGGGAGCAACATGCACGCGTACGTATTTCGCGTATAGCACGTGTGTCACGGGCCGCTGCCGGGTATACGTACGGAGAATGAGATATGGCGGAGATTGCAGCAATTATTGCACCTGGCGCATGGGTGCGCGGGGTGAAGGGGATACCTTATGGCCGGTCTCTCCGCGACGAGAACACCGTCGATTTCCACGTTTGTGTACATCGCTGCAATGCGTTTACAAGAGCGCGTCATATGCCGTCTCGCATCGACCTAATGCTAGGGGTTTGAAAGCACAACTGTATAAGTCTATGAAAAGAGTCGTCGAGAAATAACGATTTCACGTTGCTAACGCGGGTGAGGATCGAAGTACCGAATATTCAATGTTCCGACGGGTCGTTAAATCGAATTAAAATGATCCGAAGATAAATATTTCGAGTAGGCATGGCTCCGCCTGTCAATGTCCCGGAAGATAAAAATCCCGAAAACGTATGCATAGGTACAGTGGCGTACAACGTTCGACCGCGTGAAGATGGCAGCAATTCTGAGGCAGAGAGATAGATTTGGACGATAGTTTTTACTTCATCTCGGCGTAGGGCGGCTTGTTCTATTCAGACGGTCGATCGGTGCCTGTGAAAGTTTTGACCCGCCAATGGTTTGGTTTTCGGGGTTTTCATCTTTTGCGACATTCTCAGTCGAAGCCGTGCCGATTCGAAATATTTATTTTCGGAGCATTTTTATTCGATTTATTGACCCGTCGGAACATTGAGTATTTGAAACTTGCTAACGCTTTATTACAGTGGAAAAATCGATTTCAAGAATAATTATTATTATTCTTAGGTTCTACTCAGTTTTTGGTATTACCCGAGTAAAAATATTCCACTGGCTAAGGTATGGCTAGCATCTGGCAGCTCGTTGCCCGCTTCCGCGGGGTTTGGGCAGGGTTTGGGAGCTGTGTGGCTACGCGCTGTATTTTAAAGCAACACTTAGGAGCCGCGTCGTGTGTCTGGCAAGTGTATGGCAGTGCCAGACGGTACAGATTCGCTTGCACCCGTGAGCGCGTATGGTGTATGGCTAGTGTATGGCAGAGCCAGAGAGGCGCGTATGGTGTATGGCTGGTGTGTGGCTGGTGTATGGCAGAGCCAGAGAGGCGCGTACGGTGTATGGCTGGTGTGTGGCTGGTGTACGGCAGAGCCAGGCAGGCGCGTATGGTGAATGGCTGGTGTGTGGCTGGTGCATGGCAGAGCCAGAGAGGCGCGTACGGTGTATGGCTGGTGTGTGGCTGGTGTATGGCAGAGCCAGGCAGGCGCGTATGGTGAATGGCTGGTGTGTGGCTGGTGTATGGCAGAGCCAGAGAGGCGCGTACGGGGTATGGCTGGTGTGTGGCTGGTGTATGGCAGAGCCAGGCAGGCGCGTATGGTGTATGGCTGGTGTGTGGCTGGTGTATGGCAGAGCCAGAGAGGCGCGTACGGTGTATGGCTGGCGTGTGGCTGGTGTATGGCAGAGCTATAACCGAACTCATACAAAAATAGAAATACTCTTGACGAAAATGCGAGAGAAGAACAATAGTTTTGTTCAATGCTCTATAATATCATATCTAGATATTACAATACTATCGAAATAAATAGACAGCGGCTGCAAAAAGAATTGACGGTGTAATTTGGGAGCATATAACAAGGCATACGGAGTATAGTAATATAAACGGTTTGACATACGAAATAATAGTATCAGCTGTCGTTGACGTTACTAGTGAACACTGGCAACTGTCAATTAAGGTTCTTTCCATTTATTTCGTTTTCTTTCTTTTCAAGTATTTTTTTCACATGCTCACGCTGTTGAGAAATGTATTGAAAATTCATTTTCCCACGTGAAATTGTCTTACAACCAGACACAATGTCATTGGCATTTTTGTAATTCATGATACTTATCGTACTGAAAGGTCAGCTCTCGAATAACCCCCTAACATTTCCCTATAGCCGTTGGTCCAGATAAGCAGAAGTTTACGAGAAAATCGACTTTGAAATATTCCGAGCAGCTCATGACGACAAAAAAAGATATAATTTCCAACAAACCGCGTAGCTCAGTGGGTAACGAGCCAGACTAGTAATCGGAGGGTCCCCTGTTCAATCCCTGCCGGGGGAATTTTTTTTTTTTTTTTTTTTTTTATTTATTTATTTTACTTTTCTGTTATATGAATGTGTTTGTTATTCTCTGACAAATAATAATCATAACGAGAACAATAACACAAAGTATCGCAACTTTGAACTTCGCTGCTGTTTGGGCCCGCCAGACCCTCGCCATACCTTTCCCAAGCACGGGCCAGACCACTAGCCAGACCCTTCCCATACAGCAGCCAGCTATCTGGCTGCTGTATGGGATCGTCCGCTGAGGGCAACCCTTGCCATACCCCTGCGCCAGACCCACGCCAGTGTCTTCCCATGCATCCCCCATACACCTGAGCCAGACAGTAGCGAGACTCTAGCCATACCCAAGCCAGTGGGCATATTTTTACTCGGGTATTCACGGTAGCATTAGGTCAAACGTGAATAGTCTGTAATTTATGGGTTCAAAAAAACGGTTGGACTTGTTCGGTTTTATACAGAAATCATAAATTTTTGAGAAGATTGACTTACTCGGTTTTGCCGTTAGACCACAAGATGTATACGAGGCACATCAATTTATTTGGAAAAAAATAGACACGTATTTCGAGGTTTTCAATTTTGAGCTTTCGCTATTG
Source organism: Sussaba pulchella (assembly GCA_963971145.1). Taxonomy (NCBI): domain Eukaryota; kingdom Metazoa; phylum Arthropoda; class Insecta; order Hymenoptera; family Ichneumonidae; genus Sussaba; species Sussaba pulchella. The sequence continues at coordinate 5,839,750 of OZ020164.1, forward strand.
AGATACAGGCAAGTGAAGTTTTTGAACTGATGATGACTTTTAGTTTTTCAAACCGATAATATATCTCAGCATTGATTAAACGATTAATTAAAAAAGACGGATGTTTTCTTTTTGTTTTTGTACGCGCTATTCGATAGAATTATTAATAATTACGCTGCACGATTGAAAGCATTATCGATTGATCGTTTGACAATCAAATCTCGAATGTCAACTGTTCGAAAGTGTCTGTTTTTCGGTGGATTGCCTCATATACGAGAAGGTACGCCTACGTGTACACCGCTGCACATCTCACGTCTTTGCATTCGTAATATACGGTGAGGATGTGTATTTAAGGCATTCGGGCGTAGGCGGACTTACCCTGTTGACCCTCAACAGTCAGCCGGGGTCCAGAGGACCCCGCTATCCCTACGTTTGGATTTGTGTAAAACTTGCAAAAATAATAGTAATAATTCGGATTCATCTCGTTATCGCGATAATTCTTATCTTAAAGAATCACATCTCGACAGTGAACGACTAGAATATTTTGAAAAAATATTTCAATTTCAAAACATTATTACCATTAAATAAAAAAAATGTCTATGTTCAAATTATAATTTTTGGAAAAAATCAATAATATGAAACCTAATCGCCAATGACCACTGGGGAACTGCATAACACTTTTGTCCCATATACGGTTAAAACTTCCAACGGATACCATCAAAGAGAATCTACCACCATCATCCCTTGACACGGAACGTCTGCCTCAAAGTTATAATCGCACTCGAAGCGAAGAGCATCAAAGCGTGGATCAGATGGATTCGCACGTGCGTTCATACGTATTAACGAGTTGGCGTGAAAATGATCAACCCCCTAATTGACCGTCGTCTACTCGTACAGGAGACTCCACTGTACTTATAGTCATACACTAAAATCTACGAGATTCGCGTATCCCACATTTGTTTGGAATAATTTTGAAGCACGTAGCCATGTTTGAGCATATGATGTATGCCACGGAGATATCGACGCGTTATGTACTCGCGGGGGCGAGGTTTCGTTATTTAGCGGAGCTTAATCGCGCCTCGACGTTATGTGCACGAGAGAAACGATGCCCCAGAGTTCGTATCCGAACATCTCCGTAATGTTTGGGTATAAGGTAACGTATGTTCACGTGTTTCACAGCAATACGAGGCTCACGTGGACGAGAGCGAGATGCACGTTGCCATTTGCACGGGCGAGCATTCTCGTCCGGCGGAATATGCGCTTCTCAACGTAGTCCCCTAACTCACTAAGTCATATCCTAAGCTGCTCGAACATCGCTATCCCGCGATACATCGTGAGGCTTAACTTCGCCACTCCACTTCATAAATCATCCGCGTATTCTATCCCGTTTACTTAAGTAACAAAGTGCATATGAGAAATAGGTAATTACACGTTGTAATGCAGAAAATTATATAATTTATTTCATCAATCTCTTTCGAACAAATTCCAACAAAAATCAATCACATATTGTAACTAAATTGAATGACGAAATAAAAATATTAAAATTTTGATAGAAGGGTATGAGGCAAACTGCAATTTCCTCCGTTACAAAATCCATTGGCGTTGTGACGGGAACAATAGAATTTTACTAATATTTAAGGAGATGCGGGTTCCTCGGGCTGGACCGGAGCACTGGTCGCGTAAATGTCAACTTGAACATCAAGACCCGATCCGGGCTCGCTAATTGCTGTCACCACAACGTTGCGTTCTCCCGGTCCACCTTTGACGATTGTAACGGTCGCGTCCGAACCCGGTGCATTGACAGCGGTCACGGAGGTAATCTCGCCTCCGGCGTTAAATCCCGACTGGGCCACCATCGGTTTTCCAGGTACCGCCGGCTGCAAGCACAAGTTCAGTGGAACATGATTAGACCGGTCTATCGAAATTGTCTCATCGTCAGATGCTCGAGTGGGTTCGAACAAACAACATCCAACACGATCGACGCGTATGCGCTGATTAGTTTCTAATAGTCTCTCGTGCTAATGCCGCGCATGAACGTGATTTACATTCAAAGTGGTTCACGATGAAATAACCAAAGCGCAAGATTGAATTTTCTCAACGGTTACGGCAGTGCATTCACGCTATCGAGTCAACTAATAATAACCTAGGGGATGCGTTAGGTATTTCGTGGATGACGTCATGCGTCGAACGTAGGATTAAGGATGATTGGAACATTTGTGTGGTTCGGAGGCGAAACAAAATAAGCTCGTGAAAACAATTTTCGAGAAATAACGATTCTGACCTGCGAATGATTTATCACAGCGGAGGAATCGATTTCAAACATGATAAATTATCAGGTTATACTTAGTTTTTCGTACTATTCGAGATAACATTTTGTAAAATGTTGATAGTCTATAACTTATGGATTTAAAAAAAAACGTTCTCATTCGATTCCTTCTATACCCACAGAAAAGTTTAAGCAACTATCGGTTAAAAGACGATATTTACAATCTGAAATACGAGAATCTGATTTAATCTCTATTTTGGCAAAAATTGACTTTTTCGGTTTTGCCTCCGAACCACAGATTTATTCGATATGAAGAATTGGTACAACGCGAGTTATTGTTGCCAAATAAATAAACCAAATGGAAACTCACCCGAAGAAGTCGTCTCGATGCTACGAGAACGTCTCCATCCTTGCGTTCGCCAACGGAGATGTCGTTAGCGGTCGCACATAGAACCATAGAGAGACAGACGGCTACGACGGCGAATCTCATGTTGAATCGATTGAATTGCGAAGTTTGTCGTTTACGAATTAATAACTGGTAGACAAGACCGTTGAATGTGAACTGAATGCTGGTCGTTCGATCCATTCGACTATTTATACCCAATCGGCGTTGCTGTTATCGATAGCTATGACGGATTTCGTAGAAAGATCGTGAATTTACACAGAAAATCGTCTCTCTCTCCTCGCATACGCGTATGCTCACCTTGTAACAGCTTGCACAAGATTATATCGAGGATACTGCAGTGATATTTGTTAGACGATTGCACCTTCTCATCACGTGGATCATCGAGTACGACAATTTGACTTTTCTATAACGAAATATTTATATTTTGTTGAGATTCATCTCCGTCGTCCATGCATAATTATTTTCATGGCTAGACGACGAGATTCAATCAATGTCCGATGCGACAAACAAGGTATTGGTTAAACACGTTATGGATTAATCTAACGACGTGCAGTTCAATACGGAAGTAGCTGCGCTATCGAACATTTTTTGAATTGGCACAACGAGTTCACCAAGCGATGGATTATCGGATAATTCGGTTCAATAAGCGGTCGTTGATATTGTACGAGTAGTGATATTCAAAGAGGGATCGTGACCGTGAGATTTGAGGGAGCACGCGACTGTAATGAGCTGAGAAATTAAGGTTTTTTCACGATTTTTTTACGAAATGTAGGATCAGATCTATCAGAAATGGTTGATACAGTTTGTTGATATTAGTGCATTGGGATTAAGACTATTAACAATCATTTTGTGCACCTTTTGCCGACATCCCCGCCCTCAGGAGGTACCACTGCAAGAAAAATGTCAACCTGGTTTACATCCATTGGCTCATCCAGTGCACCTGAAATAAAAAAATGAGGAAGATTCATAATCTTCATATCAGTGGCTAAGACTCCGACTGGGGAAATATTTTTAGTTGAAAAAATAACAAAATGGACAATATTTAATTTTGTTTTTCTAATTTAAATATTTTCAAGGGTCTTCAATGCGTGTTATGAGTGGAGGGAGCCTTATAAGAATAACCTTTGAGATGCCATCGAATCGGGCTCTCTGAACAAAATGAAACCTTGATCATAATAATCGGATGCATAATAGATATATAGGAAAAAAAATCAATTTTCTTAAAATTTCACACTGGCTTGCTGTCTTCAATGATTCACCGGTTGTGTGCAGGAAAAAATAGATCGAGTAGATGGTAAACACGGCTTGTCCGGCTGTAGACCGAGATTGTCGTCTTTGTTTGTTCAATCTAACCTCACCTATTGGCCTTATTTCCTAGATAAGTTCGATAAGATTGCGATAATTGAAATAAAATTGTGTCCCCATTTTTTTACGAATGTTCCGCATTCGGAGATTTTCCCATGATACCTGTAATTTGGAGGCAAGACCGAATGAGTCCGTAAAAAAAGTTTCCGAAGACTAATAGAATAACGATTTTCCGTTGCGAACGCTGTATTACAGTGGATAAATCGATTTTGAAAAAAATAACTACACGCTTGAAAAAAAATTACAGAACCACTCGATTACAGCCGAAATTTTTCGGACTTGCAGGCATCCATATATCCGCGAAAAATAGTTGGATTCAGACAATCCGTAGCTTATTTGAAAGCTTGAATTTTCTAATTTCTGACACGAAGGTTTAATATTTTTCGTCATGCTCTGCCGCTCTGTGCCAAGGGCTGAAACAAACAAAAAAAATTCTTCAATTTGTATAAAAGTACGAGAAGGTACACGGAGGGCAAAAAACTTTCGATAAAAAATGTATTGACATCTTCTGGAAATCAACATTTCTTCCGGAAATGCGTTTTCATGTTGCGTTTTTTTTTGCAAGTGCTCTTCTAAGAATTTAAAGGGCATAATTTTAGCTTCCCAACGATATCCGGGCAATTATTGTACGATCATTATTTCGGGGGATACAGGAGCTTAAAGTAAAAAAAATGTTTTTTGCTTTGACAGATAATAACTCACCCGAAAATAATTTTACAGTAACGAAGAAAAGAGCAATTTCAAAATAAATATACAAGCTTGTGAATGATGTCAATGAACTTTTTGGCAAACATTTTTTGCACTCCGTGCACCTTCTCGGATTTTCATAGGAATCGAGAAATCGTTTTTTGGTCGTTTTAGCCCTTGGTATAGAGCGGCAGAGCATGATGAAAATTATTAGACCCCTTAATCAGAAAAAAATGATTAAAGCTTTCAAACGAGCCATGGATCATCTGATTCCAACTATTCTTCGCAGAGATATGGATGCCTGAAAATTCAAAAAATTATGGCTGTTTTCAAGTAGTCCTTTAATTTTCTTGAGAAGTGTGTTAGGTTACAAGTACTTTTTGGCACTATACAGGTTAGCATTTGGCCCAATTGAAATAGCCTTTAACTTATAGCTTAAGGCCCCACAACACGGTTTAAATTTTTTTTATATTTTTTTTCAATTTCTGAAAAGTCACGGAAATCACGGACTTATCTGGTTTTCCCTACCGATGCGAGGCAATAGATAACCGATATAAATTACCAAATAACAAAATTTTATTCTGCCAATGGAAAAGTTTTCAGGAAAACTTGCACAAGAAATACATCGCATAAGCCTTTTCTCTTTTCTTTTACGGAAAAACGGTGGACTCGTTCGTTTTTCCCGATAAAAACGAACTTATTTGGTGAGGTTAATCCTTTTATTCCTTCCTGTATGGGCAATTTCCGGCAACTCTGTGTTCAAACCGATGTTTTCAATCTGAATGACAAGAATCCGATTGAATCTTATTATTGAAAAAACATGGACTCATTCGATTTTTCCTCCAAACCACAGATATTAGAAAAATATCCAACGTCTTTTGCTTCGTGGTTTTGTTGCATATCGAAGAACAAGTACGTCCATCGTTATCAGCTCCCGAACGACTTCGCTTACCGCGTCGGCGTGACCGAAACTTATCTACCCAGAAAACGAGTTTCGCGGTGCACTCGGGAATAGCGTCGTATCGGGAAAATGTAAAACTTCAAGTGTCTACGTGGGGCTTTTACCGCGCACCAAGCTTATCCACAGCCCATTGGCCGACGGAAGCGGATCACAAAAGACCGGCGGCAAACGCCATACCTTGTTATGGCGGCTACAGAGTGGAGCAATGGAGAAAACTCTCGCGCGGCGATGTACGAACGAAACGAGAGAGTATCGCGATATTTCCGCCGACGATCGTTATGAAAAGCTGCAAAATCCTATCGAAATTTTTTTATTGAAGCTGGAAAAATGAAGTGTTGGTCATTTCCTTGGCGCATGATAAGTTGTGGAATGTATATTATTTTTCATTTTCAATTGTGAGAATGAGTTTATTCTAGCGCCATTTCAAGGTCCACAATGTGACTGATTCTTGCACTGTTTAGAGCATTTCGAGATCATTCCATTTCTGCATTAGTTCATTGCCAAATGATGAGGGAATTTATAACTGTCGCATTATTTCGATATGAAGTAGAGCGGCAATCGTACTTTGTGCGAGCAATCGGCGGTGAGTCAGTTATTATAGGTAATTTGGAATATCACCCTGTAACGCGTATAAGTTCGGAAAGATTAATCAATAAACCAATAAATTAATCGATACAATGAAGGAACGGATAACTAATATAACGCCTGCTATTAATGATAATATTCTAACTAATACAATCAATGACATAATTGATGATATTTTACTTGATGTTATACCTGATACTAAACAAAATATTACAACTCGAGGATAAAACGACTTCTCAACTTTTTGGAAAATCGTTTCAAAAATCGAACTTTAGCTTGAGTGGGCTGAGACTCCTAAGAAAATTAAGAAAATTTTTTTTTTTGTGACATTATCTAAATTTTATTTAATCGTCGTGGGATACCTATTTTTACATATCATTTGAAATTTTCTCAGAGCGATATAAGGCATTTGAACGCCGCGAGATGTATCAAAACATTTTTCCTTGTCGTAGCTTTCGGACCACACGAATCAACAGATCTTCAATTCTGATGTTTCATTATCTCCGTGAGAGAGCTCATTTTGGTGTCTATATGGGATTTTTCGTATGTGCTCTCCAAACATTATGGCAATCTATAACGTGGAAAAACGAGTTATGCGGGAAAAACGTGAATAATAGGTTATCATCATTTTGCCTACGCCCTACTCGCCTCAAAATTGTATGTAGTTCCATTATTTTTGTATTTAATTCCTCAAAAATTATTTTTTTACGCCCTTCTAGCACCGAAATCGTTTGTTGCAACGTTATTTTCGTCAGAAACGTTACGTTACGCGACGAATCGTTAGAAAAAAGAGAAGAAAAAAAGAAAAAGAGCCAAAGTCTTGGACTAAATGAAAACGGTTTAGTAACATTGACTGAAAATGGGAGTATCAGTGATATCTGTGTGACAGATGAACAATTTTTCAAGAATTTGGTGTTACGTCCGGGTTACGAATACGGTGAGGATTTCGGTGGACGAAACCCAACTGGTGGTCTTACGTTTGTGTCAAGGCATTAGCCCTTTACACGGCAACGGAGATCTACCCTAATGACGACTGAATTAACGGCGTCTCTTGTACCTGGTAACCGCTGGGAGGGAAATAAGGTGTTTACAGATGGTCTCTACTTTAGCTCGATGCTCCCTCTTCGACGGATGCTCGGCCCGGTGACCTGCTGTTGATGGTCAGGTAGTCTAAAAAGGTTCAAGATTTTAATGGCACACCGCAATGATCTTTTAATTTTTAAATATCATGTGTTTAGGTTCACAGTTTGGTTCGGTTTGCGATGAGTGTTTATTAGGGCGGCTTGAAAAAAAAACTTTTTTTATTCTTTAAATCAAAATACATTCACGCCAAAGTATCTTCCATCAAGAGAATCGTGTCCAAAAATGAGCCCGATTGGACCATTTTTAGGGGTCGCGCAAGATTTTTCTAGTTTTCCCGTTTGATTAACATGGGAAGAGCGTGAAGTTTCCATTCAAAAAAACGTAGCTCCGCCAATTTTATAGGTACATTGATCCCGTTAGTCACATTTGAAAGCTCTTGAAAAACCGCTTAAAATGGCGTGCGGACCTTTGGGATCCCATTTCAACTTTCATCAATAATTTTGTGGTTTCGTAAGAAATTATCGACGGAAGTTGCAATCAGATTTTGAAGGTCCGCACGCCATTTTAAGCGGTTTTTCAAGAGCTTTGAAATGGGACTAAAGGGATCAATGTACCTATAGAATTGGCGGAGCTACGATTTATTTAATGGACACTTTTCGTTCTTCCCATGTTAATCAAATGGGAAAACTAGAACAATCTTGCGCGACCCCTAAAAATGGTCCGATCGGGCTCATTTTTGGACACGATTCTCTTGATGGAAGATACTTTGGCGTGAATGTATTTTGATTGAAAGAAAAAAAAAGTTTTCTTAAGCCACCCTAGTGTTTATACTTTTTACAGTTAACAATTTTTGTGTAAGAATGTTCGCAATGGTCACAGGTTTATTTTAGGTTTTCTCTTAATTGAGATCGAATGAAGCGTGGCTCGTCAGCTACCCAATATCGAACGCACGGGTAAGCGGTTTAAAGATCAAATCTGTATTTTCACATTTTTCGTTTATATTGTAATAATAATAGCTTTTCTTTGCCTTTTACTCATTCAATTTCACCCTAGATTTTGAGGTCTCGTTGGTGTATATTTTTTTTTAGCGACTCTGTACTCTTGGTCCTTTTCATTTGTTTATTCATATTTATTCGATTGACTTTTGGTTACTCAGTTTATTCATTTTATTCATTCTGCGGTTTCGAATCGGCATCTAGACTCTAGATCTCTATGCCATCACGATGGTTTCACTACGATCAAGGGTGAATACCCCTTCGAACGCGAAACGATACCCAACTGCGTGTACTACGCTAACTCCAAGCTTTTGAAAAATATTTGAAGTTTTAAGCCGTATAATGACGGTGGGTGCAAGGATCCAGCGATAAGATCCAGCAAGCGTAACTTAGCAGTACTGTAGATTATTTGTCGGTGTTAACGGAGAGAACTGACGTCGACGATTTGCATTTTAAAACTGAGACGTTTCCGGACAAATTTCGTGGGTTTATGTATTATTTGCTTGTGGTGGAGCGAGCATAAGTCCTATAAAACTCAAATGCTAAAGCATCATAGAACCTCTGCGTAGTACTGCAGCGTCAGCGGAATTTTATGTTAAACATTCTTTTAACGAGAATGAGAAGAAATCATTCGACAGAATAAAGGTTGTGGTTGAAGAGAGAAAATAACTAGTGCATGTGCCCTATTTTTCCTTGACAGTCTGCCACTGTGAATCTTCTCGTTATGGGATAGACCGACGCACGAAAATGCGTTACAAGTGGAGTTTTTTCTTTATCAGCGGTTTCTTAACCCGCGGGGTTAGACCAGAAAAGCGCGGACTTATTAATGAGTTACCGTTCTCTGTTTCATATACGTGTGGTACGCAAGTAGAGCTTCTTTTTTTTTTAATCGGATATCGCTCCCGAGAGTATCAGGTGTTTCTTGGAATGATTTGATACGGCATTTTATCACGTGATATTACGTGGACGTAACATTAGTTCCGTGACCCAACCACGTTTCTTGATAAATGAAGGTTGGACAATATTACGAAAGAGAAAGTCGATTTACAAAAAGAAAAAATTTGAATTTTCACATTGCTTACTACCTATGTGACAAATTTTAGATCGCAATCTCGAAAAATGAAACAGATGAAATAGAATAATCTTTTTATATTCACAACTATACCCAAATGTTCATAACTTTATTTTTTACAATCGCGATCTAAGATTTGTACGTAGGTGAAAACCCGAGTCGAAATTTTCATCTTCGTTTCAACTCATTTCAACATCACTTTGAGGGTAAAGGATGCTGAAAGTCGGATGAAATTATAAACGATTCTTATGCGCGTTTCAACTTCACTTCACCCTAAAAACCTGCAGTTATTTACCTTTTACGAGATTGGATGGTGAAACGAAAGTGAAAACAATTCCACTTTCGTTTTGCCTCATTTCAACTTCCTTTCTATAATACACTATTATCATTATTATTTGCTGTGTGAGGTTTGGCAACCTGCGACCATATCTTCATTTTTTTATTTTATTACATTTCGCCCCTCGATTCAGGGCCCCTTTAGATAGGGGCGAAACGTAATAAAATAATTAAAAAAAGATATGGTCGTCCGTCGCCAAAGCTCACGCAGCAAATAATTGATGGCGGTCGAACGAACCCAACATAATTATAATTATTATTGATTCTGGATTATTCATTATTATTGATTCTCGATTAATTATAATCAACAAATTAGAACGAGAGAACGACAAATAAAAATAGATTTTGTTTGATTTATAAAGGACAGAAAAATAACGAAAGTAAAGATCTCACGCTCATTCGGAAGATTTAACAAAGGTAGAAAAACGAAAGAAAAATATCACCCTCGGCCGGAAGTTGAAACGAAATTGAAAAAGATTTCGACATCACATTGAGGTTGAAACGATGGTGAAAACAGTTTCAACCTCACGTTGAAGGTAGAACGATGGTGAAAACAGTTTCAACCTCACATTGAAGGTAAAACGAAAATGAAAACCGATTCGACCTCACATTCAGGTGGAAACGAATATGAGAAAATATTTTAACCTCACTTCACATTCCAATTCGGACACATAAGGTAAAATAAGTTGAATTTTAGGGTGGAAATTTCAATTCGGGAACCGTACGAAGGTTTAAAATTTTTTTTTTAAATTCATTTCCGGTGCCTCAGCCTCCTTACATAAATGGTTTAAAAAAGCGTAAAAAACATGTAGGTCTCAATAATACTACTAGATTGCAGTAGATAGTTATTTACTATAATCAATCTTCAGACGAGGGTAAGAGGTTTAGCTACAATGCACAAGAAACTCTTATTTCCGTCCAGGTTAAATAGTACCTTATCAAAATTGAAAAAAAAATCAGTAGTTGCGAAAAAATTCGCTACCAACGTGACAAAAACATTCGGAATATCAGAAGGGAAGCAGTAAAAAAACATCGTAAGCCGAAGGTCTCGGAAGAATCCCGGGCAATTTGGCTGCGCTGGAGGACAGTAAAAAAGTGCCGGGTACCTCGTCGAACTGACGGAAATAGCTTGAGTTATTATATCGAATGCGACAAACCAACGGTCGTTCACTTCCAACCAACCTCAGAAGCGCGGTTCAAGATCACTACCGGGAATGCGTCCAGAGAATTACGTATAGCTTGACTTCGAATGCAACTGCCTTCCTTATAACTAGGATATAGTCTGAAGTCGGAGGAGCCACCGAGTAATAACACGTTCCTGTTTTCTGCAGAACGAGTGATCGTCCGGTGATATTCTTGGAAAGAACGTGGGAATCGCTATCATCGCGGTAACAAAACCCTCCCACTTAATTTCCTGTCGAATATCCGGTGATGAACTTGAGAGGGCGCGTCTGAGTATACGACCAAAAAAAAATTGGGTTAATTTTGTTAATGATTATCGCAAAAACCATTTTTTTAAGCTATTCAGGTATTTTGAATTCGGGCGTGTATTCGTTGTATGGTAAAAATAAACAAGTTCTTAAAATAAATATACTCTATATCTCTATACTCTTCATATGAATATATTTCTTTCAAATTTGACATAATATTTTTGGATGTGATTTCAAATTCGAAAGGCAGGCATTTTTTCCTACTCAATTATTATTATTATTATTTCATTAAGCTAGGAAATTAGAAATTTGTGTGAAAAGCGAAAGTAGCACTCAAACGTTCTCCACGTTGAGCAAAAAAAAGATTTTCCAGCAAATTCTACGATGAGAGTCGCTTTATGCATTATATTTGAACAATCTGTACAAAAATTATGTTTTCGATCAACGGACGGCACAAAATCATCGGGACCGCAGACGATACCAGCGAATATTTTTTAGGCCAGCTACGAGAGCTGCGTTTCGACCAGATGAATATTTATTTAAAAAATTGTAAACGTACCTTAATAAATCTATGGTTTGGAGACCTACCTAAATAAAACCATTGAAAAAAGCGGTGAAATCAGATTTTTGTAATTAAGATTGTAAACATCGTTTTACAACGCAGAGTTTCCGAAAATTGCCCATATACAAGAAAATAAACACGATTAACCCAACCAAATCAGTTAATTTTGTCGGTAAAAACAAATAATTTCACCACTTTTACGTTCAAAACAATAAGAACAAGACTCGTGTTATATTTTTTTGCAAGTTTTCTTGAAACTTTTCTATTGGTTAAATAAACTTTCCTTATTTGACAATGGATATCGATTGTTAATTGTCTCGCATAGGCACTGAATAAGCAAACTGAATAAGTCCAACAGTATTTTTTTCATGTATAAATTACAAACTTTTCAAATTTCCCCGAATGCTACTGAATAGTATGAAAAATTAAGTATAACCTTATAATTATTATTTTTGAGATCGATTTGTCCGTTGCAATGTAACGTCCGCAACGAAAATTCGTTATTTCTCGAAAACTCATCGTATGGACCTATCCAGTTCCGCCTTTAAGGCCTTACATACAGTTAGAAGGCTTTAAAAAGACGGATTTTCAAGAATTTTTGTCGCGCAGACTATTCAATTTATTAATTTGAAAATTGGTGTACATATTATAATAACCTTATAATATATTTACATATTTTTTATTTGTAAAAATAATCATCGCGAATGTTGCTATCGCCGATCTCCTAGAGCTCCGCAAAAAAAACCAATTTTGCGGTGATCACGATATCTCTGGACCGGATTATCTGAAATGAAAAAACCAAATAAATTTCGTTAATATAATATATTATCTAGTATTTAATCAAAGGAATTAGCGAAAAAATAATTTTTGACAAAATGGCGACTTCTCAAAATAAAAGACTCGATTTTGAACGAAAATTTAAGCCTTAAATTGTTTATAAAATGGAAAATATTTATCGGAGAAAAAAAATCTTCGATTAATTACTAAAAAATCTAGTTAAAAAGGTTGTGTTAAAATTTGAGACTGATCGGTTCAGCCGTTTTCGAGAAATCTTGATCACCGATTTTGAAAACATAGTTTTGAGAAAAACGCGTTTAAAGTTTCAAAAGCGTTTTACATGTGGTAAATTTCGTTTTTTTTCAACTTACATGGAGTCATCTATTCCAGGGCCATATAATAATCCGTTCGCATCGTTGGCAGCTTCTAATAATTCGATTTGATGCTAAAACGATTTTTTAAAAATTACAAGTGTATGTAACCCCTTAAACACATATATGCTGTCAAATGAAAAATACATGGATGAAATTGGATAAATACATTCCAACATAATGATTCTCAAAATTGATCCATTTCTCTCGCCGTTTACCCAGATGTGCCCCCGGGGCTTCAAGGAAGAGGCGGAAACTTTTCTTAAAGAGATTGTTAAAACAAAAAACCTTTGCCCACTTTCAACCCAATTGATATTCGCTCTGCTGACATGACGTGGAGAACGGTAAAACGTCCGCGGGCTGCTGACGAGAGCACATAGGCAATATATCCCCGCAGTTGGGTGCTTCTTCGCTACTGAGAACTTTGCGTTTCGCTCCCAGGTGGCAAAAGAGGCAACCATCGGCTAGCAATATCGTTTCTCGCAACATCATATATCGGGAGAACCAGCCACAACGCATCTCGGCGCATCTCGAGCGGATAATAGCAGGGTGGCGTGCATATGTGTTGACGTGATCTCGGTCGGCTGGACCGACCAGCTCGAGCTCGGCTCATAGCAGCGATTTGTTCGCTGTCTTATATTTCAGAGGTCCAGTCAACCACAAGATGAACGCTCTGGCTTAAGATGGAGCTCTTTTGCTTTTCTCGCTTCTTGCTTTTTCACTCTTTCACGAGAGGATGAAAGGGAAAATGACGAGGAAGCCACTAACCGCGCGCAAGATAAACCTTTTGACGTTGGCAGTCGATCGATGGCTCGATAGTCTTACAAAATTGCTTATAAATTGCTCCGAGTCTCGCGAGCACATAGGGAGGTATTTATGTGTACCATACAGAAGTACCGGTGTATTGAAAGATGTTGCATAGACCGTGGAGGGCTGAAGGCGACCAATTTTGAAAATACGTTCGATAAACTTTGTTCTTTTCACCGTGAAATCGTCGTCAACTTTTTCAAACGGGTATAGTCGCTCGCTTTCTCGATTACGCTCTATATACCGTCCCGTTGACTATGATAAAGGACCATACGCTCGACCTGCCGAGCTCAGAGGGCAACGGCTACGGCGGCCGAAGACGTAGACGGGGACAGACGCGGTAATGCAAGACCCCAGAGATCTCTCTGGTCTGTCCTGACAAACTGACAAAGGCAATGGGTGCCCGGACTTGGTGGGGGGGGGGGGGGGGGGGGGGGGATATGGAATGAGTAAGGAATCGTTGCGTGTGTGTCGGAGGAATGTCCTCCACGCCCTTGTGGGTCTCGTCGAGCGAATCCAACGGCGTCTAGTCTTCCACGACCAGTCTACCAGCAAACTCGTAAGCATCTCCTCATCGCAGCTGATATTGAAGGAAGTCCCTCTTTGATTCTCCCTCTTGCGCGTTCCTTCGCATCTCGAGTATCGTCGCCGTCGCCTTTGCCACTGATGTCACGCAGCCGACACTCTACCTTCTGATAAAAGCTCAGTTTTCACGTATATTCGAATACCTCGTGCAGACTCATCCGGACAACCTCCTCTGTCCTTTTCGAGACGGTCTTTCGCCAATCGGAACTTCCAATAATATATTCGATATTCGTGTTTCATGAACCTAATACGCATTCTTCTACTTCTTTCATTGCACCTCGTTTTGGTCTGACATTGGCATTCCGTACACGCTCGAATGTACGAAAGAATTGTTCATAGACATTTTTCGAATGACACAGACTCGGTCGGGCTTTTCGTTTCGAATGTCTGGCTGGGCGGAGTGGCTGAAGAAACGGTTGCAGCAGGAAGGCTATATTCTCATCGTTATTTGGACTGACGTAAATAGCGACTTTCCTACATCTGTTCATGGGAGTTTGGTACGGCTAACCGTGTCGCAACTGGCTAACGTGTGCGCAGACTTTAATGAAGTAACATTTTCAACCCCTCGGTCAGCTCACGCTCACAGTTACAGACGCGAGTGTGCATGCGCCCAACTGGGGTCTTAATAATGGGATACATTTCCACGGATGTTTGTAGTACTATCTACATATGAGTAATTCCACCAAAAATAAGAATAAATTGTTTCATCATCAAACAAAGGCCTCAGAAAGGCCTTGTCATAAAACGTATTAATATTTAAAGAAAAACTGTTTGTACAACCATTTTCAAGAAGTAGCGACTTTTCATTTCAAATTTGGACAAACATAATTACGTTTGAACCTCCACATCCGATTTTTCGACCCTTACCCCACAACTCTAGTCGTCAAAAAATTATATTTTTTTTCATTCAGAGATTTTCACATAAGTAGGTAATTATTTTCCGAACTTGGAAGGCGGCAAAAGATGTAACTAGAGAGAATTCCCGGCAAAAATATCATGTTTTTATCAAGCTTTCGATTTTTTAATTTATCCGTAAAAAAGGTGTTACCTGAACATTAAACGACATTCATCGACATGACAACCGTAAAATTGCACTCAGTTCCAATTCCTGAATATATTTACCGAACAAACCAATTTCAATTGGCCAAACAATTTTTATCACCGATTAGGCTAAGATTTGGCCGAATGTTTTCTGATAGTATATACTTCGAATCTGATCGCTGCCTAGAATTTTATATATATATGGCCCAGCCCGTGGAAAAGCTACGAAGCTTTATTCCGTTTACGTTATAGACGGTTTCACGGTTTTTTTTATTACACCGAAATCCTGGTCCAGCAGCGAGTCGTTGGAGGAGGAACGAGGGTCAGCTTTGGATTATATTTCAAAGTTTGAGGATTTCGCTACTACACTACCGTCTGTATATGCCCGTACTTTGGGCTCATGCTGAACCCTCAGCACGTATTTCGTTCTCGAACGATAGAACCGAGAGTATGAACGGAGTTTAGGATTGAAGAGACATACGCCCGTCTAGGCTGCGCGAACTGCAGTCCAAAACAATATAATCTCACAGAAATTGATATCCTCTCAACGTGACCGGTTGCCGTTAGTCTTGCTTTTGCACCGCTGCGACTTCTCATTGTGCTATCTCCCTCGTACTCATGTTGACCCAGCGGATATGACACACCACCTTGAAACTTTGCCTGGCGATGTGTTCTTTACATTATTCAGTCGATCTACTTCAGCGGGGGCGGCTACAGGTTCCGAATGTTTAATGGTCCGATGGTTTTAAATTCCGAAACTGCAGTGTTCGGACCGTCAATGATTCGACCAGGCATACGGTGGCGACAGTCCGCGGATCCGAACGGGCAGAGTTTCAAACGGTTTTAGTTTCGAAGAAAAAAATTGAATTGATCTTTATCGAGGGTACAATTGCCCGAAGGGCCACAAAAGCCACTTGCCAATGTTTGGACCAACATTACATCGACGTATCAAGATTCCGAGAAGGGAGAGGTAAAACCAAACCATTGGCGGGTCAATATTTTTCAGGTACCAATCGGGTGTTTGGAATAATATGAGTGTTTTTTCTGTGTGGTACCTAATGTCACTCTAATGTCCCGATAGTACCTGTTATTTCACTATGTCGCCCCAAAATATATTTTTAATCCCGTTTCCGAGATATTTTGCATAAAAACTGCCAATGAGGCGTAAACGTGACGCAGCACTGCGAGGTAGCGGTGTCAACCTACTCTATATCGACTAGAAGTAACGATCCTCCAGTCGGTAAGTCGTTACTTTCTTAACGCCGCAGCGTCACAGTACACATTTCAGTCGCCAGCGCTGGCTTTGTCATAACATTTCTGTTATTGGAAGATCACGGACGAACAGAAATGAAAGAAAAAAATGTCTTGGGCTGACTAAAAACGGTTTGGTGACATTGACTGAGAGTGGGAGTATGAGTGATATCGTTGTGACCGAAGAACAATTTTTCGAGAATTGAGTGATCGAGACTCAATCGCGTTTCACGATCTATGAAGGCTGAAGGATATTACGAGAAAAATCGATTGTCGAACGAATTTTTTTTTCAATCTTCGTACTCTTTACTACCTACGTGCCAAATTTAAGATCGCAATCTTGAAAAATAAAAAAGTTGCGAGCATTTGACTACAGTTGTGGATATGGAAAGATTTTTTTATCCCCACAATCGCACTCAAATGCTCATAACTTTTCGATTTTTGAAAGTCGCGATCTGAAATTCGATGTGTCGGTAATAAATAGTATGAAGATTCCGAAAAAAATGTTTAAATCGATTTTTTATTTATTTTCAGGTGACTCGGTTTTGTCAATGCAGAAATCCACATTTCACGCTTAGGGTATTATTTTTCTATTTAATGATTCTAAGTTAACAATTTTGACTCGAAAATTGACTTTAAAATACCACACAAGCGAAAATTTGAAATTAGGGAATTATAAAATGTTGTCTTTTCAAAAAAATCCATGCCAAGTGTCTGTCACCAAGATAGTGCCATCGAACCGTGTATTCGAAGTTCTTGGCTCTATGTAGAAGAAGAAATTTACCGACGAGGAGGTATTCGGCCAAGTAGTTCGGAAGGGCCCAAGTCATGACGAGTCTACTGTATAGTTATATTGTGTGTAATATCCGGTTGCAAGATTCTCGGGGGTTTCGGTTTCCATGCAAGCCGTTGGTCGTTATGACGAAAGTTTCGTATTCGAAGAGTGAGAACTGTGAAACGTAGACGAGTACACCCGATCATTAAGGTCTTACGGGTGAATAATGAATCCCTTAGAAATCTACGTGATATAGAGTAGATGGTCCAGACCTCTCGGTCCATGCCCTCGTCGCATCGTCGACACCGTCGTCCTCGTCGTTAAAGTCGAACGATTTCCTTCAATAAAATTATTCGCGACTTTTACGAGAGTCTCCCTATGATTTATCGAAAAAACTGTACCTACAGATCGCACACAGGAGCCCGAACGATCAGTCAAAAACGTTTGCGGCCTTCGTGGAATTCAGGAAGCCATATAACATGTACGCAAGTGTTTAAAGTTTTAAGATTACTTACACCGGGTTTTTTTTTCTCGCTTATGTCGCCCATAGGCTTGTAATTTGTTTTTGCATTTTTCAGGTTCTCAGATTGTAGGTACCCAGATAGGAAACCATAATTCCGATTTCCAACGGAATCAGGTTTACTTTCAATTGATATGCATCTCACGAATAAGAGGTTATTTCTGTTTCAAATAATGCAACAATAAAACAATGAAAAAAAACCGGCCAAGAGCGTGTTGGGCTTTGCCCTGACAAATTTGCTTGGTTCTGAAAAACCGTTATTTCTAAATTTTTCACGAATTATTTTTGCTACAGTGTTTGTTAACATTTTGATTAGATTTTCTAATCGAAAGCTGCATCCTGGAATTTTTCCAGGTTTTTGAATCGATAGGTATGGCCGGGTGGGAGGGGGGGGGGGGTCATTCTAATAACGACTTTGAAAAGAAATTCCTCGTGACTGATGGGTTAGAATGAAAAAGTCCCAGAACATTATTTGTTACATTTTAGAAGACCAATTCAAAGAGACCTTATTTGATGGGGCGAGCAGAGAACAAAATTCGAGCACACATCAATCTGCGGGAGGGAGGTCAAATTTGTTTTCCCGCAAATCTTATCTTTTCTATTTTCGGACCATCAACACACACAGGAGAGAATAGGAGGCCATGACATACAGACAGATGGACGGACGACCTGACCAAAACCATAAAAGTTCATAACTGCTATTCAACCGTTAGAAATGATTTTTAACATCTCAAAAATTTATAAACATGTAAGGCATATAAGCGATAAATTATAATTGCATGGCAAGGATTATTAACATTAATAATTTTCATTTCAAAGCCATTCGGAGAGCAGTCCGAGTTAATTTTTTTTAAAATTGTTTTTGCCCCCAAATAAATAATAAAACAAATTCTACATGTAGACCAATGGGTCTGTATTCGAGTAGGCCTCTTGTCAGCAAAACCTGATACTACACCAGTGCCAAAGGACTTGTAATTTTAGATTTACACACATCCAATCGCTATTCTCCATTTCGGCGTCAGATATCGTCGGTGCAGCGGAAACATCCAACGGCAGAATGGATAGAAAAGTATCTCCGGTTGTAGAGGATAAATCGAACGCGAGAAGGGTGCGGGTGCGTTCCGATTCCCATTTCCGTTTCAACCCTCTGAGCTCTGTTCCTCAGTCGGCCGCGATGAGCCGGAAATAGCCAATCACGATGGGCGACGTTGGTACCTCAATGTTTTGTAAAAAATGCACGATCATAGCGTGGAATTATAACGGGTGGAAGGCGTGCTCGTGAGAAGCGCTCCATTCAGTGGCGTGGGTTGAAAAAGAGTGTAAAAAGAATATATCACGCGAGGTATTATAACAGTCGGATAGTCATAGTCGGTCCATTAACGGGTCTACTAGCTTGGATCGTTACCTCCCGAATTATCGGTCGCCCGAGGAGCGGTTTATGATCCGCAAAATTGTAAAACCTCACCTCACGTATATATGTATATATTGACAGTCATATTGTAAGATTTTATAATTTCATAACTCTCGGACGATTTGACGCGCGTTTGATGTTTTTTCTCATTAAAGTTTCCGCTGCTCCGTAACGTTGCTGGGATATATACAGGAAACGCGGTAGCTATGAAGCTCTTACCTATTTATCTATTTATCTACTTACATTAGTAGCAAGCGACTTTTGAGCTCGCAACTTCATGTTGTCACCTCGTCAGGATATATCTGTGGTCTTTAGGTGAAACCAAATAAGTCCATAAAAGGAGTTTTCGTGGAATTACGATTTTACGTTACGAGAGCTGTACCTATAATGTAATTATAAAATTATAATTATCAGGTTGCACTTAATTTGGCGTACTATTCAAGATACTATTCGGTGAATTAATAAGAGTCCGTAATTTGTGATTAAAAAAACACCGTCGGAATTCGCTTTTGCCTACAAATCATGGACTTATCTGGTTTTGCCTTCTGATGCGAGACAATTAATGATAGATGTACATTATCGCATAAAGAAATTTTATTCTACCGATAAAAAAGGTTCAGAAAAATTTGCAAAGATAATACCTACGAGGGTTGTGGTTTTTTTTAACGGAAAAACGGTGGACTTATTCGGTTTTGCCGACACCATAGACTTTTTTAATCAAGTTAATCTTGGTAATTTCTTCCTGTATGGGCAATTTCCAGCAGCGCTGTGTTTAAAGACTATATTTACAATCTAAGATATGACAATCTGATTTAATATAATTTTTTTCGGAAAAATGGATTTACTCGTCCTTGCTCGGAAGATACAGATATAATGCGTATAGAATGATAGGGAAACGGAGAGAGAGGAAAAGAGAGAGAGAGAGAGAGAGAGAGAGAGAGAGAGAGAGAGAGAGAGTTAACTATTTTCCACTGTATTCATCTACTATTGACATTATTACCTCCGTAATTATCACAACAAGCTCATTTATTGACTTCGTCACCATTGAGTTACGATAATTCATTATTCATTTGATAATTCACGTTTGAATAATTGAACCACGGGAACCACGAGTCTTCACTCTTGAATAATTGTAATCGTCATGAATGACGATGGAGAACGTATTCATTAGAGAACGTTACTGAAATGAAATGTACAAACCCACCGTCAATATTAGGATCGACGTAGGGGTGCGTCCAACTCCTGATTAGTTTTTAGTCAATCAACTTTGGTAGGGTAGAATGTAGTAAGTTTCGGCGGAACCAAGCTGGTCATTTCCGGTAGTCTGGCCAAACAATCAGACGTTGGGGGAAACAGGCCACAGCGATGGGTATCTTTTCTGTTTCGAGTCTCTTTCACTGCGCCAACAAATCGCTTTTGTGGACAACGAAATGGGGAATCCCCTCTATAGCTGAACCCTTCTCTGTACTGGCTTTACCGCCGCTCCTGACTTCGAACGGTCAATACGACCACGCTACTGCTGGACAAACTTTTCTTATCAGCTACTATTAAACGGCTCTCTTTCCAAAAAATCATAGATGGTACAGGAAAGTTGAAATAAAAAAATTACTGCAATTGCCAACGTATGTGAATACATCGTTGATGCCATTCATTTGTATTAATATTTAAATATTGAGTAGGCAGCTGAAAACAGGTTGAAATGTTCATATTCGTCGAGCTTTTTGCATCAAAATCATGTGAGGATTTAAGTTCTGTTTCGTGTGTAATCTTTATACATTTTCGACCGTTTTAATATATCATAATGGACTGATTTATTGTTAATTTGACATTACTTATGACTCACAGTGCTTATATTATTTCAAAAAAATATTTCATTCAATTTATATGGATCATTCTATTTCGATAATCTTTCTCCGTTTTTCTCTGATTTCTCGATAAGTTTAGGGAAACTTCCGAACGATCGTGAGAATCTTCAATTTTAGAACTAAAATACTCATCTTGAAATAAACGTGGGTCATTCCAGATTTAAAATGAATTGTTTTTTTTTCTTTTTCAAGGATAACTTTACAGAAGAAATATATCAGGGTGGAATGAACCACAAAAATTTTAAAGTCAAATCGGAGGTTTTTTCATCTCCATAAGTGCAACGAACTCATTCAGAAGGATCTTGTGTTTTTCTTGAAAATTTCGGCATACTCAAAAGAACATACATCTTTGAAAAATAAGAAAATCGGCGTATTTGTGAAGTCATAATGAACCTCCCTTGGCATTGGTCAATTTAAAAGATAGAAAACTTCAATTTTGATGTCACTCATTTTCAATTATTTGGAGCGATTTTAAGGGGCGGTCCGGTCAGAATGCGCTCGAAACCCATTTAAAAAACACTGTAATATAGAAAGTGACAGAATTTTCTGCTCAATTAGCCGACTTTGAGTGCAAATGTACTTTCAGGCATATTTCACAGTTGGCCGATTTACCAACTGTGAATCTGTCTGAAAAATTTCTGTCTGAAAATCCCATGTTATTCAAATGGGGAACAATACGAGCTTACAGGGACGTCTTCGCATTGAACTACAATGCTTGGGTTTTGCACATCTTTTTTTTTTTTATTTATTTCAAACCTATCTGGGGGGTGCACTTGTCGAAATTCGTCAACACCAATATTGAGGTCCACCCTAGTACTCATTCACATAATTGTAGCCGCACGCTCAAGTTCCACACCGTAGCAGCAAATTGCATACATTTGTTCAATACGGAACGAAATTTATGTTTTCGTGTCATTGTTTGACTTAATCAAATGAAACAAAAATAATCGCAAAGTTTGCAGACCCGGAAGTCGCAATTCTGCGTCATGCCGGAGAAATAACGTTCGTGATCAAACGTGAGTTTCCAATTTCCAGAGATAGCCCGAAAATGGCTATGAGGATTTGCGCTTACAGCCTTCGGCGAGAGACGCAGGTGGGTAAATTTACGGAATTTAGAGCGTACGACGAAGCGAGTTGTAACAAAACACAGCCCCTCCTGTGTTCCAGCGTTCGGAACAATAGCAGCTGGCTCGTTCTGCACACGGATCCGTTTCTGATTGAAGTTGTCTCGCGCGAATTTCGACGCGAACTGCACGGATACGGAAACCCGTCGAGCATTGGGCAAATTGTCAGTGCGACAATTCTCTCTTAAATTAGACGCGGGAATTAGAAATTAGATGATACCAGACGGTTGAATATTCTCGCTGTGTCGTAATGGGTTTTGCCGATGAGAGGCTCTCCCAAAATATATCCTAATATGGGTCTCTATTTGGATTTTGTTTCCTCTTTAAATAGAAACCCTCTTCGAATTGCTTCGGAATGAAAATTACTTGAATAATTTTCGTCATTCAATTATTTTTTTTGTCTGTCATTTTTTTCAGAGTTATCTAATTTTTTAAGATGATAAAATTTCTTTTTATTTCGCTTAATCAATGTTTAACATTCGATAAATATTCAAATAAGTATTATTTTCAAGTAAACGTGTTTCCGTTGAGAAGCTCATGACCTTATATTTGGAAACGACGTAAGAAGCTTAAGTAGTATAGTAAGGCCGGTTCTAACTCACTTACCACGGTGACCTGCCTTGAGGCGGTCGGTAAGGTAGATTTCTCTTTGACCAACGGTGGGTTTGTGTCTGATCCCTCTTGTACCGACGGCTGAGCTCTCTCTTACCGACAGTGCAGGTTATTTAGGTTATCGATAGTGCCGGTTATTTAGGTTATTTAGGGGTCTAGAAGATTGATCGTAAGGATGGTGGGTTTGAGGTTCTGTTTTACCGATTGAACGTTCGTACGATGATCATAGACAGCAGCCTCAGATAGCGTTATCTGCCAATCCGGTAGATGGCGTTGTCAATCGATTTACCCGCTGCTCGATCCCGCTCAATTGAGTGTTCTGCCTTACCGACGGCAGTCTCAGATGGCGTTATCTGCCAATCCAGTAGATGGCGTTGTCAATCGATTTACCCACTGCTCGATCCCGCTCAATTGAGTGTTCTACCTTACCGACGGCAGCCTCAGATAGCGTTATCTGCCAATCCGGTAGATGGCGTTGTCGATCTATTTACCCGCTGCTCGATCCCGCTCAATTGAGTGTTCTACCTTACCGACGGCAGTCTCAGATGGCGTTATCTGCCAATCCAGTAGATGGCGTTGTCAATCGATTTACCCACTGCTCGATCCCGCTCAATTGAGTGTTCTACTTTACCGACGGCAGTCTCAGATGGCGTTATCTGCCAATCCGGTACATGGCGTTGTCAATCGATTTACCCGCTGCTCGATCCCGCTCAATACTCAGGTTTTGCCCCCCCCCCGGAAGAACGGCATTTTCCTCCTCCTACGAATAACCTAAATAACCTAAATAACACACATTTTTTTTTTTGAAAAACCATCGAAATTTTAATTTTCATTTTTTAACAACCATAGAAATTTTATTTTTCATTTTTTGAAAACCATCGAAATTTTTTTAACAACCATCGAAATTTCATTCTTTGAGAACCATCGAAATTTACGCATTTTCTGAAAAACCATCGAAATTTTTCAACCATCGAAATTTTTCAACCATCGAAATTTGAGAACCATCGAAATTTAACCATCGAAATTTACGCATGAAAAACCATCGAAATTTTTTTAACAACCATCGAAATTTTTTTTGAGAACAATCGAAATTTACGCATTTTATACGACGAACGATGAACGTTCGAACGTTCGAACGGTGAATGAAAAAATCTCAACGTATTCTTGTGGTATCTTATGTGTTACTTTTAACACGGAAAGATCTTTTAGAGGACGAGAGTTAAACGAGCATGAGGGGCGCGTGGGGAGAGAGAGAGAGCGCAAAGGCAAGCGTGTTGATGAGCGGGCAAGCTGGAGCGTGAACAAAGGAGAGAGAACGCAACGATGAGCGAACGGAGAGCACGAGCTAGCAGACTGAATGGGTTGTAAGAGAGCGAAGGCTGGAAAAACATGCATTTTACGACAACGATGAGCATAAGATAAATTTTAATATGATTTTTTGAAAAAACATCGAAATTTTTCATAAAAGAAATATTTTTTTGAGAACCATCGAAATTTCTTCGTTGAACGACGAACGATGAACGTTCGAACGTTGAACGATGAACGTTGAACGAAAAAATTCCAAAAATCTCTCAGTGTACAACGAATTCTCACGGTATCTACTTTTAACACGAAAAGATCTTTTTCACCCAAATGATTGTTTTTCAAAACGAAATTGAGGTGGTCCGTTGACCAGAAAAAAAACATCTCATGATAAATTTGTTGATATGTCGGTGGCGCGTCCTGTGGTCCTATACCATTGTTCGCAAACATGACAACGATGACCGAACAAAGCTGTGCATGGAGCTTGCCGTTGCCTGCTCTATCAGCGTGGAAGATGAAATTTGATGCGGGTTCTCATTCAACTACAACAGCAGGCTGCAGCAACGATGATTCTCAACTTATCCACTCCCCGAGTGATTCAATCATCATGAATAAAAAAATTTATTAAATCGTATAATTAAAGTTTTTCCTCCATCATCGCCAAAAAAAAAATCTTTTTACCATGCGCAAAGCATGAAAATGTTGGAAAAAGTGATAAAATTATTTTTACCATCATGAAAATGTTGCATATATATTTTGTAATCTTATAATTCAATTTTTGTCTGTATGAAAAATCTCCTCAGCATCAATTGATTAAACACTAAACGAATTTCGATAGTTGAATACATAAGAACGATTTATCAACACGGTTTTCTCTACCCCCTCGAGTGAATGAGCGCCTAGCTACCAATGACGGTGAGAGGACAAGAGTTAAACGAATGCATAAGACAGAGAAAGAGAGCGAGCATGCGGGCGGGAGTGTGAGCGAGAGTTCAACGAAGGTATAAGATAGAGAGAAAACTAAATACATGTTACGGATGAAAAGATTTTTTATTGAATATATTTTACATTTCGATTTTCTAAAAGATAAATTTTTCTACACATCCGACCGTTTAATCCTTCTCATACCCCCAGGGCAAGGTGTCGGTACAACCAAGTTGCAAGACTCTCTTATCGTCATTCCAACTCAACGCTAATTTTTGCTGCTCAATTGTTTCAACTCTATGCTTTCGACTACGTATCAAGCATTGCGTTCTCGTTATATTAGCATGATGCAACAAACATTTTTTGAAATCATCAAACGTGATTTTTTTTAGCGCAGACATTTTTATACCCTTTGCACGCTTTTTCACATTTTTCGGTGGCTCATCTATAACGATGTAAGAATACAATTTTGCTCGAAGACCCACGAATTCGGTCATTATTTTACCATTATTTTCATCCTTCATGGGGCCCAAAACTTTTTTGTTTGCCAACGGCATATCGTACCGGTTTTCCATCGGATAATCGGATGTGTCAAATTTATTTATATCCAACTTCATTTGCTCGTAAACGTTTTGATTGGATATATGGTAAATGAGACT
Source organism: Sussaba pulchella (assembly GCA_963971145.1). Classification (NCBI taxonomy): domain Eukaryota; kingdom Metazoa; phylum Arthropoda; class Insecta; order Hymenoptera; family Ichneumonidae; genus Sussaba; species Sussaba pulchella. The sequence continues at coordinate 5,865,501 of OZ020164.1, forward strand.
GTCGGTGTCGATGTAATTTTAATGGGAATCATAACCAATGTTGCTTTTTTCTCATTCATGTCTATTTTCGGGGCTGTCATGAAATCTGTTTAATGTTCTCAGCTGCTCTTCCATACCAACAATGAGCCGAAGATTGTTCCGTATCCGTTCATGTGCTTTTTCAAAGTCAATACGTTGCTGTTTTAGTTGATTATTGCACGTTTGCTCCAACCCTTGGATTATTATATCATAATTATCAATGGAACTTCGCAATGATGTTGTAATTTCATATAAAACACGAATTTCTTGACGGATAGCATTTTGCATTATTCGTGCGGAAATCGCATCGTTTTTCATCTTTCGGATCAGCTACATTGCATAGTCTTCGATTATTCATATCATAGTGACCATCGATGGTAAGTTTAAATCCATCACCAGGAGGTCCACGAATGTTTTTACTATTGGAACCATCATCAACTGACGACCAAACATATCTATGCTCATATTGATAGTTGACACACGACTGAGCTTCGACGGTATCAAACTGAGGTTAATAAATAATTTCAGCTTCACGTAATTTTTCGATAATGGGTTTCATTGAAATATCCAGCTGCTTAAGATGCGAGGAGTAGTCGTAAACGATCAATGTCCCGACCTCTCTCGCACAGTAAGCCCCCCACCTCCAAGCTCACTTTATATTTATTGTTAGAGAAATCTATAAGTTTTTGTTCGGAGGATGTTAGAATTTCGAGCAATTATTTACCCTTGCTGGGAAGTAAATGTTTTTTGGATTCGCAAAATTTTTAATATTGATGAAAATTAAGTGTGAACGAATTATCGTAATACTGATGAAAGAAATAAGGATTCTCATATGAATACGGGATATTAATTTAATAGTGAAATTATTAAACGCTCATTCGAATTATGATGAACACGATTTTTTCACAAGAGGTTTATGAAGAGAGGTTCATGAAAAGACGGCAGTGGGGGGGGGGGGGGGGGGGGGCTACTCCACGCGAAGCCATTTGGTAGGCATGATCGGGTTGACTGTTCGACCGCTGATAGGAAAAAATTCTCCGAGAGGTAATCTGATATGTCTGCGGCGCGTCTCGCTAAAGTAAACATCCGCGGGTGTTCGTTGAATCATTGCACGTCTCTCTGTCTTATCCCCCCCCCCCCCCCCCCCCCGAAATAATTTATTGTGATGCTGAAATATCAGCCTCCCAATATTAAGAACACAATTTTACAGAATAGTTTCACGAAAAGGGGGGGGGGGGGGTGGCAACGTCATTTGGAACGATCGGGTTGACCGTTCGACCGCTGATAAGAAAAAACTTTTTATGCTGGCGCCGGCGTGTCGCGCAAAAGTAAACATCCGCGGGGTGTTGGTTCATGAGGGGGGGGGGGGGGGGGGGCAAGCCATTTTTGCGATCGGGTTGACTGCTGATAGGAAAAAACTTCTCCGAGAGGTAATCTGATATGTCTGCGGCGCGTCTCGCTAAAGTAAACATCCGCACGTCTCTCTCTCTCTCTCTCTCTCTCTCTCCCTCTGTCTCATTCCTCGTTTGACCCTCCTCTCCCGCGGAACTATAATCATCGATAAATTCCTCGCGGAAGCTCAGTTGCAGTTTAATCATATTGGATCAGTCTCTGTCGAAATGGCTGAGCGTAAAAAGCATCTTGCAAATCAAGCGATTGTGACATGTGAAAAACTGATAGATTTTATGAATCAAGCGCGTGCCAATGATAAATCATGTGAAAGAGAACGGTGTATAAAGGCGGGGGAGGAAAATGTAGAGCTGTTGAGTGATATTTTACGTGAAGATGATTCGCTTACGGTTTATCAAAAAATGCGAATTCAAACGACTATATCAGCGCTCATATCTTTGACAAGAAAATTTCAAAGAAGCGGTGCTGGTGGTGCATCGAATAAAGTGGAGTGGCATGATACGGAGACAGCTTTTAAGCGACGTATAAGAACTGGATTGGTACTCAACCTCGGTTACAAAGACGTCGGCAATTTTCTTGATGATGGAAAAGCCTTAATCATCCCTCAATTGATGAAAACAGTGAAAGAAATTGGAAATCTTAAGGTGAACGTGATTTTCTCGGGAAAATTCCATTTAACGAAAATTGACGGAATCGTGGAAGAGGATAGAAGTTTCAGGACTCCGAGTGAAGCTATTTTTCCCACAACGAATCTCGAGGAATGGTTCAAAGACTTTGTGAAAGAACCTCTGATGCAACAAATTCAAGATCACGAGGCTAAGGGTTCGGGATGGAGTCTTAGTGAAATAAGCTATCTCACTGTCAACATGAATAAATATGTGCCGCTACGTGGAGGATTATCAACGTTCGTTTCTTTACCCAAAGATATCCAGAAGAAGCGCGCTGTCGTAAATATCATCAATAATGACGAGTATTGCTTCCTTTGGTCAGTGGTAGCGGCCCTTTCACCTGCAACGAAGAATGGCGATCGGAAAACATCGTATCCGCATTTCAAGGACGTGTTGGTGTATGAGGGTTTGGAATTTCCAATGACCCTCAAAAATGTGCCACGATTTGAAAAGATGAACAATTTATCCATTAATATTTATGGTATTGCTGATCCGGAAAGAAGTAAGAAAAATGAGATCGAACCTATTTATCTAAGTAAGCATCGGCCTGATCTATCAATTTCACCCACCATACATTTACTTATGATAAATACCGCCAATGAATTTGACAAAGAAGATGACACTGTAATTCATCACTTTGCGTGGATTAAAAATCTTTCGCGATTAGTTTCCGCGCAAATATCGAATCATGAAAAAAAAAGTTGGATTTGTGATAGATGCTTGAGTCATTTTCAGACTGAAAGTCGTCTCGAAAATCATAAAATTGATTGTATCAATCATAATAACTGTAGAATCGTTCTACCAGAGGAGGGTAAATCGATCATGAAATTCCAAAATTTTAAAAACAAGGTAGCCGTACCATTTGCGATATACGCCGATCTTGAATGTCTTCTGCGGCCTGCAAATACAAGATGCGGGAAAAATAGCGTCAGCTATCAAACTCATGTGCCTTATAGCATAGGGTTTTATCTTCAATGCAATTATTCCGATGCGATCTCGGGTTATAAATCTTTTCGAAGCGATAACTGCATACAATTATTCGTCGAAGAATTGAAAAAAATAGCTGTCGAAGTAGATGCGCGCTTAAAACAAATCGTAGCGATGGAAGAATTGACGCCGGAGATGAATCAGATTTTTTATTCGGCAACGAAATGTCATATTTGCGAAAAATCGTTTACGCCTGAAAATATTAGAGTACGCGATCATTGTCATTTCACGGGGAAATTTCGAGGCGCCGCTCATCAAGATTGTAATTTAAATTATACAAATTCTCACGTCATCCCAGTGATATTTCATAATTTATCGGGCTATGACTCACACTTCTTGATAAGAGCATTAGCAACAACCTTCGAGGGTTCTATACAGTTATTACCGGTAAACAAAGAGCATTATATATCATTCACAAAGTTCGTCGACGGTACAATTGTCAAATTTCGATTCCTAGACTCGTTCAGATTCATGCCTGCTAGTATTGACAAACTCGCATCTTATCTACCCAATGATGAGAAACATGTAACGAGAAAGTATTGCACTAGCGCAACGGAGCTAAATTTATTGACAAGAAAAGGTGTTTTCCCTTACGATTATCTCGATAGATGGGAAAAGCTTGATGACACAGAGTTACCGACGAAGAAAGAGTTTTTTTCGCGATTAAACGACGAGGAAATCAGTGACAATGACTATGCTCATGCGCAGAACGTTTGGGAAACATTTAACATCCAAACTCTGGGCGATTATTCGGACTTGTATCTCAAATCAGACGTGTTACTGTTAACGGATATTTTCGAAAATTTCCGCCGTAATTGTTCAAGCACGTATAACTTAGATCCGTTGCACTACTACACTGCTCCGGGACTCGCGTTCGATGCAATGCTAAAATGCACCGGTGTAGAACTTGAATTAATCACCGATGTAGATATGCTACTTTTTTTCGAAAAAGGTATTCGAGGCGGTGTTGCACAATGTGCCAATAGATATGCGAAGGCTAACAATCGATTCATGCCCGATTACGATCCCAACGTAGATGAATCGTACATTATGTATTACGATGTAAACAATTTATACGGCGCGGCTATGAGTCAACCTTTGCCTCGCGGTTCGTTCGAGTGGTTGGAGGATCCGGCGGAATTGGATATACCGAATATCCCCGATGATTCTCCGACGGGTTATATATTTGAAGTGGATTTGGAGTACCCGAAAAACCTTCATAAAACACATAAAGATCTGCCTCTGTGCCCCGAGCACTTTGTCCCGCCCATTTCGGGGTGTAAAATACCGAAACTTATGACGACTTTGCTGTCCAAACAGAAATACGTGATTCATTATCGTAATTTGAAGCAATATTTGAGTCTCGGTTTAATTCTCACAAAAATTCATCGAACATTAAAATTCAATCAAACACCATGGCTAAAACAATACATCGAATTAAATACAGAATTACGAAAAAAAGCAGTCGATGAATTTTCAAAAAATTTTTTCAAATTAATGAACAATTCAGTTTTCGGAAAAACAATGGAAAATCCGCGCAAACATAAAGATGTAAAACTCGTGACCAAGTGGGATGGACGGTTCGGGGCAAGAGCGCTTATTGCCCGACCAACGTTTCACAGCTGTACCGTTTTCGACGAAGATATGGTGATTATCGAATTAAATAGACCGTCGGTTAAGTTTATGAAGCCAATTTACACCGGATTTACGATTCTCGATGTATCAAAAATATACATCTACGATTTCCATTATAATTACATGAAAAATGTATTCCGAGACAACGCGAAATTATTATACACCGACACCGACAGTCTCATTTACCATATCGTCAATCAAAACGTTTACGAGCAAATGAAGTTGGATATAAATAAATTTGACACATCCGATTATCCGATGGAAAACCGGTACGATATGCCGTTGGCAAACAAAAAAGTTTTGGGCCTCATGAAGGATGAAAATAATGGTAAAATAATGACCGAATTCGTAGGACTTCGAGCAAAATTGTATTCCTACATTGTGATAGATAAGCCGCCGAAAAATGTGAAAAAGCGTGCAAAGGGTATAAAAATGTGTGCTCTAAAAAAAATCACGTTTGATGATTACAAAAAATGTTTACTGCATCATGCTAATATAACGAGAACACAATGCTTGATACGTAGTCGAAAACATAAGGTCGAAACAATTCAACAGCAAAAATTATCGTTGAGTTGGAATGACGATAAGAGAGTCTTGCAACTTGGTTGTACCGACACCTTGCCCTGGGGGTATGAGAAGGATTAAACAGTAGTATGTGTAGAAAAAAATCATACTGTAAAATAATTTTAATAAAAAAAAATCTTTTATCTGTAACATGTGTGCATAAAAATGACTTTTTTTTATTTCATCGACATTTTCAGTTGATAGTTTCGCAGGAGCGTTGCAGGTTGAGCTGCTTTCGAACGAGCGAGAGACGTGTGATGATAAAAACCCTCCCACATCCCCGATATTTCACGGCGCCGAGCGTTACAGGTTGACCTGCTTTCGAGAGAGAGAGAGAAACGTGTGAATGGATACTCTGTGGGTGTAAGTGAGCTCTGAACCAAGGGCTTAGGTCGAGGAGGAGCGTGCTGACGCGTGATCGGGTGGCGAAGAGCGAGAGCGTGGGAGAGAGAGCGAGCGGGAAAGACGCCGATGTTTACTTTAGCGTGACACGCTGCGGGCGACCGCTGTAGATTACAATAGCCGAAGGTCTGAGTCTCCTGACCTGGGCCATCATAAAAAAACCATTATCCTTTGCGTGGAGTAGTCCTTTTCTCTTTGGTAGGGTAAAAAAAAAAAAATGTGTCGAAAGCATCAGATTGAAACAATTGAGCAGCAAAAATTAGCGTTGAGTTGGAATGACGATAAGAGAGTCTTGCAACTTGGTTGTACCGACACCTTGCCCTGGGGGTATGAGAAGGATTAAACGGTCGGATGTGTAGAAAAATTTATCTTTTAGAAAATCGAAATGTAAAATATATTCAATAAAAAATCTTTTCATCCGTAACATGTATTTAGTTTTCTCTCTATCTTATACCTTCGTTGAACTCTCGCTCACACTCCCGCCCGCATGCTCGCTCTCTTTCTCTGTCTTATGCATTCGTTTAACTCTTGTCCTCTCACCGTCATTGGTAGCTAGGCGCTCATTCACTCGAGGGGGTAGAGAAAACCGTGTTGATAAATCGTTCTTATGTATTCAACTATCGAAATTCGTTTAGTGTTTAATCAATTGATGCTGAGGAGATTTTTCATACAGACAAAAATTGAATTATAAGATTACAAAATATATATGCAACATTTTCATGATGGTAAAAATAATTTTATCACTTTTTCCAACATTTTCATGCTTTGCGCATGGTAAAAAGATTTTTTTTTTGGCGATGATGGAGGAAAAACTTTAATTATACGATTTAATAAATTTTTTTATTCATGATGATTGAATCACTCGGGGAGTGGATAAGTTGAGAATCATCGTTGCTGCAGCCTGCTGTTGTAGTTGAATGAGAACCCGCATCAAATTTCATCTTCCACGCTGATAGAGCAGGCAACGGCAAGCTCCATGCACAGCTTTGTTCGGTCATCGTTGTCATGTTTGCGAACAATGGTATAGGACCACAGGACGCGCCACCGACATATCAACAAATTTATCATGAGATGTTTTTTTTCTGGTCAACGGACCACCTCAATTTCGTTTTGAAAAACAATCATTTGGGTGAAAAAGATCTTTTCGTGTTAAAAGTAGATACCGTGAGAATTCGTTGTACACTGAGAGATTTTTGGAATTTTTTCGTTCAACGTTCATCGTTCAACGTTCGAACGTTCATCGTTCGTCGTTCAACGAAGAAATTTCGATGGTTCTCAAAAAAATATTTCTTTTATGAAAAATTTCGATGTTTTTTCAAAAAATCATATTAAAATTTATCTTATGCTCATCGTTGTCGTAAAATGCATGTTTTTCCAGCCTTCGCTCTCTTACAACCCATTCAGTCTGCTAGCTCGTGCTCTCCGTTCGCTCATCGTTGCGTTCTCTCTCCTTTGTTCACGCTCCAGCTTGCCCGCTCATCAACACGCTTGCCTTTGCGCTCTCTCTCTCTCCCCACGCGCCCCTCATGCTCGTTTAACTCTCGTCCTCTAAAAGATCTTTCCGTGTTAAAAGTAACACATAAGATACCACAAGAATACGTTGAGATTTTTTCATTCACCGTTCGAACGTTCGAACGTTCATCGTTCGTCGTATAAAATGCGTAAATTTCGATTGTTCTCAAAAAAAATTTCGATGGTTGTTAAAAAAATTTCGATGGTTTTTCATGCGTAAATTTCGATGGTTAAATTTCGATGGTTCTCAAATTTCGATGGTTGAAAAATTTCGATGGTTGAAAAATTTCGATGGTTTTTCAGAAAATGCGTAAATTTCGATGGTTCTCAAAGAATGAAATTTCGATGGTTGTTAAAAAAATTTCGATGGTTTTCAAAAAATGAAAAATAAAATTTCTATGGTTGTTAAAAAATGAAAATTAAAATTTCGATGGTTTTTCAAAAAAAAAAATGTGTGTTATTTAGGTTATTTAGGTTATTCGTAGGAGGAGGAAAATGCCGTTCTTCCGGGGGGGGGGCAAAACCTGAGTATTGAGCGGGATCGAGCAGCGGGTAAATCGATTGACAACGCCATGTACCGGATTGGCAGATAACGCCATCTGAGACTGCCGTCGGTAAAGTAGAACACTCAATTGAGCGGGATCGAGCAGTGGGTAAATCGATTGACAACGCCATCTACTGGATTGGCAGATAACGCCATCTGAGACTGCCGTCGGTAAGGTAGAACACTCAATTGAGCGGGATCGAGCAGCGGGTAAATAGATCGACAACGCCATCTACCGGATTGGCAGATAACGCTATCTGAGGCTGCCGTCGGTAAGGTAGAACACTCAATTGAGCGGGATCGAGCAGTGGGTAAATCGATTGACAACGCCATCTACTGGATTGGCAGATAACGCCATCTGAGACTGCCGTCGGTAAGGCAGAACACTCAATTGAGCGGGATCGAGCAGCGGGTAAATCGATTGACAACGCCATCTACCGGATTGGCAGATAACGCTATCTGAGGCTGCTGTCTATGATCATCGTACGAACGTTCAATCGGTAAAACAGAACCTCAAACCCACCATCCTTACGATCAATCTTCGAGACCCCTAAATAACCTAAATAACCGGCACTATCGATAACCTAAATAACCTGCACTGTCGGTAAAAGAGAGCTCAGCCGTCGGTACAAGAGGGATCAGACACAAACCCACCGTTGGTCAAAGAGAAATCTACCTTACCGACCGCCTCAAGGCAGGTCACCGTGGTAAGTGAGTTAGAACCGGCCTTACTATACTACTAGCTTAATAAAAATATAAAAACGAATCGCAATCCCACGAGCTTTTTTGTCGGAAAAACCTGGTACTATGCAGTGCGGCACAGCACGATTTTTCTCCTACAAGCTTATATGGATCACCACTTTTATTGAAAAAATTTATCGCCAGTCGAGCGAACTTCGAGGACGTATACGCTGCATTATCCGTTTGACAATCCATCGAGGAAATAAATTCCTGCAGTTTGCCATAAAAACAGAAGTTTTTCACGCCTCAACTTTGGAATACGACTCTGGAATTTCATTGTTATAATACCGATTATTCACGTTTATGCGGTGGAAAAAGATGAAGCTCGCAACGATTGTCTTTCGATAACGATATAAGTTTTCGCATGAAGATCGTAGAAGGTTAGTCGTTGGAATCATAAGAAGAACAATTCTGTGTGAATTTGGATGCTTGTATGTAAGAGTTGTTGCATTACGTTATTTCAACTCCACATGACATTTTTTGTACAAATAAAATTGCTTCAAGTTTTGACACCATCGAGCCACTGACCCTTAAGGTATCTTAACCCTTCAACCCACTACGCTTTTTCGGCACCTTCCAACCCACTACGGGGGTCGTTTTCGTCCTGGCGTTCTTTGGACCAATAAAAGTGCTTTAAAAAATCTGAGAAAATTCATGGGAGCTCTTTTAATTTTCAACTTAAAGTTCCAATTGTAATATTTCAGAAAGAATTATTTTTTCATATAGTTTTTTATGAAAATATCGAGGTACGTAAGGAAAAATCACTTGCTCACTTAAAAAATCATAACTTGAAGCCAAATGAAGATATCTAAAAAAATCAAAGAGGAAATTGAAGGGGAAGAGTATAGTCATAATTAAAAAAATAACACAATCAATATTATTCGAAAGAAGTGCTTAATTTTTTAACCTCAAAATGGCCAAAAATTGAGTCCTAAAATCGTGTTTAAAAATATTCAAAAATATATATAATGATCAAATTAATTATGAAACGGGTAAAAATCATTAGTAACACAATATTTTAAAATATCGAAGTAACTTTATTTTACGAAACACTCAGTGCAACACGAAATGCGGTGATCGTCGCAAGTTGCCTTGCCGCATTTTGCGCAGCAATGATTTCTTCAGCAGTGCGACTCGCTATGATGATGAAAACTGCGAAAAAAAATTTTTATAATTTTTTTCGCGTGTGCAGACATTTTTTTTACACTTTTTGAACTTCAATGAAAACTTTAAAACGACAAGTAGAAAAATTATTACCTGCCTTTTTGACCAACGCCGCCCCACTACGGGGGTCGTTTTCGTCCCGACGGAAATTGAATCGGCTGCTGCGACGGCCTGAGGGGAATTAGCGCGCTGCTATTCGGCAGGCGGGTCCTCGGGCATCATAACTTTTTTTAGGAAGGGGATATGGCGCCTTCCGTGCCCGTTTTCAAAAGTTAAAGCACTTTGGAATTTCGCTTGGGACGAAAACGACTCCCGTAGTGGGTTGAAGGGTTAAAAAGGACTGAAGCCTGTCAAACCGACTGACCAATCGATGCAGCTTCAATTTTCCAGATTTTTTAAATTTACGCAATAGAAGTCCAAATAATGAATATTGGTTTCATGTATATAATTGAATCTCAATTAATGTATATTCAATGTTCCGAAATACGTTGAGGAAGACAGGGCTTGTCAAATTGATTGAGTGTTAAAAAAAAATTGAAACCAATTTCCACAATTTTTATCGATATTGCTGAAAGTTGCAAGAAAAAAAATTTTTTTCCATCGCTTTTGACGATAATGATGACAGGCAAAAAAGGATGTTGAAGCCAGTTTCCGTGGCAAATTGACGATGAGGCGGCGAACCTGGCTGCCTCTACTCAGAAAATTTCCGCTCGACCTACTTTCGTTGAAAGTATCATCGTTGGGAAGTTAATATTTTTCAAACCAAGTCTCGAGAGATAGTACGGAACAAATTTTATGTTCTTCCGAGCACTAAGAAGTTTGTCCCCACGATCGTTTTATCTGGAGCTTTTCACGCTGTATATCAAGGGCTTTTTCTATTTATTATTCCGTTCGGTTCTGTCATCAACTTCGTCGTTTAACTTCGCTACCGAGTCGGTTTGACGAATTCACTCGGAAAGGTCAAGGTATGAGTCGATATAGATTCACGAATCCATCTGTCGTAGAATGGACGACGCTGTTTCCTGATATTGGGTCAATACCCTTGACTGACCTTCGAGATATCGAGCGATGCCGAACCCGTTGTCTCGACCGCTCTAATGTTTCAAGGTCGAGGAACCAAAGGAGAGAACCCAAGAAATTGTGCAACTTGTATGATTATAGCTCCTGTTTTTGTTTTTCCAGGACACTGTTATTATATTCTTGGGATAAAACTCTGAAGGATCATTCTAGTATAGACTTAGGAGAAATAAGCAGACAACGGACGACTCGAAAAAGCCTAAGGAATATCGTCTAGACGTAATATAGTTAACTGATCATAACTACACATTTCTTATCAAAATGTGTTCATTTATGTCGAATAAATTCTCCATGCCGCTCTGAAGTTTTTCATACTGATTCATAGTTTCCATTATTTTAAATTTCAGACGATTTTTAGAGGAGAAGATGTTTCCAACAACAGGCACAATTTTTTGAGGCACCATCTTGGGTCGGTCAAAAATATTTCAGGAAAATTGAAAACAGAGGTCTCAATATTTTTTTGCACAGGCATGACTGATAATCTAATATAAATATTAAATAATAATAAATAAAATCACTTGACATAACAAAAAATCTAGAACGATTATCAATCTTATTCATGAAAAAACAATTCGTTCATGTTAACAATTCTCAACGCATCAGTTCCCGTTTGTTTGTGATTGTTCACGGGTTGTTGCAGTAAACAGTAATGAAAAAGAAATTCGTGCAAAAAGAAACAAGGATTCAATTCTTAATTAGCTTACAGGTTAATAAACCCAATATACAAGCTACTGCTTTGAGATTCTAGGCTCGTTTTGCTGTCGATAAGCCTTGTGACAGAAAAATCAAAATTGTGAGTCTTCGACGTCGTAGCTCACTACACATCGAGTGCGTAAAATTTGACAAGCGTAGATGGTAAGATTTTTTAAATTGATAACTGGTGTCAAAATATATGATTGGTCAATACCGTACATTTACATGTTGGTGGAGGGGATCTCGAAGGGCGAGCAGAATCTTTGTTTCGAGCGTATCGCACGGCCGGGTCAGCCTTCAAGGAATAATTGTACCCATGATATCGAACTATTCTAAAAGCAAGTATTGTGCGAATTCATGTGAATGATCTCGAAGGCCTTCCGTGCATAAGAATTGGAGGGAGCGTTATGGAAAAAAAATCCCACAAGGTGCTACCAAGATGGGTTTTCTGTACGAAATGAGATCTTGATTATATAAATTTCATCGATGAATTCTTTGATTTGCTGTCAACCAGGTAAAAAAAGATGTTTCGGAAGCTGAAACTTTTTGGAGTTCAGTGACATGACTTGACTGCATCATTGCCTTTCATTTCTCATAGTGTTCATCATGCCTTAAACTGGTACCAATTTTCCACTAGCTATATGTAAGAAGCCACCGCAGGATCGTGCAGTTTTACCATCTCAAGAAATATAATGAAGGCTATAAGGTGATAAGCACGGGTTAAGTGCCCCCGCACCCAATATTGCCGTTATATTTTTTTATGTTCACTACTATAACGGATTATAATCTGACCAAGTTTCAGTCCTGAAAAAGTGAACCTCAAGGAGTCAAAATTCATTTAAAAAATTCCGAAAAAAATGTATGAGTTTTGAACGAGTCGACGGACTTGAATAAAAATTTAACACGTCATTCATTACGGTGTTGTGTCGGTGAACCTGAGAAGCTGACATATCCTTGAGGAAAAAAATTCTATACCGTATATTGTTACACGTATGTGTGGAGTTCCTCAGACGTCTGTTTTGGCCAAGCGAGAAATACCTGAACGAAAATTTGCTGAACTAATAGAAGTACCACTGAAATTAATAAAGGAACCGGATTGAGGCACTACTCTAAGATAATAGAGACACTGAATAATTCCAAGTAAATTGTCAAACATATCTAAATATATTTTCCCTCGAAAAAATTTCCCTCTCCTTTGTTAAGGCTCATCAAACTAAATTTCCCTGAGTGTATCTCTTTTACTCGCCGAACATAATTGGATCGACCAGAGAATTCCCAGAAGACAATTTCTAGCCGGTGCCCAATAAAATCTGTAAATAAAATCCATTACCATCCATCTATTTATTTAAATCGTTGATTGTGCCTGCCAGTACTAAATGGGTTCATTGAACGAAGTAAATCCAACATTGATTATTTTTCAAAAACAGAAATACAAGGAAAAAAAAACATAGTTGCCATCCACTAAAATTGTTAATGTAAGAGCTCTCTCTAGCACGCACCAAGAGTTGGACGAAGGTGTCTGAAAAATGTAGCTATTAAATATAATTAGGTCAACGTCGCCAAAGCTTCACACATCAAATGAAATATATTACTACCGTACATTTCTCTTGCAGGTTCAGCGCCCTCGCAGCAACCGACGCCCGCAGCGCCAGATCAACGGCGTGGAAAAATTATAATTAATCGTCAAATCGTAAGAAAAAAAAAACGTCTGGCCTCAACCTTACCCGATCCAACATTTCTCGCCAATTCCAATTCACCAATCCGAGCAACGTCTTTCTTTCGCAATTTCGCAAAGTTTCAAGTGTCACGAGAGACGCAAAACGCGCCGCGACGGAACGAATGGTTGCTGGGAGCATAATATTACCACTGGTTAATTTTTAAAGTATCATTCGCAAGGCTGAACCATGTTTCGCTAAGTGTCGGGCAAAAGGTACATAAACCCAGCTTTTCACTGCTTCTGAAATGTAGTGCTTTTACTTAAAAAAAAAAAAAAACCTCCGACAACCTACTCGGAGCAGACTTGCTAGATACCAACAACCGCTTAGAAAATTTCATGTGCATCTCGTCTCGCGGTATCATCCGGGTCTTATAATTTATATACTCATCCTCTTACAATCTTTATCCTCTCAGTGTACTACGTGATACTAATTATGACGCACAGTGTGCACTTCAAAAACGCCGTTGATGTCGCGCTTGCAGCTAGCGGATTTGCAGATTCAAGTGGGCCGATGGAAATGGCGGTCGCGGGACACTCGACTCGCAACTTTACGGCCTCGCGAGCCCGATTTCTTCCTTACCCCTCCCACGACTTTTATACCCTCTTGATCACTCATCCCTAACACAATTTTTTCCTCCTTCTCGTTCCGTCTTTTTGCGTTCTAACATCAATGGCTGCAAAGTCCGTTGCACGTGTTTTACGGTTTCCCGATATAAAAAAGCGAAAGAAAAAAAACAAACGACGTCTAGTAGAATGAAACGAGAAAAATAAATAAACGAAGAAGAAGAAGAAGAAGTCTTCAACTCTGTGAAAGTGCACGAGCGTTGTTTGATCCTAGATTCCCGGTCTTTCGAGTTCTCGCGGACGACCTCACTCTCCGGCTGTTTTGGAACCGAGATAAAATTCTAGAATTGCTTTCGATGACCAACGGTGGATTCTTTCCGTAGTGAGACAAGTGGTCGAGGGCTCGGTCCGATGGTCGACCAAGAATCTTGAGGTCGCGGGTTTCTCAGTGACATCGACGACCTGAATGACGTTCCGGGGCAAGTGGAAAACAAGTGGATGAGCAAGAAAACGTTGAACTGGAGCAACGAACATCGCGAGCACAGGAGAGAAGTAGAAATGCCCGATTGCTGTGGTAGAAAATGGTTAACGGGGTTCCTTGTTAGTGTTCGTCTTTCTTTTGGTATTAAGTCTTCCAGCAGGAAGATAGACATCTTATTTTTTTTTCTCGTCGCATCTAGCTTCTCAACTTCACGGCAATGCACCGCACTGTGTGCCCTTCTTCCCTACTCGGAGCGATGTCTATCTTCTTATCGGCTTCATCTCTCGTTCGTTACTCCGGATTGGCTGGCTTCAATTAGTACGAAGGCTTACGCAGTATCGACAGTTACTTCATGAATTGGAGAAAAAGTTATTTCGCAACGTTGTAACTTTTATTTCTCTTCGACACTGATTGATGTGAGTAAATCAAGGAAATGGGATGTATGGGCTCAGGGGATTTAATCCGGATGATTATGCGATTTAAGTTAGGAAGTTTTCTTCGTTGTAATGTCAGAAATAAATTGCTGTCAGAAATAAATGCTACTGCTGAACTAAAAAAATGAATTATACTGCATTTTTTTAGCAATAACAATTGCTTTTCAATAAATAGCAATGTCGAAAATTGAAATTTACTAAGACGGGTGTTAATTACTCTGATTCCCCGATGGATGAACTGAAGTAATTTTTACTACAGTGCCAACACCGAGACGTCATAGAATCCGGCCTTCGCTCACCCAGCGACGCGCCAGCCAGCGCCCGGCTAAGCGGTCACCCGTCCAAGTAATGACCGCAAGGAAAGCTGCTTAACATGTGTGATTGCCAAATTTTTTACATAGAGACCGAGTTCTCTATGTAAAAAAGACTCAGCTTTTCGGAAAATAACTACAAAAACACTTTTGGGCCTTAAAAAATTACTTAAAATCACATTCAAAATTGAAAAATCAATTTTGCGGCCAATGTGTATAAAAAAATTATTTTTATATTTTTTTTGAAAAGCTGAGAAAAATTTACATAACAAATGTAGAAATCAAGGTAGAATCTCTGTAATAACTCGTGTAATAACAACATACGTAAAAAAAACTGCTCAAACCCTAATTTGAACTCGATTAAACTTCACTTGATCTTAATTTTCACATGGATTCTATAACGTTTTCACAGTCAAAAAAAAAATATATTCTAACGTTTTTTTAAAATACACATTTGCCAAAAAATCGACTTTTATATTTTACTGGCATTTTAATTTATTTTTTATTTTTTCAATGCTTTAACATGTTTTTTTTTCGAAGGCCGAGACTTTGTTTACATAGAATACTTGTTCAAGACAAATTCGTTGTTAAATCAAAACACATTGCGAAATCAATGAAAATAAAAAGACCCGAAAAATTCATGTACCGAAGTATCTACAAACAAAAAAAGTGTCTACCGTATATTTCCGATGCATCTCTCTCGTATCGAAAAAATTGATAAAACGCGGCGTTTCAACAATAACACTCGAGCTTTTTGCAAAACAGAATGAAACATTCGTCTGAATTTTTATGTTTCAAATTTTTTATTTTCTTTTCAAATTTTTTTCTTCAAATTTTTTTATTTCAGCCGGATGCGATGGATAGCGGCATACAGCGCTTGAGGCATTGCCGTACACGCAATATAAAAACAACGAAAAAGAAATAAAAAAATCGCAGTGTCGCAACATTCGCCGTACCCCGGAGGCCAGGGTAACTGCTGCCGCTACGAGGGTAGATCATATACCAGCTCGTTCGCATCAGCGCTCGTATTTTGGGACTGCGCTGGCGTATCTGTGCAAGCCCCAAGCACGCACTCGCGCACTAGAATGGACAAGGTAGCCACGGCGGTCGCAGTTCCGCATTGCCAACCCGACGGTTCAGTTTACGTTAGTTTTACATACAAATGTATACATATGAAAATAAAAATTTATGAATATTAGTATAAGGCCTCGCTCTTGCATAGATTAAATAATGCACGAGCGAGTGCGGATAACATGTAAACATTCCCACTCACGATTCCATTCGATTATAATGATCAGACTGTGTGCATCTAAAAATAGAAAAATATCATCGGTTCGCTTTTTGCTATAATTTTGAATAATTTCCATTTTACCTTAGTTTTTGCAGTAATCATCTAAAGCCGAAAGGTAGAGCGGAAGCTGAGATATTATGTGATCTAAAAATCCGATTGAGAAAATTCTGACTTATCGTCGACCATTTTTTTCTCGTTTGTTCTTTGAAACAATGTTATCTGAACTTTGCTTCACTACTTTTAGTACCCTGAAATTACCTCGAAAACAGTGTCAAAACTGAAAATATTCCCGCCTGTCGAAAGCTTCGCGGGCACGCGAAGAAGACGGAAAAGAAATTTCTCTAAATTTTTCAACGGAATGCAAAAATCGTTAATAATAAAAAAATAACATCTAGGCAAAATATTCTATAATTTCGTTGGGCTCCGGGTTTCCTTCGGTGTTGACGTGGTATTCTGGTCCGAGTGATCTACAAGAATATGAAATCAAATCAGAGTTACGATCCTACGTTGAATAAATTGGTTATAAAAAGAGGTCTTTTGGACTGGGATTTTAATTCAGCAAGGTTACACCCCTTTTCAGCAGTTTTTGACGTTTTTGACGTTTTTTACGCTGCCGTTCGCAACTTCTCCATTTTTGAAGATGTTTAAGAAACTCATTAACCAAATTATTCACAGAGAAAGCCCACAAATGACATAATTCTCACTTACCGTGTAAAATTCGCTCGCGGCCTGGGGCCGATGAAAGTTTGGAAACTAAAATGTCGTCCGGTATGCACATGTGACTCATAAAAAAAAATAAACTCGCATAGGCATCCCTCAGATCCCTCAAAACACGTACGAGGTTGGTCATTGAACAAGTAAAATTCAGAAAAAAAGTTGCGGGCTTACATCGTGACATCAACGCCGTTGGGTCCGCAACAAAAATTGTCACTTTTTGAACCAAACTTACCCGGCCAGAAGCAGAGTATACGCTTTTTACGGTGCATCGCGGATGCATTTCACGAGTCTTATTAAAATTATTAAAAGATCCGTTTTTTGAGTTCTTCTCAAAGTTTACTTCTTCGTCCTGGTCTTCGACCTGCCCGAAGCAATCGCGAAAGCGATCATGGGCGTGCAGCTAAATTTCGAGTGTTGTAAGTTCAGACGGTGTAAGATTCCGGAAATACGATATTCGCACCGCCGACGTTTCGACCGAACACGATACCGACAGTCATGGTAACGACATGTCGACATGACATATTCTGGTGAATGTTGACCTCATCCTAATCAATATCCTCGAAAACCCTCCTATACCTATTATCTAAGAAATCTGACATCATTGTACCACATATGTCCATCGTCCTGGGCCCGCCATTTTGTTTTTGACATTTTTGACTTTGGATTTGTAATCAGCGACCCCAAAAACCCCCGAGTACAGAATGTCATCAGGATTTGTTAGGTTTTTGAAAAAATTTCTTGCCGTTTTGGGTCCGCCATTTTGTTTTTGACATTTTTTACTTCGGATTTGTAATTAGCGACCCCAAAAACCTCCGAGTACACAAATTTTTCAGGATTTGTTGGGTTTTCGAAAAAATTTGTTACCGTTTTGGGTTCGCCATTTTGTTTTTGACATTTTTGACTTCGAATTTGTAATCAGCGATCCCAAAATTTCCCGGGTCCAGACTTTTACCTGGATTTGTTGAGATTTCGATACTTGGCGACGATTTCGGGGTTTCGTCCCACTGTGCGACATGACAACGACTGGGCAATGTTCCGAAGGGTGCAGATCAAAGTCCCACATGTTCAAAATTCGGACTGCTTACCTTTGGACCGAGTACGGTACCGACAGTTTAGGACGCTGACTGGGCAATTTTCCGAAACGGCATTGCAGCGACCGAGCAAATTCTTTCACTTACTCGCGGCGTTGAGTGGCTGATAATAATACAGACATTCCATTGAGACCTGTGAAAGTTTTGTCTCGACGGATCCACATTCCAATGACCAAGCCGTAAGCGAGTCAAAATGTTCACAGCCGCTAATCGATCGACTGGAACAGTATGAGCTGCCCGACGTCGAGAGTGAGTAAAATAATTGCCCAGCCGATCTTCCGAGAAAACTACGCAACTATACTTATGAATACGTTTTCGGAATTCGGCTCGTTCCGGACATTGGCGTTTGGACTCTTGCCCGGTCGATGTAATGCCTTTTCGGAACATTGGCAAGTCGGTGTCATGGAGTGTCGATACCGTGGTTGGCCGAAACATCGGCGATCGGAATATTGTATTTTCTAAATTTTACGCCGTCGGAACTTCGATACGCATCCCTTGTGAAACCCTTTGAAATTTAATTCAACAAGTTTGTTTCGGCATTTTTTCGAGTCGCTCAATGATCAGAATTCAAGGATACATTATTTCTTTAAATGTTGATTTTTCTTATTTCACACAAAGTACGAAATAATAAATAAAGTACATTTTCATAACGATATTTGCCATGCCGTACGGTTATAGCCAGGGGCGTGTCACGGCTTCAAAATTTCGAATATTGAGACTCCCCGAGTCGAAATTTTCATCTTCGTTTCAACTTATTTCAACATCACTTTGAGGGTGAAGGATGTTGAAAGTCGGATGAAATTATAAGCGATTCTAATGCGCCTTTCAACTTCACTTCACCCTAAAAACTTGCAGTTATCTCCCGTTTTACGAGATTAGGTGGTGAAACGAAGGTGAAAATAATTTTACTTTCGTTTCGCCTTATTTCAACTTCCTTTCTATAATACACTATTATCATTATTATTTGCTGTGTGAGGTTTGGCAACCTGCGACCAAGTCTTCATTTTTTTATTTTATTACGTTTCGCCCCTAGATTCGGGGCCCCTTCAGATAGGGACGAAACGTAATAAAAAAATAAACAAATATATGGTCGTCCGTCGCCAAAGCTCACGCAGCAAACAATTAATGGCGGTCGAAGAAACCCAACATAATTATCATTATTATTGATTCTGGATTATTCATTATTATTGATTTTGGATTAACTATAATCAACAAATTAGAACGAGAGAACAACAAATAAAAATGCATTTTTATTGATTTATAAAGGACGGAAAAATAATGAAAGTAAAGATTTCACCCTCATTCGGAAGATGAAACGAAGGTCGAATAACGAAAGAAAAGTTTCACCCTCACCCGGAAGTTGACGCGAAGTTGATAAAGATTTCGACATCAGATTGAGATTGAAACGATGGTGAATACAGTTCCGACCTCACATTAAAGGAGAAACAAAGATGAAAAAATATTTCAACCTCACTTCACCTCCCAATTCGGACACATAAGGTAAAATGAGTTGAAATGTACGGTGAAAATTTTGACTCGGGTCGGCACAGTACGAGAGATGACAAAACGTCGAATAAGTGGGATGCCTGAGCGTGAACGATATTGAGAATTGTTCAACCCTCGAGCGTGCGTGTCTGGTATGGGGTTTCGTTGCTAGACGCCTGGTGTCAAAGTGGTAGCGGTTCCCGGGGTGATTCGTAGGCCAGACAGGAGAGCAGACAATCGGTTCACAACTCCACAGCCGCCGTAGACAGGACGACGATGCAACCAACCGGTGTTTCGTCTCGCCGAGAAGGGCTGGGAAGAGCGTAGATAGCGGGGATCGTTGGGTCGCGAAACCCAGCCACCAGAAATTAATTGAAAATAACAAACATCTCAAGAGTCAAATATTAACCTTGGTTAAGCAAGCAAGCGAGCTTGCAACGCCGGAAATTGCCGGATTGCCGTAAACTTATTTCTCCCGTGAATTCGTAAATATAGTATATACGTGTACCTATAGGTAATAAAGGCGAAGTCATGAGGAAGTTTCCGGTGGAAGGACGAGCGGAAGTCGCAGAACGGCTCACGTAAGAGTATATGCGCGGGCAACACTTAATTACCGTGGAATAAGGATAGACGAAACTGCTTCGGTACACCGGGTACTTATAACTGCGGCTGGGAGTTTGATAACAAGAAGGGAAGACTCAAACTGCCCGTTTTCATTTGGCCCAACATGGGCCGGCTTTTGCCGAACGGCTTAACAGGAAAAGTAATTTTGTGAACTGAGTTCAAGTCTAAACAGTAACAACGTTACGGATCTATTCTGAAAAGATTCCAAGCAGTCGGGTTTTGCCGATGGCGCAGTCTTCACATCCAGAGTAATGGTTTTTTTTGCAGGTTATAATTTTGTAAAAATATTTTGTGAAGGTTTTATGTTATCAGTACTACCCGATTTGTCCGATAAGAAGTCGATGGGCTTGTAATTTTAGGCATTTAAATATTAAGCTCGGGCGGGACGACCTCTCTTATAAAATATATGAGCGGTTCCATCAATTCGAGTACCGAATTCGAGCTTCACTATCAGCGATCTTTTTGTAACTTTGAGAAATGACAGTCCCCGCCCAGAAATGATATCATGCTTCTCTTTCAAATTTTTTTCTTGAGTATTTTCGCTGTAATTGTATGGGTCATTCCGTGAATTTTTCATGTTGTTTGTTTTTATAAATTCTCGATGTGTTTTGATGGAAAAAAAAACATTTTCCCGACCAAGTTTCTTATGTAAAGGTCTCAGCTTATAAAAAAAATTTAGGAAACATTTTGGGCCTTAAAAAATTACTTAAAGTTGCATTTTAAATATAAAATTAGATTTTCCGGCCAATGTATATTCATGAGAAAAATTTTGATATTTTTCTTTAAAAAACTAAAGAAATCGTCGATAGTGACTTCGCGATTGCACGTATCGACCGCGAGTTTGAGTGACAGCGCTCACATGAGGACTTTCGTCGAGTCAGTTCATGGCTGCAGATCGATCCAACAACAACAACATAACATAACCGGCGCATTGCGCCATATATCCAGATGGGCACAAGCTCGCCCGGGTGGAGTGGCCAGTCGCAAGACTCCAATATTGATTAAAAAATGCATTATCACTCAATTATGAACTCATTCCTAGCCAGGTTGGCATCTTATCGTGGCCGACCGTCGCTCGACGTAGCTGAACGAGGAAGGATCCTGGAAAAACGCGATATCAATGTACGCACACCGGCTTGATGGTCATCGAAGACGCGGCATTGAGCGAGATCATAAAATCGCCATTCAACATATCCAGATCGCATTGGTCCATCAAATACAATTTAAAGGAGGGACGTCGTCCGAGTGGATGGGCAGGAAAACACTTACGATATACAAAGAAAACTAAAGGTATTGCACGAACGGTCAGAAAGGCCGAAGATGCATTTTGGTATTACCACACTGCGTGTCACCACGCCGCCATTTTTTGAGCGGTCGCGGAGACACTTTATCCATTTCGCCTCGATAATTCGAACATAAAGACACGCCATGCTGTCTAAAAAACTATTCCGGTAGTAATTCTCGTGTGTGTATTTATCGTAAGTCTCGCGCATTTAAGGGAGGGGGGTGAGGTTAATTCGATACAAAAAAAGCATATTTTTGATAATTTTTTTTGACGACACAGTTAATATACGTTGATTTCTATAATAACTACTCAATAACGTAACATTCGAACAATATTCTATAAAAATTTCATTAACTTTTATGAATAAATAAGCCATTGATGGAGGATATCTACGGACGTCTAAAAAAAAAGTTTTATTGCGGTGCCCATCATAACTTATCACTGGATCATCTGAGACCAAAAAACCAAAATAATTTCAGTAGGTGAGAAGTTTCTGCAGGTAATGACGTGGAGTTTTTTAATTTTTATGGTATTTCAAAATGGCAACATTTTCAATTTTTTCAATGAAAAATCAGTATTTTTACCTCTAACTGCTGTAAAAAATTTAAAAATCAATCGAAAAGAAAACACTCGACGCGATTACCTGTAGAAACTTATCGCCTAATAATAATAATCATTTCGGTTTTTCGGTCTTAGATGATCCAGTGATCAGTTATGATGGGCACCGCGATAAAACTTTTTTTTTAGACGTCCGTAGAGATCCTCCATCAATGGCTTATTTATTCATAAAAATTAATGAAAATTTTATAAAATATTGTTCAAATGTTACGTTAGTGAGTAGTTATTACAGAAATCAACGTATATTAATCTTAATTTAATTTTAGTCTTAATTAAATCTTAATTAAAGACTTAACCTCCCCCCCCCCCCCTTAATAATTGCGCTCGGTGACATCTCGTTCGTGAAATCCGACACGACGAATAGCGCGTTTAAAAACTTTCTTCGGATTATTCGGTTAACCATTCGAAAACACTTATGTGCCATGATTATACGCAACTGTTTCGATACTGTACATCTATATAAATTCTCGTAAATGTTTTGCGCTCGTGCAAGAGCTTACCACATGAGTCGCTATGCTTTCGACTCATGGTGATGCGCTTTACCGCCAATCGATTGGACGATTCCTCGCATTTTCAATTTATGTTATATTCACTATGTAATACTCGTATTCGATTCATATACTCAACACTCAATTGACTTGTATTCACCATGACATTACACATTGAAAAATCTCTCGCTTTATTGAATTCCATTCTGATTAATATTTCCTTGTTTAATTGCTATCTCTGATATCATTGATTTTTGAATGATTTTCCATATTTCCCATTTATGTTATATTTACTATATAATACTCGTACTTGATTCATATTACTCCATTCTTCATTGGCTTGTATTCGCCATGATACTACACGTTGAATAATTTCTCGCTTTATTGAATTGCATTTCCCTTGATATGTCATATTGGTTTTCGATTACGATCTCTTATTCTATTGGTTATTGAATGATTCCTTGCATATTTCATTTATTCTATATTCATTGTGTAATATCCTCATTTGATTCTTTTTTTTTTATTCGTTTATTAAGTTAAGCCTACCATTGTATTAGTCATCGATTTGTGCTTCGCATTGACCGGTTGCATTTCCGGCATATTACTATTGTGCTTTGATTTGTATTCCATATACTCCAATGTGTGTAGTTAATTGAATATTGCTTCGCATTTGCTGTGCAATATATTCTATATTTCAGTATTGCGGATTTATCGTTCAACATTGATTATTCTTCCTCGAATTCCTATTGGTTGACGGGAAATAAAATCCCAACATCAATCCTTGGTTTGATTTGCCGACCCACATCAAGCTGCAGCCTCGGTTAAAGCCTTTCTCCTCGATGAACACAATTAGAAGTTGCAACGACAAGCCACCTAGGCAAATCGTTACAATACATAGAAATCGAATTGGGATTTATGTCATAACTCTTGTAACAACAATAAATGATTCAAAAAACAATGAAAACATCAATTCAAACTCGATTGAACTCGAATTCTACATGCTATGTAAACATTTTTCAGCTAGTCAAAAAAAATACTTGAAACATTTTTTGAAATACGCATTAGCCGAACAATCGACTTTCATATTTCAAATGCGATTTTAAGTAATTTTCCAAGGCCCAAAAATGTTTTCGTATTTTTTTTGCAAAGCTGAACTTTTTTTACATAGAAAACTTGGTCGAGACTAGTATAAAAAAAAAATCAAAACAAATTAATAAATCAAATGAACTAAGGTTTTAGTTGTCTCTTCAAACATTTGTTGATTTGACAAGTTATTACAGAAATCCCGATTTGTACCCGACTTCATGTAAGATATTTCATGTAAAATTTTCTCGGCTTTTCAGAAAAAATATTAAATTTTTTATATAATGCAACCATGTTTTCCGCGCTTGTTGTGCGTGTTTGCGGAAGCTCCGGTTTTTACAACTATCGACCGTTGCTTTAGTAGGAGTACAAAAAAATGCACGAGAATTTTTCATTGTGCTTACAATTTTTATTAAGACGGAAATATAATATTTAGGTTCCATATGTGTTGAGAGATAAAAACAAATTGATCATTTATTCAATGTGCATCAGATTTATGTACTGTTTGTTCAGTAGGGGGGGCTTCGGACCTGCGCTATACGTACGACTCGTCATCACAGTCAGGGAAGAAAACAAATGAAAAAGTCACTTCGCCAGTCAATTCAATATTTCACGGTGCGAAGACGAGCGGCATGAAAAAGGCGAGCGAGTCAGAGCTTGAAGTAACGCTAGTCGTGAAAACTCCGTGTGTAAAAGTCGCCCCCCCCCCCCCCCCCCCCCCCTCCCCCAGGTCCCAAGTGTCATAACGAAGTTTTTCTTCGTCGAGACGTTTCGCACAAGAATAGGACGTTTGGGAACGAACTTTTCGATGGCTCGGCGGAAAAACAACGTTCGTTTAGTATAAATACAGATATTGCACTTTTCACTATCGTCTGGCGTCGGAGCAAATCCCTTCGTGCGCAATCCCGATAAAGCTTCACAAAAAAAATCGTCCCCTTGTTTTGTTATACATTGAATAGAATTTTAAACGACATTGCGGAAAGGAATGCAAGGGGAAGGAAAAGGGAAAGGGACGGCCTCGTTTTTCTGCGGTTTGGAGACAAAACGGAATACGAACCTTTTTTAAATTCGATTGAATCAGATTTTTGATATTCGTATTGTGAACACCGTTTTTCAACATGGAGTTGTCGAAAATTGATTTTACAGGAAGTAATAAACGCGATTAACTTAATCGAATAAGTTTATTTTCTTAGCAAAATCGAATAAGTCCACCGTTTTTTGTGTAAAAAAAATAATACTCATGGTATCTTTTTTTTGTTTTCGATATCGATCATTAATTGTCGCGCATCGATAGACAAATCCCGATAAGCCAATGATTTGTTAGCCGAAACCGAATAAGTCCAAGAGTGTATTTCTTCTTTTATCCGTAAGTTATAAACCGTCGTTATGTCCGTAGGACATTTAAATTTCACCGAGTGCTACCTTAAGTGCCTCAAGAACCAAAAACTAAGTGTAACATGACGGTTATTGTTTTCGAAATTGATTTGTTTGCTGTGATTACGAATTTGCTACGAGAACCGTTACTGCTCGAAAATTCTCTTCATGGACTTGTTTGGTTTTGCCTCCAAGCCACAGATGTAACGGACGTATCGAATGAATAGATATGACGAGTGACAAAAACATTTGGTCCCGGTTTTTCCAAGCAGTATCAACAATTTTTAAACGCTTGTTTCCGGGTTTTGGTCCGTCAGACATGTCGGGCGATGAGGCACGCAGGGAAGGTTAATTTACAAAGCTTCGACGTAGAAGAGAGATTTGAGTTAAAATTGGTATTGCCGTGACGTGAAAATATCGCGTGATTACATGAAGGGGAAACAAGAAATTAGGGTTCCCGTATTCGTGAACGACAATTGTACCACATCGATCGTATCGTATACGCATTGGATATTGCTGAACTTTTTTTCGGATAATCGAATTTACGGGTCAACGCGCCAAATCTTTGCAGTGGAATCAAGGGAACGACGAATAACTTTGCTGAATTATTAATACTCTACAGATAAGACCTCAGGGCTCCTATGTGTTTCTTCGTCCTGAAAATCGGTATGAAAAGTGTTAACGGTTGCGAAAGAATTTTATGGGACCTGTTTTTATGGGATTATTGAAATTTTTTCCTTCAGAAGTCATCTCTTGCGAAACGAGAAACATATTTCACAATTAAATATCTTAATAATAAAATCATTGGCGTAAAATAATTTTTTTCCCCGCGGTGGGGGGTGGTTCAGGTCACGGAGTTGATATTGAAACGAAATTTTTAGATTTTTTATCACTTTTCGAGATTGTTATTATGATGATGCAACGTTTTTTATAACCCTTATTCTCAGTGTGCAACGTTTGCATGGTATCTTTGATTCGCAACGAGGGTCATATACCTTCCAGCGTCTTAAAAAGTACTCTAAATTGCTCCAAAAATCCCGAACCTTTATGAAATCTCATCAACTATCTTAGCATAGGGGTCAATCGTTATACCGCCGAAGGAATCATTCGTTTGAATAATACAATCATATAAACAAATGATCAAGTTAAGAACGCACTACTTGAATGATGTCACCCGTGACTTCCGTTGCCCATCAAGGCTTGAAATAACTTTGACTATATTTCAATCATAATCAAGAATATGTAATTTTCGCGATGAAAATGTCAACGACTGGTTTGAAAGTCGCCATATTGGTAATTTTGTTCCAAAAATCTCTATCGCAGCACGATAATAACGTGTCTTAAAAACGATAAAGTACTAAAGATTTTTTTTCTTTTCAAATTAACACTGTGACCTGAATCATACCCAATGTGCGAAAAAATATGTCCTCCGCCACTACCGATATATATTTTAAGGTTTTTGTTCTGTGAAACATGGTTCAGTTTTTACAAGGGTTGCCTTTAGAAGTGAAAAAGAAAGACTTAAAACAGTCAGCACCATAGTTTCCTTGCAGTCCTTTGCACTTTTTACGTCGGTTTCTAGGACCAAAATACACGTGTAAACGCTGGAAAAATTGATAAACTGCGGAGTGGATGCTTTGATCGATCTATAAAAAAATGTGGGAAAAATCTAATCAGGTATATAGGACGTGACGGTTCATCGGAGTAGAAATGCAAGTCGGTCGAACGATCGGTTTTACTTGACACCTCTATTATTAGTCACACTTCAACAACTTTTTCTGAATGGCTTGACAACGGGTTATAGTCAACCCGTAGACAGTACAGTGAGACCGCGCTTAATGTGGGGGGATGCGTTCCAATAAGTTTCAGCGTTAAACGACACAACGTTACACGAGACCATGTTATTTCATTTCTCCCCTGCTCTCCTTCCCTGCCCAATACTTTAGCGTAATACTTCAGCAACATTAAGAGGGGTGCATTAAGCGCCGTCTTACTGCATATGTATATAGTGGTCCACACAACTTGCACACTAGTAGAACTTCTAGAGTAGGCGTTGTATGGAATAATTCTGTATATAAAATGTAGACGGTTTCAAAGGATGCTTTATGTGATGCATAATTTTGATTCATCGGCTGAAGCGCTTCGGAGATACCAAGGTCGCCGGTGGATTTGTAAATGGGATACTACTTTTTTATACCAAATCAGGGAACAACGTGAAATCTGGGTTCAAAGAGTATTGATGCTTATCATTTTTTAATGTAATAACTCACGAGTAATTTCACTTTGAATTTTGAAAATTTTCTCCGCGCAATATCAAGTTAGAGATTCAACCCTATCACAGATTTCCATTGGACAGGAAGATGACGTTGCCCGTTTGTTTACTTCAAGTTATACATTCTTTCACAATTCGGTATAAAAAGTGAAATATTCCATTTCCAAACACGACGTTGGCCCGGACATCAACCAATAAATCAAGAATCATGCATCACATAACGCTGTGACAGGAAACTCACTACTTTCTTTCCTCGACGTCGACGCTTCACAAACACTCCTCGAGCGCCGGTAAAATTATGAATTAGGCTAATATCGTCATATTCAGAATTAGCGCCAAACCTATTGCTCGAAGCGCCGTATAGAGTGGGACCGTTACATCGTGGTCTCGCGATCGAATTTACTCTGCGTCGAACCGTCTTGGCGACCTCAGTCAGCCCTCGAAAAGTTAGGACAAAATTATTGTACCTATGTATAATATAACGTATGATTTGGATTGACATTGTTGAATGTGACAAGTCCCGCGGAAATGAAGAAGTTGTCAAAGAATTATCATTGGAGAAATTATTGAAGGAAGTCAAATTCGAGGAATTGACAAACCGAGAAAGAATAAATTCAGAATTACATCGGTCAAGGATACACAAGTAAGTCGTTGAATTATTCATACTTCACTTTCTGTTCCCTACTGTCCGTTGGCTTTCGCAAATATCCGAATATAGTTGGGTCATCCAATGAACTCCTCCTGAGAGCGCTAGAGCTAGCGAGCACCGATATAGAACTTTATTAGTTTTATAAAAACTAATTGGCGCCCTAAATTGTTTGTCATATTGAATCGAGAAACCATTGAGCCCCGGCAACCCCTGACCTAGGTCGCGGCGGGTGTAGGAATTGTCGAAACGTTAAGTTCCTGTTTCAACGCATCCGTCAAAACCGTAAAAATTGTATGTGTGACGATTACCCATACGAAGTATGCTTTACACGTTATACGGGTGTCCTCCACCCTGTATATGTGAAGCAAGGACACGGCGAGGGGTTGCATTGATGCACTCAGAATCCGAGGCAGTGCGCTGCATCGAAATAAGCGAACACGTGTAAGTTTCGGTGAACGAGGGAAGAATAGTTGGCATCGATCTTCAGTGACGAAGGCACACACATGGTGTGTAAACTATAGCAGCCATGAGTAACTCCGTCTACGTGGTGCGAAGGCACACCTTATCGCACGGTCGAGCATTCGGCCGATCTGTATCGGCGATAGGGGTTCCCTTGCCTCTGAAACTCGCGAATTGGATCACGGATGAACGACTGGACGGGTATCTAGCAGCAACCGTAACTAGGGGGGGGTGAGGTCGGAAAGCCGCCCTCGTCAGTCCGTTCACGTACGATACGTTACACACCTCGTAGCCGACACCCGATAACGCGTTTCTTCTTGCTTCTGTCGATTCTTGATCATATCAAGACGAAGCGAACTTCGCTGAAAATGGTTCAAAGGCATTACGTTTTCGAGTTTCACGATACGTCTTTTAGCCTAACTTGTGAAAATTATTTTGTTGTAGAATCGAACGGGGGAGAACGTGAGAAAGGTGAGACCATGATTCTTTTGTCCCCTGAAAAATTTTCGACGCACTCGGGTCATGACGCGCATCGTTTCTATGGTATATTGTATAGGAATAGTTCCGCTCATACGCCTTGGTTACACAACCTTATAGACTATGTTTTTATAATTTATGTGCTCAAAATTTTAGATTAAATGGTTGCACAAATTATGGAAAATATTTAATAAAGTGACTCAATCCGAATATGCCGATTTTCGTTGCAAAATGATAATCAACAATGCTTGTTTGACTCCACTGAAAGTCTCCGGATGTCGACCGAATTAGACTTTTGTTATTTTCTATCAAGTCGAGATTACGAGGCCACCACAGATGAATGGAGTTCATCGCTCAAAAGTCGCAAAACGAGCGAGATTCGAATGAAACCTGATACTGGGATTTTCCGATAAGAGGTCCACCCAAATACGGGCCTATTTGAGCCGATATTTGGATTTGTTTTCTAAATAGAAGTCTATGGGCATCAACAATTCTTTCAGAACTAACTCGGATTGTTTCTCGAATTGCTTCTGAATGAAAACTACTAACAGAAATTATTCTTGCCCCGCAATTACTATTTGACTCTTAGGTCTCTCATAATTCTTTTATTTTGTAAGACGATAAGCATAATTTCTTATTTTATACAGTTCTATTGTTACAATATTTGATATCGAATTAACCTCTCATCGATCAAAAATCTATTATTTTTAATGAAACTTTTTTCCGTTAAAAAACCCACGAGCTTTTGTTCAGGTACATGAAAACTTTAAAAACGCCAAAACAAGTAACAAACCCATGGTTTCCTTATCGGGAAATCCGGATACGTCTGCATTTCCTCTACGAACGGTTGCGAATAAAAATGGTACGTTCCAACGTGTCAAAATGTTTACGTACTTCGTTGCCTACGCGCGAAGTAAAATACCGTGGAATTCCCGAATGATTCAGAGCTTGTAGCCGTAGCACTGATAGATTTCGTTTCAGCCCAATGTCGCGTCTGGTATATGTTGGAATGATTGATGGACGCGGCAGGGTCAGGGCCACGATTCCGTTCGGCGATTCGATGGATGAACTACGCGGCTGGATTGGGTATCGAGGGCCTCTCCACGGCAAAACGAAGCGTAGCAACATCAGCACTCCCATCACTACCGCCAACAACAGCAGCAGCAGCGGCGGCAGTAGCAGTTCCTCGTTAGACCGTTCGCGTACAATATGGTACGGCTCGAAACGAATGCCTGAAAAACGAGCCTCGAATTTGTTTCGACCCCTCACGAGCTCTACCGTACGATCGAGAGCGCGCACTCGACAATTAAAGGGAGCATAAAATCGTCTGCCTGCCAACAGCTTTCCTCCAACGTCATTCTCGCACAGCGCAGATCCCAGGCTTTCCCTCTCCCCCTCTCTCTCTCTCTCTCGCTCTCTCTTTCTCTCTCTATTTTCCCCCATCTCGCTTAGCCATTGCGTAAAATCGTTAAAAAGGTCCGGGTACCAGCTGGACCGAGAAAAAACAAAAAAATAAATAAAAAATTGTTACCAATAGCTTTCCGACTTCGATTCGGACGTGCACTATTGGATCTGCGTTTTCGTTATTCATTTAAAATTTATTTTTTTATAAAAGCTAAAAGCATTTTCGACACTATTTTCCTCTATATTTCATTGGACGTAAAAACTTTTTGGACCTCGTCTATGTACTCCACATTGGTTGTTCCAACGCTTCTAATGGAACATCCATCGACGTATAGATGACAGCTCACCACGTACTCGACACATCTTTCTGTCGCATTATTCAAACCTCACTGAAGTAGCGGGTGGTCAATTTGGGGGAAAAAAAAGCAAAGCAGTCGAAATCCGGACGTTCGAACTCGTGGCCAGTTACTCGTATCTCAAGTTGAGGTCGGTTTAATCATTTTTAACGAGTCCGGACCACTCTGGTGTTGTCCGAACGGTGATAGCTTTTCGGTTAGTACCTCCGGACTGCATGGTCGTTTTTTATCTCGCGCCGCGTTACTCCCTATCGATCGGGATGACGTATTTTTCTGTAGTTCACTCGACGATCCGAGTTCAATCTATCAGTCGAGTATTCACAACGGAATAACAGATCGATACGTATCTTCTGTATCAGCAACCCAAAAAAGGTTCCAATTAAAATGAAAGCTGGCAGCGCGATGCTACGATAGTTACATCGAAAGCATCATTCGTACGGAATATTTGCGGAACCTACTTTTTTCTCGCATTCGTTTACTCGGTCGCATAACATTTATTTCATGAATCATGAATCGCTTCACTCGTTTGACGCGCGGAAAAGGGGCGATAGCTATACAAGATTCAAAACGTTAGTGAGAACTCGAAAAAGCTTATTTATTTATATATATATTATTCAAAAACGCTCATGCATTTAAAGCAAATGCAGCTCGACATTAATATGATGACGGTGAAATTTGTATGCGCATATTTTCGAAGCCACGACCAGGTGAGCAGCAATGCGGTCCAGAGGGTAAATTACTTTCTATTTATTTTATTTCGTTGTAGAATATATAAAAATAGAGTCGGAGGACAAAACGGTTCCGAAAGCTCATAAGGTCGGAATTGGTTTGTTCGAATTACAATTTCCTGAAAAACCAAATCTCCGAATTTTTCTTTTCCAGACAGATTATGTAGTAAAATGAAAAATCTCGAACGTTCAAATGCTTAACAGCTGAATAATTAGTATCGAAATGTCCTGAAAATAGCTGTTCCGAATGGGGATAGGTCCGAATTTCGATGTCCGCAAAGGTCAGAATCCCGAAAACGTACATATATGTATAGTAACGTAGCTCGTTCGACAACGTGAAGATGGCAGCAATCCGGAGGCAGATAGATAGATTTGGACGATTTGGACAATAGTTTCACTTTGTATACAAGCGTAAGGCGATTTCATCTTTTCAGCCGCCTGATTCGCGGCTGGGAAAGTTCAAGCTCACCAGTGGCTTAGTTTCCGGAATTTTGATTCGTCGAAACATCCACAAGTCCAACCATCCCCCAGTCTATGTAATGCATTTAGAATCTTTTTTTTCGGAACCGTGGACGTTCGAGTCTTCACCCGTTTGAAACCAGAGCTAGTCTGGGTATCGTGCCTGGTCGGAACATTGGATTTTCGGAATTTTGCAGTGTCGGAGCTTTGAACTTTCGGAACTTCGAATTCGCACCCGTCAAGGTAATTGTGATGTTGCAGCCAGTCCTGAACTAATTATTCTAGGTTGGGACGAAAAATCGATTATATACATAATACACGGTATAGTGAAAAGTTGTGTTCGCTCTCGCATAACAGTTTCACGAAACGCGTATGCGCGCGAGTGACATAATCAAAGTTTCGCTCGTTCGTGAGACCAAGTTGGGAAAGATGTGGAAAATACGACGCGGAACAGTGAATACGGGGCTAACAAATTCGGATGTCCCGGCGCCTCTTCTCAACGAGCACAATTTCCGCAAATTTCTTCGGCCAAAACTTTACTAATTTAATTCACGAAGAATGTCGAACGATTTGCCGAAGCCGGATCCCCCGGGACGGCGGTTGAGAGCCCAGCGGGGCCGAGCGAGGGCGGTGACGGGGCGGGACGAAACGGCTTGGACGGCGAGTAGAATCGAGGAATAAAGTTTTTTATTTAATAATAGCGATTAATTGCAAAGCAGTGCACAGATGTTGCGACGATGGCCATCACGAGGACAGCATTCGTTCAAAGTATAGAGGCGCTGGTGCTCGTATAGAAACGAACTTCCTATCGGTTCCCCGGAGTTCGATTAATTTAAAAAATATAGCGCTAGCGATGTGTTTCGTCTCCTACCATTCAATGGCATTCATGCTGACTTTATTGAAATCGTGGATTATTCGAACATC
This sequence comes from Sussaba pulchella, assembly GCA_963971145.1. Lineage (NCBI taxonomy): Eukaryota > Metazoa > Arthropoda > Insecta > Hymenoptera > Ichneumonidae > Sussaba > Sussaba pulchella. The sequence goes on from OZ020164.1 coordinate 5,898,207, forward strand.
CAACCGACTCGGCATTCGGAATTTTCATTTTCCACGTTCGTTTGATCAATGATGCATTTCGAAATGTAACTGCGAGAGATGAATTTTCATTCTCTGCGCATACGGTCGGACAATGCCGTCAGATTTTACCGGCAAATCCAGATAGAATATTTACTTTTGATTTTTTCCCCGCTGTTTTGTACGGCCCGTTTTTTTTAGCATCAAGCGGACTTTTCGATTTATGCGTTTCGCTCGTAAGAGCATCGGATATGACCGACTGATGCTTGTGCACTCGATTTTGCGAATCAAACCTGATTGTATACGCGGAAGAAAAAAAAATCAGATATCGCCGCTTGATAAAGCTATGGGACGAGTCATTACTGCTTCCGACTCGTGCATACGCTCCAGTTTTCTGGGCCGAGGTTACCCCAGGGGTTATTAATTAAAATTCCGTTTTATACGTCGAAAGTCCTAAAACCCGTTCGAGAACCGTGAGCCTTATTTCGCGTGTGCAATCGAGGCTACGAATCCACGTGCAATTTTTACGTGTGTGAATAGCACTCGCGATAGCTCTTCGGAGTATATGGTCGGGGTTTCGCATTCTCGAGCCAGCAGTCACGAGTTCGTAATTAAAACTCAGCCTGTTTTTCACTTGGGTTGCTACAAGCAATTGGCGATGCTCGTCAGTACGCAAAATTCCACTGGGAAACGAGTAACATTTCGTGTAGGCAACAAAATTCGCTCGTGATACGAAGCTCTTCAAGAAAACATTGGCGATACGATGTTGTGATGTTGATCATTGGGATATAAACTTTTTTTTTCAATTTTTAGCTGAAGCAATTTAATTTTACCGCGCCATAAAAAATTAACTCTAGATTGGTCACTATATGCGACCTTAACGACTTTGGTCACCTCATGAGAGAAATGCCGCGATGCTATCCAGGAAGCAACGTTGCCATATCGCTCGATCCTTATAATGCGCGTGGAAGAACTCGTTAGAGAGTGGGGGAGTTCGGTACGAGTGTGGTAACGTCGCCAGAGAAAAACCACTAACGAGTCTGGTCACCTCGTGAGGGACTCCTCGAATTACGGCTTCCGTACCCCTGATTATTTTTAATCTTCTATTTTAACCCTTTCATTTCATTCGAAAATAATATAATCAACTTTCAAAAGCTTCAAAGGATATACTGTAATTAAAATTTAAAAAAATCCCCCTAAAATATCAGGTGAAAAAACCCTCATATGGTAACCAATCTAGAGTTGAGTTCTCTCATGGTAGATATGGGGTTGGATTATAGTAAAGCCACAATAGACCCGAATATTTCATGCAATTGACGCCATAAACATGAAACTACTCTTTTTTTAAATTCAGAAAGAATACGGAACTATGCACAACGCGTCTAGATTTTGAGTGAATATCCAGCACGAGCATTATTTTTCTTTTTGTCCATGCAATTCGCAACTAGACGAGCGGTATCACGCTCGGCAAATGCCGTGAAGAGTATCACGTCACTTAGGACATCTGGGTTGCCCATTAAAATTTATGAAGAGCCGTTCCCGTGTCTCATTTCTTCGGCTAATTCAAACTTTTTTCCAACTTGGCAATCATGAAAAAGTTAGAGTTTTTCGCGACGGTAATGCGCGCCACGGCATAACCGTAGCGAGGCGCATAACGTGCTCTCCCGCGACTGCGGGGTAGTTTTAGTGCCGTTCTTTTTCCGTGGTCTCGTAGGTATGGCTCGCAAACCTGGTTGTCCCCGTGCTCACCTCATATTCTCTTCCCCGACGGTGAAGATGTAAAAAAATCTCGGAAAGAGCGTAGATGCGGGTGAGAGCCCACCCTGTTTAATTTGCGGAAACATATATGAGCACCTAGCCGAGCGCGCATTTTGCGGCAAACACGCAACGCGGTTGAGAAGGAAACTTGAAAAAAATTTGTTGAAGAAACTAGGAGTAACCGAGGCGGGAAAAGCGCGAACGAGGTGTGGTTAAAAAAAACATGGATCTTTGCTGGAGCCGTGTACAGCAGAAGTCTTCGCAAGGGGTTAACGCTTAGAGTTACCAGTACCTGCAGTTTTCGTGTTTTCCGAGAGGTTTCACCGTAGAGCATGTGTGGTATGAAGATTTATACTTATGTTTTTATGTGACAAAGACGGTCCCTCAACAGTGGTAGCCATGGAACGAAGAAAAAACTCTGCTTATCTTATATAGAGTAAGCGCAGTGTACGTAGAAAGCATCGTATTGGCGAGTCAAAGGACTGTGGGATCGATATCTTGGAAGGCATTTGTGGTGAGATGGGCTGGTGGTGTATCCCAAGCCCAAGAAACGATACTCTTCCCGGTTCTTCGGTAAGATCCTCGTGCTGCGCCTTCGTGGACTACGTATGCTCGTATATTCCACGCCACTGTTCGATGTACCGATACGTAGATAGTACAGAGTCTACGGGTACGAACGGTCGTGCCGCAAGTACGAGGAGACCCGGTGGTGCAAGCTTGGTTTGGCCAATGGTAGGATAAGACGGAGTCGAAAAGGAATGAGCGGATGGTTGAGGGAGCCACGGCGCATAAACGAACCCATAAAGGGAACATAGCGGGAAGCCAGGAAATGTGTCACCTCCCGCGGAGATCCGCAAGGTTTGTCGTCCTGCAGGGACACTTGCGGCTTGGGCTCCCAGAACTTGCTCTATAAAACTATCGCCAACTCTACCATAGCCCGGTGCTACAGATAGTGGGACGTACAGCCGCGAATAGTACGTATAGCCGCACGGACAGAGCAAACGAGAAGGAGTTGGCGGAGGGTGAATGAGAGAACGACGGAGAAAACGTGATATCGCATGTGGAAGCACGAGACAGAATGAAACAGCCAAGTACGGAGCACCTACACCTAGAACCAGAAGCTCTGGCGTAAACTGAGCTGCTATAGCTGCGGTTGGACCCTCCGGTTACCACTGGCTCTATCCTATCTGCCTCCGGTTCTCCCGCTGCCGCTGCCTCTATTCCCGAGTATGCTAACCCGTTTAAAAACATTACGGAAGTTCGACGAGCGTACGCGGACTTCCGGGAAAACCGACTCCTCTCGCTTATTCGAGCCTGTCAGCCAGCAGCAGAGCCAGAAACCGCCTGGCCTTCGCTAGTCTCTATAGGCAAATCGAGTGTTTCTCGCCGCATCCTGTACACCATGCACCCACCCAAAACCGTTTCCACGTTTCCCTAATGCAATGAACCGCAGATACCTTCTTTATTTTCCGTTTCAACCTCTTTTACTTTATTTTGGGGCACATGGAAGGATTGAATAATATTGTTACGAATGACTGTTGTAGATGCCGCATCTGCATAAAATTTACAAAGATTGCTGACCGACGGAAGTTGCTGAATACCTTGTTGGATAAATCTAGACAGTAACATCCATTATCGTTGCTCTAATGATTAACCATAGTAGTTATTCCACATACAATAAGTCCCCACACCAATAACAGCTGATTCGTAGTATTAACTCGGGTGTTTTATTTATATACGCAGTTACTATCTTCGGATACGACCCGTGGGGTCAAATATATATACTAGAGAAATATATGCCAAGTGGATCACATAATGCTGTATAAGTAATGAAAACAATATCATTCCTGACTGTGAGCATCCATTTTTTCTTGTAGATTGCGATGAATTCAATTACCCGTTTTCAATTGGAAAGTCGTATTGTATTCCTCCGTTCACGTTCATTTCTCTTCACCCTTTTCACGGGCCGTTCCCCACAATTGCCTTCGTCTTGGGGCTTGATTGAAAAGTAATAAACTAATCTACGGCCACTCTCCTGCCCGTAGCGTTTTGCCCGTCGCCGTGGCAGCCAAGGAAATTTCTTCGGTAAGTACAAAGTGCAAAGAAGCCCCCTCCCCCCGCCACCCCCGTCGCCGTGCGACGTTGACTGCTACCATTGCGAGCAATTTTATTCATGCAAGATTGAACTCACTTCGCTTGATTTCCCACTACGACGTCTGACGTCGTTAGCGAGCTACACACCGAGAGAATGAGTTGTGCAGTTTCGATTCTATTGTCGATTGAATTGATGTATTCAGAATTATTGGAAACTCTCACGGTATGCTTACGACGTGACTAGTTGAAGCTTCGAACTGTTCTTAACGCTCTGCTCTAACTATGAAAAAATGACCTAATCATTGAAGATTCTACTAATTAATTTTGAATCCATTATAATCCCACCTACTTGAAGGTATTTTGTTTTTGCTGGTGTCCCATTTTTTCCAACTTTTCATTGGATAAATAGTTTGAAGAATGCACCGAATGGTAACGTGGATCACTAGGAAACTTTAATTTTTCGACCAATGTCAAATCTATAGTATCAAAATACTGCTGATTAACTTATGTATCCGCCTTACGCTTTGAAGAAAACCAATGGAGCCTCACTGAAGGTCCTGGGCTTATCAAAATGGAAAAGGGGGCTTGACAGCGTATCCTCACGATGAGTAGGAAAATCAATTATATTAGTTCTTTTCGTAATTGTGTTCTCGCGCTTATTTGAAGTCGACCCGAACGGAGAAATATTACCTGATCATGCTTGAAGAGTATCGATAAATAGTGACGGAATTCTCTTCGTGTGAGCAGCGGTTAAGTAAAATCAGTGAGATAAAAAACTTCCAGCGAAACACCCTATGCCCAACACGCTCATCATTGGTTTATCGACGATCCCGAACGTCCACTTGCTATTGATTTTGACCTCATAGCAAGTCCTTCCGAGTGCCTTCTGTGCCTAAGGGACGTAAAAGACGAGTACCAGTGGCCGACATGGGGGAAGGGAGAAAAAGTTACAGTAAATGTTGGAGCAAGTGAAATAGTACATATAGCAGCCGGTTTGCACTGGTGAAATACGTGACATGGGGACTGTAGCAGTTGTCCGTGCATTTTCATCGTTAGACATTTGAGAGATGTTAGCCCGACATCTTGGCTGATACTATTAGCCCCTCGTCCGTTCCTACATTTTTAAGGAATGCCGGAGGGGCTGTAGAAGCAGTAGCGGCAGCAGCAGTGTGCCTATTCTACGCTATCCCATGGCACTCTAGCAGTCTCCTTCGTCCGTCCCTCACCCTCTGGAGATGTATCTCCCGGGGCTACCACGTGACCCGAACCAAGGATTCTGTACGCTAACGTACATCGGGGAGCCGCCACTCTCTAAGGAGGGCTCTAGTCGCTCCAACCCCGAGGCGTCACCCGACCTCGCTCTAGAATAAACGAACGGGCCTCTTTCTCCGTTCCTATCCCTGTTATTAACGTTGCGGTAACACTGAATTTATTCAAGTTTCAAACAACTTGGACAGATACATGCCAAAGTTAAGCTACTCGGCTGTGCATACTCGGAACTCGGGAACGACGGCCTGCTGGAAGTTGCATCGGAGCTGTTGCCAAGCGTGTTATCCGACTATCCGGCAACATCACGTTGCTCCCGTTACATGAATAATATAAAACGCCGGCAGCAACGACACGGGTGTGATACGCGTCAAGATAAGGTGAGTCTAGAAAACTCGAACGGGAAGGGATGTAAAGAAGAGAAATATATAGCAGTGGACAGTATAAAGTGCACGCTACGTATGTATGAGACACGTAAGAGCGGTCACCACATGCAGTAGATAGTTGTGGCTGATTGTGTATACACGGTACCTGCGACAGAGCATGCAGGGTGGCATCGGGAATCGAGGGGGTGAGAGCGGTGAGCAGTGAGCGGTGAGCAGTCACGTAAAGTGTCCGTTGAAATGATCGGGAGAGTCCGCATTGACTAGAGGGATCGGAAGTCGGGGCAGGAATAGCGCATGAGGGAGCCTGAGCACGTAGGGTCAGTTTGCCAGGCAGGACATCCTGTACCATGAAGAATCTCCGGGAAATCTAGTATGTGTCCGGCGCGGTATCTGAGATATACGGCTAGGAAACGCTTCGACTCCCTCCACCTCTACGTCGCTTCCTTTCTCTCTCTCCCCCGATGTGTGCGCGGTTGTGTGCGTGTGGCAGGGTACTATGGCTTGCCTTAATTTGATATGGCGGTAGCGCTGCTGGTATGCTCATGGTATTTCTGCCAAATTTATCGTCAAGTTTCGCAGTCCTCTCAATGTACTTAATGTTCGTTGCTGCCGCCGCTCTTGGCTCCATTGCTATTTATTACATTCCATTTCTGTTGGATATAATATATGTAACTGTGTTCAAATTCCGCTACTTCGGGGATCGAAAAACGTTGCGTTTTATGGGGTTCATATTCTAAAAATGTCGACTCTGGTTTTTATTAGATTTTCCGTGTTTAAAGGTAGATAATTTACCATCGACAATATAGGGATGCCAGTTAGTAATCCATCCATCAACTTTTTGTCGCCAATTTCTGATTGGTTCAAAGAAAATCCTCACAGTTTTGTAAAACCAACATTTATGAGTTGTAAGATCAAGTTCGATAGTTGATAAGCGAGCCAGGGAGATCGATGGTCAGGAATACATAGAGTGGGGATGAGCGAGCTACGCATGCTCAATCCGCAAGTAGGCTCAGGTATTTGGTTCATAGTGTATTTATGTAGCTATTGACATCAATAAACAATAGGGCAGGGTGCTATTTAAAATTGAAGGCTAGGAATGCACCGTTAACGGTGCCAATTGCGTCACTGCCACATAGCGACTTTATTAACCCTTTCCGGAGAGTGGCGACTCTCGGCCGGCACTACGCATAGCTTTTCCGGAATCGTCGTCCGTAAAGGAATGACGACTTACCACGTTGACTTCGCCGCTCATCTCCATTTCCCCCGGATTTATGCTTAATATCCTTGGGATGATGTGCTACATCAACTGAGTCACGATCGAGTGAAATAGCACAATTAGCGATAACAGTAGAGTGACAGAGGACAACAATAAAGTGTAGCACCTCAACTTGAGGACGCGGGCCACAAGTTTCGACCACTTCAAAAACGCGACTTTTTTATAACCGAAAAAACTGGTCCGGATCAAATTAGGATTAATTAACTTCTCATGGTTTTGGAGAAGTTGCAAACTTCGTTTTAGAACTGTCTTTCTTGCACTCGTAATGAAATTTAGGGTGTCGACGCAAGACAAATCTTCTTTCTTTTGTGGACGTCATCAATTTCAAACTGTGATGATCTGATTACCTTTGTAAATTTTCCGTTGATTTTCTGTATTTCCCGTGTCTGTTTTAATACTCATTTTTCTTTTTGTTTATTTTCCATTGTCATTTCAATTTCTGCGATTGTTTATTCGCTTGCATTTGGGCTTCTGCACTCGTGCTCATGGACCGTGTATCCCCAGATTACGTGATAAACATAAATCTATTTCCGTCTCTCTTCTCTTTTTTCTCTCGCTTTCTCTTCCCTCTTCCGGTTCCTCCCTTCTCTTCCACCGATCATCCCCTCCCCATTCCTGCTCCTCCGTGCTAGCTCAGCCATCGGCTCCCTGACCCTTCGGCCGCCGTCTGAATACTGATCGGTATCTCGGGTACACATGGGTTTCGAATCGCGAATACGAGATCGACGGAGAACGGGGCCGATCCGTGTTTCTTTGTAAAATCAGTAGCGACTCTTCCAGCCATTTTCGTTGGTCAAGGCTCTCCGCATTTCACCAGTTACTCGTTCTACTTTGGCTCGTCGGGCTCTTAAATTTTACAAAAGATCAAAGTACACGGTCGGGCCTCGGAGGAAGTCAAAGCTTTTCGGGGCCTCCTCTTCCGCCACCCATTCCGCGACGTCGGCCTTTTTCTCCCTGTGTCTAGCAATGCCACTCTACGAGATCATAAATCGATCAGGCACAGGAACGTTTCGACCTCGAGCCAGTCGAATTTACTGAGAGATTTTTTCTCTCGGTACGATATTTTACAACTGCCGCGAATGAAAACAAGCCGAGATATTTACTTTCAACAAAAATATTTATTTTTGCATAAAATATGTATATTTATAATCGGATAAAACAAATCTAAAAGCAACGGAATTACCGCTACTGAGAGCAATCGTGGGAAGTTCCAGTTACGCTTATTTCTTCAGAGTTTGGGTAACGCAATTTTCTCGTTGGGTCCTCGTACTTAGACGAGGCGACAACGATTCACAGATTTTTACTTGTAGTAGATTTTCTAAGGATTAAGTCTCGACTGTCGTCCTATCTACCCTTCTCCCGTTTTCTCCGAAGCTCGGAGCTTCTACAAATTACATTTCATTTCTCTTCATTTGTGATGATAACTTCGTGAGCTTAACTTTACTACGTTGTTCCCTTCGCAGGAGCAAAGTCGCGTGGGCTATATGTGTTGCTGAGCTGGCGCGTAACTTTTGAACTCTGAGCCGTGCGGCGCCGCAGAGCGGAGGGTAACCAAGTCGTTAGATAAGGTAAAGTAACTTATAGCCGAGAATTCGAAGAGACCCGTCTGCTCGACGTCGATAAAATATTATCTTTAACCATCTTTGGCTTCACTTCCCTATAGGATGGCCCCTACTGCGAATTTGCGATCCAGCGTTAGCAATCGTGCTCGCCTAGTTTTCTTGTTCCCTTCATTCCTGACAGGTAACTTGATTATCGGAATAGCGGATAAACTTTTATAATGATTTCTATCTTCCGCAATTTCTTCGGTAAGTCTTCGTCGTTCAGCTCTGATTGATCTCAAAGAAAGCATGCTTAACGGAACCATAGCTCACAATGAATTCAGTGAAAAAGCTATTACAATAGGTATCATTATGTTTGACCTAGTAATTAAAAATATTTTATACAACGCAACCATGTTTTTCTCGCTTTTTCGTGCGTGTTTGCGGGAGCTAAGGTAGCCATTTCCACGACTATCTACCGCTGCTATGGTAGGAGTACAAAAAAAAAGCACGAAGAGTCCTAGTACAAGAGAAACTATGAATCATCGCCGTTGAGCGGTCGGAAATCTTTTTTGTCAGTCTTTGCAGAACAAAAGACTTGCGAACACGAGACATATCAGCTCATTCGATCTCCTGTAACATGGACTGACAGCATCAACGACGTTGCATCATTGTGCTTACAATTGTTCTTAAGACAGAAATATAATATTTAGGTTCCATTTGTCGAAGAACAAAAATTTCGTACGAACAAAAATGCGTGTACGTATACAGATTTAGTCCAATAATGATTGAGATGACTATTAAGTTCCCGCGTTTTTGGGCGAATCCCACTGAGTAAAAATTGTTTGAAATGGTCTGGTAGTTGTAGTCCACCTCGCCTTATTATCTGCATATTTAACATTCATACTTGTTCACAAGTGACTTTAGTATGTCCTCATTTTACACGGAAGGTCAGCCAGAGCGGGCTGTATCGACCAGATGGAAATTGACCTTTTTTAACTTCGCAAAACCCACGACGAAAGGCAAAATAAAACAGGTGTCGAAAATGCTGGTTCTTACTGCGTGGAAATCCCATTTCTATTCCCTGAAAGATTATTGACGCTTACATTAAATTATACGAAAAATGATAGTATCATAATCAAAGAACGGAAAAAGTGTTATCGAACGACATGTAATATTTAGCTGAAAAACGATCAAATTGCTGCAAGCAAGCAGACCAAAGAAAACCCAAGAATTCCTCTGACAATCCAATACATTTCCCTCGGATTTTGGTCTATTCCCATTATATTAATACAGAGAAGACGAAAAATAATTGTTCCTCTGAAAATAAACCTTCTTCCGCGAGGGACGAAACGTAGACTGCCCATTTGTGTAAACCGAAGTTCAGGTATTTACTCAACAAGTCATAAGACGAATCGTAGCAGCACATTATACGCGTTGAGCCTAGTACTCTGAAGGCATATTATACCTCGCACGACTTACCGCGATACGACTTCATCGGATGAAATATTCCTCGAGTGATACAATTCAAGAACTTCACTTATTTTCCACCGTTCGTGACGGTGTAGGCCCTGAAGCACTCTAGTACGAAGCGCTTTATGACCATTAAGTGATCTGCCGAGGTCGCTTAGAGCTTGTGCCGGTCCGTGTACAGTAGCGAAACGTGGTACTCGGTCCAGCTCGGTGCGTCCACAGCGGGAACATATATAACAAGTGAAAAGTCTTAGCGCACAAGAGTACACCGAACTGCGTATCTATCTGTTGGTATTAAAGACACGAGCGGCTTACCCCGTGGGGTCCGCCCGGGAAGTTGGTCTCCAGAGCGACGTAAAGGACAAATTATATAAACTGAAAGGTGGACTACTGGTGCACGCTACACTCTGGGGTAACATCAACGACCGATGTGCTTATGTGTGTATGTACTTGTACCATCGATTGCGGCAGTATATGCTGTATTATTCACCACTTTGGCGAAAGAACAACTCGTGAGCTTTCTGCATGTACTAACTAAAAAATAGTACCGAATTTTTCCGTTAAGAAGTCAAATAACCAGGGAAAGAACCCAAATATAGGCCCAAATGAAAGAACAGGTTTTGAATGAAAATTATTACTATAAATAATTCTCTGCTTGGAATTATTATTGATCTTATATATTTGTAATTTGTTGAGACATTGAAAACAGTTTTGAATTTCTTACGGTTCTTTTGTTGCGACATTGATAATTAAAATAACATTTCAATGTTAGATAAATATTCTTTCAAGTATGTGGTGATTATAGCCTCAAACGGAGATCTCAAGACTAACAGAGTCGGGTTTTCTATAAAATGCAACACCATCACGTTATTTCGCGCTGGACAGCTAAAACGACAGATATCGATATTTATATCCAAATAAAGTTTTTATTACCCGACGAATTCGTTACATCGATTTATCGCAATAATTTTGGGACGAACACGTTTTTAGCCGCTAACCAGCGTCAACGTGGTTATTGGTAGATGACTTCGCGGCTTAACCTCTTCGCAACTTCGGAGGAAATATCTCTCGAGCCCATTGTTGTGTGTTTGATGCTTTTGACGAGACATCTCGCGACCTAATACGTTGGATAGTAAATGCAACCTTTTCGATGGGATATTACGCGACCCGATAATCACGGCTTAGCCCTTTCAACGAGATATTACGCCAGACATGGGTACATGGGGGCCTGGCCCTAATATAGATAAAGTATTTCTCTGTTAATTATATTTGTATGGCTTGACAGCAAAAGTAAAAATGTAAACTTTCATCACCCTTGTGATATTGATTATATCTGTGATTCAGAGGCAAACCGAACAAGTCGATATAAAGAATTTTGTAAATAACGATTCTACGTAGCGAACACACTCTTACAGTAGGCAAATCGATTCCAAGAATAATAATGACCAGGTTACACGGAGTTTTTGGTATTATTCAAGGTCGCATTCTGTAAAATTTAAATATAGTCTGTAATTTATGGATACAAAAAAAACTCCGTTGGACTTATTCGGCTTTGACAACAATCTGGTTTTGGTTCACGGCAATCAATAATCGATATACATTGTCGAATAACGAAATTTTATTTGACTGTTCAAAAGGTTTCAGAAAAATTTACAAATACATATGACATGAGTCTCGTTGTTCTTCTGCCAATCGATAAACGGTGGACTTTTTCGGGTTTTCCGACAAATTGGAATTATTAGGTTAGGCTAATGTCATCAATTTTTTCCTGTATGAGCGATTTCCGGCCACACTGTATTTGAAAACGATAGTTAGACTCTGAATCAAAGAACTGAGTTCAATCTCGTTTTTTTAAAAATTGAAGTCATTCGATTTTGTCTCCGAACCACAAATATATATTTGTATCATTGTACATTCTACATCAACAAATAAGCAACAAACGCTAGGAAGTAGTAGTCATGATTTCTGTAATTGTTTGTCGTGAAATCCGATATTCATTCAGAACCACACGTATCGTACACCTGGTGTTAATCAATGTCACGTTTAAACATCATCCGTTGAACACGCGTCAAAAGGTTCTCGTGAACGTTTTCATGACTCTCTTCGCCATATCACTATCTTTCTCGCTAAAGACGTTTCGATACAAACGACAAAAAAGCCTTCATTGAAAATTTCAACTAAAAATGAGTGGGTTACCTCTGAACACGGTTGGTCGTTGTCGAGGGGACACAACACTGTCGGCCTTAGCCCGGAACGGGCCAGACCTACTGTTTACCGACCAAAGTCCGAACAGAGCGTGGTGTGGTTTCACTACGGATTCCACAAACCGAGGTCACGCGATGCTTCGCGTTGCTAACGAAGAGATTCCTTTGAGACTCACATATCAAACGTTCGATGTTGAACCACCCTCGTTCCAACGGTGCTAGCTATAGCTTTTGGCATCGAGCGATTTCAACTTTCATTCTGATGTAATACTACACATAGGTATTTGCACATCGGGGGATGGAAAAGGGATTGCCATTCGTGCGTACTCGTTGCGTATTGAGCGTACCCGAGGGACTCGTCGAACCATAATCAAAATTATCGTTGTTTAGAGAGATGGTACTGAAACTCGTGAATATCTGTCGCGCTACGATTATCGCGGCTGCGTCACCGAAACTGACTCACCTCAGGCAGATTTATGCGGATGGAGAGGGGGTGGATTGCTGTACTAGCCGAGCTTTCGTGAGAAGCACCAGCCAGAAGCAGCAAATTATAGGAGACGGGTCGTGGGGGTCTCCTAACTTTCCAACACTTTGTCACTTCTCGGTCTCGCACCGACCTCTCCGCTTGTTCCGCGGTCGGGCTCTCGGAACGTGGTGGCTGAGTAACGATCCGGCAACGCTTGATGGATGAGCGGTAAATACCCATACACGTGACGCGTTTGTCGATAGATTTTAATGCAAATTATCCGAGCCAACGGGCTGACTACGATATTATTCATCAGTCTAATAAGTTACCGGGTTTTATTTCGTCTGCTCGCTTTCGCAGTAATTTGTTTCTTTTTTTTTCTTTTTTTTTTGCGAAGTTTTATATACCGTTCGAAAGCTTTTTTTACATTTTTGGTCGGGTCACCATAGTTATTTGGATGATTTAAATGAAATTTTTAAATAACGAGAAGGCGGAAACTGATTAGACGACCCGATAGTTTTAAAACTGAACGAGCTTCCAGCCTCTAGGAGTCAATTTGTGATGATAAAAATTGATATTGTAGCAAAAACACGCGGCAATCGCGAAAGCACGTTTTAATCGCATCGGCGCTCAATAAAAGCGCAAAGACTCTAGGGACAGAAACGTGGGCGTAGTGTTATTGCCGTTACATCTTCCTAGAGTCACTACTATCCCGCGTAACAATTTTCGAGTTTCAGTCCCGAATGAGTGACCTTTAAGGAGTGAAAATTAATCTGAAAATTTTGAAAATAATTGATATCTTTCGAACGGGACAACGGAATCGAATAAAGATTTCACGTCATTGTTGTCGTTGAGTCGATTTATCGGAAAAATCATTCTGAGAAGTCGAGTAAATATTTTTATTCGACCGCATCATTCAGGGTATTATATGGGGGCCTTCGTTCGGAATCACTTGTACTACGATTTTTGATGAGATTTCAACGTCGGAAATTAATCTCTTTCCAAATTCATTTAGCAGAAAAGTAACAGCTCTGTCATGTGCTGCGACGGTTCGGCACATTTTATTGTCGAACTCTCGACTTAGAAGGTTATTTTTTGATCACACCCTGTACAGCTGCAACGACCCAACGTAGTTTGGTTGCGGAACGTCAATTATTGGAATCTTAAGTACTTTATTGTTTTTGGGACCCTTCTAGAGATGGAAAAATACTTGGTCTTCTTCATTTTCTAGATTTTGTTGACATTACGTAAACCATGATCAATTCTGCAGTAAACCACATGAGTCATTAGGTCGCTCAATAACACGTCGCGATATTTCAGCATCATTCATATTCGCTGGATAAGTCCCCATCATACTAACCCATTGGTGGTACAAATTGTAAGTAGGGATCGAAATTCGGTCTGATCAATGTATCGACAGTCCGAAATTTCGATAATGCAATGCTCCGAATGTCACGGCTCCGACTAGTTAATGTCTCGAACGGGATAACAAGAACGGAAAATGGGATTTATCAAGGAACTCGATTATAGCGATTTGTCTGTGCCTGAACTGTAAGTCAAGGTAATACACAAATTCTAAAAATCATCGCTATTAGACGGTGCTTTATCTTATTTAATTCGTTTGTACGCATCAATACTGCAGTAATGACGGATGAACTCATTAACATTTCGAGATTCTTTAGTGCTTGTGGCAAGAAAGACTGCAGCTTTAGCAGAATCCATTGTTTTCTTATATTCCGGAACGTTTCTTAGTGATCGAGCGCATACCTCGCATATTCTCTGAAATCTTGCCTTATCCATCAGAGAATTGACGATGATGATGATAGTAATAATAATAATAATAATAACGGGAATGAAGGAATAAAACGAGATAATAATTCATAATAATAAAAAGAGTAATATAATATTAAAATATCAATGAACAGTAATAGTAATAACAAAAATGAAAATTTAAGTATCCAGAATAGCAGAACGGTAATGATAGTAATAAAATACGGGTCCATGACAACTCGCCGAAACCAAAACGCCGACGACTATACGCCGAGCGACAAAACGCCGATACGACTATTCGCCGACGCCAAAACGCCCAACAAAATAGGTAAAAGAGAACAGATAACCTAAATAACTTAAATAATCTAGATAACCTAAATAACCTATTTTATTTGGCCAAACAAAATAGGTAAAAGTGAACAAATAACCTAAACCTGGAAATGACCGAAATAACCTAAATAACTTATTCTGTTCGGCGTTTTGTCGTCGGTGAATAGTCGCATCGTCGTTTTGTCGCCTGGCGTATAGTCGTCGGCATTTTGGTTTCGGCGAACTGTCCTGTCACCATAAAATACAGAACAATAACCAATTCCTAACAGCGGGACGAACAATAGGTTCGTCTTGTTTGAAACTAACATTGTTTCAAAATGTCACGCTGGTCGAAAAAGAATGTTGGAAAATATACATATACCGTAGAGAACAATGCCGGAAAGCCACAAAAAAATTGATCACGGTGCGGTGAAAATAACCTATAAAAAATCCTCCTTTAATTTCGTTCAGGATTCACGCAGGCCGAAAAAAATCTGGGGAAAATATATATCGTTACAAGCGTTGCCAGAAAGTCACAGAAACAAAAATTTATTACTGTACGTCGAACATAACCTGCAAAAAATAGTAACTTGATTTTTTTTAGATTTCACGCTGAAAAAATATTACGGTGGGTGGGCACTTGATCGAGTCTGTATAGAAAGAAAGTACACCGTGACCGAAGAAAGTCTCTTTCAAAATATAAGGCACTCTCTCCTTCGGACCGTCGAACTGACCAAACGTGGTCCATCTTGCCGGGTATGCACAAAGGCTACACTCAACACGTGATCGACATTAGCCATGGACCAGCCGATTATTCCGGTACTCCAAATGAAAAAAAAAATAACAAACAGGCAGTCTTCCGAAAAGATTTGATATATGAAAGGAGATCTCAATTTTAATAGCACATGCATTCAATAACTTAGTGATTCTGTGTAAATAAATAATAAACAGATGCCCATGAGTTTCTTAGCGGAAAGAGGTTAATTCGAAGTGATATTTATTCGACTGATGAGAGGTTATTTTTATTTTAAATATAGTAACAACAGAACAATATGAGATTCTAAATGATTCTTATTATTCCGAAAAATTATAAATATATGCGAGAAATAAGAGGGAGAGAAATACCCATTGCAAGGTGAGAATTATTTATATTAGTATTTTCATTCTTTTTTAGTTAATTGTTTGAGAAAGAGGAAACGAATTTTTCATAACACCACGATGACGAACCCAGGTTTCGTGTGATGTCGGTTTGTAAAATAAAAGACACAAGAATCAAAGAATATTTCTATAACAGTTAAAATATCCTAAATTTGAGAGCCGTGGGTAAATATAGATGTGGTGTACAGGTGGAATAGCTGACAAGTTTGAGGTTCCAATACTGGTTACTTCAACGTGGGATCAATTTGGCCCGAGGCACCTGTACGATAAGCCATCGTAGTTTCAATAGTGATAGTTTCGAACGAGATATTACAACGAAGGAGCTGTGTGAGTACTGAGCTTTTGGCATGATTCTCTGTGCAACCCATTGAACGTTGGGACATGCCGCATTAGTTTCCTCGTGGAATAATAGAATGGAATGGTTCGGCAATTAACACGCAAACGGTTGATAACCAAACCCATTACAAATTGGCGATAAGCAAGTAATTCACTCCGTCGGTAATTCACGAGACAAAGTCACGAGCTCCGTCTGACTCTCTAGGTACATGACGATGAAGGCGCATCAGCTCTGTCGCCAAATTTTTAACGTCTTTCGGATCCTGCGGGCGTGTAAGATTCACAATTTATTTTTTGCAGAGCTTATGATTTTTAACTCCCGGCTGAAAACGGGAGTTATGTGTTTCGTCGCACCAACGTGAATTGACGTATTTTGCTCCTGATAGATAACCGCCAAAACGGTTGATTTTTTCCTCACAAATTTTTTGTACATCGGTACTGTCGGTCACAGAGAAGGTTTGTGGTTCATGATATTCATGATCGTATGTTAACTCGCGGAAATATTAAATGTTTAAATTTGAACGTTTTCGAACTTTTTTTTCATATCGTATCTTGCCGGTAGCGACTGCATGAATCGCATCAGCATAGTCAAACTTCACGGCACCGTGTGTTGTGACAGCCCGTTGGTGTCAAAGACGACTAAGACGGCGAGAAAGACGACTAAACGACTGCGCGAAAGAGACTAAAACGACAAATATATCGTTTTAACCTCGGAACAGGACTCAACGAAAATTTATCGTGCGGTATGCACGTCCTCTACTATGTCGCCAAACATTCATATTTCATATCGTCACACGGTTCAATTAATGACGTCTCTCGACTGAATCGACGGCTTCAAGAGAATTATGAAGAATTCATAATGATGAACGGTCATAATTAAAGCTCTCGCTAAACTAAGATGATATCGAGAACTATTGAATCATTTTTTATTTTTTAAATAATTCAAAATATTGATAAACTAAGATAATACCGTGAATTATTTCATCCTTTCTGAATTTTTTAATAAAGTAATTTATTATGCAAGACAATACCCGCAGCCGGGAGTTTTTTGAAATTCTTTCATTTGCTTGCGGTAGTATTACTTAGAAGGCTATGATAGATCGATAGAAGACAGCCGAGCGAGCGTTACCACGAAATGCTTTGAAATAATAAACAGCGGTGCGAAGGTTTTTGGTTAAGAAAGATCAGTCGAACGGAACGGACGTGTTGTTCAATTAATAAAGAAACTATTTAATAAATGTGCACGGACTGATTTATTAACCGAATCCTGACGACAAATTGTCAAGAGTACGACAATTATTATCAGAAGTGGGATATACTCGAAAAGTATATCCGGAAATCGAAATTTGGACGGGAATCCGGGATTCGTCGTCGATGGTCGATAAAACCGGGGTTTTTCGATCAGAATTACACAATAACGAGCGGTCGTTATTTGTGAAGTGTTTGTGGTGATTTCAGCAACGTGGATTTAAATCAAGAAAATACGAGTGTCGTCAAGCGAAAACGAGGTCGCCCGAAGAAAGTGACGATTGAAGAACAAAACGTTGACGACATTTCAAAACAGATATCCACCATGTTCCCGCGTACACCAACTAGAGCAACGATGTCTCCGAAAGACAAAATCGAAGAAAACGAAGATCCACCAATCGATGAATCTAGAGCCGGACATTCACGACAGCTATTCGTGGATTCTCATCGGAATGAAATTGATTTCGAGGGGCTGAGTTTGATGAATAGTCAACGACGAAGCTTCATGGATCTTTCAAATGTTTTGCCGAACTTCGATCCCATTAACGATGGTGCCGATATTAATCGATGGATCGACAAGATGGAAGAGTATGCTGAGATGTATATGTGGGATGATTTGGCGACGCGCCATTATGCGTTAGCGAAATTGCAAGGAGTTGCGAGAACATGGAAAGATAGTCTAGAAAAAGTAAATAGAACGTGGACCGACTGGAAGTTTCTTCTGAAACGCACCTTCATATCGGAAGAAACCGGAACGAGAGAAATTTTGGAGGCTCAGAATTACAAGTGGAAATCGAATCAAAATATTATGGAATATTTTTATGAGAAACTGGCGAAATGCAATCGAGCACGAATGCAGAAGCGTGAAACAATCCAGTGGATTGTCGATGGACTCAACAACGATCAATATCGAGCGTATCTGGGACCGCTTTCGAAATATTCGGAACCAGCAGAACTTCTGCCGGATTTGAAGAGCGGAAGCAACTTTATTCGGAGCAGCACGCGGACGACGTTGGAACCGACATTCGCAAGAAAAGAAAGACAATGCTTCAAGTGTCAACGCACGGGACACACGGCGAGATTCTGCCGTAAAGAGGAAGCGGAAAAGCCACAGAAATTAGCGACGAGTCGACCATCAACAGCGAATAGAGAAGTTGTATGTTTTAAATGTAACGAGGTAGGTCATTATGCACGAGACTGCAAATCGGGCGAAAAGAAAAAGGCGCGAGCAAATCAAGGTAACGAGGGCGATAGAATTTTACATATTGAGGGAAATTCGCACGCAAAATTTTTCAAAACCGCGTCAATAAATAACAAAGAAATTCGTTGTTATGTTGATTTGGGCAGTAGTGTCACGATAATGCGAAAAGAAAATGCGGATAAACTACAACTGTCATATTTCGAAAACGAGTTTAAGTCTTTGACAGGTTACGGTGGCGGAGAGGTTACTCCGATTGGGGTTATGACGGTCAATCTTGCAATAGACGGAGTCTCTGTCAAATGCGACGTATATATCGTTCCGAACGAATCGCAAATCGTTCCTCTTTTGGTCGGACATTCGTTCACGGAACAACCAAATGTTCATATTTTAAACAGTAGCGGAACATTGAATATCTCCGATAATATTCGGGATTTATGTGAAATCGAGGTGTCAAAAATAAATAAGACCAAACTGGTGTCTGTCGATGAAATCGTCATACCAAGGAACTATTTGGGGCACATAAATGTTGTGGGTAGTATTTGCGAAGATGATTTGTTCGTAGAGGGTTACATCCAAGAATGTGGAGATGTCGTTCCGCGATGCATCGTTAGCACGAACGAGAAAGGCGAGTCTATGATACCTGTCATGAATCTGGGTGAGAAAGAAATTAAAATAAATAAAGGTCAAACCGTGTCACGAGGTGAAATTTGTGAGGAGAGGGAGTACATGCGAGAGGTCAACTCGCAAGAAATTAATAAAGACGAGATCGATTCTGATTTAAACGAGGATGAGCATGAGAAGTTGACTTCGCTCATGAACAAATATCGAGAGGTAGTTTCCAAAAACGTACATCAGATGGGAAAAACAAATATTTCCGAAATGGAAATTAAATTGTCGTCGGAAAAGCCTGTTTATTATAGGCCGTATCGCCTATCGTATCATGAAAAAGAGCAGGTGAAAGACATGATTACTGATTTAAAAGAAGCCGACGTTATCGAGGATAGTTCATCGCCGTACGCGAGCCCGATCTTATTAGTTCGAAAGAAAAACGGGGAAGTTCGAATGTGTGTAGATTATAGGGCGTTAAATAAAATAACGGTGAAAGATAAATATCCCATGCCGTTGATCGACGACCAAATCGATAGGTTGAGGGGTCATCGGTACTTTACGAGCTTGGACTTGTTCAGTGGGTATTACCAGGTACCTGTATCGAAAGATTCGAGACCGAAAACCGCGTTTGTTACGCCGAATGGGCATTTTCAATTTAAACGAATGCCTTTTGGGTTGTGTAACGCACCGGCGATTTTCCAAAGGATGATTAATACCATTTTCGGGAATTTAAATGCAGATTTAGCAATGACTTATCTGGATGATATTATTTCAGCTTGCGAAACGTTCGAAGAGGGAATCGTTAAATTAGAAAAAATAATCCGATTACTGATTTCAGCAGGATTAACGGTGAATTTAAAGAAATGTCATTTCTTCAAGGACAAGATAGAATATCTGGGATTCGAAATATCGCAGTTGGGAGTTGAGCCAGGCACTCGGAAAGTAATTGCGATAAAATCGTTTCCAGTTCCGACAAACGTACGCGCAATACGAAGTTTCGTTGGACTAGCAAGTTTTTTTCGACGATTCGTAAAAGGCTTTGCCGTAATAATTAAGCCTCTAACGGATTTATTGGCAAAGAATGCGTCGTTTATCTGGGGTGTAAATGAGCAGAATGCATTTGAGGAAATTAAATTGAGACTAACGTCGAGACCGATATTATCAATTTACAATCCCAAAGCAAAAACCGAGGTCCATACCGATGCGAGCCAATACGGCTTAGGAGCAGTATTGTTTCAACAACAAGGGGATAATCGATTCCACCCGGTCTGCTACTATAGCAGAAAAACGACGAAAGACGAAGCTAAATACCACTCTTTTGAATTAGAGGCATTAGCTATCGTATGCGCTTTGGAAAAATTTCGAGTGTATTTAATCGGGGTTGAATTTGTGATCAAAACGGATTGCAATAGTCTTAAACTTTTAGAAAGTAAACGCGATTTAAATCCTCGAATCGGTCGATGGTTCATCAGGTTATCGGAATTCAACTATCAAATCGAACACGTTAAAGGCGAACGAAATGTAGTGGCTGATGGTTTGAGCCGATTTCCTGTCGAACCGGAGGAGGAAACACCGATTGGAGGACTACCGATTTTAGGGATAAACATAAACTCAAACTGGATAGCAGCAATGCAACGGTCGTGTTCGGAAATTTTGGAAGTCCGAAACAAATTAGAAGAAGGAAATGCAGAGACGCATAAAAAATTCAGCATGGTCAATGCGCGGGTTTATAAAATAACGAAAGGACGATGGAGATTATTTGTACCGAAAGAATTACGAAACGAAATAGTGGCAATGACTCACAAGAGTCTTGCTCATCTCGGGATTGACAAGACGTTGATGAAATTAAAAGAAACGTATTACTTTCCGGGAATGCGCGAATATGTGACGATGTACATAAATCGATGTATCAATTGTTTATACTATAAACCATTGGCCGGTAAGAAACCAGGGTATCTACATCCAATTGAGAAGGGAAGTATTCCATTTGAAACTATTCACATCGATCATTTAGGACCACTCGTCAAAACAGAATCGGACAATAAATACGTATTAGGGGCAATTTGTGCTTATAGCAAATACGTTTTATTAGAGCCAGTGAAAACCACGGGTTCGGATGAAACGATTGGGAGATTACGCCAGTGGATATCACACTACGGGAAACCAAAAAGAATCATAAGCGATCGAGGCGCGGCGTATATTTCGAAAAAGTTTGAAGATTTTTGTCGCGAATTGGAGATTATACACGTTAAGATAGCTGCGGGAACACCGCGAGCGAATGGGCAGATCGAAAGGGTGAACAGCATTATAATAAATTGTTTACCAACGATAACGCAAGATTTGGAAAATAGTGATTGGGACGAAAAATTATATGATTTACAATGGGCAATTAATAATAGCACCCATAGAGTGACCAAGAGAACACCTGCGGAAATTGTTTTCAATTATAAATCGATTGGGCAAGGAGATAGTCTACTGACAAGAGAGATAAGAGAATTGAACGAACAAATAGGAACGGAGTTAGAAGGAGAAAATGTATCCGATTTGTTAGAAAAAAATAAAAATAAACTTTGCGAACAATTTAATAAAAAACGAAAGGAAGGGAAAATATTAACACCAGGACAATTGGTGTTAGTTCGATACGACTCACCAGCAACTGGTGAAAGTAAGAAGTTGACCGAAAAATATCGGGGTCCATATGAGGTCGTGAAAGAGTTAGGGAACGATAGATATCTGATCCAAGATATTGAAGGTGAACAACAGAGTAGACGATTTTATAAAGGAATTATAGCGATAGACCGTCTGAAAGTAATACCTAAAGGAGAGTGAAACTGTGGGCGAAATGTATTTCGAAAAATGTAAGCAATGAATGGAAATATTTGAAAATTGTAAGATTGTGTAATTTAATGTTAAAAAAAATATACTCGTCGAGGACGACGATTCCGCAGGATGGCCGATTGCGGTAGTATTACTTAGAAGGCTATGATAGATCGATAGAAGACAGCCGAGCGAGCGTTACCACGAAATGCTTTGAAATAATAAACAGCGGTGCGAAGGTTTTTGGTTAAGAAAGATCAGTCGAACGGAACGGACGTGTTGTTCAATTAATAAAGAAACTATTTAATAAATGTGCACGGACTGATTTATTAACCGAATCCTGACGACAAATTGTCAAGAGTACGACATGCTTTATTATTTAATGCGTGTAATATCCCGGTCAATTTACAAGATTTGATAGATCGTCAATATTCAAGGCCGAGAAATTGAAGGCATCTTTATCTCGGCGAAAAATCGTTGGATTCAGATGATTCAAACTTCGTTTGGAAGATTAAATCTTTTCCTTCCCTCATCAAAGCTTTAACAATTTTTTCATAGCCTGCCGCTCTGTGCCAAGGGCTGAAAAGACCAGAAAAACTGATCGCGCAATTTTTAAAAATTCAAAATTGGGAAAGGTGCACGCAGTGGAAAAAAATTTGTCGTTAAATCCATCAACATAGTTTGAGAGCTTGTTTACTTATCTTTAAAATTATCTTTTGTCTATTCTTGTGCGATTTTTTTACCGATTTTTTCACCGTCAAAGCAAAAAACACATTTTCGATTTCAAGCTGCTGTATCACCTGAAATAATGATCGTACACTTCTTGCTCGAATATCGTTCGAAATCTGAAATTGTTATCCAAAATGCTCACAACAAAAAAATCTCCCAGAAAAAATATTTTCTCGAATAATTTTCATTTTTAGAACAAGCAAAAAAATGGAATCTTCTCAGTTTTTTAATTATCTGGTCGCAATTCTGTGAAACATGGCGAAATCTTCAATGTTGACGTGGCTTTTCTGAGTTGATACTGTCCTCAATATTCATACGAAATCCTATGCTGCTGCGATTTTCTTCTTCATGTTCACAGCTGTCAAATGTTAGATTCAATTTTCCGTTATTTTTTGTCAATAGAAAACATCCCAAAAAATGCAATCGCTGTATCTCTACAAAAATGTTTTTTGTGGTGGTTTTCAAGTAGTACTTCAATTATTTTGCGGAGAGTAATATTGCTTTTGCAGACAATTTTTTAGAAATTTCACTCGAGTTCACCCAGCCTTGCTGTCGTACGCATTAGGGTGGTTCTTATCCGGTAGATGCCTGAATCTTTATTTGGCCAGGGTCCCAATCGATCAAGAGACGCGCTAGCGTCTCGAGACAAGTACATTTACCACCATACCGGTTTCTACCATACCGACCGCCTCTCGAGACGCGACTGCAGTATCTTATTCTCCAAACTTGTTGAACATTAACCCAACTTTGCACTATTTTTCAAAATTCAGAGCCCTATTCGTAAATGTTTAATTGTAGTTAGAAGCGAAAAAAAAATGATATTCCGATTGGGACCAGCACCAATGCTGTAGGTGCTGTTATTCCGGGAGATATCTAATTATGTTCATGATTAAAATCGTGTTTCCGACGTTTTTTACCAAAATCTATTTCAGAGCTGTCGCACACTTTTCAGTAGTCATAGCGTCAATCAGCTTGTCAGATCAGACGCGATTTTTCTACCGTATTGACCACCGCTAGTGATGACGGTCACTGATGATCAATCAACCTTCAATACGAAACCAGGTGTGACATGAAAATAGAGATAGTGAATACGTACGTATACGTATCGAAATAACGTCAAGTGAATCTGACATTTCGTTGTTGTTAACCAGTTAATAACCAAGAAGAAATGGCTATCACAAATGATAGACACATTATAAATAACAATATAAGCATAAAAAAATAAAATGAATACAAATGATGGTATAATTTTTTTTCTATATCGATAAGTAAGAAGTTTCTTCGATAATGTAGCTCGAGGTGGACGAGTATTTATGTCTAGTGAATTGATAAAAAGCAGAATGAAATTGAATGGATCTGTGATCAGTGTATTCTCAAGGGACCTGGAATAATTTCCAATCGTTAAAGTATGTAACCAAAAATCGAATTATATGTCAAATCAACAATAGAATTTGTATAAACATTAAACTGTATCCATGTAATAGCACTGCGCATCACAAACCATATTATAACTAAAGTTGTAACATAAAGTTATTTCAGTCATTGTACGTGATGCAACAAAATCATTGATCCGAAATGAATTGAAATGAAATGAATCGGTCACATGTTAGTTATCGGACGACATGAGATGATTTCAAGGTGACGAATCGACGTCGACGATTTTATCGTGGAATTCCATGAATTGTTGCAGATTTGGCGCGAATCACGACGGTGAGGAAGATTGCACATCTGAAACGGGTCACATCATGGCTAATGTCAACCCTATGACGGAAAATGGGACTTTCTGGTCCGAGTGTAATGTCAAGAATTTCACGGATTATTTCAAGTAAGTGCGCGTTGGGTCATCGTCGGTTATTTCTTCGATCTTATGGTCAATCAATGAACCCAAACTCAGTCTTCCCTGATTATAATAAGTTTCGTTGCTTTGGCAATTCCGAACAGGCGAAATGTCTCTTCAACAAACCGGTTATTTCCAAAGAATCGGCGTTGCCGCGCGTGTTGCCGGGACGATTGATGACGGCTGACGAACAATGCATGAAGCTCCGAGGAACAGAGGCCTGTCATCCGGTTAGTATGCCGAACGTATAACTGGAAATCCGAAGAAACGAAAATGGACGATCGAATCACTGACGCGTTGCATATTTCACTTTGCAGAAAAACGATGATATTTGTACGCGACTCTTTTGCATGGAGAGTTCCAGCGTGGAGTCATATACGTGCAGAGCTCGGGGAGCTGCGGTTGATGGAACCCCCTGCGGCGACAACAAGGCGAGTCGATCGGATTTGTCCAGTGAAAAAATTCTTTTCCGTCGAATATGAATAAATCTATTATTATTGCGGTCATTACATTTTATTAACTTCGGCAATTTGATTTATCGGATGTTTGTTACAGATTTGCTACCAGAGCAGATGCCAGGCCGAAAGCGATATCAACTGAAAAGCTGTAAAAGACCGCGGGCCCCTTAACTGGACTACGAGAGTGGCTATTCAGTACTTTAAGTTGGTGTGACCGAATAATCCGTCGCGCTGACGAGAGCATTTTTAATTTATTCATTACGAAATTATCGAAACTTGTCGATACCTTTGAATTCAATAAATATAATATCACAATCGCAATCACAATGTTTTATTATTCGATCGATGGCGAGCGACGATATGGACTATCATTGATGTCGTGTAGATTAGAAGTTGATGCGATCCTATGCCCATGCACGATAATACAGTTGACACGAGCCTACTTCGTCGATCCATTTCCCAATATATTCTACACATTTTTCCAAGGACACCGTACGCATATCATTCATCCGAATCTATCTATATTAAACTTTTTAGGGTTCCACGGGGGCCGAGTAGCTATTATGGTTCGGGTCAGACCGTCCGTCCGTTTATCTGTATGCTACGGTCCTCCCTTTTTCTTTCTTATCCAGCTGTTGAGACAAAATGTGGTCCATACGCGCGGATTGTCGATTCAAAATTATTCGAAAAAAAATTGTTTTTCACTGAAAAATGTTTTCTCGTCCCATCGAGTGCGGTGTCTTCGAAGCGGACCCTTAAAAGGGAACAGAATAATGTTCCGGGCCCTCATCATCTTGACCCTTAAGACACGAGACCTTTCTTTGCGAAGTCGTGAACGAAGAATTCCTCCCACCCAACTCCCTAATAGGCAAACTATCCGACCAAAAAATCTGGAAAAATTTTAGACTGTAGCTTTTAATTAGTACATCCGATTAAAATTATAACAAGCAGTGTAAGGAAAATAGTTTACCAAAAATTAGAAATTACTTTTTTTTCGAAAGCAATCGAATTTGTCAATGTGATGAAGCTATCATTGCGTATCATAAAAATAGTTCCCGGAACCCTATTATGTACGTCTTCAACACGCTCTTGACCGGTTGTTCGTTTTTACAACCCTTCTGGACCTCGAGCGAGGCGTGAACTTACGAGGCTCGAAATTAGGTGAAAAAATATGGATGAAATCGTGATTCCCGGGACTTGTGACGGCGCTCGATGGTATCATGATCGATGAGGGGGTGAACGTTGCATTGCGACTATTTTACGATCCTCTCTGTAACGACGACTATCGTTCGGATTTGCGTCACAGCAATATATTTCCGAACACTTGTGTGTTCTCGGAAGAACCCATTTGAACCAGATCCGATGAATTTTTCGGCAATAACTTACGTTACCTACGTCATTGGTCGACTTGAATGATGTGGCAAATACATTTTTTTTCACAATTACCGAATTATTCACAATCATGTATTTCTCTCGTTATTTCATCTCGAATAATAAAATTATTGATCGATGAATTATTTATTTATTCATGTGTCCACGATGCGTCTATGCTGAAAATCGATTTGGCTCTATATTTATTTATTGAATGATTTAATATTTTCTTTTGTAATCGTATAGTATAGTGCAATCGTAGGGTGGCTGGCAATTTTTTAAAATAATCTTTGTATCAAAACTCATATGTGCATCTAGTGTTGAGAACCGGCTTAGAAAATTTAAGCAAGAGTGTTGATTTTGGTGAAATAGTACGAGATCATTGCGGCCGATCATTGTTATTTGATGAATTTTTATTGCGAACGTTTATCACCCACGTGGTAATATTATCACACGACAATAAACATAAAAATGTCATCGGGCAGGCAGCAAACATATAATTTTCGCGGTTTAGTGTCAAAATGGTATAATTTGACAATCTGTCATCGGTATAAGTGCTCAAGACTTTCGCATTCGGCGACGATAATCCTACGAATTCGGCGTATATATATCGGAAGTGGAAATGATTACTATTATCAGACGGCTTTCTGATCTTCAACGAGGACAATATCGGCGAGCCGGAACATATCTCAACGAAGAGCAACGTGTTGGAAATATGAAGAGTGAGTTCGATTACCGACTGATTACGTTTTGATTCATTATAAGATATAATTATTACGATTTACAATATTACTTTGTTTTACTTTTTGCAGCGTCAATCGTAATGTTCAGCTGGATGCTGCTGGTTGTGGTTACAACGGTAACGGCTATCGGAAATATTGCCCTGCACGATGAGATGACGGACGAAGAAATCGAGCAAGTTTTCAGGACGAAGCGCGAAGCAGGTATACAAATTCGTTTTCGCGTAAAATCTCAATGGTTTCCGGCATTAATTCGATGCACGAAGAGCTAAAATCAACGTGAAAAACTCGACAATTTTTTCCAGTGCCCGAGTACGATGTAGTGTCCATCTCCTTTCCGAAACATCACAAGAGATCCGACGGTTCTCCCACCGAGATCCCCCTCAACGCTTTTGGTCGCAACGTCGATCTCCTGTTGACTCCGTCCGAGGGAATTTTGGCTGGAACGGAGACCCCGGTCTATCTTGCTAGCTCCGATAGTGAGACTGAAAGTGGAACTCGGTTCACCATAACATCTAACGTAAGCTGACGATAATCGAAAATAATAATAATAATAATAATCATCTCATACAAATTGAATTAACGACTGCGATATGTATTTTTTGTTAAATCGTAGGCGTGGCAAGGGGTAGGAGAAATATTGGAAGATGTACGGCAGAAGGCGTCGTTATTGCTTGAGAAATCATCCGATGGAAAAACAACAATCGTGAGTTCCATTTGTAATATCAACGCGTTTAAGAAATTTTATAAACGAAGAACGAATGTCCCAATTATGGATTCTTGTTTTTCCTCAGACCGGTTATGTCGAATCCGAGGGTTGGATTGTGAGGCCAATATCTCATCGTTTCGACTCATGGTTCTCACCCAGATTCCAGAGATCCATCACCGACACGGACGATCTTGGAAACGCAAGCACGACCGCGCTACACGTAATCTACAAGCGTGCGCCGCAAAGCGATGGAGTTTACGCAAGCCTCGGTAAGTCAATGACTCACCAAACACTTACCGTCCCGAAAAACTCGACGCATAATCGATCGATCCACGTTTCCAGACATAACGAAGATTATTTCCCGGAACCTGACGACGCGCTCGAAGCGCAGCGTCCCCGACATCATCTATCCGGAGATCCTCGTCATCGTCGATCACCAAAGTTTCAAGTGAGTGAAGAAAAAATTGAATTTTATCGAGAGAAAAAATTAATCGCACGGATGACAAATAGAAACAAAAAAATTTCTTTCGATTCAGGCTTCACGGTAAGGACATTACCGCCTTGTTAAAATATTTGCTGACCTTCTGGAACGGCGTTGACATAATGTACAGGACACTGGAAAAACCGAAAATGCGTCTCAACATCGCTGGAATAGTGATCGCCGTGGTGAGTACAAGTTTTTCGGTGAAAAAGGCCTTAAAAATAAAAAAAAAAAACGACGATGACCGTTCGATCGAGTAAATTGTTCGATCGTTTCGCAGGATGACGAAGCACTTCCATTTTTGACGTACGCCGAAAGTGTCAAGAAAGTATTGGACTCGGATGAAACTCACGCTTCTCTCAGCCGATATATGCGATTTGTGGATTCCGATTTCCCGGAACGCAGTTACGACATTGCCGCCGCCATGACACCGTAAGAACACCTCCCCAAGCGAAAAAATTATGTATAGCCTACATATCAACTATATATTGCATTGGGAATATATAATATATTTAACATTGGATTTTTAAAAAATCAAAAAATAAATATAATAATTTCAAAAAAATTTATATAGTCTACATATAGACTATATGCCCAATTATAAAAATAATAGAAATTATAAACTATTATGACGATTAATTAATTATGTCAACTATTGTTGTAATTATTATGTAATCATTAACGAAATACACGCTTTATTGCATGTATAGTTCATAAATAGATTATACGTTATTTCTACTCGGAACTTTAAACTTCGAATACTGACGTTTTTAATCATGAATTTAAACAAATTGTCTCTCTCTCCAGATACGATTTGTGCTCGCAGAACGGCAGCGACTGCAAAACTCTCGGTCAGAAAATAAACGAATTATTTTGAACGAATATCCACCGACTGAATGAAAATAATGAAGATAAATTAATGATTGTCCACAGGCATCGCTAATTTAAGGGCAGCCTGCGTCAGTGACTATAGGAAGGTTCACTCGACAGCTGTTATCAAGGACAACGGAGGTTTCAACGGAGTTCAGACTGCGGCTCACGAATTCGGTCACATGTGAGTTATCAGACGACATGAGATAATTTCAAGGTGATGTCGACGTACTTATTTATCGTGGAATTTTTTGAATTTTCGCAGATTCGGCGCGGAACACGACGGTGATAAAGGTTGCACACCCGAATCTGGTCACATCATGGCTCCTTCCACATCGATTACGGAAAATCGGGCTTTCTGGTCTTCGTGTACTGTCAAAAATTTCAGGAATTATTTTGAGTAAGTACGCGTTGGATCATCGTCGGTTATTACTTCGATCTTATGGTCAATTAATTAATCCAATCTCAGTCGTCTCTGATTTTAATAAGTTTCGTTGCTTCGGCAGTTCTCCACGGGCGAAATGTCTCTTCAACAAACCCGTTATTTCCGAACAATCGGCATTGCCCCGCGTGCTGCCGGGACGATTGATGACGGCTGACGAACAGTGCATGAAGCTCTTTGGAACACAGGCCTATTCGGTTATTATCCCGAGCGTATAACTGGAAATCCTAAGAAACGAAAACTGACGATCGATCAACTGACGCGTTGCATTTTTTACTTTGCAGATTGACGAGACAATTTGTACGAAACTCCGATGCTTTGATAGTACCAGTGAGCGTGAATATGACTGGATTGCTCGGGGAGCTGCGGTTGATGGAACCCCCTGCGGCGAAAACAAGGCGAGTCGATCGAATTTTTCCAGTGAAAAAGTTCTTTTCCGTCGAATATAAATAAATCCATCATTATTTCGATCATTGCATTTTATTAACTTCGCTAATTTGATTTATCGGATGTTTGTTACAGATTTGCTACCAGAGCAGATGCCAGGCCGAAAGCGACATCAACTGAAAAGCTATAAGCGACCGCGGACCCCTTAACTGGACTACAAGAGAGGCTATTAAGTACTTTAAGTTGTTGTGACCGAATAATCCGTCGCGCTGACGAGAGCATTTTTAATTTATTCATTACGAAATTATCGAAACTTGTCGATACCTTTGAATTCAATAAATATAATATCACAATCGCAATCACAATGTTTTATTATTTGATCGATGGCAAGCGACGATATAGACTGTCATTGACGTCGTGTAGATTAGAGGTTGATGCGATCCTATGCCCATGCACGATAATACAGCTGGCACGAGCCTACTTCGTCGATCCATTTCCCAATATATTTGACACATTTTTCCAAGGACGCGGTACGCATATTATTCATCCAAATCTATCTATATTAAACTGTTGCGTTTCTGGCTGACTGATTGACAAACAACGCAGAGACTGAACCACCGAAGGTAGGAACATGGAATTTCATAGATATCTTTCTTAGAGGCTGTAGAAGTGCACGAACGAGGCATTCTTCGAAAAGCACCCCGTGAGGAGTTTAAACGGGTTGTAGACGTTCGTATGGAGAATCGTATTTCCTATTCTCGGCGTATCCTCTTTGTGCGGATCTTCGTACTGTAAGGTGCACGAGTATACCGTGACCGTAGCCCACCCCGCGCATGCGTTGCGCTTCGAAATTTTACGGCGCATGATCTACGATCATCGATCATAGATCGCGTACGGGGTTCGGTCGGCCTTGATCGTGGCTCGCCCTGGCGCGTGTGTAGTGCTCCGAAATGCTAATGCGCAGGACAATTAGTGATCGATGAGGCATCGAGAGAACATTTTGGAAAGACTCAGTCTCTTTCGCTCCGGGAACCTCGCTCAGACAACAAGCTCTATCAACTGCACCTCGTCTCCGCCATATTGGCCACGTTTCTGCTCCAGGAGGACCACACTCGAGAGAATTTTTCAAAGCCAGGAGAAAATTTGAACATTCGGATTCATCACGCGGGGGTTCTCGGGTGAATGCGAAAGAGCCATCGAGAGCACGCCATCAAACCAAAAGATGTGTAACATTGTCAAATATCTGTAAGAGTACGACGCTCGAAAATACTTTCGCATATTATTCGATACGGTCGAACCACACCTAAGTGTGAATATCTATATAGACATATATATCGTTGTACGTTTCGTTGTTATCGTGACAAGGCGCTTCGCCGAATATTTGACGAGCACTATTAATAGTTGCAACTATCGAAAGAAATATAAAGAGATGTGTGTGCAAGCGAGTATGCGTGTAGAATGAGAGTGAGAGTGATAAAATATTGCGAATGATATAAACTGTGAAATAAAACTCATTTTCCATCATTTAAAATTAATATTTTCGTACGATAAAATAAACAAAACCTCACAGTACCTGCTTACTCTCTTTTTCTCTCTCCATGCTTTTGGCGATTTTTTTTGCATCGATGTCGAAACTACGACAAGTTCCAGGGGGGTGAAAATCGGTATGATTTCTGAGAAGGTGTTGCGTGTAAAAAAATTGAGACAAGTCCATTTACCCAAGCGGGTACCGACGCGTGCAAAAAGGTGTGGGATCAACTGGAAACATTGAGGGCAGATATTTACAGCAAGTGCATATGGCTTTGAAAACATATTTTGAAAATGTATAAATTTGAACTTAAAACAAATCACAGCAGTACTTGGCGAGTTCATATGTTACTGCTCGTATTCAATGAGGTACATAATTATATACGTACATTACTACTTAATAATAAAATGTCTGCCTTGACTTAAAGAAAAACTCCCCAAGTACTGCTGTGATTCGTTTTAAGTTAAAATTTATACATTTTCAAAATATGTTTTCAAAGCCATATGTACTTGCTGTAAATATATGCGCTCAATGTTTCCGGTTGATCTCACATCTTTTCGCACGCGTTGGTACCCGCTTGGGTAAATGCACTTGTCTCAATTTTTTTACACGTTGTGTTTTTTGTGGGATTAAAAAAGTATCAAGCTTTCTTTAGAATCATCTGGTCTAGTTTTAATCGTTCCCCGCACGCCATTTTTCTACTTTATGGTAATTTTGTTCTGGGTGCCACCAATGATTCGTTAACAAATCCAATACCATGTCGGATTAACGGGTATAAACCTTACGAATATATATAAGACCACGAAAGAAAGGCGGATATGGTTCATCTTATGCCGCTAGTATATCTGAGAGTTCCGAGGCCTGATATTAATTGTCGTTGATTAAAAAAGTTGAGTCGGATATTTCACGTCAATTTCGTGTTATTTTCGTTCATACGCGTTAATCGCATGTACTGCAAACGGAAAAGTTCACTTGAAATCCGCCTGTAGGCAGCATTGAATTAGAAAAGTCGATTTAGGCGTGGAAATTTGGGGTTTTTTATGGAACAAATTAGGCTCTGGTCGCAATAAAAATTCGAAAATGACCCAAATAAGAACCACCATAGAGATCATATATGGGCTGAAGATACAACGGTTACAAAGTAGAAGGCTTATCTTAACTACCCCTCGCTTACTTGTCACCTCCACAAGTCTCATGCTTCATACACTCAGAAAGCGCGAAATTCCTCCCTGAGCACTGGACGATTTTTCTCCCAGTGAAAAGATCGTTGTCACGATTGACTAATGCTGGGTTGACGCCTCTCCTGTATCCCTCCACCTATCCGACATCCTCTTTGAGTTTTGCGAAACGCATAAACATGCAATGAATCAATCGTTGCTGAGTTTTTCGGTTGCTCCGTATGAGAAGCAACTTATTCTGAAATTATCGAGTTTACTCAATTTAACTCTCTCTAGAGTTTGCACAATGATGTTTATCAATATGACAACGGTGAGATCTCACTGTCCTGCGAAAATCTATGATAAGATTAAATTTTTAGCTTGATATAATGGGAAGATAATTTTCATGAAACAAACTAAAATCAGTCTTCTTAGAAAATTAGTCAATTTTTTACTCCAAATGTCACGTTTTTTTACAATTTGGCATTTAAAAGGCAGCATTCCATTTACAAACACGACGTTCACCTTCATATCTCCGAAATGCCTGCACCAATCAATACAAATTATGCATGAGATAACGCATTCTTTGAAGCCGGGAATGTTATGCATGAAATGATTTTATGCGATGCATATTTTACAATCTATAGGTGTGTTGATTTTTTTTTACCAACGGGTAGTGAAAAATCTATAGATAGTATCGTCAAATACCCAGAAAAAAATTGGCAGCTTAATAACATTTTTTCTTAAGGTCGCTCATCGCATATTCCGTTTTACAATTTGATTAACATGGGGAGACCTTGACGTTTTCACTCAACTAGGGATAACTCCGTGAGTTTTGTAGCTACGTCGGTCCAGTAACTCTCATTTTGAAGCTTTTTAAGACCCGCTCAAAACGGTTTTCAAAAGTCCTGAATCCAATTGCAACTTCTGTCGATAATTGTGTCGGTACTGGAAAAAAATAATACAAGAACCCAAATATTCGAATAATACAAGTAGTTTATCGAATTTTGTTTCTTATGAGTTGAAAATCGATCGGATATCTGTATTATTCTTAAATTCGAAGAATAATGCAAATTTTCACGGTCATTTGGAGTATAAATGACAATATATAACAAAATAACCATGAAAAAATTAATTCTTTATTTATTAAAATATTAATCGCAGTATTCGAAGGCAATGATTTTTTTTCAAACATGTTTCGAAGTTCAGATGTCGATCTTAATAATAAGAATTCATATTTGAAAATTATAAATCATTTTTGTTTAATTTTTTTATTCAAAAGCTTACAAATTGCCTTTAGAAATTTTTTTCCAATAATCACTAACATATTGGAACACAAATTGAAAATAGATTTTTCACTACACGTCGAAAAAAAAAAAAAAAAAAAAAAAAAAAACAACACAGCCTAGTGTGCATGTTGCACGGACCTGTATGGGCATGGGGCTATATATTAGCTGATCTTTTCGTGGTAACGTTGAAATTTCGCTCAACAAAATATATAAAAAATATATGTAGGATTCGGTGGTCGCGAGTGGATTATAATTATGAATCAAAGCTATATTCATGGTATTATTAATAGTTTAGTAAGCAATTATAGATATCGTTGATACGTCGATGTTATTTTTGTCACGGTTCCCTGACGACTCTCTCGTTGATTTTTTGTATTACGTCTCCAAGCACCGAGCTATCCAAAAATGTTGCTTCTCCGAAAACACGCAAAATCCAAACTACTGGAACAAGTCACCGATAGAATCTCTGAAATCCACATGAGCTTCGTCGGAAGCTTAGAAACGATTTATGCTTTCGACGATAGGCCTACGTTTGTTCGGTACAAAAACGTTCCAGCTCAACGCGTTTTCGAAGGTTTATATTGTATTAGATAAGGAATAGGTGATAAGCCTGCGATAAATCCATTATTTCAGTAACAACGGTACGAATAGTATTGCTACCGTGAGAATTCGGAGAGAAACATACTGACGTTAGATTTAATTTCGATAGGAAGAATCTCTTCGGCCTCCCTTCAGTCGGGGGAAACTTTACTACATCCCTGTAATAAATTTTCAGCTTTGCGTTTGAATCGTGCATATACTATTTTTCCCGGGAAAGTTGACTTTGTATTTCTTGACTTACCGGACGATGCGATAGAAGGGAAAATAATTTCAACTCATTCCTCTACGTCAGCACGCACGACTCGGTTTTTCAAGCGTTATTGAGGAAATATAAACCACCCCCATCATGATCATTCTTTGACCCTAGATTGGTCACCACATGCGATTTAGAGACTTTCGGTACTTCGTCAAGGAATTCCGCGATGTTTTCCACACAGCGCCGTTGCCACGTCGCTCGACCCTCATAGGCGCGAGGGCGGCAACGTTGCCAGAGAGGACGGAGTCTGATCATCTCGTGGGGGAATCCCTCTATTTCGACGTTGCTCCCATCTAATTGTTTTAATTCTCTCATTCTGATCGTTGCGTTCGATGCGAAAAAAATATACTTAATTTTTCAAAGCTTCAAAGGACAAAATCCAATTGCTCAAAAAAAGTTTCGCTGTAGTTTGCAAGGAAAAAGGAAAAAACCGATGCGTACCGGAGATTCCCTTATATGGTGACCAATTCAGGGGTAATTTTTCGTTCATTGCACATTAATTATTTATTTGTACATTAGCATTTTCAAATCTATAAATCTTTCAGTGACTCAATCCGTCCCGACACGAGATCTCTTCGCGCCGAGACAAATGGTCGAGCAATGGAACAAAAGAACCGACATTTTTCGCGGTTGAGGTGATGTGACACATATTTCTCTTATTCTCTTTCGCTCGACCTCGATCCTGGCTTCTATTACTTACTCAAAACTTATAATGCGTTCATTTCAAAACTCGATTTTTCAAGCTGGCCGGAAACATAAGTCAGCCAATTTTTAACCAAGTCCCGTGAAATTCTGAACACATCCTTAAAAATACATTGTCTATAAAAGTACGTAAGATTTTTTTATATTGCATGGTTCATTTGTTATTAACAATTTTCTGACGATTTTTTAGGCAAATTTTTCACTTTTTACTTTAGAAGTGCGACTTTTGGCCAAAAATCAATAGATCGAAAAATAAATCCTACGCCCTTCCACATCTACTGTTATATATAATTTGAAAAAATTCATTGGCTCATTGTAATTAAAAAATTACAGGAGCTGTTTGTCCAGCCGTGAACCCTGGAAAAACGGAGACGTCATTGCAAAAACGCTGCACAGCCGCCATGTTGAAATCGCTTCGAAAAGAATTCTTGTATACTGTAAGACCGCATGTAGGGTTTTGAAGTCTCCCGCCGTCTCATCGAGAGACACCTACATTGCCCGAAGGAATATTGGGGCACCAATATTGCGCATCTCGGCTTGCCCCCTCTAATTGCGCGGTACAGGTACCGAGCGCGGCGAATTACTCGGCCTCTCTTCTCCCTGGAACGCCGTCGAGAATACTTGCTCTAATCAACTCGTCTCCACGGACTCTGAACTCCGCCACGTGGCCAGATTTATAATAATATCGGAAACGAGAGACAACCAAGAAGATATCCGACCCAGGGGGAGAGAGCCAACGATCGTACGACCGGAAGAATCCTTAGATAAGTCGAAACCGTTCTATATTTTTTGTCACACCGAAAATCAATTGATAAAAATTAATGTATGAGAGTTGTATGATGTATGAGTAATGGGATGTAAGTACGAGGTCGGATGGACCGGGTAAAATTATAATTGACGCATGTTATTATCCTGTTTTTATATTTCAAAATTAAATTTCTGATTATAAAATTATTCGAATAAAATATATTAACTGTAATACTCATAATACAGTCACTGATATGCATGATAAGCACGCTCTTCTGTAATCTCGATTTATTTTGTAGTTTTTCTGAAAAAAATTCCCAAGAAAGCTTATTTTTTTGGCCTCTCGAGTGGCGTTACCCCTTAATGGATAACCGAATACGGGCGACACAACACGCTCGACGGTTGACGAGATTTGACGTTACACATCGCTGAATAGGGTGGGGCTTGAAGTTCTGAGTGTTCAACGTTCCGAAAGCTTCTAAGTTTGAAGTTTCTTCATTTCAATTGTACTTCCTCGAAAATTCAAATATGCGATTTTTCAAATTGCGAACAGATTATTCGACGACATTAAAAATCCCGAACCTCTAATATTCTACCGTAATCTTCCAGTCCTTTCTTCACTCACAAACTCCCGGTTAATTCGCAATTTGATTTGATTTCACCAGAACGATGTCGTCAATTCCCCAACTAACAATTTTGAAGACATGACTACTATAGTATTACTGATTTATTATGCATTAGCTGTCTATCCGATATATATCAACTTTTCGCACATTTCTTTGGATGTTGAATTCAATTTTCCGGAACTTTTGTATAATGCGCACGTTGGGAAAATCGCGGGTCAATGTTTCAATGGCGCCGAAGCTTTTCTCCCGATTATGTCTCAATTTTTATGCTGGCTGCAAGGAACTGTGAATCGACGAGCCAAGAGCTCGATACAATTTCTGATAAAAAGTTGTTGAGGGACGTATAAATCCAACGAAAAACGCGTGTCCGCTGAGGCCCGAGCGAGGAAAGAGGCAGGCCAAGGCATAAATTGTGCGGACCACAAGCAGCGGAACCAGTAAAGCAGCGTCTCGGAAAAACCGTTTAATTCCGACCACGTATATTTCCCATGGGATTTTCTGATACTTTGTTCGCTGCTTGAGAATCGATTGAATCATCACCGTTGAATCTCCGGAGACAGATACGTTCGCAGTCGTGAAGTGACTTTTGCGAAAAATGGAATGTTATATTATTCCATTTCGCTGGAATTGCGAAGCGAATGTAATTGATAATCATCTGCTACGTACTGGGTTCTGTCCGATAAGAGACTCACCCGAATACAGGCGCATCTGAGCCTATATCTGGACTTTGTTTGCCGAATCAAAACCCATGGGCAATTCCATTAAACTTAACTCGCATTTCGCTTCGGAATGCTTGCTAGTGGTTATTTGTCTTAAATATTTATAATTTTTGAAGTTAATAAAAAGCATTTTTTTACTTTTGATTGTTTTATAGTTGCAATAATTAAAATGATCATGACCTCGCCTCGTTTTGATCAAATGAATGTTTTTAAATGAACCTAGTTCCGTTAAGTCCCGTCCATGGGCGTAATATATTAAGGTACAACATAAAAATCGTAAAAACGCAAAGGCGAATTACATTCCGAAGGGCTTTTTATCTGGAAGACCCGGTAGCTGCAATAGTTGACGGTTAATTAAAAAGATTAAGCCTTAGGGTTGGAATTTATTGTTCGTGAGTCGTTAACGCGAACCCAACGTCATTATTCATTAAGTAAGAACTCCTGCGTTAGGTGGAACGCAATATCATCGTAAATATCAAATGATGTCGAAATGTGATCCTATGGTGTTCGTTAATTCATCTCAATTCTTATGGCAAATTGAGTTTATACACATTTAATGTATCATTGCACAGAAAAATATCTCGTAATGTCCCACGTTATTTATTTCTTTGCCTGGAACTCAAATGAAATGATGATATGATCTTCGAAATCTTGCCTCTAGGCCTCACAGAAATTATCATAATTGCAAAGTTAAATATGAATGTAATAAGCCGCGTTTCGTTTCAACATTACATTGCAATGGTTTTGGACTGCGAGACAAAGGGGGTTCGAAAAAAACATAGCCAATCGGAGATTAAGGTTAATACTTATTGTCAAGTCGGAAGAAAAAGGCCGATTGAATCGTAGAATAGGGTAGCAGGGTTGATTGAATTTTTTTTCTCGGGAAGAAAAATCGTATGTTTTTGTCCGCTACTTCGAGCTGAAGGAGGGAAGCAAGAGCGAGGAGAGTGGCTGGCGGAGCTCTTGTCGTGATGCCAGTTAAAGTGGAACGTTTCACGATGCGGAAGGCTACTTAACGCGACGAGTGATCCTTGAGAGGAGCGGGAGAGGGAAAACATTGTTAATTTCCCTTGCAGATTCAAGTGTCTTTTTCTCTCTTTTTATTCTTTCTGTTCTCTCTCTCTCTCTCTCTCTCTCTCTCTCTCTCTCTCTCTCTCTCTCTCTCTCTCTCTCTCTCTTCTGTTTGTCTCTTTCTCTCTCCAACTTTATCTCTCCCCCACTTCCCTCCTTTAACTCTGTTTTTAGCCCTTCTCGTCATGCAACTGCTCGTTTCAGAAGCTTGATTAAATTACCCCCCGCCCTTCCCCCTCCCCTCTTGCCCGCAACGCCTGACTGTCGAGGGCGTCGCGCCTGCGATCGACACGGACAACGATGAATCACACTGAAATGCTTTGAGATGTCTTCAAACGCGTTATTAATACCGTCACCGATCCGTATACACCCCGGCATATTCATCAAAACGTAGTACGCAGAAGTACGGATATGACACGTGAATCGTGTTCGTTACAATCAATTTATACGTATATTCGACTGTTTGAAAAACAAACATTTTTCATTTTCTTCGGTGTTGCCCCATTAAATTTGGTCCTATCGTTTGGGTCCTATGAGTGCACAACCAAAATTCGAGCAGCCTAGTTTATGTGTCGAAGGTCCCACCGCTATAGATTTTTCCTTATTTTTTGCAGTTTTCGGGATATCTCCCGGATTATGCTATTCACACGGAAATGTTAAAGGACATGTTTTATTAAAAGTTCAATTTCCGAAAGAAATGCTTGTATGAATTTTGTCGAAAGTAAAACATTCATTCCGATGTCTTTAAAATACGAAGTTACGATTTGAAATAAGAAAAGACGGCATCGTAGTCCATACGTTTATATATACTGTTCTTATCCACTTCGTCGAATGAAGTATTGCTATAAAAATGTTGCTTGCCGTATAAAACTCAAATTGACAAAATTTATTTGTTACAGAAATAATACCATATCCACTTATCAAAATAATTGAAGGACCATTTAAAAAAGCGAAAATTTGTTGCAAGTTCAGACATTAATATCTCTGCGAAGAATGGTTGGATTCAGATTATTTACAGATCGTTTGAAAGCTTGAATCTTTTTCTATTTAATTGAGAGGCTTATCAATTTTTATCATGCCATGCTGCTCTCTGCCAACGGCTGAAACGAACAAATGAATGATCCCCACATCTTTATAAAAATGCGGGAAGATGTACAGTGTAAAAAAAAATTTTGTTGAAAATTTCATCGATATCGTTCGAAAACTTGTCGATTTCATTTGGAGATACTATTTCATTTTTAGTTCTGAAACGTTTGTTAACGAGTTATTGAGTGTCAAAGCAGAAAACACAACTTTGACTATAAGCTCTTGTTTCCCCTGAAATAACAATTGTACAATGATTGTCTAGGTAAGCTAAAATAGGAAGCTCAAATTGTTCCCTTTGGCATGCTTATAAGAAATTATGCAAAAAACATTTCTTCGCTCGAATAACTTTCATTCCCAAACATGAAAGAAATAGCATTTTCTCATTTTTTAGTTATCTAGTCGCAATTTTGTGAGAAATGGCGTAATCTTTAATATCGACGTCGCTTCTCTTAATTGATAGTGTCTTCAATATTTGTGAAAAATTCCGAGCAACTGCTTTTTTCTTCTTCGTCTTTACAGCATTTAAATGTTTAATTCAATCGAAAACTCATTTTTTTCTTCTTTTTTATCAATAAAAAAAAATCCAAAGACAATTTTATCCCAATATCTCTGCAAAAAAATATGCAACTTTTATGAATCAGAGCTTTTTTGAGAGTTTCAATTTTTATGAATAAAAAAAATTCTGAAACAAGTTTTGCTTTTTCACTCTTTCTCTTCATCCTTTATCGGCCACCTCTCGTTAAAAACTGCACTCCTCGGCGTTTTTAATTACTTCCGTACTCAAGTACTCTGACACTAAAATCTCGAACAAACAAGCGTCACAAAAACAATGGACTCCACCTTAAAAAAACAAAATATCCAAATGATAAGGGATAAAAAAATATCTCACCCACTGAAACTCAATCATTAATATAATTCATCGACCCATAAAATACGCCAACTTTTGCAAATAATTAAATGTTAACGCGCATCACCACTATTTCATTCGAGCTGCTCCGCAGCTGAACTTCAGTGGCGGTGACGGAGTTCACCTTGGTAAAACGAAAGTCAGCACTCGCGTTGTGCCATATTTATACCCGATGATAGAGCGGCGCATAACGTACTTTTTGGCAGAGATTTCATTTTAATGCATATTTTGCAGACGGCGCATGGCGTACACACGGAGTTGCCGTGGTAACAGACACTCTGCCAAAGGGGAAACGCTGTATCATCGTGCGAATATATTTTCCCCCAATCATCGTGGCTCTGGATAAGGGCGAAATAGTAGTATATACGGATACATGTGTATATGCGTGCGCGTGGAGAGACATACGCACGAACGAGCTTATGTACGAAGCAGTAACGAATGTACAAGTTCGGCGAGCGAACGGGCAGACTAGGTGCTAATGCGTTCGGGGATTGTCTGGATGCCCCTGATGATCACTTTATATTAGGCAAGGGGAATCTGCATGACAATGGGCCGAGGCCATTGTGTGGTAAACGCGCGCTTTACGCCCCGCCGCGGCAACCAACCCCCACGCGTCTGTCTTCATTCGCATACCGTTATTGCCCGCCTGCATCAACCCATCCGCCACCCGCACCTCATGCAACGCTCGGCTAAGTAATAAGACAGCTTGATCAAAAAGAATACCCGACACGATAAATTTGAAAGAACCACAAAACGCCGGAGTCGAAACAATTTTCTTGACAAATGTATGAATCGATGAAGTCATCGATATCGATGAATTTATAAATATGCCTCAGTAGCTTTTACCCGCGACTTCGTCTACGTAGATTTCGAATAGGTGCCTCTCCCTCGCCCATCGACCTCCCGCCAAACCACGCTAAAAAAACGGAAAGACGGAGCATAAACGGATTTTCGAAAAATTCTTTTTTAGTGAGCACCTAGTTCGTGACCCGAACTGTCATGCAAAATTTCAATTCTCTATCTATTGCCGATCCAGAGATACAGAGATACAATGGTTTCTAAAGCTCACATCCCATCCCAGTCCCGTAGGGGTTGATTTTCGAAAAATTCTTTCTAAGTGAGCACCTACTATGTGACCCAAACCTCCATGCAAAATTTCGACTCTCTATCTATTGCTATTCCAGAGATGCAGTAACAATGATTACAAACGCCCACACCCCATTCCACCTCCTTAGGGGTTGATTTTCGAAAAATCCTTTCTTAGTGGACCTTTACACTCTCTAAGGAACAAATGTTCCAAATTTCATGTTTTCATCTTCAGTGGTTTAGGCTGTGCGTTGTCTGTCAGTCAGTCACGGAACAGTTTTATAGGTATAGAAGATAAATTATGTGATGACGTGTAAAGCTGCAAGTAGAACCTTACAAATTGCTTCCCCCAAATTTGTGGTAGTGCACAAACTTCTCTATG
Organism: Sussaba pulchella; assembly: GCA_963971145.1. NCBI lineage: Eukaryota > Metazoa > Arthropoda > Insecta > Hymenoptera > Ichneumonidae > Sussaba > Sussaba pulchella. The sequence goes on from OZ020164.1 coordinate 5,940,296, forward strand.
AGAACCTGTATGGGTAACTATTTTTATCAAATCTACCGTCCTCTTTGAAGATGTTGTATATTACCACAAATTCGGGGTAAGCAGTTTGCAAGTTCCAGCTTGCAGCTTGTTACCCATCTGAAATTTGATCTCTTCGACCAATCTTAATTGAATTTGATACATAGTGCGGTTGAAAGTGATATTTTCTACCTGTAGTAGATTGGGGTTCAATTGTTTGATGGTGACGTGATCTAGAACGTCAATGTCAATTTTTCGAAAAGTTCAAAGTCCTATAAAATCCGATTCCCCTGAACGACCCTTACCAAATTTGATACGAAGTACGGTGAAACGATGTCCCACATCTGTAGCGAGTTCAGGTTCAAACGATTAAAGCTGACGTGAATTTGAACAGAGCATACATGTTTTTAAATTTTTGATCCGATAAAATCTAAATTTCTCGATGAATTTAGCCCGAATTCAATACCAAACATCCGAGAGCATTATTCTATTCAAAATAAAACTATTTAGACGGATAGCTCAGAATTTGCGGACGCTAGAGTAGTAAATATTTTTCCGAGCGTCACATAGTTTCCCCTATGACGAAAAAAAATGTTGCACCATGCAAAATAAAATGTAGTATTGGTTCTTCGTTTATCTATATTTTGCTGCAAGCAAATCATTATCGACGATTAATTCAAAGTTTATTTGTACACAAGATATTTCAGATTTATCGGCACATTGGCAAAAATACATTGTTCAAACGACCATCGATTCTGTATTTCCGGACCGTCCAACTGGCCGCACAGTAAAATCAGTATAAACAGCAATGAAAACGCTGAACATTTGATCGAAGTTCAAAACGTTAAAGTTTCGTATCCCCGGGGATTTTCAAGAGCATGTCAATCGCAGTCTTTTGACTTTACTTGGAGAATAAAGAAGAAAATAAAACAACCTCCGTCCCTTACTCCCTCACCGTGTAAAACAAGACCATAACGGAAGCTCGTAGATTTTCTATAGACTCCGTGTAGCTTCGTCCCGTCGCATCTGTCCACCAGATCCAACTTTGCCGTAGCTTACTTGTGTGGAAAATTGTTTGTACTCTTCACAGAACGGATTCGCGACGGGTTCCTCGTCGTGAACTCTTTCACGAGAATGACACGAAAGCACGGATGTGACCCGGGTGCTACTGCCGCTGCCGCTGCCGCTGCTGCTGCTGCTGCTGCTGCTTCTGGTACTGGCGCTTGGTTCTCGTTCGACTTCCGGCGAAATTCTCATTAGAGCTTCGAAACGTACACACAGAGCCCGGAACAACCGGCAGTATCCATTTCTTTCTGCAATCCCGAGCGAACGTCCGTTCTCGTTCCCCGGTGCTTTTCCACTGTTATATACACACGCGAGGGGGCACGCTTTGTCGCGTAACGACAGCGACCGGGCCAAGGCGCACGATTATTGTCCCAACTCGTCGTTACCACAATACAGCCTCCTATCTACCACACCCATTCCCACGGATCTAGACACACACACACACACACACACACACATGTCCCACATACTACTATTACATGCGGTATATACCGGTTTTTTACGATAAGAAGCCCATGGGCTTGTAATTCGTTTTTGCGTTCGTAAGATTCTCGGGTTATACGTACCTAAATAGAACCCATGGGGTTTTCAACGGAAACAGGTTTATATTGTAATAACGGTTATTTGATTAATGAGAGGTTATTTTTATTTTAAATATTCCAACAATAGAACAGTATAGAATAAACATTATTTTTATTATCTTTGAAAAATTATAAATGTATAAGTAGAGTAAAAAACAATTAATTAGAAGGCCAGAATTATTTACGTCAGTAATTTTCATTCAGGAGCAATCCGAAGAGCTATCCAAGTTAGATTTGAAATTGTTGTTGCTTCGAAATAAAGGCCCGTGAGCCTCTATTCGGGTGGACATCCTATTCGAAAAACCCGGTAGAGCTCGTGGGTATATCTGCTATTTCTCCATCGTCCTCGTCTCCTCACCGCGCTTACCGTCGCTTTGCGATGCAGTTCCGCCGACACACCATCCGTATTCTTTCTCGGAGAAAAAAAAAACCGTTTTTCCGGTAACCATCAAGACCACGCGAGGAAAGTCGCGCCCCTCGTCATGTGCCGTACAAACTACCCCTGACGTCGTAACAGATGTCCTGGAGCAAGACAAGTTAGCAATTCTGTCGGGCCAAAAAAAAAAAAAACCCCCATATCCTCTGTTCCGTGACATCTTTTCACTCGGACCCTAGTTCCTTTTTTCCTTTCCATTGTGCACTAATCAGCCACAATAGGTAATTTTTTTGGTTGTAAATCGAAATCACTTTCACGATTCACTTTTACTTTTTTCGATAATTTCTCCAGCTGGCGACTGAAGGAAGGGTGAGAATTATCATTGTATATTTGCATTGGTGAAACGAAAAGTAGTGTATTTCTAATGTTAGTGTGATTCACCTATTTTGCCAAATTGATTACACATGTATGTATACTAGGGTGGCTTGGGAAATTTTGTTTTTTTTCTCATTTCAATCAAAATACATTCACTGCAAAGTATCTTGCATCCGGAGAATTAACCCCAAAGATGAATCCGATCGGACCATTTTTAGGGGTCGCGCAAGATTTTTCAAGTTTTTCCATTCGATTAACATGGGAAGAACGCAAAGTTTCCATTCAAAAAATTGGAGCTCCGCCAATTTTATAGCTACGTTGATCCCGTAAGTTTCATTTGGAAGCTCTTTTAAAACCGCTTAAAATGGCATGCAGACCTTTCGAATCCGATCGCAATTTCCGTCGATAATTTCTTACGAAAAAACAAAATTTTACGTTCTTCCCATGTTAATCAAATCGAAAAACTTGAAAAATCCTGCGCAACCCCTAAAAATAGTCCGATCGGGTTCATCTTTGGAGTGGATTCTCCGGATGCAAGATACATTTCAGTGAATGTATTTTGATTGAAATCAGAAAAAAAAAATTTTTTTTTCAAGCCACCCTAATGCATACTTATTACAGATATGCATATTATATATGTTATTCATGAATATATTCAAACTCATCCATTCATTTTTCGTTCTGACGCATATGTTACTTGTTCCTAACAGTGTCTCCGGAGTCACGTCATGAACTAGATCGATGTTTCAATTTACTCCACTTAGAACCCAACAGATATACATGTGACAGCAAATCGATAGCTGCAGATCAAACTTGTTCAGATTCGGCTTTAGGAATATCAGAACGAAACTCGTCGAGGATCTTCGTTCGAGAATTGACGGTACGAACGCTGAAAGCCGTAACGAGTGTCTTTAATTTATACGTCATATGTTTTATTTCGTTTGAGATCTGCAATAAAGAAGATGACAGCGGGAAAATCATCAGCTGCACTAATCTGTACGTGCTATCCCCCCTCTAGACGCAGCCAAGGATCCGTTACGATGGCAGCGCTTGTATCGGCGACTAAGGTTCTAGTACTAAGATTCTTGTGGTAAGGATTTTGTGACCAGATTCCGTACCCATAATTCAGTCCATGAAGGCTAGGTAACAGGAGACCGAACCAAGGATCCGGAATCTGGTCACAAGATCCGTTAAGAACATTAGTTAAGGAGCGCTGGAACCCGGTAAAGGACGTATTGCGGTCCGAGAGTAGGCGAGCGCGTGGCACATAGTGTGGTATATTAGGGCGGCTTGAAAAAAAAACTTTTTTTTTCTTGTAATCAAAATACATTCACGCCAAAGTATCTTCCATCAAGAGAATCGTGTCCAAAAATGAGCCCGATCGGACCATTTTTAGCGGTCGCGCAAGATTTTTCTAGTTTTCCCATTTAATTAACATGGGAAGAACGAAAAGTGTCCATTAAAAAAATCGTAGCTCCGCCAATTTTATAGGTGCATTGATCCCGTTAGTCCCATTTGAAAGCTTTTGAAAAACCGCTTAAAATGGCGTGCGGACCTTTGAAATCCGATTGCAACTTCCGTCGATAATTTCTTACGAAACCACAAAATTATTGATGAAAGTTGAAATGGGATCCCAAAGGTCCGCACGCCATTTTAAGCGGTTTTTCAAGAGCTTTCAAATGGGACTAACGGGATCAATGTACCTATAAAATTGGCGGAGCTACGATTTTTTGAATGGACACTTTTCGTTCTTCCCATGTTAATTAAATGGGAAAACTAGAAAAATCTTGCGCGACCCCTAAAAATGGTCCAATCGGGCTCATTTTTGGAAACGATTCTCTTGATGGAAGATACTTTGGCGTGTATGTATTTTGATTTAAAGAAAAAAAAAAGTTTTTTTTTCAAGCCGCCCTAGTGGTATATCCATCGACATATAAATATGGACCGATAATGCTGCGAGAAAAAGTGAAATCGTAATAGAAAGAGAGGAGTTTAGGTGAGTTTACCCCTCTCTCACTCTCTCTCTCTCACGGAAGAGAGAGAGAGAGAGAGGGATAAACCCACCTTGTCCCCTCTCTTTCTATTATGATTTCAATTTTTCTCGCAGTGAATATTATCGGTCCATATCTATATATCGATGGGTATATCTGACCTGTGGTCTATTGGCAAAATCGAATAAGTCCATAGAAAGAGTTTTCGAGAAATAACAATTTCACTTTGCGAACGCTCTGTCACAGTGGACAAATCGATTCACAAAAATAATAATTATCAGGTTATAATTAGTGTTTAGTACCATTCAAGGTAGCATTCGATAAAATGTAAATAGTCTTTAACTTATGGACAACAAAAAAACACTGTTGGACTCATTCCGTTTTTGCCTACAAATCATAGACTTATCTGTTTTCCGCTGCGACACAACGAATAATCGATATACGTGATTAAATAACGTAAGTTCGTTTTACCAATAAAAGAGTTTTAAGAAAACTTGCAAAAAAATCTAACATGATTCTTGTTTTTTTAACGGAAAACGGTGGATTCGCTTTTTCCGACAAAAATAGACTCGAAGATAAGTGCCACAATCGCAAGATACTAAGCGTCGTTTATTACAGCTTGGGGAGTGTAAAATACGAACAAAAATTCGTCTTACGAAGCTTCGAACGATTCGGCCTAGCCAACATTCGTAATAAATATAACGTGAAATCTGGTTCGTTTTTTTCCGTTCCTAGAAAAAATCGAATAAGCAGTGCTTGCTGCAGTGGTTATTTATTTTTTTCCCAATAGATTTTCGCGATATCTCACGAATGCGACAAGATTCACATAATACGCATCACAATAACTATCACGATCGGAAAAAATAACTCGTTGATGACTCGAACGACGCAACGATATGAACAATGCGATCTGAAGAGATTTTCGCGAACAAAAATACGAATGACAGGGAAAAAACAGTCACGATGCATTGAAACGCGTTTCGCGCGACGCACAGGGGTTGTTCGCGCGCGAAAGAATATCCCAAGGCGCAGATCTCCCACATACGCGAGCATGATGTACTGTCTCCAGCGCGCTCACCGGTGCATTCCCGAATGCCAAGCCCGGTGTTGGGTAAATAATGAAACTTTGCATCGGTGGAGAGTCGACCGGGTTCTGTTTTCATTGCGTGAAGTGGAGCTGTCTAGACGCATTCACGACCACAGAACCTCAACGCGATACACTTTTGTAAGCGTCCGCAGAAACGCCGCGGTCTTCCCTTTTCCGCTTTTGCCACCACAATTCCCATCCGCTATTTCCAAAGCTCGCGAGCTTCTCCCGGGCATCGTCTTTTATTTTGCCACCTTATTTTTCTTCTTCGGTTTTATTTGTTTCCTCGTTTTTCTTCTTCTTTTTCTTTGCTTTATATTTATTTAGTTTTTTATATATATATATATATACTATATTTTTTTTTTTCGACATCCACCGCATACCGCACAAGGCTGGCGCATTCCTTGAAAGCAGATCTTTTGCTTCCCTCGCATAACCGCACGGATGCATATACGCGCATCAAGCGTCAACGGGTTCGAACGGAATGCATGCCTCTCGTGTCGTATATACAGCTGCGAATGGTATTATGCATATCGGAAAAGCATCCGGCGATGTTTGAAGCCGTTTTTTTTTTTTTTCTCGCCAAACCAGCCACGTATTTCCGCTTTGCTCGGAATCCCCGCTACCCCCTTGCCGCCCCGGTTGTCCTCAACGCTCGAATTATTTGACGTGCCTCGGAAATGCCACGAAGAATTTCAGCCTTTTCAAAGAAATCTATGTGCGTGTATATATTCCATAGGTATGACCGGAAGTGCTGGCTTTTGGTAGTGAATTAAATTCCGCATCTGTAATTATAACGAAGGTATGCATTCGTGCAGTGTATTACAGTGGGATTGTAGAAGGTAATGAAGTAACGCGTCGTCGCCAGACCGTGTGGGAATGCGGCAAGGGCGAGAACCGTCGCCGGTTACGGAAAAAAAATAATGTAATGCTGATTGCGACCCTGACGTCCATAAAACAGGAGTTAAAAAAAAAAAATTCTTTGAAACCTATAGGGGTGGTAAATTCTACTAATCTGATGACAAATATGTATAGGGTGGCTGATAAACGTGCTGCTAAGGAAAAGCGTTGAACATTTTTTCTGTATTCTGAGAATTATCATCCATATTGGATATTAGAATCCATTGTTTAATGATCCATCTCAATTATTCACGGTTGTATCGTATTGACGAACATTTGAATTGTTTCACCATAATACATCATCATCATTTGCTTAAAAAAGTATAGAGCGCTACTATGAAAAGTAATAACTTTTTCTTATGTGTGTTCAATCGGTTCCATTTTCTACAGACTATTTTTTAGGTTTTATGAAAATGAACGATTGTGATGATGAAACTAAAATTTGTATTGTACGCCGTTATCATGATTTCGTTAGTTTCCGTCTAAAGATAGTTTGGGCACGTGATTGACGGTGCTCCTCCGAGCAGATGAACCATAGTGAGGCCGGTTAATATTTTTTTCGAGCGTGAGACGATAGCAAGACAGCTTTATCATCGAGATTCTACAATTAAAACACAGGAAACGATTGATGTTGTAGCTTATGCCATGTAGTGTATTTTTTCGTTGGATTTTGGCAAGTTGTTGCACATGCGTTACCGATCGTGGATGCAATTTAGAATCAGAGAAAAATAAATAAAAATGAATGATCTTTCAAATAGAGTAAGCTAAAATCAAGCCAAAGAATTTATTTGAAAAGTTTTCTGATTTTCTTAATGTAGCGACTTCATCAGCCACCCTATATTACTTCCTGAATAGAAGATGAAAGTATGAAACAAGAAATAAAATTGAAAAGGAAAATGAAAGCATGAGTTCGATAATGGTTGCAATACTCTAACGATTAAAATAACAGATAGAAGAGCTTTTCAAACATTATATTACGACGTATATACGAAAGCAGAAAACATTGAAGAAACTCTCACCGGGAAACGCTACTTCCATCTTCAGTGGAAACGCGTGCAGCACTCGGTGAATAGAAGCAATGAGGTGGGGCTGCTCGAGCAGTGCCCAGGAAGAGAGCTACGAGAACCTTCACCGAAGCCCTTTCAGAGCCTTTAAGAGTCCCACGAACAAGACTTAGGTAATGTGATTTGCGGAATGGACTTTCGAGTTCATAGACACTTCCGGAAAATCCCATGAGCCCACGGCAATCTAAACCCAAAAGCTTTTTATCCCCCGTTCGTGTCTATATATATTCCATGGCTTCACAAGAAAAAAATGTATCCATCAAAGTCATTGTCGCGAATAAACGATACATACGATAACGTTGAAAATATAGCTTATGAGGGGAGAATTAGAGAATAATGTATATGATAGATAACGAAGAGTGTCTGTGGGTTTACTGTTTTTACGAATCTACAGTTTTATTCCCAGCTCGATAACATTTTGCAAACCTGTCTGTCAAAACAAAAAGAACGTCACTGTGTAGATAAGATTTTGAAAAACCACCCCCATCCCTGATTTCCATCCGTTGAAGCGAAATGTTGGTTATTCAGTCCAGACCACAGCAGAAAACACTCCTCCCATCCTCCTGAATGAAGCTTCTTTACTGTGCGCAAGCTCTCGGCAACGCCAATTACTTCAGGTAGTATTATAAAAAGACGAGTGTCTGTGGGCTCGTTTTTTTTATTTGGATTCAAAGTTTTATTCCAAAATGAAATTTCGCCCACTCGGCCTTCAAAACGAGAGGAAGGTCAATGTTCCCATGAGATTTTGAAAAACTGACCCCATCCCCTTCGCAAACGCTTTAAAGCAGAATGTCGGTAAGTCTGGAAGTTTTTCTTCCTTGACGTCCATAATAAGAGGAAATTGAGTGTCTATCTCATATTTTATTAAAAAATTACTCCTCACCCCCCCCTAAATGAAACCTTTATACTCTGTGTAAAGCCCGGGCAATGCCGGATGCTGCAACTATAGATGCACTATAGTGCATCATAAACATAATTTATTGTAAACTTGTAGTCATAGATTATTCATGAATTTATTATCAGCTGGTGTTGTAAAATTCGTTTCTCATTTAAATTACATTTTGACGATGAACTGACGCATGAAAAACAAGAGATTCCCGGAGAAAGATTAATCTGAAATTCGTTCTGGAACTTGCATTCCAAATAATGACAAAGGAGCGTTGGCTTGACATAGTTCTTCACAACACGCTATATATATACGCACATACGTTTCCATCACCGGTGTTGTAAGGTTCATGAACGATATTTGCTCTCCGAAGCAATTTCATTAAATGAGCTACGAAATGAACCGCAAGAAGAAATATTATTCCACTGAGCGTAGAAAGCATTTGCCGCGTGAAAAATGAGATAACATGAAAGTAGCGAAGATCAGTGGACTACCTCCCAGTCGTTTAGGATGAGAAAAGTATAAGACGAGTGACAGTAGAATATAGAAGACAGAAAGCAGGTGTCGCATTCGCGAAGGGGACATTAATATATACATACACATAGATGTATGCGCGTGTGTGTGTTGCTTACGTAGTCTTACACGTTGAATCACTAAAAGAAAGAAAGATGAATGGCGTAAGTCGAGCGAGGACAATGCCCGAATCCTCACCGCCACGCTGGCTTCCTTCACAGTCAGATAAAAGATAAGAAAGCTTGGTGGATAAAAAGACGCACCAGGGCCTAGTGAGGGAGGGCTGTGCTGCTATGTTGGTCAGATAGAGAAGATTTCCAGTGTTGCGGGAAACGGGCGATGGTTGTGCCGAGAGAGAGAATCGGAGGGGGGGGGGGGGAGGCGAGACGCTTCCGACGCTCGTGCCGGGTATATTGCGCACCGAGGCAAACAAAAACCAAACCGCTTCTCTGCACAAGTGTCCCTCCGGAGCTTCGCGGAAGGCACACGAGGGCCGGTGCAGAAGATGAGGGCGCGAGCCGCTATCTCCAACCCACGAAACACATAAACTTGAAGAAGGGAAGGCAAGAAACTTAATTCAGTGGAAAATACTCGACGGATAAAGGTCCTCTCTGCGTGGTCTGTGGCACACGCTGTCTGGGCATTCTCCGCAAGCATTGCTGTACAATAGCTGGGCATACGGGTACAGTGCAACCTTGATTTCGGTACAGCCGCGGGACCGCACCCGCATCATTGTTGCGAGAATCAAGGCTATGCGCGCCGCCAACTAATGCGAATTCTGCGCTGTTGCTGAGAACGCTGATTGGTCCCGAACAGATTTTCTCGAGAGAGCAACCCGACGGTCGATAAACGTAGTGGGGACTACGTGAACTTAACATGAGAAGACCAAACTGATGTAATTGAAACCAGTGGTTGACATTAATTAGATGACAATGTATCTAAAATATAGCATGACTGATAAATTTGGCTATATTGAGAAACCTAAATAACTTTTTATCAAGCTTATATACTTTATTCTTTCTGAATTCATTTAGAAGATTATTCTTTCTTATTTATATTTTATTGATTTCAAGTGGGGTCCACGGCCGTTAACGCATGTGCGACATCTTAACAAAAAAACAGCAGCATACATTGCATGGCATAAGCTACTGCACCAATTGTTTCCTGCGTCCGAACTGTAGGATCTCGATGATAACGTCTTTTTGCGACTGTCCCACGATCGGAAAAGAAGTTCATCAGCATAATTATTGTCCATTTGCTCGGAGGAGTGCCTCCAAATAAGCGTCTCTCTTTAGACTCTCTTGAGACAAAAACTAACTCCAAGGCAAGATAACGGCCCAGAGTTTAAATTTTAGTTCCATCATCCTAATTGTTCACTTTCCCAAATCTAAAGTCCAGTCTGTGGGATTAAAGAAAAAGATATCGATTGGTTACACAGAAAAAGAGTTATTACACTTCTTTGGTGGGAGATGTCGTCAGCCACCCTATACTTGTTTAGACAAATAGTTATGATCTATTATCCTGAAACAATTAAAATGTTCGTTATTTCGAAATAATTACCTCGATTCTTGCCGCACGGTCTACACCGGGATCGTATACACAGATCATAAAACGAACCTGGTGGGGTGGTGGGTTTTCCTAACGTATCTGGCAAGGCCAGCACTTCAATGACAATGTCCATGGTGCTGACCAGTGCTGACCTGACGAACAATTACAACATATACAATACGGTAACCATGGAGCCTAGACAGAAGGGACCGAAACTCCGGGTGCCGGAATCGGAACAAAATTCAAGGTCAGCAAGATTTTCCAATAATGCCACGTATCGCCGCTCGCAATTTGTCAAGGATCCACCGAACAATACATCGACTGTATCATCGACATAGAGATATGGACTGTTACATATGGAAGTTAAAGCTGATTGGTCAAAAACATCCATCGGAAGTGTTTTTGACTGATCAGCTTTAACTATAAAAAGACGGGGTCAGAACCACCATCGTTTCCTCTTTGTCTTTCTCTGTCTCGATTTTACTTTCCCGTAGAACGTTGGCAGCCCATTTCTCTATGCCAATGTACTGCATTTATATTCGGTGATTGACAACGTTGATGGTTGATAGAGTTTGTAACCTACTGCAGCGATGAGATATCATAATCACGCAAATTTTATGCACCTGTCACATTTCCGTTTCCTTCGCGTCGCAGGTCGAAAAGCTCAACGAATGAAAAAGAGTGCAGGATAGATTATTATGTTATATGATTATGTCCATGGACTTCTTACGTTACTAGTCTCTACCAGCACTCGCACACGAGAATCCAGAAATGTCAAAATTGTCTCGCACTGTTTAGCTTCACCCAGAACTTTGTTTGATACAATCGCATCTGTACCGTGAATGCAGGTATTTCATAAGACAGATCGGGCCGTGCTAGTGCCTAAGAGTTTCATCGCCGATTGTGGCCGATTCTCACTCCCAAGGATGTTGGTCGCGTTTTGTCAAACATTAGCCATTGGAGTTTGCGGCTCCTTCTGTCTAAGCTCTATGATGTTCTTATAGGCATTATAGGCACGAATCGCAGGCTAGGTTTTACTTGGTTTGACTACTCGCCTTTTTGATAATAGCGCCATCCTAGAAACGGAAAAAAATCGAGGGACCTTCCCTCGCCACTAATATCTTCGTTTCAGGATCTATGTGTATGACCGGGTGGGGAAAATCGGGGTTTCTGAAATTGAGGGTGTAGTGTACGGAGCTCGTGGTGATGTTATCAGCCCGGGAACGCTTAGCGAATATATATATGGGGCAAAATTCGCCGTTTCACCGTACTGAAACCCTTCTATCCCCCGATGTGGTCGATGATTTTTTTTTAGTATCTTTTGGATCCTATGGCCTCACTCAATTTTTTAAAGACTTTTTAGACCCTTCCTTCCCCTCCACCCCACCATTTGCTTAATCAAGAGGTAACTGCTATTTGCCCCCTTTTTATTTGGATGGAATTTGTTTCCCAGATCTCTATTGAAAATGAAGAACTTTTTTCATAAAATTGGAGTGGGCAGCATGTCCCTAATATATATTTTTTGTTTTCAATTTTGAAAAAATCCGGGTTTCTCCGAAATTTCAATCTATAATAATGGTTTCCGATCTAAAAACAAAAAAAAATATATCTATTTTTCCAACCATCGATATTTCGATACTTTCCGATAGAAAAATAGTACATTATGACACTAGTACGAAATTTTTTTTTCTGACGAGTGCGAGTTTGCAAAACGAGCCGAAGGCGAGTGTTGCAATCACACGAGTCCAGAAAACGTTTTTTGTACGAGTATCGTACGAATTTTTATGTCACAAGGTGCGTAAAACCGCACTTTTACGCGCAGCGTGTCATAAAAGATTTTTCAATCATTTTTTTCGTAATCAAATCGGTTCATACTAAAAAAATCGCTTTTCTATCGAAATAATCGAAATATTGATTTTTTTGTTAAAAAGATTTCATTTTTCTTTTTTCTTTAGATGGAAACCATTATCATACATTCAAATTTCGGAAAAACTCGAATTTTTGCAAAATTAAAAAAAATATATATATTAGGTATCCGCTGCCCACTACAATTTGATGAAAAAAGTTCTTCAATTTCAATAGAGTATCTGGAAAAAAACTGCATCCAAATAAAAAGGGGGCACATAGCAGTTACCTCTTGATAAAAAAAATGGTGGGGTGGAGAGAAAGGAAGGGTCTAAAAAATCTTTTAAAAAATTAGTAGGGTCGTAGGATCCAAAAGAAACTAAAAAAAAAATCATCGACGACATCGGGGGATAGAAGGATTTCAGTCCGGCGAAACGGCAAATTTTGCCCCATATATATATGACAGTGTGTGCGTGCGACTACTGTCGCTTGCAATATCATCCCCCGGAATGTCTACAACGTTAGAGGAAAAGCGGCCCAGTGGTTGCATTCGTGCGCAACTAGCACCGGCTTTCTTCATCACTCGACACTTTGAAATGTGCGGTATACGCGCGCGCACGTACACAAACGTAACCACGTGCAAAAGCTTTGACGGCGCTGGGGCAATGACGATGCTCGTCGGATGTATGTATAAATGGGAAAGCGTGTGGTTAACACAAGTGCGTTCAGTCACGACCGATCTAGCTTTATGGGATTCGTCTTCGTCACTTTTCTCAATTCTCACGTTTTTTCTTTTCTTCCACGAACTAAGATTTATTGATGAATATGCACGATAAAATAGAAAGTGTGTCGAGAGTATCGGTCAAAGTTCGATCGACCAATACTCTCTGTAGATTATCATAATAGTGTGGAAAACGTGAATCAATAATTCCTCCAGTGGGAAAAATATATAGAGTCCTATGTATGAAATTGGACAAATATTCTGTATACAGACTGTACATAATCTATGCGGACACATTAAATCCAAAAGTTTTGAAAATTCATCGTTATCATAAATAATTTTTTCAATTTGAGTTTCCGACTCTTTAACCGATTGAACTCGAACTTGGGTACAGATGTGAAACATCATTTTACGGTACCTACTATGTATAAAATGTGAATTACTCGACAGATTGACATTAGTGCTTTAGATCACGTCACCGTCGACCAATGAAACCCCTATTCACTAAAGGTAGAAAATATTGACACTTGTTCACCCTCAGCTTTACCATGTATGAAATTTAGTAAAAATTGGTCGAAAGGATAAGATTTTAAGGGGTTACATACACTTGTAATTTTCAAAAAATCGTTTTAGCATCAAATCGAATTATTAGAAGCTGCCAACGATGCGAACGGATTATTATAAGGCCCTGGAATAGATGACTCCATGTAAGTTGAAAAAAAACGAAATTTACCACATGTAAAACGCTTTTGAAACTTTAAACGCGTTTTTCTCAAAACTATGTTTTCAAAATCTGTGATCAAGATTTCTCGAAAACGGCTGAACCGATCAGTCTCAAATTTTAACACAACCTTTTTAACTAGATTTTTTAGTAATTAATCGAAGTTTTTTTTCTCCGATAAATATTTTCCATTTTATAAACAATTTAAGGCTTAAATTTTCGTTCAAAATCGAGTCTTTTATTTTGAGAAGTCGCCATTTTGTCAAAAATTATTTTTTCGCTAATTCCTTCGATTAAATACTAGATAATGTATTATATTAACGAAATTTATTTGGTTTTTTCATTTCAGATAATCCGGTCCAGAGATATCGTGATCACCGCAAAATTGGTTTTTTTTGCGGAGCTCTAGGAGATCGGCGATAGCAACATTCGCGATGATTATTTTTACAAATAAAAAATATGTAAATATATTATAAGGTTATTATAATATGTACACCAATTTTCAAATTAATAAATTGAATAGTCTGGGCGAAAAAAATTCTTGAAAATCCGTCTTTTTAAAGCCTTCTAACTGTATGTAAGGCCTTAAATACGAAACAAGCTCCGATTTAACACTTGCAGACTGCTTCTTGCAAATTTGGGATATTACACGGAATCCTTTATGAGTAAGCCAGGATTGATAAAAATTGCTACTCACAGAGAAAGATTTCGATAAAAGAGTTCGTACATTGCCTTAAATTCGGAGAAAGCTGTTTACAAGTTTCAACTTGCAGCTCGTTTTTTTTCTTCTTTTTCGTCGAAGCGAGGTGTTTGCCGAACGATAATACGGCGGTAGCGCTATTGCCAATAAAACCGGGGACATTTGGTCTATTAGGGCATCGTAACTCCTGTAACGGAAATATAAGGCATGTACGTGTAGCCCCGGAATAATTGCGAATTCTTGGTACGTTTGTCGAGCGCAAGCGCACGCGGGACGGTGAGGAGGATCGACAATTATTTTCCGAGATGCCGACTCGTACGTGAGAGTAATTCGAAACCAACCCTTGTTGCAGGGAAAAAAGTTCGTGCTTCGATCCGGGTGGTGCAACGCCCGTTGCACGAAGAAGAAGGACGACGTCTCGTAGAACAAAGTAAAAAAAAAGGTGACACACCTACGCCGTGTTCTCCTTGGCCAGGTCATTTGTTCCACGCTAGCGATGTTTGTTCAGCGACTTTGATACTTTGCGAAACGGTTGTACTTCCCCCCCCCCCCTCTTCTGTCGGCACTCCTCCGACGTCGACGTACATCGATGCTTCAAGCGTGCTTCGTTTGGTGAGTGCGGAACGAAGTTCCGGGTGTTCAAAGGTTCGAAGGTCAAAAATTTCAAAAATGCAATGTTCTGACGGTCGATGTTCCGACTGAGCACGGCACCGACACTCCATGATAACGACTGGGGTTGCTCTTGGAATTTCGACTGCTCAAGGTTTCGACAACGCATATATAGGTATGGTGGCGTAGCTCGTTCAACCGCGTGAAGTTTTTTACGCTATCGAACGAGCTACGTAGTATACTACGTTACTATACCTACATAGTATACATTGTCGCAACACTGAACGGTCAGAATTTCGAGACCAACATCGACCGGTCAATGTTTCGATGGATCGTAATTCCGAAAACCAAACCATTGGCGGGTCAACACTTTCACAGACACCAAATGGGCATCGAGAATAGTAAAAGCGCTAATACTAATAACGTACTACTAATATAGTACTACTACATATAGTAATATAGTAATATAGTACGTATACTAGTAATAGTACGGCGCTAAGACTAAGTAAAAATATTGTCCAACCGGGTTCTTGAGCGAACTACGCAACTACATATATATATATACTTATATATATATAATATATAATATATACGTTTCGAGATTTCGGACGTTCGGAGCATTGGCGATTGGACCCTTGCCAATTCGGACAATCTCCGTTCGGAGCCTTTACCCGTTCCGAACATTTATTTCCGAACACGTTTTGATTTGACACATTGTCCTGTTAGACATTTGAAAGATCAAGTTTTTGAATCTTTTCATATTATCTGCGCGGAACGAAAGAAATTTTGGAGATTCGAATTTTCAGGAAATTGCAATTGGAATTCGAAAATTTCGAACTTATGGCCTTTCGGAAGATTAATTATTTGGAACTTCGATCCACACCCCGTTTGGTTCCGTATTTCATCAATTATCATCAACGTCGGCAAAGCTTCTGTATTTTCCTGTTTCTGCCCAAGCTTCTATTCTTATGCGGTCTTCTGAATTTCTGTTTTGCCCAGAGTTTTGCTCAATCAAATCCGTAATCGCGGAATAACGTACGCTAAAGCACGTTGACTGCTGCGGATGTTACTCATCTGGGAATTAATTAGCGGTAACAGCAAAGTGCATGTTTTTTAGCCAAATAATATTTTAATGATATAACACAGGGCGTAGAGGCATAGAGCTCCAGAAGCAATTGATATTACTCGGTAATTATTAATTCACGATTCTGTATCACCCATGATAATAATAATAATGAAAAGCAACGCCATTAAGCCGGAGATATTTCTCGATTAATGAGTCGTTTATTTATTTAGGTTATTTACCTTCAATGCTGTACTGGCTATCGAAAATTAGGTTCTTCATTTATTGATTTCGGAGGACCTTGTAGTGTTTGTTTATTATCAATTTGATTTGAAAAAAAAATTGTATTCGATATCGATTTTCCGAATTTTCAACACGCGGATGAGCGCTTTTGACACTTTGATTTATCCTTGTGAGCTTAGGGTACGGCTAAGAAAAAAACTTGTCGGCTGCTTTTACACTTGAAGTATATACTATGAGAAAATATGTGACCAAATCTAAGCTTAACCGGACTATTTCAAAAAATTCTGCGGTCAATTATATAGATTTTGAATTTCATAAACACATAAAAAAATTCATTGACCAGTTGAAATAGATTTTTCCAGTAAATATAAATATCAACCAAATCAACCTATTCATCACTTTTCCTACTTATATGTTTGCATTGAATCCGGCATTGAATTCGTTTGAGTTAAAAACTTTTTCATATGTTTTTAATAATTATTATCCATCAAAGAAATGCCATTGCAGAATCCATGATTCTCTATTTTAAGAGAGCAAAATATTGTGTATCGCACTTAGTTCCAATCTCCGAACATTGATACTTACCGAAAAAAACCGATTTCGAATTCTATGTATGGGAAATCTATATAATGATTTCGGGACCTCTCAAAATACTTTGACTGCCTAAGAATTGACCGCATATTTTTTCATATTAACTCGAATCTGAGCTTTTAATTTTTTTAAATACATCCTAGTATGAGCTGCACGGCACGCCTTATATCTCATTAGATTTTTTCCTGGAACTGCCTGGGACTTGATTAACGTGGTTTTTTATTGATGCGATCAGGGCCGTATTAGCAAGAAGATTGCCGTATTAATTAAGCTAGGCACTGAAGTCAGGCGAGCAAGCGCTAGACGAGCGTAGAGAGCAGGGAGAGAGAGAGAGAGAGAGAGAGAGAGAGAGAGAGAGAGAGAAGACGAGAGAGGGAGATGGAAACCGGCGCGGATCGAGCCAATAAGGCCAGAGATCGGACGATTCTTGACAGGAGCTTTTCCGTGCGGGCACTAAAGCCTCGAAACGCCAGGAGAGCCAAGTCTAAACGAATCAGATCATGTCAAATTGATTTATTCGATCCAACGGAGCGTGGCAGCGGTTTATTCTGAGCCGGCCGCAAATCACCTCGACCACGGGACTTTGGATTTTAAGCATTTTTTCTCCTTCCTTCCTTTCTCCCTTTCCTATCACATTATAAGAGACACCGCGTGCAGCTTCACGAGCCAACGACGGATTAACTTTTAGAATCATTGCAATTTTACTTTTCGATTTCTCGCCTTTAAGCCTCTGCGAGATGTGAATAATTTTCGGTGATAAAATCGGCTTTTCATTCAATAACGAATAATTTCAATTGTAATTCGACACAAGAGCTGTTGAGTTTCCACATTATTTTTTTATGTTTTTCTATCATGAGAATGCCGCAAACTTGAATGGGTGACGGTTGAGAATTAAAAATAGGAACTCGAAGCGGACGCTCAATCGCGAGCGTCTCTTTTCAAGGTGAGGCTGGGCCAGATCTCGTAGGATCTCGCGAACGCGATAAGTCACGAACGAAGGAGCACCTCCTACAGCGAGAAGACTTCAATGTACTGTGTGAACTTTACGAGCTTGAGACATGAGCATACAAAGCGATCGTCGCGATAAGAGCACGAGAAAAAGGGTAAAAGTATTGTGTATTGGAAGGGACCGAGACGAAGGGCTACGGAGGGAAAGATCAGCTTGAGTTCCATCTGCATTGTCACGAGTACCATCGTGCCGTACAGCCTCAGACCGTATTATCTCTGAGAATCAGCTCTCTATATATGTGGTTTAAAGGCAAAACCGAATAAGTCCGTATCGAAAATACGAAAAATCGGTCGCCGTTAGTTTTACTGTTTGAGGTAACATTCGAGGAAATTTAAATATTCTGCAACGTATCGATAAAATGAAAACAAAATTAAATTAATTATCGATAAACATTGTCGATCCGTCGAAACATTGACCTAAAGCTGTCATGCCGATCGAAACATTGGACTGTTGAAATTTCGGACCACCGAAACATTGAATATTCGAAACTTTGAAATTATGAATTGATGAAATAATTTGAATTTTCGAAATTATGTGACGTTATGTGACGACGTATTTCAACATGAAACATTGAGTGGGGTTTCTGGCAAAGTCCGTCAAACGATTCGTTTTCCCCACTGCCATTCCTTATTACCTGCCCCCCCCCTCCCCCATTGAATCGAACTCGTTATTCAACAACAGCCACACGCTTGCATTGACGCGTTGTAGTTCTCCTCGAAAATGTTGGATGCACGAGTGACGCGTCATCACTCGACTAATGTGTTGAATTCGATCATTTCGTTTTTTTGCAATCCAATTTTTGAATAATCAGGCTATTATAATCGAAGCATATTTTATAACAATGAAAGAACCACTTCGTCTTGGAAATGAGTTAGTAATGAATTTAATAAAAGTAAACAAAAACGGAAAAAGGTAAGGATAGGCGTTATCGAAGAATCCCTATTTCTGTACGTTACATCAGTGCGCAACATTTTACTCTCGAACGTAGGTAATGCTTCAAGTTTTTTCTGCAACGGCGTTTTGACGTGGCTATGAAACGATATATCTATATGTCATTGGGTTTCTTTCCTTCATGTGATTTCTTAACTTTCCTCTATAATTTCTTTTGGATCTTGGAGAGTATCTTCTCTTTTGGATCGCATATATTTAACGGCTTATCGACTACTTGGACCCCGGCAGGTTTTTGGTGTCGATACATTTTTTGCTCGCAAAGTACTTGATAACAGCATGTGACCAATTTTTTAGATTTATGTGGTCATTTTTTTTCAGAAGTGAATTCTTAGGTATTTCGTCAAGAAATTCTTCCAATACAAATATTCCTGGAACGAAACGTTTAACTTAAATTTCAAGCACATCAGAACGTGCGTTTCGAACTGCCCTTTCAGAAAATAATATCGGAAGAAAAATCAATATTTTTTTTAGGTCTTAATTGCTGGAATCGACTATCTGACTAAACCCCATTTTTGATTTTTCATTCAAAATTTCTCCAAATTTCTTGTCCGATCGTGGTGGTTTCAAGCCCCTAGTAAGGATCAAGAAACAATTCATTGTTTTCGGGTGGATTTCGTATTGTGCAAGTTTCCTAATTGGAATAAACTTCAACAGCAGACTGCACCGTGAGCACTGGCACTCGATAAACATTATTCTTGAAAATGGCTGAAAGTTGCGTCTACCATATGGTCCTGAAATCGCAAAGCAAAGTCGGGACACTGATGTTTGAGGGCTCTTATATTAAGAACGATCTGTTTCCCCAACCTTTGACCCTCGCCTAGTCGCTCATGGCGAGAAACCCCAATTTCCAATTGAGTTGATTGTGCTGCCATCAACACGAGATTTAACGAGCTATGAAACTACATTTATACGTAGTTCTCGAAATTTTTCTCGTTCGGGACATTGGCATTCGCACCCTTGCGCCGTCGATGTAATTCGAGACTTTGCCCGTTCAGACCCGAGGCGTTTCGGTACCGTGCTCGGTTGAAATATTTGCGGTCGAAATATTGCATTTTCGGATTTTTCCACCCACGGAACTTTGAACTCTCGGATCTTCGATCCGCACCCCTATTAATTGCTTATCGGAGAGTCGAGAAAAATTTCCCAGCAATTAAAATAGCACGGCTGTAGACAGCCAACGAAGTTTACATGCCATGTGTACATGCTCTTGACACCAACTTGAATCTGTTTGCACGTTCGATGTGTGGGCAAGCACTATTCGCTCGCGTTTCAATGGCAGACAGCCGTAGCAGTTGGTCAAGGTTCGTCGGGTTCAGTACATATTGAATCACCAAATCGTGGTGTTATCTGTGCTTCAGCTGCTACCGCTGCAGTTGCCCCTGCAACTGCCGCTGCTGCGGTGCGCGTCTTTCGCCGAGTGGGTGTAAAAGGAAACTGGGAAGTCAGCCACTTCAATATTCAACCCTCGCTGATTCTCTCAACGCCCTCATTTCCAATGCGGCCTCTGCCATTGGGTATCCCACCTAGCCGAGATTGCGCTGGCCCCTTTTGCACCCCGTATTATTAGTCCTGAACGATTTAACTGGATAATTTACGGATTGGTGACGAGTGGAAATAAAGCTGTAGACACCTGCGCCAAGGAAAACTCGTTACATTTAATTTTGACACAATCATGTAGAATTGCGAATCTTCTCGATCGTAAATTTCGCTGATTCCATTGATGGTTGTGTTATCGACTATCGCTTGATTCGCTATAGTTGCGTCGTAGCCAATACACCCAACTGCCGAATTGTTCTTGGTTGCGTTTTCCTTGATTCTCCAATATCAAGCTGCCATTTTGCGAAAGTCTGCATAAAAAAGTAAGAATTATTTAGCTCTGGCAAAATACAACATATCATATGCGATAACATATAACAGCCACAAAAACAAAACACACACTGTACAACATATGCAAAAACATTTATACAATATTACAGATGTCGGTGTTTGGGTTATGTTAGAATTTCGATTTGGACAGGTTAGAAATCGATCCCGAAAGAAATTGGAGCCTATTTTGACATTTCTAGTCAAAATGTAACGATCACGCGTAACAAGATGAGGTTTCCTATTTGCAAGCACGCCTTTTTGGTATTTTTCGATGATTATGTTGACAGGACGACTAATTATTCTTGAAAAAAACTCACACCATACGCAATTAACGGCTATGAACCATACTTCCACGGAAAACAATATAGACATATGGATCATCTCGTTCCAAGTTTACATCTTGCACTAACAATAACTTGAATAAAAACCGCCCTCATTGAGCAACACCGCATAAGCCCCATACAATACACAACAGGTTATTTCAAAATATATAATAACATATACTGTCTCAGGAAAAATATCATTGCGAAATGAATGCCAAATTCGACACAAGTGAGAGCTCAGTGAGCATTTGTGAGAGGCATCCGGAAAATCGGATTAACAAATCGATTCACTCGCTGCATTTTATGTTGGCTCATTTTGATAGCTTAACAGAAGTCAGTGATTAGTATAACTCGAGACTTAAGCGTTCGATTAGGTTCAACTTTCGAAAGGTAGTGTACATTAAATTTCTACCGTGGGTGAAGCCATTTTGATTGTGACTTGTATTAATTAGACTCTCTATTGCGCCTCCAAAGGCAATAAATATTTGAGAAACGGCACTTTGTAGGAACCAGCTGGAACTGCTACAATTTTCGTATTAAATTTTTTCTGAAGGGATCATCCACTGAAAGACGTTCGCTCAAAAATAACCGAATTTTAGAACACAACTAACAGCGTTAGCTGTTCAACGACAGGATACAGCAATGTGCGACAGCGCGTGATGGGGCAATCCTAAAGCCGAGAACAGAGATAAGAGAGACGTTGCTGGAAAAGATATTACGTCTCGCTCCGTTACGTGGATCCTCTTTGTGAAAATGTACTGCATGGAGTTCAATTAAAAACAGCATCACCGTCGTTCAAAGCAAGACCTATTAATTCAATCGAAATGCCGTTTCGTAATTGCTCTCGAGGTAAGCAATTACTTTAGAGGCAATAAAAGCAATTATAAATGAGGTACAATGTATCGTACTCTTTTGTTCAAGTGAATCACGTCAAATTGAAACGTTGAACTTGTATTCTTTTCTATCTACGTGTCTCTCATATCTGTGGTTTGGTGGAAAAACCGAATAAGTCCATTTTCTCAAATTCGGATTCTCGGAATTGCGATTATAGACATTGTTTCTGAACACTGAGTTGCCGCAAGTTGCCTATACAGGAAGAATTAAACGAGATTGACCTATCGAATGAATTTGTTTTATCGGACAAACCAAAAAAGTCCACCGCTTTTCCGTTAAAAAAAAGCAAGATTCTGATTATATTTTATTCGAGTTTTCCTGAATCGTTCCTATAGATAAAATAAAGTTTCGTCGTTTCAAAATGTACAGTAGAAACTCTCTAAACGGAAAATATCGGGTCTTCTTATCCCATTGCAGGGGTAACAACGAAAAATCTAAACCACACCTACTGGCGGTGCTGTATCTTAAAATGTCCCAAGCCTACAATATTTCACAAGAAAAACTTCAAACGATCAATAAAAATAGTCGAGGGTTCACCTTCACACGGCACTGACTTTTGTCTCTTGTCGTTCATTTATACCATCACGGCCGGCGGAGAAATGTAGGGGTGGGGTATGGTTCTCCTCCGCGAGTTTCGAGTCGAGCGGTTCCGATTAGAAGGGTCCTACTGTGTTCCAATTATTAATTGTCTCACATCGGTAGACAAAACCAGATTAATCGATGGTGTGTTGGCCAAATGGAATGAGTCCAACAGTGTTTATTTTATCCATAAGTTACAGGCTATTTATATTTCACCGAATGCTACCTTAATTAGTGTCAAAAACTAAGTGTAACTTGGTCATTATTATTTTGGGAATCGATTTGTTCGCTGTGATAGCAACGTAAAATCTTTATTTCTGAAAAACCCTGTTTATGGATTTATTTGCTTTTTTATTCAAAACATAGATATCACTCTCTCTCCCTCTCTCTATCCCTTTCTCTCTCTCTCTCTCTCTCATTGTTTGTATCCTCCGTTGACTGTATCCCAATTCGCCATTGCTCGTGACTTAAATAACTGAAATAACCAAAAACCATAAACGCTTACTGTTATCATGATGGGGTTAACTGAGATTAGAAACACATATATGGCATGCCCGAGATTGATTTTCTTTACCCTTCGGCGTTTCTATATTACGGAAGACAGAGAAGCTATTTCTGACAGAACTGTTAGGGGGGGTACATCGGAATAACGTTCGATTCTGATAGCCGAACCATCCGGCTCTCGAGACGCGATAAGGATCCCGCCGTTTGGCCATGACGGGGCCGATGCGATTTCGGCGTGGAAAAATAGTAATTCAATAGAATTCGTCCATTGTGCGCGAACGAATGCTCGCCAATCTTTCTTCAGCCAATTGATCGTGAATCCTTCGCGTTCCAGTTAACTTTACTCGCAGATTTTATCGATAAACGTGGATTCAACGAATCTGAGAAACGTTTCACTTCGTACGATAAGCAATATCTAGTTGATTCCAATAACGTATACTCGTACCAACTTTTCTACAACCTTAATACACCGGGACAGCTTGTCGGTATTTCGGTACTCGAATACGTCGAATAAACATAAAAATATGGGTCAGACCTACTTCGGAAAAACTGGCAACGTCGCAAAATTGTAATTGCCAACCTAAGAGAAATTTGTAGAGCTTGTAGCACGCTCGAAGGTTGAAATTTCTTACCTCTGCGATATCACAAGCTTCTTTGTTCTATTCTGTGACGTTGGTTTCGCATTTTCAATCTCTGACGACTATGTCGTTGCGATCCGTCCAATTTGAGTCCTCGCTGTAGCCTGTCAGAGTCACTCTCACTTGATGGATGACGTTGGTGGGTTTCTAGAAGTATCGTTAACGAAATTACGCACGACGATGCACGTCTTGTGATTGCGAAATATCCAACGCAGACTTATAAGAAAATAAAGGGTTGGATTGACTTACATCTCCTTACGCGGTGGCTTCTACGACGTTAACTTCATTTCCATAGGACGGAAGGGAGACGTCGCTAACCCTCCAGCTATTGTTCTCGCAACTGTCGAAGGATAATTTTTTCATAAGCTGAAACGCGATAAGTGGCATTTCCTACCGATAAGCGCTATCGTGAAATATCTGTTGTTTTGGAAGCGAAACCGAATAAGTCCATGAAAAGAGCTTTCGAGACATCACTGTTTCGCGTTGAGAACGTTCTATCACAGCGAACAAATCGATTTGAAAAAAAATAATTATCAGGTTAGACTGAGTTTTTAGAACTATTCAAAGTAGCATTCGGCAAAATTAGAATAGTCTGTAACTTATGGATTTAAGAGAAGTGGGACTTATTTCGTTTCGCCTACAAATCATGGGCTCATCTGGTTTTACCTTGCGATGCGAGACAATTGATACTCGATATCCAGTGTCTAATAACGAAATAATGGTTTACCAATAAGAAAATTTCCGGAAAATTGACAAAAAAAAATACCATGAGTTGTTGTTTTTGTTTTTTTTTTAACGGAACAACGGCGGACATATTTGGTTTTACTGGCAAAATGGATTCATTCAATTATGTTAATCTCGTTTCTTCTTTCCTGTAGGGCAACTTTCGGCAACCTTGTGCTCGAAAACGATGCCTGCAATCTCAAAAACAAGAAACCGATTTAATCGCATGTTTAGAGAAAATGTATCAATAAATTTTGCCTCCAAACCACTCTTGTTGTAACTGCTCAATAAACTATTCTACTAGCAGTAAAATATCGGGCTATATTTCCGGAAAAAAATAAAATAACGGTATTATATGAAACGTGGCTGTGAAGTTGCGTCGGGTTGTTGGAAGCCCGGGAGGAGAGGGCGTATCAGGACTGGGGGGAAAGCGTCGAGAAAGAACTGATAGAAAACCGATGGAAACATTATCTGAAAAGGTGAGTTAGTGGTATGACGACGGGGCAGCCGGTGTTCTCGCACTCGTTGTAGTAACGGCGTTTCCGGCAACCGGTGTGGCTCGACAGCGGAACGCCGCTACGTTACCCCGCTAAAGAAGTCATAAAATTCTGCTGACATCTTGGTCAGTTCGTGCGCTGCTGGTGGTAAAAGGTTGTGCCAGATTCCTCAGCAGCGTCCACATCACCAGAACTACCATGGAGACCACGACCCAGGTGTTCTCTCGTATGAATGGCCCAACGATATCGGTTGGTGGTGAAATGGTCAAGCGGTGCTTTCGGACCCCAAGATAGAGACCAGTGCCGAGCAGCACGCAACATCGCTGGTCAGAGCATCTCTTGAATTTCTGCAGCGTTAGCCAACCCAATATCCCTCCAGGTCCTTGCTCTATCTCGATCTTCAGTTGCGTCCCTTCGTCTCCTAACCCTTTTCCCCTCCTAGTCTCGTCCTGTACTCGACATCATCCTATGTTTCTGTATCCTGGGGTGGGCGCAAACGCAGACGACGGCTGGTAGTCGATTGATCAGGAAGAGCCGGCAATGTCGATTACGATTCAATAGAGAGGGGGGTAGGTAGCCCGATAAGGACCAGCCACTACGTTCCTCTCACAACCGAATAGTTCGTGGCTATTCAGCGAAAGGGTCCATCCCGTGAGAATGGACCGGAGCAGGGAGGGCGAATGCTGCGGGCCAATTGAACGGGTTGCGCACTGGGGTAGACGCAGCCATGGAGCATCAAAGAAACGGTCTGACTTGGTATAATACGTTACTCCAATGCTGGACATTCGATGAGAGATAGATCCGACTTTATACGAAATCTATCGTTTTGGCAAAACGCTGCTGTTTCGTGCGAGTATCGAACAAGTCTGGTTAAGCCTGTTCAAGTATTTAATGGATTCGATCGTGGACGAGTATCTGATTAACTAAGTACTGATCAACTATTTATCACTGACGATGGGTAACACAAGCCAATGCCACATGCGTTTAATTGCTGGGATTGATTATTTTTCTTTTTGCAAGGTCATTTGGTCAATTTTGGATTGAGCGATTGATTGCATCATAAGTATATTTTCTTTGATATTCTGGTTCTTGAGGACAAATGGCAGCACCTTTATTGAGAGAATATGGAATATCCTGTCCCGTCGACTGGATGAACATATCTGTGGTTCCGAGGCAAAACGGTACGAATCAATTTTTTCAACAAATGAGATTAAATTGGACCCAATCAACTTACAAGATTCTGGTAATTGTGATTGTGAATATCATTTTTTAATACACAGTTGCCAAAAACTACCCATATATGGAGGAGTAAAAGAGGTTATCCCATCCAAACAAGTCCATTTTGTCAGACAAACCGAAAAGTCCACCATTTTTCTGTTAAAAAGAAACAAGAAGACTCGTGTTATATTTTTTTCTGCAAGTATTCCTTAAACTTTTCTGTCCGTAAAATTAAATTTCATTGCTCGACAATGTACATCGATTATTAATTATTGTCTGGCATCGGTAGGCAAAACCAGATCAGTCCACAATTTATAGGCAAAACCAATTAAGTCCAACAGAGTTTTTTATCCATAAGTAATACAGTAATAAAACTTCACAAAATGCTACCTTGAAAAGTAAGAA
This sequence comes from Sussaba pulchella, assembly GCA_963971145.1. NCBI lineage: Eukaryota > Metazoa > Arthropoda > Insecta > Hymenoptera > Ichneumonidae > Sussaba > Sussaba pulchella. The sequence goes on from OZ020164.1 coordinate 5,966,779, forward strand.
CATCTAATTGTAACCTGATCATAATTATTTTTCAAATGGATCAGTCCGCTGTGATAGTTTTCGTAACGTAAAATCGTTATTTCTCGAGAACTCGTTCCATGGTCTTATTCGGTCTTGCCAAGCCACAGATATGATATTAAAGGCGTCTCATGACGTCCTGACATATCGATGGTTGGGTTGACGGGTAATGGGTCGTCACTAAGGTTGATTGATTTTCGTTTTTAGAACCCAGATTTTTACCTCCCCGTCCATTAATCGTCCCGGGGATACTAATCGAATTGACATTGTTTGAGATGTCAAAGTGCGCTTAGAAACTTGGAAAACTCCGATGCGAAAAACACGACGTTAATGAATACACCATGGAGAAATAATTATTGTCGTAGAATATGTTGACGATTCGATATTTCGCTACCGTCGCCGAACAACTACCCGGAAAAGCGTACGATTCAAATCGAACGAATTGTTCAACCATCGATGTATGTATCCACTTAACATACTCGTAGGAGAAATGAACTTCGCGAATGCATCGAATCGTAGTCGATTGCTATCATAATCAGTAGTAATTCGGCGACGCAAATGCATAAAAGACTCTTCAGCGTGAAACGTCATTAGGTGAAATGAGGGTGGTGGTACAATCGAGGTTACAGAACATATATACATGGGGCGAAATTTCCCAATTCACCGAACTGAAACCCTCCTATCCCCCGATGTGGACGATGATTTTTTTTTAGTATCCTTTGGATCCTACGTCCTCACTAATTTTTTTTTAGATTCTTTAGACCCCTCCTTTCTCTCCCCTCCCCCCGCCATATTATTTTTATCAAGAGGTGACTGCTATTTGCCCCCTTTTTATTTGGATGATATTTTTTTTCCGGATACTCTATTGAAATTGACGAACTTTTTTCATAAAATTGGAGGGGGTGGCGGGTTCCTAATATTTTAATTTTATTTTTTTGAAATTTTGCAAAAATTCGAGTTTTTTCGGAATTTGAATATATGATAATGGTTTTCCATCTAAAAAAATCAAATAAAAATGAAATCTAACTTGCAAAAAAATCGATATTTCGATTATTTCGACTATGAATTAATTGTTGCTATCATCAGGAGGTAACTCCTATTTCCTATCGATTTTCTATCGAAATAATCGGAATATCGATTTTTTACAAGATAGATTTTATTTTTCTTTTCTTTTTTTAGATGGAAAACCATTATCATATATTAAAATTTCGAAAAACTCGAATTTTTGCAAAATTTCAAAAAAAAATCAAATAAAAATATTAGCAACCCGCTGCCCACTCCAATTTTATGAAAAAAGTTCTTCAATTTCAATAGATTATCCGGGAAAAAAATTTCATCCAAATAAAAAGGGGGCAAATAGCAGTTACCTCTTGATAAAAAAAATATGGTTGGGGAAGGGGAGGGGAAGTAGGGGTCTAGAAAATCTTTAAAAAAATCAGTGAGGTCGTAGGATCCAAAGGATCCAAAAAAAAAAAATCATCGTCCACATCGGGGGATAGGAGGATTTCAGTTCGGTGAATTGGGGAATTTCGCCCCATATACATATATTTATTAAAGCATGACTCGGATATTCCTAGAATTGTTCAGAATCGCAAGCGCGAAATGCATAACCGCAGGCTCGAAATCATCAAATGCGAAACACAATAACGGTCAACTCTCATCACAGTCGCCATTTGAAGTGAAATAGCCGGTAACGACGGCCATAACGGATGGCCACGTTCACGCTCGAGCTCTCGACCGCCGGGGACGAGCCCGGCTAACGCTACGCGCCTGCCGTTGGGGAAAAGGAAACGGGCATGGTGCCCAACCCGCCGTTGGCTTCCACCCGCCCAACGGGATCCTCTATGGCGAACATATCCGGATATATCCAAAGCGGTGGGCGATACCCCCCCCCGGCCTCTCCGTACCCCTTGACGTGACGCACTCTAACGAGGGCTTACCGTTCGTGAAATTAAAGTACGGTAAAATCATTTTGAAACCCGTACGAGCGACGAGACCCCGACGGAAACGGTGAACGCTTTATTAACGCTCCAAACGCATTTATCTTTCGGATATATAACATATTCGTTTCTACGTGTAATTCAAAGCATTCGGTAGAATGCGTTGCTCGTCTTGCAGCGAATTTTAAAGCTACGAAATTCATCTGTGTTCCAAGATGCAGAAGCGCCTTCCCAACCCCAATGTGTCGATAGATTAGTGTATCGGTGAGGACAGAGTATTTCGCTTTTTGCGGGTCATGCGATATATGTATATATTCATAGACGTATTAGGGTCGTCCTTACTTGACCTTGAAAAAAATCAAGTTCTCGAACGTCCATAAGATTGAAAAATATAACAAGCTAGTTTCCGTATTTTTTCCAATTTTTCTTTGACTGGCTTAGATTGCCTGTCTTCAAACATTTTTTTTTACTAACTCGGATTTTTGGTATAATCACTGAAATTTTTTCTTTACTTTTCTACATCATTGTTCACGATATATATTTCTTCAAGGTTTTTTTTGCCGGCTGCGTAACCCTTGGAAAAAATCAATGGCGATGTTTGTTTTATTTCTTTGCATTATATTTGCCTTGCAGCCACGGGCATTGTTGGCTTTTTTGTGACAGAGTTTTTTACATTATACTTTTTTTAGATTTTTTCCCCACCTTTTTCGTATTTAAATCGGAAATATGAGGAAAATAAGTTTTTTGAACGATCCTATAAAAATAGGCAGATTGAGGCAAAGAAAGAAAAATCAGAAAAAAATACGAAAATTATTTTTTTGTATTTTTCAACCATATGAAGGGCTTGCAACAAGCTCGTCAAGGTTGTACTTGTACAACGACTTACAAGAGCCTACACCGAGCTCAAGACCTATTAAAAATTGTAAAGACACCAAACCATTATTTTTGTATATTTTGAATCATCTCTATTAATAAAATGAATTGATGGGTAACTTCTTTTAGAGAACAATGATATCGGATACGAAATAAATATTATATCACATGTCTTTATCTTGTGAAAGAAGTCATTGATCAATATAACTCATTAATAGATAACATTAAGAACATACAAAAATAACGGATTGGTGTAATAACAATTTCTAATAGCTTTAAAGCTCGCTGTAGGTCTTGGTAAAAAGATGATGAACTTAAAAAACAACGATCGAACATATTTGTAGTTTCGCAATAACGGTTACGCGTAAAATAAAAAAATTTGGAAATTACATTTTTGGATATTTTATATTGGATTTTTGTTCTTAAATGAATAATTAAAAAACTCACGGGGAACTCAACTTGAAAAATACATAATTGCTGTAAAATTTCCTTAGCTTTCTGACTATTGGAAAAATTCCTCAAATTTGAGCAACGGCCAAAAAACAGGTTTTTAAGTTTTAAATTCGATTAAATACATTTTTTGACCACGTAAACGTGGAAAGATGCTTTTAAAAAAAATAAAACGAAAAAAATGAAAGATACATTAATTGACGGCTGCCAAAATAATTTTTTTTAAATTCTAAAAGAATTTGAGAATTTGTTTTTAACATACGCTTCAAGCTGTGTAAATATCATAAAAATCCTAGATAGTGAAGCCCAAAGTTGTTCGAAATTCGATTCATCCACTCATATATATTATATAGCCACACATCCCTGCGAATGTAAAATTGTCGGTGCGTGTGTGTTTCTTCATTTTGCGTCGAAAATTTCCATTCTAAACAATATTCCGTATCGTAGAAGAAAATTATTATTAAACAAAATCATTTTATATCCACCCATAGCCGCTGAAATTGTTATGAAAATCACAGTTTTAACCACAAGCTTACTCGGTGAAAACGTAATAACTGATTTTACGTAAAGCGGTGATGGAAACTTCAGCTACCGTTAATTCACGACAATTCCGCGGAAAGCCGCGCTCGAGAGCTTTACTCACAGTTTTCGGATTAATCGCGACGAAGTAGAATCCCGCTAGGATTATCCACAGGAACCCCGTCTGCATTTTCGACAATTTCGCGGCTACGTCTTGGCTGATGACCGAGCTAGTGTTCCACTGGCACGGCAATTGCTACCACTACTACCGCATTATTCGTACCGTCGTTGGTTATACGTGTGCCTAACACGCACACACACCTATAACCGAGTTTGCACGATAAGGAACTCGTATTATACGTACGACGTATGGGTACAATCAAATTGCGGGACGGTGTATATACGACCGGACGCACCTGGAACTATCGTATGTTATAGTCGCAACACGATGTTAATCTCCGTTTCTAATCTCACTCAAGAACGAATTACACATATGCTCGTACTACCCGTATTGTCAACGGCACGGTGCATGTGAATCACGACTAAATCTGAGATTTGGAGACAAAACGGAGTATGTACATTTCTTCACCGAGGAAATCAGATTAAATCAGATTCATATAATTAACCCTCCGTTCGTAATCCTAAATTGAGGGACATCGTCCGTAATCTGGGTCATCAATGGACTGCTGATGTTTTGACTCCGAAAATTACGCTCGAAAAATCTGAAAAAAATCTGTAATACTTATCTCAGATCCCATTTTATATCTCAATAGTTTTTTTTAGTGATTTATAATAAATGACATTTTTCATACTAAATTTTTTACAACGAAATCGGGAAAACATTTTTTATTCGAGGAATCGTATCTTAATGAAAATTTTATCAAAATGAGAAATTCTAACGGGGTTTTACAGTCAAATATATGTAATTTTAGGAGAAAAAAAAATGTATACGGGTTAATTTTAACCGAAGAAAAAAGTCTATTTTGTCGGAAAAACCGAATAAGACCATCGATCTCCGTTAAAAAAATTTACAACACTCATGTTATTTTTTTTTGTTGCAACTTTGCTTGTAAGTTTTCTATCGGTAAAAAAAAAGTTTCGTTATTTGACAAAGTATATCGATTATTAATTGTCTAGCGTCGGTAGGAAAAACCTTCAATCCATCCATCATTTGTAGGCAGGACTGAGTACATCGAACCATTCTTTAACTTCCCGATTTTCTAGGGAAGTTATTGTAATGATCCCGAAAATGGAAAATCGATTTTTTAACAGATTCCCCTTTCAAGGTCTTTGGAGGCATTTTGACCTATTTTGAGCGAAATGTTTGGCTGTGTGTGTGTGTGCGCGCGTATCTAACATTTTCTCCGAAACTAATAATGCGATCAGAACGATCGATGATGCAATCGATGCGTCCCGCTGTAACTTAGAGCTGATAAAATTTTTGTACAATTTGATTCAGTAACTTTTTAGTAAAAAAAAAAAACATATTCAAAATAGGGAATCCACACGGGAGGATAGAAATTGTTAAGGGCGCGACTAAGCAGCACTTGCTTGTGTGGCTCGTAAAAGGTCACACACAAGATACACATTAATAGCTATAGGCGTTACTAACCATAGACACTACCAACCATGGGCATAACTAATCACGGGCTCTAATACTAACCATAGGCCTCCTAGTTTTCTCTATGAGTTACAGACTGTTTACATTAATATTGCTTCAATAAGTTGTCGTTAATTAACGGGGCAAAACAATTTTAAAATAAAAAAAGAATATAAGTAGATAATCGAAAAAACATCGGTAAGATAGGGTTCTCGCTCTCGAACCATAGAGAGGAAAAATAACCTTTAAAATTTACATCTCACACGTGGTCGTCCATAGTCAAAGCTCTTATGAAGAAATATTTACATTTTCACCGACTGGTACCTTCAATAGTAAAAAAAATGAAGTCCAATATAATAATAATAATTTTTAGTATCGATTGGTCCGGTATCGTAGAAATAAAAGTTCAGATTCGCGATACTAAAACTAGACTTCTCCTTCGCTTTGCCGTGGACGCCATGCCAGTTGTTTTTTTTCACTCCTGCTCAAATGGATTTGGTCACCATTTGTGAGTTAGGAGGACTGAACAAAATATTGTGGATATGATAACGCAAAATTCAAATAATCTATACATATGGACCTGTTCCGTGACTGACTGACTGACTGACTGACTGACTGACAGCCAAAGCACAGCCTAAGCCATTAAAAATATGAAATTTGAAAGATATGTTCCTTAGGGGATGTGGAGGTGCGCTAAGAAAGGATTTATCGATAATCGGCCCCTAAGGGGGTGAAATGGAGTGTCAACGTTAGTATGGACAATCGTATTCTTGGCGACTCCTCTTTGTGCGAATCTTCGTATACTTTTTCTCTCTCTCCCTTCCTCTCTCTCTCTATATATATATATATATATATATATATATATCTCACTCTTTCTCTGTCTCTCTTTCTCTCTCTCTCTTCTCTCTTTGTTTCCGCATTGTGGTTCGACGGGCGTCGACCGGGGTAGAGGGGTAACGGGATGGTCGTCGGTTTATATCCGACATCCACCCGGACGTCGGGGGTAAAAGCTAGTACAATAATATATCGCTTTGTTGTAGAAATTTGTAATTTTCCTGTACCAAATTTCTGCTGGCTTATGGCCAGCAACTTCGAACGCTGTATATGCACAGCGCAAAAATTGGGTCATCATTTTTATTACTTTCTAAGTGTATACGTTTCGTAAGTTCGTTATCTCTTCATTTTACTATCTCGAGTTACAAATGACGTACTATAGGCAAAGAGTAGACGGTACTCGTGGAAGTAATAAAATGAGCTGTAGGAATTTATGAAAACTTCGAGATTGCTAATTGAACGGAGAGCAGTTGAAAATTTATGATGAAGAAGCCTGAAAAGTGGACCTTTGCACATAGCTTTTCTGTTGTTCTCCAATCTCACAAATTAAGCCTTGGGAGAAAATTCGTCGATCGGTTGTGGCTTCTTCGTTAAAGAAGCCTTATGAAAAATGAAAAACAAAGACCCGTTGTGCACGATTTTACCTTGCAGACTGTTACCAATATTCATCTACAGTGAGTGCTCATTGCTCAAAAAATATAAAAAAACCGAATCAGCAATTATTCAAAAAATGCTAATTCAATATATTTCCATAGCCATTGTTAATTCTAGAAAGACTCAGCACCAAATCATTTATTTTGTCGTTACCAAAATTCCGTAAAAGGTTTCACTTAATTAATTCTGTAGTCTGTATTAATACGAGCCAAAGTTTTTCATAGTTCGAGGTTGAAAAAATAAAAAGAGTAAAAAAAATGTTAACGATATTGTCGATTTTTATTTATCATGATAGCGCGCGAAATTTATCAAAAGCAAGTCAAATCCGAGGTCAATGATCCATATAATTTACAAGTTATAAAAGTTTAATCAAATGTAATCTTTTTCACAAGGAAAGGAGCTTTATTATATTATTGAAGTTTGGCAAATGCAACCCTAACGAACCATGTTCATGACTTCGTGGTTGTCGAATATTTTTATTTTAAACCCTCAGCATTCAGTATTCTTGCGCCATTCTGTGTTAGAAAAAAATTCAAATTCTTCGAAAGCTTTGATAACACAATTAATGTCCATTAAGCCAGTTGCTGCTTAATTACGATCAATTTTGGCAACCGGCGATCAATAAATTTATAAGCAAGTAAGGTAAAAAAAATCATATCCCTTGAGTCTTCGATTTTCCACGAGCTTCCAGGCACCTCAATTTATGACTATAGTCGCATTCGCCCAAATATTCGTGCAAAACAAAAAATTGTATGCCATGTAAACTGTCATAAAAATATAACAAAAACAAAAGAGAAAAAATGAAACAGTAATAATCAATGTTTTCTTTCTGAATCCCCGAAAAATAATTAAAATTGTCGATGTAGCGATCTCTAATATCCTATTTAAAAACAATCCTTCGATTATGGGAAATCAAAAATAAAATCGAAGTTAAAAACAAATTTGTTCTCAGCAATTTGCTCCAGCCTGCATTTGTTTTCGCAATGAGTGGCATTGTTGTATTGTATTGCGGAATGTGACCGAAGTAATTCCACGATTGTATCCGCCAGGAGAGGCAATCAGTATAAACAACGGAATCAACATGAATCCCGTGAAAGCCTTTGTGATTCAGTCATCTCACCAGGACGGGCCAGTTATTACAACGCATACAGAGCCAATCGGCCGGAGGCACCGACGATGATACTCCGGTATAGTGCACACTTCGATTTTACGATGATTCGCCGCGATAAGCATAACGTCGGAAACGAGTGTGTCCGATAAATCTACCGTGAAGGAAGTACAACAGCTGATTGCCCCGGTTAAACCACACACGGGATACGGAAAATCCATTCTGGCATGAAATAAACATACTCATAGTGTATTGTATTGTCTGTGGTGAATTATAATTTCACGCGATATCGTTTATACACCTCATAAAATCAAAGGAAAAATTATAGTTATTGATAAGTTGATTGAGGGATAAATGCCCGTGAGCGAGCTCAGAACCGAGTGAGTTCGAAAAATTATTATAAAGATTATATGGTAAAAAAAAAGTTGATTTTACATGCTTTATTTATTTTTCAACTAAAAGAAATTAAAAAAAAATGTTTTTTTTAATATGAACATTGCTTTTGACCGCTATAAATGGAGTATTGACGCAAACCATAGTCGGCATCATAAATCCACAAAACATTATCCAATCTAATATGACATAAAGGAGCATCTAGTAAAGGAATGTAGTAGTTATTGTTTGACGGAGGGACTTTTTTTCAATACTAAAGAAATTTCAGAATCTTAAACTTCACCATGCAGAGAAAGACATTTTTTTTGTTTAATAATTTACAAAAAAAACTGTTCAATCAGAGGATTTAAAAAACATCCGGTAAGATAATACAGAAAATATTTCTTTAGATTATGAAGAAAAAATTTAGAAAATATTTAAAATTGAGTTATCCTGCCGGCTCTGTCAAATACAGGTTCATAAAAATAGGAAAATAATTAAATATTAGAAAACAAAAAAAATATTAATTTTTTTTTCAATACTTGAAACGGTAATGAAAAATTTAAAATTAACAATTCAGTTTCTTTTTCACCAGACAACCTTTATAATAATTTTTCAACCTTGGCTCTTTAGATTTTCTCTTGACTCTTTGGATTTTTACTGCGTACATTGGTATGTGAGCTCTTACCGTTTTTACATAATTGGAGCAGAGTATCTCTGGTTTAGAGGCACAACCGAACATGTCCATAAAAAAGTCATTGAGAAATAACGGTATTACGTTGCGAATCCTTTATCACACGAGACAAATCGATTTAAAAAATAACGAATATTAATTTACACTTCGTTTTCGGTTTAATTCAAGGTCGAATTCGAAAAATTTGAATAGTCCATAACTTCTGCATAAAAAAACATCATTGTTTTATTTGTACTATTATTTCTCCGAATATAGAACGGTTTAACGAACACAAAAAAAATATAGCACAAGTCTTATTGTTCTTATTCTTAACAGGGATAACGTGTGCTTATGTGGTTGTCGCCGACAAAATGAACTTGTTTATAATATGCCGCGTTTATTTCTTCCTGTATTATCAATTTTTGTCAACTACGTGTTTAAAAAACGATGTCGGTAATCGAATTTACAAGAATCTAATTTAATCTCATTTTATGAAAAAAAAATAGATTATGGAAACAGTTTGCCGTCAATATATGTTGTCTCAATACATTTTATACACAAAGAACGCAATCGAAAAAGAAGTAATCGACAATTCGATTAACGTCTTTGGGTAATGGTTGCAAAATATACTCCATGAATTCGTATTAGTTCGAACGATAACGGCCGCGTATTTTACGCTTGGTTGCAACAGTCCGAACAAACAAAAAGCACATTATCGCACATTATTGCACCTTGTATTATTGGTTATTGCCAATTTTCGAAAATTAACTCGAACAATTGCAATTTAATACAAATTTTTTTTTTTTCATGCACACATTTAACTCGGTTGGAGAATCGTTTCGTATTATTGGAACATATCTGGCGTTTTAAGCGCACTTTTAAGCGGGGTGTGTTTGCAAATTAGTGCCCCGGTTATATCGGCCAACCGATTAAATTAAAAATTTATATTTAATCCTTCAATCCTATCGACGCGGGGTCGGCGAGCGAATGTGGGCTTATTGAAAGAGAGTCGGTCGATGATTAACATTTATTTCGTCGGTAGGCAACAGTCGACGTAATTAATATACGGCCATGTCGGAGGTACGCTCGTTCGCATCGAATGTGTATACTACCAATTTGCAGAGTTGATTTTCCGAGTCAACGGGCAATCAACTGCCGTTGACTGGGTTCCCGTCTGCCGGCGTTAACCGAGGGCTAACGTACCTAAAGCTATGGCAATATGGAAATTCAAATCCCGGCATTTGTTTTTTCTTTTATTTCCATTCGTCACGCCGGATCGATTAACGAGCTCGCTATAAATTCATTGCATTCAATCGTCATCCGAATAAGTACACCTCATCGTCGGAAAAATCACTTTTTTCGTTCCGTCGTAGGCCCAAAAAAAGCCTAAGCGAATAATTTTTTAAAAGTGTAACAAATTGCAGTAATATTGCACTTATTTATTTATTCATTCGTTCATTTCTTTGTTTTTATTATTGTTATGTATTAGCTGTCACTGGATTTGAACAAAAGGTTATTGGAATAATTTTATGATGTAAATACGTTGTATTAGTCGGAATGTATTCTTTCGTGAACTTGTTATGTTAGCTACGATCTTAGGAAGGGACCCAGAAATCCTTTTGCAGACATTTCGACATTTCATATAATTGAAAAGACACATTGAACGGAATATTGCAATATGAACGGAAGTAACCGTTCGTTCATGTTCAACTGGTTTTTCTATTGGTGCAATTTGAAGACATTTTAATTTTTACTTTCGTAGCTCGAAAAATGATGTCAGGTAGTTTTTCGGAAGTGAAACATGTTAATTTGCGACGATCCAAACGAATATGATGAAATTTTCACTGTACAGAACATTGCGACCAAATGAGCTCAAATAGGTACCCGAATATAAGCATGAGGGTGAAACCTATACGGACAAATGTAGAAGCTAATAAGATTTTTTGTTGATTTGCTTCAAAAAAGTTGTACAATTCCCAATAAAATATACATATTTGGCCAATAACAAGTTTGATATTGGGGGCATTCTCTTGGAACTCAGGCACCTTCTAACTGTTGACGCGAAATTTTTGCCACACGATTTTTAACAGAAATTCATGTGAAAAATGGAGAGACACGTATTCTGGGTGTTTTAATTATGAGCGATCGCTATTAAAATACAGACAACTGAAGTCTTTCAATCACTGAAGATTTTCAGTCATTCAAACTATGAGCAACAATTATTGATAAATAAAAAAAGAGGGGTATTTTCTATTCGTTTCTCTACGCGCTATACGATGTAAGTATTCATAATTACGTTGCACTATCGAAACTATGCATTATTAACCGTTAGATAATTGGAAGCTGCAGAACTCGAAAAATGCATTTCTCATTTTTTGACTTCCCAATTTTATAGGGAAGTTATTGTGACGACCCCGAAATTCGAAAATCGATTTTTTGACAGATCTTCGCGTTTCAAGGTCTTTGGACTAATTTTGACCTATTTTGAGCAAAATGTGTGTGCGTGTTCGTGTGCAAGTGCATTTTCTAAAAATACATAATTCAGGAATGGAACTAATCATGTGCGCTACTAACCGTCGGCCCCTAGTTGAATTTTTTTTTTTCTGAATCCTTTTGATAAAACAAAAAAAAATTTGAGAGCTAGGACAGAGTACCCTGACTTTTGTTCAGACGTTGTATCTCTTTTTCTGATTAAAAACACGTTCAATTTGTTTATTTCAACAAAACAAAATTTTTATTTTCAAAACCATTTTTATTTTTTTTAGCTCATTTTTTTCTAAATTTCTCGAACAAAAAAAATGTTGAGACCTTAAAGAGAGTTGGCCGACGTTTGGATCGGGAGTTATGACTCTTTCTATCATTCAAACACGTTGAATGTATTCATTTAATTCAAAATAAAAAAGACCGTTTTTAATTTTGTTTAATTCATTCTTTTCTGAGCTTTTTGAACAAAAATGAAAATGTTGAGACCATTGAAAGGATTGACCGTCGTTTTGTTTCAAAGTTATAGGTTAGACAACTAAAGTTATAGGTTAGCTCAGACGACATTAAACGTGTTTTTAATAAGAACAAGAGCTATAACTTCTGATCAAAACATTGGTCCACTCCGTTTGCGGTCTCAAAATTGTTGTTTGTGCCCGAAGAATCCGGAAAAAAATTATCCAAAAAAAACAGAGTTTTCTTTTAATTTTCATTGAAATAAACACATTGAACGTATTTGTAATTAGATAAATGCTATAACTTCTGAACAAAACGTTGGTCCACTCCGTTCAAAGTCTCAAAATATTCGTTTTTTTCACGAAATTTCAGGAAAAGATATTCTTAAAAGATTAAGAGCCGAAATCATAATACACGATTAAATAAGTAATACACGAGTATAATACATGAGTTAAAGAATAATACGAAGTAAATCATCGGAAAAGTCTTGATGGAAGAATGCGTTTGCCGAGTGACATTTCTCGCTCCGGGAGATTCCAGAGAAGCGGAAGACGACGTTCCTTTGAAGTTCTCTCGAGGAGTGTGCTTCTCTGACTCGGAATTTCACTGGTACCACGTCTCATAAGTTGAATGCAAGACTAGACACGTTGCGAACTGTTTCTCCGAATACTCGTAATGTTTCTTGAGGGGGAAATAACGATGCATCTATCCGTCATACATCAATAACGAAATTAATTGTTTTGAAGATCGTTATCCGTGGCATTGTTTCACAGCAATAATTTAAAAAATGCAATAATACTGACAAACTTCGTAGATATGAACTACAGATTCAGGAGACTCGTGGAGCAAGAATGCAGCGAATTCCATCGTGAATTACGAGTTTCGCAAGGTGTTTAAATATAAATGCCGAGCTAGCACACGGATCGTGATTGAAATTTCAATTGAAATATCGCACCTCGTCGGGAAAAAAACGTCGAAATTATTACATTACTTTTACATTATAATTAAACGTCAAAATCAAGACGAAGCACTTGTATCATTTAAAGCAAGCGGAGTTTCGCTTAACTAAATGAAAACATACGAAAACGTACGAAAATAACCTGAAACCAATAACAACATTTATTACTACTGGAAGCATATTTTCGATTATTTTTTTGACTACACAGTCAATGAACATTTATTTATATAATAAATACTCAATAAAGTAACATTTGAACAATATTCTATACATTTTTCATTAACTTTTATGAGCAAATGAGCCGTTGACGGTGAATCTCCGCGTACGTCGTTGGGTTTTTTTTTTTTTTTAATCTTAATTTATTTTATAATGGCAACATTTAAAATTTTTTTAATGAAAAATCAGTATTTTGACTTCAAAGTGCTGTAAAAAATAAAAGAAACAACTTTTTTCGAATACTCGACGTTGTTACCTGCAGAAACTTATCACCTAATAAAATCATTTCGGTTTTTCGATCTCACATAATCCAGTGATGAGTTATGAGGGGCACCGCAATAAGACTTTTTTTTGAGACACGTCCGCGGAGATTCACCGTCAATGGCTCATTTGTTCATAAGAGTTTATGAAAATTCTGTAGAATATTCTTAAAATGTGAATTTATTGAGTACTTATTACAGAAATAAATGTATGTTAATTGTGTCGTTAAAAGAATTATCAAAAATATGCTTCTTTTATATCGAATTAACCGTACCCCCCCCCCCAGTCAAACTCTAGATGAGCTCTTCCCACTTGGTTAGGCACCAGGCAGGCAAAAAATGTAATACACCAGCAATCATTGAAGTTATACAGAGATTTTAAAAGGAAAAGAAACAGCTAAATACCATTCGAGAAATTAATTTAATTTCCGTGATGGAATCTACCGATGGGAAACAAGCAATATAAAAAATACGATATATGTGGTAATGTGACATCATTTTATTAATCCCTATAGGATACATCTTATATTATGATAAAATATTATATTATGATTTTTCTACGTCTCCTTCAACTTCATACATAATTTAACCCGAAGATAAGAATAAGGTGCTAAACAAAAATTACGGTACTCTTTACAATATAATGATATTTTATTTCGTCATACAAGGGGACCACATGGGCATCGGATTTTTGTAATTTTTCATACTTATCGTACGTAAAGTTGACACCCCAAATATGAATATGCCGAAGCAGTTCGATGCCATATTCAGAAGTTTTCGAGAAAAACGACTTTAAAGTTTTGCGAGCAGCTTATGAGGACGAATAAAATTCAACCCAACAACTGGCCGAGCAGCCGAGTGGGCAGCGAGCAAGACCAGTAATCGGAAGGTCCCCGGTTCGATTCTTCCCGTGGGAAATTTTTTTTTTTTTTTTTTTTTAAATTTCGAATACCTACGTATTTTAAATATAAGATTCATCAAATATATGGTGATTAACATATAATAATTAACAAATTATCATTTTTTATTTTTTCGCATTATTTCGCAAAAATTACCGAAACGTCGCAGTCACTTCGTCGAAATCGAGAAAGCTGACTACAAACTTATATAAAGATTTTTTAATCAACGTTATCAAACCATACGTAAAAAAAGAAAAGTTTGTTGTGTTCATTGATTCTTGTGGTGGACAAACCAATCCCGTAATGTACAACGAAGTTTTTCGAGATGATGAGCGTCTGCCGACTTGCACCTTGCAAGTTATTCCACCAAAATGTACCCCGTAGCCATGCGATGTTTATTTTTACCGTCAAGTAAAAAATTTCATCAAGCGTCTTTAAAACTGCGCCTACCTGATCGAAAAAGGCCGCGAAATCAACGATCGAGACCATTGTATAAAAATGCATTCAATCGTACACCATCAGTTGTCCTCTCCGATCTTCGGTAAAATGATCAGGTTTGCGTGGTTCGCTTCAAAACTGTGCGATACGAGAGAAATGTTCGAAAACGTCAACGAAGTTTCTTTCCTCATTGATATTTTAAAAAAACATTGCGCCCGTAAAAACGCAGCATTCATACGGTGTGCTAGATGCCGTGAAAATTATTGTTTCCCGTGTTTTTACGACGCTTATCACTGTGGCTCGTGTGATACTACCCCGTTGTTTAAAAAATGAATACAACTTTGATAACTTTTAATAAAAAGCATTTCATTTTCTACCCCAGGTTTTTTCAGTCTCTACCCCAGGTTTTTTCATTTTCGTTCCCAAAACTTTATTTGTAGTTTTTTTTAAATTTATTTCAAATAATTGTATTAACTCACGTGCAATTTTCATTAAAAATAATAATTTGTTAATGATAATATGTTAATTAGCATATTTCTGATGAATCTTATATTTAAAATACGTAGGTATTCGAAATTAAAAAAAAAATAATTTCTCACGGTATTTTCATAAAAAATGATAATTTGTTAATAATAATATGTTAATTAGCATATATTTGATGAATCTTATATTTAAAATACGTAGGTATTCGAAATTTAAAAAAAAAATGAAAAAAAAAAATTTCCCACGGTAAGTATCGAACCGGAGACCTTCCGACTACTGGTCTTGCTCGCTGCCCGCTCGGCTGCTCGGCCAGTTGTTAGATTCCATTTCGTTCGTCCTGATAAGCTGCTCGCAAAACTTTAAAGTCGTTTTTCTCGAAAACTTCTGAATATGGCATCGAACTGCTTCGGCATATTCATATTTGGGGTGTCAACTTTACGTACGATGAGTATGGAAAATTACAAAAATCCGATGCCCATGTGGTCCCCTTGATAGTGAAAAAATATTAAGTGCTGTAATAAAATATAATGCACAATGTCTGTTGCATCTCTTTGAATTGCATGCATATTTACGAGCTCAATGTTCAATGCCAGCTACAAATGATACGTCTGGTAAATGGAGTCCTCGTACAAAAGATTTTCTTTTTTTCATAAACAAATCAAATGTAATAACGACAGTTGGAAGCTAGAAAATCGAGAGAACAAGAGAAATAAAGTCCAACTGCGTGGACTATGTATATTAGGGCGGCTTGAAAAAAAAACTTTTTTTTTTCTTTCAATCAAAATACATTCACGCCAAAGTATCTTTCACCAAGAGAATCGTGTCCAAAAATGAGCCCGATTGGACCATTTTTAGGGGTCGCGCAAGATTTTTCTAGTTTTCCCATTTGATTAACATGGGAAGGGCATAAATTTTCCATTCAAAAAATCGTAGCTCCGCCAATTTTATAGGTACATTGATCCCGTTAGTCCCATTTGAAAGCTCTTGAAAAACCGCTTAAAATGGCGTGCGGACCTTTGGGATCCCATTCCAACTTTCATCAATAATTTTGTGGTTTCGTAAGAAATTATCGACGGAAGTTGCAATCGGATTTCAAAGATCCGCACGCCATTTTAAGCGGTTTTTCAAGAGCTTTCAAATGGGACTAACGGGATCAATGTACCTATAAAATTGGCGGAGCTACGATTTTTTTAATGGACACTTTTCGTTCTTCCCATGTTAATCAAATGGGAAAACTAGAAAAATCTTGCGCGACCCCTAAAAATGGTCCGATCGGGCTCATTTTTGGACACGATTCTCTTGATGGAAGATACTTTGGCGTGAATGTATTTTGATTGAAAAAAAAAAAAAAGTTTTTTTTTCAAGCCGCCCTAATGTATATGGCTCTCGGCTTTTACGTTAATGGGAGCGACAGGGCAGAACACAGCCCCGATGAAATTTGTTGGCCATGGCAAGCAAGTCAGGGAAGCATCTGTCACCGCAGTGGTTGGAGACACGATCCACGACCCCGCGGTACAACCGACCATTTTGTTATTACATCTCAGAAACTCGCGGTGTACTGAAATACGCGGCTGTGGTGAAATGACATTAGTCAGTCTGGTAAATTACTCCGGGCAGTGCGATGAAATATTTCGTATCCGAGAATTATATTTCAATAATTCTATCCCGCAATTTCTCTCTGGCGAAATGTTAGACTTGACAGAAGCGTAATGATGAATTTAAAAAATCGTGAACCGGTATTCTTAACATCTGCGAGTGTTGATATTCGATCAATTCAAAATGAGACTGAACATTTCTTTTTCAACATAATCATTTTTTACTCCATTTGCTTCGACCGTATCTTTCCCAACATATAATTCAACATATTTTCATCAATATTTTTAAGTTCCTTGGGTTCCATGGATCGTTTGCATCATTCTTTACATTCGTTAGGTTTTTTGGGTTTTTTTGATTTTCATCCCTTCACTTTGTTCGTGAATTTATTCGACGTTGTGTTATTTCCAGATGGACTGTTATCAATGTTAAATATACTTGTGTTTTATTTGTGTGTGTTGGCTATGCTTGTCTTGTCTCGGTGTGTGAATTTCTTCGTGTTGAATTCGTGTTTTTGAGTTTGTACGTCGCATTTGTGAATGATAAATGCACATGTAACCGTTATAATAATTGTTAGAATCAAACGATGTCATAAATTTTCACTTTACAGGAATACACATATGCCCGGAAGGCGAATGTGGGGTTCCTTATCGACTTAA
Source organism: Sussaba pulchella (assembly GCA_963971145.1). Taxonomy (NCBI): domain Eukaryota; kingdom Metazoa; phylum Arthropoda; class Insecta; order Hymenoptera; family Ichneumonidae; genus Sussaba; species Sussaba pulchella. Next base: position 5,984,263 of record OZ020164.1, read on the forward strand.
CCCAAAATTCAAATTTCGCTCCCAATAGAGCGAGATGCATTACCGGTTCCACGCCCATGCGATAATTGAATTTCAACTCTCCGGCAATTGATCTGCGGTAGCCAGAGCGTGAAGTGTCCTAAAGGTGATTAGCAGTGTAAGCGAAAAGCTGACGTCGCATGTTCCTCGGCATCCCTGTTTGACCCTTGATGTTGGAAATTGTATTGGTTAATAAAATATGTTGGAATATGCATTTTTCTTTAATTTTGAAAATTCCGAATGCTAATTAAATCTGGATCTTGCGATCAATTTTAAAGAAATTCAGGTATGAAAATTATTTTACGTTAGAAAGTTTTAATCTGATGGTTTAGAATTCATGGCCTTTAGAAAATGTATCTTCCCCGAAAGTGTAGAATTTAAAGAATCGATGAGAACAGGTATTTCAATTGTTACATGAACCGAGTAGAAAAATGAAGCCTGATATCTCTTCGAGCTCTAAAATTGGCAAACTCTTCGTTTTCTAGAGTGTGAATCCAACAGCTGAGCATTACCGATGAGCCAGAATGCGCTTTTCAGACAACGTTCCGATTTTACGGTGCTTAGCGGATTAAGTTAAATCTATCTACTAATTTACGAAGCTCTCGAGAAACATTTCAGTCTGCTTCTCGAAACCGGACGTTAATCCTCGACGGTCAAAATCCGTTTGCAAATTCATTGTTTCGTATTTTGATGATGCGATTTTCACGATGGTTCTACGAACAGCCAACTGTTTTTGTCCCACTTTTTTTATATCCGTGGCCTGAAAGCGAAACCGAATAAGTCAATTTTTTTCCGTAAATGAGATTGAATTAGATTCTTGTAATTAGTATTGTAAATATCGTTTCTAAATGCTGGATTGCGGAAAATCGCCCGTATAGGAAGGAATAATTGAGACGAACCGAACCAAATAACCGAACCAAACCAAATACGTCCATTTCGTCGGAAAACCCGAAAAAATCTACCGTTTTTTGCCGTCAAAAACACAGCAAAAAGACTTATGTTATTTTTTTTTGCAAGTTTTCGTTATTATCCGTATAACAAAACCAAATTTCGTGATTGACAATGTATGTAGATTATTAATTGTCTGGCATCGGTAGGAAAAACCAGGTAACTTTAAGATTTGTAGGAAAAACCGAATAAATCCAACAGTGTTTTTTTTAACCATAACGTACAGATTATTTAAATTTTACGAACTGCTACCTTGAATAGTACCAAAAACTGAGTGTAAGCTAATAATAATTATTTTTAAAATCGATTTGTCTGCTATGATAGAGCGTTCGCAACGGAAAATTGTCATTCGGTTTTGCGTCCTAGTCTCCCTTTCCGACGTATACTTCGAGCTCGCAATTTTTCACCTGTACAATTATCATTCGTCACTGCATACAATTTCGGAAGCTCAAAGGATTCGAAGGTAAGAAGCTTACCAACATTAAGGTTATTCATCCGCGGTACGAGACGCACTGTTATCGTGTCAAATAATTCATCGATGATTCTGCATGCTCAGGAAATCGAGACTATTATATCTCTTGAAACGCGGACAAATTTTATTCTAGGAATTATGAAGTCCACAAAATTTTGGAGCCGACTCAGCTGCCCACATCGTTTGAGCTGCCAAGAATTATTATCAAAATTTGTATCAAATAAATTAACGTTTGTAATTGTATTTCAAAAAAATAAACACAATCAGTTATGAATAAACGAAATTTAACTGACCCAAACCTCGGTCATAGCGATGTAAACAATAACTAAAAAACCTGCAATGAGATATTTAATTGTTTCAATTCAATTTCAAAACTGTAAAAATTCTAGATATATTTAAAACGAGAACACCGGCTTTCCCAAACCTGAAAGTAAACCGTTTTGGAATCAACATTTTTTTTTCCAGCGTAACGACGAAAAAAAGAGAAAAATATGAAATAACGACAAGATCTACAAGATGGCGAGTGACCGTAAAATGGGAAAACTGAACAGGCACCTGTTCAAGTAAAAGTACCCCATTTGATGGTCGTAGCGGTGGTTGACGGGAGGCTACGGCAGTTGGAGGGGGAGACGGTGGAGTTCCCCCCGGAGGTACCGAGTGCAGAAAGTATATCTGTACGATGAGTGTAGCCGACGCCGCCAGGAGTGTGCACGACGACGCCCGAGGCAGGCCATTAGACGGCGACAATGCGCACCCTTTTCTCGACTTTTATACGTAGTTCCGCCATTACTGCACATTCTATGTCGCAATAAATTCTTTCTCCGTGGAGCATTAAAATTCTTGAAGGGCATTCTGAATACTTCCAACCTCTCACCCCCGTCCGCCCGCGCAGTACGATATTGATGTGCTTGGAAACACCGAGAGCCGAAGAAAACGTTATGGTACAATGTCTTACTAAGGTTGCAACATTATTGCAGATCGGTCTCGATCCCTTGAATTTGCCCATTTTATAAGATGTTCAACCAATTACGCCCCTCATGAATATATGAATTGTCAAAAATACATCCCAGAAGGTGTTAATCAAAATTCTGATTGATCAGTATATCGACAGTCCAAATTTTCGAAAATAAAATACTCCAAACGTCACGACTAACGTTCCGAACGGCGATACATCGACAGGTCAATGTTTTGATGGATCGATGAATTTTTTCTTTTTCAGCTCGTGATTTTTTGCCCAACACCTTCAAAAAATGTTTCTCAGCTCGTGCAGCTACTCACTGGTTGCTTGGTTATTTAACCCCACCCACTCTTTTGCGCGAAAAGCCACGTGATCCGAAAATAAAGGCGAATATCGAAAAATCGTTTTAACATTCGGGTTAGTGACGAATCGATGCTCCAAGAAAACGCTTGCCTAATTTTTTGAAGCCCAATTTGCACAACTTTCACCAGCCTTCAAAAGCCAGACATTTTTTTTTTCACATCGCTCAAAATGCTTATCACACTACGAAAATTGTAGAAATGCAGATGCGGCCGTCCAACAAAGTACAAAGTTGCGCATTATCGACCACGAGATACCTGATAAACAGGTACTCCTTCTATTAATCCGATCAAATATGAGCGTCAAATGGTTATCTTACCCGCCGGCGATTTAACCCAATCTTGCCCTATGTACTTATATGTATTTACTTCCCCGCGCATGCGACACTAGGGTATATTTCGAGGAAATATCATTCTTTCTGGTCAGTTCTCAGCTTAAAGTATATCTGATCGGAAAAATATAGCCGAATCGGAGCCCAATCGGACTATTTTCAGCAGTTCCGCAGTCATCATATCGATTTTGCATTCCATTGACACATGAAAATAGTGGTTGGACCAGTTGAAATCGATTCTTTTCGTAAATATACGTATTCAGGGATTAATGTGATTCACTACATCGCCTAGTGCGAAGGTGACAGCGCCATCGGCGCTCGCTGCGGAGCCAGAGAGAAGGAGAGAGCGTTTGTAGCCCATCGTCTTAAAACTAAGAGCGCCGTGCGTCATATTTCGCTTGCTTGAAATAGAGCATCATAAGTTCCACAATAAAATTTCGTTTATCAGCGACAATTGTTAAAAACTGCCAAAAAAGTGTTCAAAAGGGGGATCACGTGATGAAATTACGATTTTCAATTAGATTCAGTGCAAACAGACAACATAATCACTTTTTCCACTGAATACATTGATCAAACGATTGGGATGTTATTTATATTCATTGAAGAAATTGATTTCAAGTGATCAAACAATTTTTTTTCACGTGTCAATCAAATGCGAAATCTATATAATGACTGAAAAACCTCTTAAGATAGTCCGATTGAGCTTAGATTTGGCTAGATGTTTTCTGATGCTACACGCTTAAAATCTGAGAGTTTCCTAAACTAATTATTTTTCCCAAACGCACCCTAATCCGACACTTCCGAAACTTCGTACCTCGTCGGTTCTGCACCGACCAAAACTATTCGCTCCGGTCTCTGTTCGAAAAATTAAACCGTGAAAATGTTCAATGTTTACCTCTAATTTAATCAGTCACTGCGAAATACTCGATTCAAACAGTTCGGCGAGGGGTGTGCATGCGAATTCCCGTGTCGTCGGGCAAACAGAAAAAAAAAAAAAAAAAAAAAATTAAACCCCGAGGGTGAAAATCTATGAACTCGCGTAAAAGCCGTGTTAAAATTTATTTCCACCGAACAGGCGGGTGCGGGAGCGTGGCACCGTGTGTGCACCGCGTGCCACTCGTGCATTTCGGATCGCATTACTCGCTAGACAGTCCCGGGTAGTCCGCCTATTACACTCGCACTCCATTTATTGGAATGGTTTTTCGGGGTGTGAACTCTTGGCCACACATTACGTTGTACGAGTATGCGCCTGAGGCTACGTACGTTGTCGTACTCTCGTACATTTTCACGCGCTTCTCTACCACTGACCCTCCCTTCCTATCCGATTCTCCTCCCCCTCGGCACTCCACCCGGAGTACTTTTGCATCCACCGCGTTCCATTGCGCATACGTACGTGAGCCTATAAGTTCCGCATGCACTGGCATTCCTCGCTTAGCTGCTTCCAAATTTTTTTTCGGAATATATAACCGACAATCACCGCTCGACTATATTTATTGCTCTGTAGATTGGCCTTCGTTGGGATTTTTGTTTTTTAAATCCAATAAGCCGTTTCAATATAACGTGATGATGAAGCAGATTCGGAGGAACAGCTTTTCGATAGGGCGGGAAAGAACGCGTCGATTAAGTTTTGGAAATAACGCGTTTTGTGTAAAAAGAAAAATACGTAGTCTTTATTTTCCATCTATAACTTTTCTAAATTTAAATTTGAGGTATCTTCCTGGTAAAGAGTAGTAGAGACTTCCTTTGATTCTGTTTACCGAATCAGCGTATCTTCAATACCACTATTGTAAGTTAAATGTATGATATTTGAATAGTGAACAGTAAAAAATATAGAATGAAAAACTAAAAAGTAAACTAAACTAAAGACCAGATTTAAAAAAAAGCTACAGTCAAAAAAATATATGAACGAAATATATTATAAAAGTGAAGAGTAAGAAAAAATATCACATAGAAATAAAAGTGTAATAAAAAAAAATTAGGAAATTGAAGAAAGAATGTTTTAAAAAAATATTTTATTGTCCAACAAATATGCGTACACAAATACGAAACCCGTTCAATAAAATTTCACCCGTGAATGTACCCGACCGGTCAGATCGTTCTGTTTCATTAATTCCGCTCGAATAAAATTGTCGTATTGAGGAATTCATTTAAAATATAAATCGGGTTACGCTCCGTAAATTTCCGAACAAAGACACGAAAATTTTTTTTTTTCAAATAAATGAATAAAATAAAAATTGACTGATAAGAATTGACTGATAATTGTAGAGTATCCTGTAAAGCGAGCCGGGTGGGACGCGATGAGTTTATTCCGTACCGCACTATCCGTGACTGCAATAAAGGGCAGACATGCACTGCGCGCGTTTTCGTTCGTCGGTCCGTCAGTCGGTTGAACGATAGCCCATTGACGTACGAGGGAGAAAACTTCTATATACTATGTATATATACGGGGCATTCCATGACAAGTCGATCAAGTTCTGGCGGCCATTTTTTAGATCCGTTTTCATAATTTTTTATTCGAAAGTGATCATCGAAAAAAACAAGCCCAATTTTTTTCAAATTTTTAAAAAATAAATTTTTTGAGATTTTTTTTTTTTTTTAAATAAAAAAAATTAAAAAAAGAACGTCCGTTTTTTTTGGCCTGAAAAAATTCACAGAATTCTTATGAATTATAAGGAAATTTTCAAACGCTATTGCAAGATGGAGCTTTGAAAACTACCGGAGGAACAAAATTAAAATTAAAAAATTGTATACGTGACAAATGCAGCACCAATATTTGTTGGCGAATTTTTTGATTTTTATTTTTTTTCTCCGGTAATTTTGAAAGCTCCATCTTGCAATGGCGTTTGAAAATTTCCTTATAATTCATAAGAATTCCGTGAATTTTTTCAGGCAAAAAGAAACGGACATTGTTTTTTTTTTATTTTTTTCATTTAAAAAAAAAATCTCGAAAAATGTATACTTTAAAAATTTGAAAAAAATTGGGTTCGTTTTTTTCGATAAGTATTTTCGAATAAAAAATTATGAAAGCGATCTAAAAAATTACCGCCAGAACTTGATCGACTCGTCATGGAATGCCCCATACATATAGATATATATATAGATCTCTGCATGAACGAAAGCTAACGCCGAAACATGCCGTACATAGGTAGTCAAGAATGGGTACATTGGAGCGTGATGCTCGTACCCGGCTTTGATCTTTTATCTATACATACGCCCGTTTGGTATCAACAGCTGTGAATTCTTTGTACGAATAAGCGTATGCGAATGTACGCGAGGGAAAGAGCAATTCTGCTTCGGTAGGAAACACATAAAACGACTTGTAATATCGAACGCAGGAGTAACGTGGAGTAGAACCGGCAAGTGTTGTGGGGGGAAAGGGTGGTCGAGGGTGCTATGCGGAAAAACGCAATAGCGTATCTAACGCTCGAAACGAACGAGCTTTGAACACCCTCGTGCTATAAGCTCTCGTCAAAGTTCAAAATAATCAATGTTCCGAGGTTAATACGAGTTCGAATTTTTTTCATTCGAATGGTAGATAATTACCCGAACATCGAAATCTCTGATTTTTTTTTGTTCCGAACAGATAATGTAGCGAAATTTCGTAAACCAAGAACGTTCAAATGTCCAACAGGTCAATAGGTCGAGTGGAAATAATTTTGGAAATGAATGTTCCGAACGGGTAAAGGCTCCGAACCGAGATTATCCGAATCGGCGAGAGTCAATGTAACGATTCGTCAAAATTCCGATAATGTATATGAGGGGGTCCGACAAATTGAGTACCGACTTTGGGCTTCGCTATCGGCGATCGTCTTGAAACCTTGGGAAGTAATAGTCTTTAGCGAGAAATGATCTCTCGATTTTTTTCAGATTTTTTCCCTGGTTATTTTTGGTGGTATGAGACTAAATTTATTTATTTTTTTTAAATAAAAAAAGCGACTGGTGCATAATTGAAAGCTCAGTGCTCTACAATAAGACTAGAATCAATCGAATCGGTTCGGCCGAATCTTGAGATATTTGCAATTTTTGAAATTTCGAATATGAAAATCGATTTTTATTTCTCGTAAAACTGTCTAGCGTTAAAAATTGGATCTGACGGAAATAGTTGGAGCTTCGAATTCGTGATTAGCGCGGATCAAGAACTTGTAATCGAACGAACATTAAGGGTCCGATTGGTCCAGTAGATTCTGCGTTATCGTGAACACGGACTTTTTCGAGGTGCCTCCGGAAATTCACTGTCATCCGCTTAATTTTCAATATTTAGGAATAAAAATTTGGGAAAATATTGTTTAAATGTTGTACTATTATATGGAAATTGATTGAATAAATTTACACTATTTGTATCGCCAGAAAAAAATCTTAAAAACATGCTTCTTTTCCGCCGAATTAACCTTAACCCCCCCTCAAGAGAAAGGAATCGAATTTGAAGCTCGTCGGGATCCTGCTGATGTGAGGATCGAAACTCTATGGGAGTAGTTCAGAGGGAAAAGGTTGGAGCATGATGGAGGATGAACGGAATATTTTTAAAATTTCGAACCGTTAGATCTTTGAAACTTTCGGTACTTGTATCCGCACCCCGTACTATTTGCTTAGCGGCCGACACGGAGCCAGTAAAAGTTTTGAAAAATTTGATTCCTCGATACCCCAAACGCCATGATTTTTATTTTTATAACACTCATCGATTCGCGTCACTTGCCGAAATAGAGGCGTGACGCATCGTGCAAAGACTCTCAAGTCCGAAATCGTTCGGGTGCATAGAATCCCGATGCTGACGCTTCGCGATACTTTGAAACTTTGGAATGTAATTCCCTTCAGGAATAGTTTCTCGAAAGCGTGAACCTCCAATTATTCCGCTCAGCAGCCATTCAATGGAACTCGACGGTGAATCGCTCGGTTGGCAAGTCGTGTCGATGCGCAGGAGTTTGAGTCGTCCCTTAATTTTCGAAGTTTCGCTGTACGATCCGGGCACGCGCCTGCGAGAAATTGTATGATACAACATCGTTGAAATGAAGTGTGTAGATTGATCTTCTGTAAAACGAAAGAAAACGATGCTACAAACGACAATGATCGAAACAACGTATTGCAAATTGTAAATTTCTTGGTAAACAGTACGTTTTCGTGTTGAGAGCTTTAACGAGGGAGGACTTGGTTTTTTTTTTTTTTCTTTTGACGTCGCCCCACATGGTCTGGGGCCTTTTCAAATTTCTTTTTTATTCGTATGTGATCAATTAAAAATTACGACAAAAGATGGTCAATACATGGGAAATGAATTAGATTCACGAACCTAAAATTAATCATCAGAACAAATTTTAATTCTTGACTAAGGTAACATGACCTAGAACAATAACGACAGACCAGATAATCCAACGCGAATGGAGCATGATAACACACAGGAAAAAATCCAACTACAAGCAATAACTAATTGCGTGAAGGAGGATGATTTTTAAAAAGGCCGGATACTAGCCACAGCTATACACGAAAAGGACGATAAATACAACGGATAAAAAGTAGGAGTTATGGGAAATACATTTTTGTAAAATAATATTTGTGAAGATGAAAAAAATAGTAAATTGATCACATCGGAAAAGGAAATGAAGAAATCTGACGCGGCGCATCTTCAGGGGTGTCCCAGATCTGAGAGGCGAAATGTCAAAGCAAAAAGCTTCCGAGTACAACATTATTCACTGCAGCGAGAGCAAATAATCAACGGATAGTTTTATTTTTGATTTTCTTTAAAGTGAAGAGATGAATCGCCGTCGGTAAGCAGATTTTCCAAAAATTACGTGTAAATTAGGAAATATTCTGCAGTACCTCAAGCCTAAACGGCCGAACGGAATCCGATGAAAAATGGTGGATCCATGTAGAATCAATGAAGGGCGAACCCATGTCTCATGTTTTTTCCGAATTCGTAAAAAAATTGCGGATTTCTTTACATAAAAAAATCTGCATCTGAATTTTTTTTTTGATGGGATAAACATGAGATCCACCAAATTTTATCGGATTCCGTTCAGCCATTTAGGCGTAAAATACTGCAGAATATTTGCTTATTTAGACGTAATCCTTGGTAAATCTACTTATATTACCGATGGCGATATATCGCGTGGCATTAAAAATTGTTTGAAATTTGTAGGATGCACAGAATGGGGTGAAACGTGAAACAAAGAGACTTGAATGAATTTGCGGGAGTTCGTGTGTGTATGCGCGTGTTAAAACCAATAAAAATTGAATCTTCGGTGTTTCAATAACGACTTGAACCGTTTTTCTAAAATATAGCATTGAGGATGGACGCCACCGAGGTTTTAATTTAGTCAGAAAAAAATTTGGTTTCGCCTCAGCTGCCCAAATGACTGAATGCAATATCGTCGCTTTAAACGCACGTATCGGACTCCTAACTGATGTCCAGTTAGTGTATAATAATTATCGATCCGTAGCCGATTTCGAATTTCACAATAATAAAAATTTCTAAGTTCGCCGACGACAAAGTTTTTTTTCGGAGGAAATAAAAATAAGCTAGCATAAATCCATCATCACCATTCTTAATTTCATGGACACAGCTTCCAAAAAAATGCCCAAAAAAATTATTATGCAATAATCCAAACTTAGAGATAATTAAAAATTTGGAAAAATTCAAATTTAAACATGTTTTGTTCAACATTTTCGTCCATGTTTTCAGAAGCGTGAGAAAATTAATCAACACAGATCCATCATCATGATTTTTTATCTCATAGAAAAAGCTTCATCGACGATAAAACTGTGAGTAATTCGTTCTCAGCGTTGAAAGACATTGCGCATCCGGTAAATACGTTATGTTCCTCACTTTATACCTGTCTCGCAACTAAATCACGAGGCGCCGCCTAAGGAAGCAGTCCGTTTCAATCTTCATCTCGGATTCCCGATGTTTGGAGAGCCAAGAAGGGGTTGCGAGGCAAAGCGACTAGTTAAATATTAACTGTGTACTCAGGCAGTTACATTTGTAATGTGGAACCCAGATGTGTGCGCGCGAGGGGAGAGCAAATCTGGTTCCGAAACTACGTGTCTACAGTGAGAACCGGGTTGCATGTGTACGTGGTCGTTCGACGGTGCGCAAGCCTTCTCGTCTTTCCGCTTTGCAGCAAAGCTCTCAGGCCAAAGGTTAAGATCAACCTTAGCATTTATTTATCTTTCTTCGGCCGGAAATGGATTTCGCGTAAAGTGAAAAGCTTCTACCCGTGATTTTCTTTCGATTCTTTGGAACGACGTAAGACGAAAGTTTTTTAAATAATAATTCGCTCGATTCGGGGGGTCTGATTGTTTTTTTTTTTTTTTTTTTAAGAGACGATGAATACCCGGAAGCGATTGTAAACTTCCGTGGGCTATTGCTGTTGAGCATCCATAAATAAAATATATTTTCAGGTTTACCCGAAGACGGGCCCACCTTGGTTTATATTTGGATTTTTTTTTCGAATAAAAGGTTAGAGACCTTTATTTAGGGGCAACATCAATTCTTTCGATACTCGGATTATTCTTCGGATTGCTTCTGAATGGAAATCACTACTATAAATAATTCTCGTCTCGCAATTACTATTTCTTTCTCAATTCATAATTTATTATTTTTAATAGTAACAAGAATCATTTATTATTTCGTATCGTTGTATTGTTGCAATATTAAAAATGAATACCTCTTATTAATCAAATTAATATTTTTTTCTGTATAAACTCGTTTCCTTTTAGAACCCCATGGGTTTCTATTTCGATAAAACATGAAAGCCTCAGAAATACATAAACGAATCACAACCCCATGGGCTTCTTATCGTAAAAACCCGGTATCCGCTGATTGATCTGTAGTTTTACGACTTTCATCAAATCCCCAAATCACTGGAGATTTTTTTAGGAGACAACGAATTCGAGAAAGCAATCGTAAACTTCCGTGGGGCGTTGCTGTTGAGTATTCCTAGAAATTTATATTCTCGTCGAGACGGAATCTTGTACAAATACTATATGCAACAATTGATTTGTAGTTTTACGCCTCCACGTGAGGTTTCCACGTCATTCTCCCTCCGGAGGGTCCCAGAGGGACGTGTCCCGAACAAATAAATTTCGAACAACAAAGCAATCGTTCGCCGTTCGAGAGTTCGGTGAGAGAAACGTAGAGGATACGTGTGTTTTGTCTGTCTATGCTCGTATCATTCAGTTCCTCCGCGTTGCGAATCGTACAGAGTGTTGTACGGGGTCGCTCGTGGATATCGCTGTGGTAAGAAACTTAAATGACTTTTCCCACAATTCATATACTTTACTCGTTCTCGCTCTGTTAAAAAGATAATTCATTTTCAGTTATGTTCGCTTGCTTTGGTCGCTATTAATAATTTTTTGGGATTTGGTGCTTTGGCGACGTACGACATTGTATTTGTTTTTTTCCTTTATTCTAACGTTTCGCCCCCCCCCCCCCTCGATTTGGGGCCTCTTCAGAATCTCTCCTCCTCCTTTTCTGTTATTATAATTTTCACACATTGATTATAGATACAATAAAAAAATAATTCCACCAAAAAAAAATAATATATATGCGCAAGTTCCCAATACCCCGAATTTACAAAAACATTATTGCGTGGAAAAAAAACAATTAACAATTTTCCTGCTCATTCCTTATCCATTATTATTTTTTTTTCTATTATATATTCATTATTATTATTATTAGGCAGTGGGATAAAACAATGGAATAATAATGAATAAGGAATAAGCAGGAAAATTGCTAATTGTTTTTTTTTTCCACGCAATAATGTTTTCGTTAATGGGGGGTATTGGGAACTTGCGCATGTATATTATTTTTGTTTTGTGGAATTATTTTTTTATTGTATATATAATTAATGTGTGAAAATTATAATAACGGAAAAGGAGAGGAGAGATTCTGAAGAGGCCCCAAATCGAGGGGGCGAAACATTAAAATAAAGAAAAAAAAACAAATACAAGGTCGTACGTCGCCAAAGCACCAAATCCCAAAAAAATAATTTATTTTCTATCATTTTCATCTGATTTCAAACAACCTCCACGCTCGGGAACGCATGTGCGGAACCTCGACAAAGAAAAGGGAGGGATTCACTGCATGACATGAGCTACAGCACCAATTGTTTCCAATGTCCGAACTGTACGGTCTCGATGATGAGGCCTCCTTGCAATTGTCCCACGCTTGATGAAAATGTGAACGAGCATAGTTATGGTCCATCTGCTCGAGGAAGTGCCGCGAAGCACGCGCCTAAACTCCTTTCATACGGAAACTAACTTCAAAGCATGATAGCACTGCACAATAGAAATACTTGTTTCATTATTCCGATGGTTTATTTTCATAAATTATAAAGATCAGTCCGTAAAATTATTATGCAGAGAAAAAAATATTCCTCCACGTCGAAAGGTCGAAAGGTGTCACATGTCGAAAACACAAAAGTAAAGGAAAGAATCCGAAAATCATAAAGTTCTAATTCTACGTACAATTATTATTATTTATCGTTTTTTACCCATTAATCATTGAAATATCTGGGCTACTTCTCATTATCCTATAATCTTAATATTTGTCACGAAAGGAAGTCTCGTACAAGTAAAGCGGAAAATTCAACGACCATGAATGTCTAATTTAACACAAATGTATCATCCTTCATTTATCTAGTCATTGAATATAAACGTATAAGGTACTTCCGATTGGCCTAGAATCTCAAAATCTGGCAGGGAAATATGGTGTTATCTATCTTTTTTCGGTTATTACGAGCGAATATGGGCGAAATTTGATAGATTATTATACAGTCACTACTTTCATAGTTGCACGAGAATCTAATGGTACGGGGCCCTCAGGGTGCGAGTAATACTCGCACTAGACCCAGCGTGTTTTCATGTAGCACGTTTCATCGACCACCCAATAGGTCCGATTACAACGAGAGTCCTTCTAAGCACTTGGATCCTTCTATGTTGAAATCGTGATTCTGAATAAAAAACGTGCTACCACGACTAGATTGGACGTACGACGAATCACATATTTTCCCCTCTTTATTCCGTGGTGCAATACTTGACCATAATTTCCGTGATAAAAGGTAAGAGGAAAAAAATACAGAATTATGAAGTTAAAATATACTAGGCACATTCATCAAACAAAAATATCTATGCATGATTCTGTTGTGAAGAGCGAAATAATGTAAAAGTAAGAATGAAATAAAATTTCACTACAGACTGCAATCAGTCCCGATTTATAGAGTAATTTTATATACAAGTGCGAAGAGTCCAAACAAAAGTAATCACGCCACTGAATCCTGTATCAATATATTTATGAGTATTTAATCAATAAAAAAATGTATTTAGCTGATAATCGAAATCTTTCTACGAAAGATGAAACCCCGCGCTCAAAACGTTTACCTCAAGAATCAAGGTTCTAAATATATAAGCACCCACAAACTTGTAACGTTCACGAAGAGGGTAGAGGCATAAAAAATGTTCGTCACGTAACTCAAGGAGAGCGTTTGGAAATGACTACATTTTCCTCCCGTACACAATATTTCCGTTGATGCATACACGACACGAAAGGATGCGCATCAGTTCTTTCAGCCGAACCTATACTTCTTTTGTACAGAGTCAGCAGGAGTAGCGGCAAAGCACAAGCAGCGGCGGCACGGAGAAGATATTTCGCGCTTAATTTAGTACGTTCTCGGCAAAAGCCGAGACCACTCTCGAAGCATCTTGTAGTACAACGCCCTTCGGTGTTTCACGCTGGCCGTGCTCTTCTTTCTTATTGATAAAGATTACGCGAGAGAAGGATATGAAGTACATGCCCAAAGTTCGGGAACGGCTGTTTCTGGCACACTGCGTGGGCCAACAGCGCGGCACCGGGGAGTCACTCTCGCTCCTTCTCACATCCTTCCGGTCTCCTTTCCGGGTGAGAAGCTCTTACCGACCCATGAATATCTTAACTCACATAAATCAGACTGAAAAAGCATATAAAATTCGTATTCAACCGGAGCGCAATGTTTCAAAACACGTGGGCGTGACACACAAACTGCTAATTTTGAGATGGAACGAAAATATATATGTGGTTCGGCGGCAAGCGCGCACAAGTCCATACAGAGACTTTTCGTGAAGAAACGATTTTGGGTTCTGAATGGTCTGTAACAGCGGGTTTTAAAAAAAGATAATTATCAGGTTACACTTACAATTAGTATTGGTACTATTGAAGGTAGCATTGGGTAAAATTCAAATAGTCAGTAACTTATCCATGTTTGAAAAATACTGTTGGGTTATTCGGTTTGCTTACTGATGCGAGACAATAAACAATTGATATTCATTTTCCAATAATAACATTTTATTTTACCGATGCAAAAGATTCAGGAAAGCGTACAATAGTACATTATGACACTAATACGAAATTTTTTTTTCTGACGCGTGTGAGTTTGCAGAACGAGCCGAAGGCGAGTGTTGCAATCTCACGAGTCCAGAAAACGTTTTTCGTACGAGTATCGTACGAATTTTTATGTCACAAGGTGCGCAAATGCGGTTTGACGCGAAAGAAGTGAGCGTAAAACCGCATTTTTACGCCCAGCGTGTCATAAAGAAATATAACACAAGTTTTGTTTTTTTTTTTTGAGGGAGAAAGGTGGACTCATTTGGTTTTTCCGACGAAATGGACTTATTTGGTTAGGTTGATCGCATTTGTGTCTTTCTCTATGGGCAATTTTTTGTAATTCTGGGTTTAAAAACATTGTTTACAATCTAAATTACAAGAATCTGATTGATGCTAATTCCTTGATAGGATGACATTTTTCTGTCTCCAAACCACAGATATAAACCTCAACGGTCACACTTCAGTAAAATTTCATAACGGTCCACGGAGGTCCTTTCGACCCAACCGCTAAACGTTGTGCTTTAAATTTGTATTTCTGATTTTTATAAAATGTAAAAAATACCAAAGTATTCTCGAAGTCTTTGAAAATTAGATTAGATTGGTTTTTTTAGGAAATTATAATTTTAACGTAATTAAAGGAAATTTTGGAAATAATATTGAAAATATTCCCAACTATTCCAAATTCGAATATTTATCCAAACTTTTCATCCATGTACTTTCGGAATACTATCCCAAATATCCCAAAATAAAAATCTCAAATATAAAATGATAACACATATTATATTATATAATATAATATAATATATAATATATATATTATATTGTATCATATTTATTATATTTATTAGAAATATATATTTCTTATCTCGAGATAAGAATTGTCGCGATAGTGCTCGCTCCAAAAACCATACTTCTTTTGAAATATAAAGAAGGCAATTATGAAGATGAAATATCGACTAAATTATCAAAAGAAGGCTTACACAAATTCATTCGGCACATAAAATTCGTTGTGTACTCTATCACGCTATTAACGGTGCACAACGGTATCGCACGTGAATGAATTGACATAGACGACAAGGCGTTGAATCCTCGTTTGCGACTGATACTTACCGTTTTTTAATTCTTCGAAAATAATTGTTTGCACAGCTCGATAGTTACGACCAAAAATTTAGTTCAATTACGTTGGATCGAGTGAGCCACGTTTGCTCGGCAGCCACTATTCGTGCTTAGTGTACCCCGGGTTCTCTCTTGCAAATACGATTTTAATGAACGTGATCACCAATAAACTACAATTAGGTGCGTAATGCACGTAGGCTCGACCACCCCATCGTTCTATCGAATTTAGATCACCTTTCCGGACTAACAGCCAGGTGTACGCGACGGAACCTATAGCTGAAAGTTATACGCGTGAAGCACGATGCAGCTTGCCTATGCAACTCTGAATCATATCCGGTAAATGGTATCCAACGGTGGTGGAAGGTTTCATTATCCCCGGCATCCCATTTATTTGTTCGTGTTTCATCGACGATTTTTATCGTGCAGAAGCCACGGCTGCTTTTTGCGGTGCTACGACGTAAAAAACAACATGCCAATTTTCCAGAAAAAACGGAAAACACAGAGCTGGGAAAATAGATCAAAATACAAAAAAATTAAAAGGTGAAAAGTCTAAGGTAAGACTGTGAGAAATTAAGTAACAAGAATTTGCCATAAATAGAGTTTGGAAGACATTTTTTTTCACTTTAACACTTGAAGTAATACGTGCAGAATTTGACGAATTCAGCTCGTACACATATGTATCTCTGGATCCGTTTTTTTTATTGTGTATTTTATTTGGAGTTCGGGCTAATCCTTTGGAACCCTACCGGTAGACGGAGCTTAATTTTCGCAAATGACGTGGTTCGGTTTTAGGCTAGGCATGTCATTCAAACCGTCTCGCCGTGTCGGGTTCGAGTGGTAGCAGACAGTACAACCAACAGAAATGTTCGACGCAGCGCGGTAACGTTACGCCCTATCATGACGATTTGACAGACACGTGTCTCGCTTCGCTTCGCACAAATCCCCCGCTTGGAACTTTTCCATCGGCTAAGTTATATAAGCGTCGAACCGATCGATTTCATGGTAGCAGCGCACCCCTGGGGCAAGCCATTCTCCAAGCGTCAAGCGTTAGACAAGACAGTGAATGGCAACTTAAGTAGCCGATAAGAAGGGTTATTGTTATTCCCCAGTGTCCTCATATTCCCCGGGATTCAAGATTCTAACGGCCAACGACTACCTGAAAGTACGAGAAATATACTTTTGTCTTTTACATTTTTGTTCAGTACACGGATTCGCCCAACAGAATAGGAGTAACTTCGATTATTCGATGGTGGAATTAGAAGGGTAGCAGGATGGAACGAAACTTCAGATGGAACGCAATTCCTATTTTATCTTTCGTAAAAAAGTCCTTCCTTCGTTTTTGAATGAATTTCATCTATCCACATTTCTTAAATTCCATTTAGCAACGGCCGAGTCAAAATTTTTCGAGTTAGAGTAACGATAATGCAAATGAAATTAACATTTACTCTGGTGAAAGCTCTCCCCCGTAGTTCGTCCCATCTACAGTCTTTTCCGGTTGTATTTCACAAATAACTTTTTTTTAAATATATTTCAGGGACATCAGTCGAAAATCCTAAATATCTTGTTCATATCATTCTAAATTAAACGAATATTGGTCCAATCAAAACCAATAGCGTTCGAAAATGTTCGTCGGCTGCTACGTGCGTAATTGCGTTTCATTTCGTACCCCGAATTTTCGTGGCCAAGCTCATGGTTTACCGAACTCAGCACGAGAACGAGAGGGATAGAGAAATTTCCACGTGTGTGCTCTATAAACGTCCGGTCACGCGAGTTTCACGATCTTGTAATTACTGAGCGTCGGGGATGGACCCTTCTCCCGCCGCGGCTATGTATGCCTTCCGCCACACTGCGCCCCTGCCGTGCTGGACGGAGAATCGTTGCGATCCGCGCACCCGGGAATTTGGTCATTTTCACCCGGGCAGTTACGAACGCAAGGGGCATGACCATTGGCCACCATGCGGACCCTCGACCGGGAAACCTGTCCGAGGGAATGACACAGAATCATGCTAGTGATCAGCGATTGGCATTGTCCGAAGGGGTCAACGACTGTGCGAACTCTCCAGCACCGCGAGACACTACGGTCATACCTGTCTCCGCACCATGTGTACCATATGCCATATACCATGGAATATGCTCCAGCTCAATGGGTTTAACCACCGGGCGGCCTGATGTCCGCAACTGCGATGCTCCCGCGTACGCGCCACAGCAACGTCCCTCTTGACGTCGAGTGTCCCAAACTGCGTCATCACTCCTGGGAAACTCACGTCGCTCGCTCTTCTCTCGTCGCATCGACCTCCGCTCCAGCCTCTTCCCCCCCATCGTACACCAATTTACCCAGACTGATGGATCCCAAGTTGTGGCAAAACGTCCTCGTCGCTGTGTTACGAACACTGTCCACCATCCCTGACGGTAGAACCTTTGCGACCACGACCAACGCCACACTCCCGTATACCCTAGCACGTTTCGGTTTCACGGTAGTTAATACTATGATTACTATGACCATGTGTGCCGGAACTTTCGTACGATACGATATGTTCACGAATTTGTTCAAGACAATCGCGATTGTGAAACCCAGGTTTTATATATGCTCATTATGCATTTCGAACGGTTGACAAAACGTTCCAAACTGTTTTTTTGTCATTGCTAGGTCGTACAGGTATTCGGGATACTTTTGTCAACGAGGGAAGACCCTAAGGAACTCGTGTCAAAGGACAATACGTCGGGGCTTTACCGGGATGTCAAAGAAAATCTTTTGTGGTTATCCGGACAGTGATTATAGCCTACTCGGGGAAAATCGAAAGCCTGTATTAACGTCCCGGTGACACATGAGAACCCACGCGTAATCGAAGGTTTTGTACTTCGCGACCCGTCGCTATTTCCCTGGATATCTTTGACAATGGAACTTTTTTAAGCTTCCAGAGATGAGGACTCGGATTTCTCGGATCGAGTTCCTCGTGAAGGTTTCGCGTTTGTCATTTCGTCGTCGTCGTCGTCGTCGTCGTAGTCGTCGTCGTAGTCGTAGTCGTCCCTGACGTCGTTGGCAACGGCGGATTGACTGTCGCCCTTAAATTACTGCAAACAGTGATATACAATTTCCTGTTATTCTGGCCCGACTCGTCGGGTACTGTAGGTATTCTTGGGATTCTTGAAATCTCGTAATAACGATAAAACAAAATTACAAAAGTATTCCGATATCGAAATTCGTTCTGCCAGAGGTGATGTTCGATCTTTATTACTATACTGTATTACTAGTTTTACGGATCGAATTACGCGGCAAAAGCTTTTTTTTTTTGTCTCTTACGAACGACCCGGTGTAGTTAGAAAAAGAACGAGTAAACATTTTCGATATGAAATTTTGCATAAAATGTACTGTAAGCGACTTTATGAAGCAGGAAACAAAGCCTACCGCATGGTATCACTTTGACTGTGACGTCACCTCGGCTAGCCATTAGTCAACACAGACCACAGCGAGCACGCGAACCGGAACTCTCGCCTTCTCTGTGACCGCTGCCACCCCGAACAACTATTACTCAACATGACAAGCGACGTAAAAATACGTGGTGGAATATCCCTTAAAATTTAATTAGTGATGCAGGAGCTTGGTCCGCAAAATGCGCGATAAATTCCCCAACATGCTCGCTCAATGACCAGAAAACGGGTTGAAATTCAAACAATTCTATGAATTTTTGTTAGTCCAGTATAAAATAGTTATCCGCGGTCTAATGAGCAAAAAAAATCTGATACACTGAATATACATTTTCTAACATTTATTTCATTCTTGCGTGTAATGTGTCCTGTTGGGGTTTCACGACCCTTAGCAATTTCCAATTCCAATTACTACTCTATTACTCCGAACTCGCCCTCTGGCAACCTAACTTTCCGGTGCGTCTGCCGCCAGCTATAGCGAACCGCGTTTGCTGTGGACACGAGGGAATTGTGGAAAACCCGTGTCGCGACAGAAATTCCGGTATACTTTTGATTTCCTGATGTATACATGGGGAATAACTCGTCTCAAAGCAGACGACGAGGCTTCGGAACAACTCGGCTCCCGCTCGATGGTTCTTGCTCTGTGCCAGCTGGTGCACGCTTACGCGTTCACGGATTGAAACAACGGGCGCAAGCGATGCAAACGCGGGGGTTCACGGAAGTCGCGAGCTAACCGCACAAAATCAGCGTCGGTCACTAATTTTATTTTATTCCGAAACATGTATAAATACACGCAGGAAAAAAATCGAGGAACCAGCGAAATTTTCAATTCAATACAATTCTCCAGGTGATTTTTGAAAGGTTGTAATTTTGTAAAAAATAAAATCTCCTTTGTCTTAATACATTTGTGTTTGCGTCACTTATGGAGCAATCAAAATAAATATCACGAAAAAAAATGTCAAGCTTTTTCTTTTTCAAAAAAATGTCTCAGGGCTGGAAAAAATTGTTCGTGGCTTAACCAATGGCAGCGTCATTTAGTCTTATTATTTTGCTTCAATTCGGTTTTTTCGTATTTTCGGTACAACAATATTTCGCTGAGATATCGGCCGCTGAATGAAAAAACACCTTTTTTCTTTTGATCATCGATATCTTACGAATCAATGACTGTGCAGCAAATCGACCAGCAGTTTAGAAAACTTAGATAAATCTTGTTAGTCCTATCTATTGTGTGGGGAGCAATATACACTCATCAAAAAAATTAAAGGTGCAGAACATGTTTCCATATCTTTACGTGATTTTTGCGTGACTGTAACTTCGCGAAAAATTGTCGTATTGAGATGGATAAAATAGTACATTATGCCACTAGTACAAAAAATGTTTTTTCTTTACACGTGCGTGAAAATCGCTACTTTTCTTGTCTCTTTTGCGTGTGGAAAATACGAGATTTCCCACTGTTTCTATTACCCACTGGAACTAACTTCACAGCGTGGGAAAAGTGATCAAAAACGCACGCTTCGTACTTTTAACCCACGCTTGAGTCTACGGATATATATAGGTATAGTGATGTCGAAAGATTGCAGATCCTCACCTCTTCGTTGCTAAGTAATATAACACAACAGAAAAGTCTGATCTGTCATCTCCCGCGAACATATTTTGATTTTAAGTGGAAATTAAACATAAAATAAAATAAAAAATGCGTGATGTGGAATCGAGTGATGGAGATGAATCACTTCCGCCGGAAATCCGCGAAGCAGCTAACACTGCAGCCTTTGATACACTGCCAACGATATCGAAAGACAAATATTGGAAAGTCTATAACCAATTCGAGGATTGGCGCAGGCAACACAAAATCAAGTCCATATCCAAAACGGTGATGCTGGCGTATTTCAAATATTTGTCAGAAAACCATGCACCAAGTACCCTGTGGTCAACCTACTCGATGCTTAAAAGCATAATTAACCTGAAGCACAGCATAAACATTCACGATTACTTTGAGCTGGTTCAGTTTTTAAAACGAAAATCGAAAAATTATCAGCCCAAGAAGTCAAGCGTCTTGACACCCGAGGACATCCATTCGTTCCTGTTTAAAGCTCCTGACAGAGAATACTTGGCGATAAAGGTAATTTTATTAATCAATAAATGATTATCTCGTTGACCTAAAAATCCATAGTAACAATACCTGTGCTATCGTTTCTTATGTTATAGACTGCCTTAATAATCGGAATCGCTGGATTGTGCAGGAGGGAAGAGCTTACAAATTTGAGAATGAATGACCTGGTAGATAATGGTCACACCGTCATAATACGAATACCGAAAACAAAAACCGGTACGGAAAAAACGTTCGAAATAGCGGATGAATTTTACAAAATTTATAAACGCTACGCTGTGTTACGACCGAAGTCAGTATCCACGTCGAGATTTTTTTTGAGATACCACAACGGGAAATGCTCAGACCAAGTCATTGGAATCAATACTTTTGGCAGCATGCCGAAAATCATCGCTACATATCTCGAGTTGCCGGAACCTGAAAAATATACAGGGCATTCGTTTCGCCGCAGCTCGGCAACTATGCTGGCTGATTCCGGAATGGATATATTAACGTTAAAACGTGCTGGAAAATGGAAGTCTACGACCACCGCTGAGGGCTATATTGATCAATCCGCTCACTTCCGAAAAAAACTGAGTCATCATATAAATAAAACGATAATACCGGAAACACCGAGCACGTCGTCATCGATCACACCGATAGCTACGCCGACTGGTGTAACATATACAGCACCAGCACAAGACGACTTCGAAGTAGGAAAGGAATATCCATCCGCGTCAATGGAAGTGAATGTTGGGGACAAGGAGAATGCTGACCGCGACAACATTCTTCGACCTGAAGTTCTCGCCGATTTATCCCGAAGACGAAATATTACGTTTAATTTCACGAATTGCCCGAACTTGACGATAAATTTTAATGATGAGCAGCGAAATTAAATTGCAAGAATGATGGTCATTTTTTTTTTTACTCGTAATTTATATTCTCCCGACGTTCTCCAAGAAGTGTTGAATTTGACGTTATTAAAAGTATTATATGAAAAAATCAAAAAAATTCGACAAAAATCACGTTTATAATTTCATTTCGGGGGGCTGCGCCCCCCGAACCCCCCCCCCCCCCCCCCCCCCCCCAACGCCACTCGGGCGGCTTCGCCGCCCTCGTAAAGACACCTATTCGAACTAAACACACCTACACGCACTTGTAAAAAAAAATAGTATAAGCTACTCGTGCGCACAGCCGGCTATGACCCACTCGGGCGGCTCCGCCGCCCTCGTGGGCAATAGCCGGCTTTCCGCACTCGTTGCTTAATATACTATTCTGACGAGTGTGAGTTTGCAGAACGAGCCGAAGGCAAGTGTTGCGATCGCACAAGTCCAGAAAGCTTTTTTCGTACGAGTATCGTACGAATTTTTCCCTAAATGATACATTTGCTGCACTTTATTTTCAATTCAATTCTCTGCCCGCTTCATTTCTAACCGCTCCAACCGGAAAAATGTCATTTCCTCTGTAAAAAGCTCGGAATAGAAAAAAAATTGTTTCGATGACGAGAATTGTGGGGCAACCGTCGGTAAATCGATGCTCAATGATTAAACGCGATTTTCGTTACTTTTAAAAAGTTCAATATTTTTGACGTGTTGTTGCTACTATCATGATTTTAGCTAAAAAATTGTTTTTTGAACATTTTTTTCATCTATAACCAATGAAAAAAATGAGCGTTCGAAATGTTGATCTTTTTCAGAATGTGAACATTTTGAGTAGCCATTGATTGAAAACGATAAGACGAAAAAATTTAGGAAAAATATAGATACCTCATTTGATGAGGTCTTGTGAATGGCGTCATTTTTTTTTGAGATCCAAACTACCCCCCAACTTTTATCAATATTAGACCGAATGGCCCATATATATAAATAAACTTGGGCCAGATCGTTACAGCCGAAAATTTACCAAAATTATTTACGTTATTGAATGATTGATTGCTATTTCGGGAACCCTCAGACGCCGTCGGAACTACGACGATCTACTTGCTCGCGCTGGAGTACCGACGCTTGTACGCTGAGAAAAAAATTCAATTAAAAGTACTGAGCAAACATGTGAAAAATTCCTAAACGGTACTGTAAACCTGTGGCATCTTGTCGGTTTCGTCCAAAATAAATTTACCTCACTCATTTTTCAGTGGCGTCCAGTGAATTACAGTGACACTTGGTAAACATCACAGTGTCACATAAGTTAGTAAGTAAGTAAAAATTACTAATTACCATTGATCACGCGATATTGACTGACGCATTCAACGCAAAATTTGACTACATAGTTTTACTAAAAATCCACTATTCACATTTCACTATAAATGTTGATGATACATTTTTTTAAATTGTTATAAAGTATTGTCCGTACACTTTGTCAGTTTGAATTTTGCGAATATGCAAAATGAAGGAGACGAACGGACTTACGCTCAATAAAACTTGTCCCCGCTATTAACACCACATGTACTTTGCGAATTGAGGTACGTTGTTCTTTGAACCAAAAAAAATGGCTTCCTTGTCTCCGTGCAAGCTTTAACGCGTCTCGGATACAGTGGGTCAAAAAAGTATTCGTACAGCTGGTTTTTTTGCAATAACTTCATAAGCATAAGCAATCCACAAATGGAAACTATTTCGTTTAATAGTCTACCGGGTACAGACATAAGCTGCAAATGAAGAATTTTTTCACCAGCAATAATAGAAGATTTATGCAAAAAATACAAAAATTTTCGGGCAAAAAAAGTATTTGTACACTTCTATGTAAGCGGCTAAACCTCGATTCTCACTCAAGCATGATTTAACCTCTACCTGAAAGGTAATCAAGTCTCCGTTTACACAATGGCTCTACCCTGGTCTATGTCATTATTAGATCTTTGAGCTCTTTGAAAAATTGGTAAAGAATTAAATTTAAGTTTCACGACAGTGCAGTACGTAGTAAAAAGTATGAAACATCAAACATCACAGAAAATAAGCTACGAACCGGTCAGCTAAGGGTACTTTTCGTACAATTCGACAGCATCAGAGTATCATTAAAGAGGCTCCAAAAAAATCGTTTGTAAGTGCTTAAAGTTTATCGAATGATGTCGCGTCAACATGAAGAAAGATCGTGTGTCCCCAAACTATACGAAACGTTTTGCATTCTCCCGAAATATATAGCAGAGCTGCGAGAAAGAAACCATTCATAAATAATACAAATCGTGAAAAACGTTTAGGTCTCGCCAAAACCTACGTAAATAAACCGATAGAATTTCGGAAACGTGTCGTATTTCCAAATGAATCGAATTTTAATATTTTCTGGTCAGATGGGAAGAAAGAAATCTGGCGGAAATCGAATACCGAGCTCTAACAGGAAAATGTTATACCGACTGTAAAGCACGTAATGTTTTGGGATTGTACGAGATACGAGATCGTTGGTAATCTGGCATTCATAGGTGGAATAATGAATGCCCTGCAGTACATCGACGTGTTGCGCAGTAATCTGGAAAAAAGTGTAGCTAAAAAGGGCCTGGACAGAAATTTCTACAAGATAACGACCCGAAACATACTGCCCTGGAAACGAGGGAATGATTGCTCTACAACGTCCGCAAACAATTAATTACGCCACCACAATCTCCGGATATTAACCCTATTGAAAATTCATGGCACTTGGTGGGTGTAGAAGTCAGGAAAGGAAAAATATCAAACAAGTCTGATCTACGGAGTGTTTTCAGAAGAATGGACAAAAATATCAAAAGAAACAACCGGAACGTTAGTGGCATCCATGCATAGGAGACTGCAGGCCATAATTGAAGCTAAAGGAATACACACAAAATATTAGTTATAATTAACAACGAAGATTATTCAGCTTTTCATTGTAATGATCACTGTCCGAATACTTTTTTTGTTCTCAAATTTTTATATTTTTTCCATACTACTTCTATTATTCCTGGTGAAAAATTCTTCATTTGCAATTTATCTCTGCACCTGGTGGGTTATCGAACAAAATAGGTTTTGCTTGTGTATCACTTATGCCTATGAAGTTATTGCAAAGAAACAAGATGTACGAATACTTTTTTGACCCACTTCACATGCTCCGAGCGATTCGGCAGTTTACGATACGCGTCAACTGTTATTTTTTCGTTAATATTTGCGAAGCATCGTTCTATAACTTCTGACAATATCCAAATAGATGTCAAGCACGATTCATAATTTTCTGTATAAATTCGCGATATATTCTTCATTATCTGAAGAAAGTTCAATTTTATTGAACAAAATAGATGAATTCGATCAACGTTCTTTTTTTTTACTCGTTATAATTAAAATACGTGGAAAAAACAGCATGGCTCAGAAGAACAGTACCAACTCAGTAATTTTCCATGGATTTTCCTTTCAATGCAACATTTAAATTTACCGCATAGTATCCTCGCGTCTAGTGTTCTGAGTACGTAGAAAAAAAATTTTCATTATTCACCTCACATTGCATCAACGAACTACTGGTACATATGCGAACAAAACTCGAAAAAGTAGAAAAAACGGTTACAGACAACGAGCGCAAGGCTGACTGGTCTCGCCAAGCGTACGGTCCCGAATTACCTTCGTTCGCAGTTAACGCGTATTCGCGAAACGTTTTTGATTGTTTCGCACGGATGAGCGTTCCACTGTTTCGAAACTCCCCTCAAAGTATCATGCCCTGGGTTCGACATGACGGTTGTCGGCAGCGATGACGGCGTGTCGAAGCGAGGGTTCGCAAGCCGAGCTCAAATTCTCCCCCGTGAAGCGAAAGAGGTGTCAAAGCCCCGTTACACAGCGTATAGTATCTGCGCTATGCCGGTTGAAACAGCGATTCCAATCCAAGTTCGCCTCTGGCGAGTTCGCCGAGTGGATTCTATATCGGGGCCGCGAGCTAACGGAGAAAAGTCTGAGCCCGTGTCTCCGCTCGAGACACGAGTGGAAATATTGAAACTCGGATGTGCCAACCCTGGCGGTGTCTCTTTCTTTCTTTCTCTCTCTCTCTTTGTCACTTGTAATATGTTCCATGGTTACCAGGGTACAAAGCTTTTCTCCCACAGGCGTTTCGAATCCAGGTCTTTTTTCCACTTCTGACACATCAATGTTTTCTCTACAAGCGCGTTATATCCCTCAACCACCGACCAAAAATACCCGATGATTGAGTCGGTTCTTTGTTCCCCTACCTCACGACACCTCACATAAACTCATATCGCGTAGATTCTTGGGTCACCGCAAACCCACGAGAGTCAAGAACGACGATGCAACGCAGTCATCCGACGTGTATACGCTTGCAAAAGGACGAGCAACCGCTTACACGATCTTGAAATTTACGGTAAATTTGGTTAGCCACATCAAACGTACGTGTCCCGTCCTAACAAACCCGAGGGCGGCAATATCAAAGTGCTCAAAAGCGAGGTAAGCTGTACACTCGGTTGGCGTAGGAACGTACCCCGTTGGAACGTACAGCGATGGCATAGAAACAGCCCGAGTAGAGGAGATGAGAACATGTGCTGGTAGTAGAGAAGCGCAATGAAGTGACATGTGTGCATACCCATTGAGGTACCACATCAAAAGCTCACTTGAGACTTGCACCAACTGGGAGAGGACGGTCCATGTACGGATAGAATAGAGGGTGGTTGGGGCGCAAGCCGGAATGACCATTATCGGAGTTGATTATGCGAGAGGTCTTCTGTAAGCTGATCTTCAATAAAGTTGAGCCACTCCACCGTAGCTTCGGTAGGAATAGTTGAGAACAGCAATGCTTCCCGCATCACGTTTCATCTCACACGCTCTCTTTGATGGAGTAAATTCATCCTCCGACGCTCCAGTTATCCCAATCGAGCGTTTTAGGTATTTTTATCTATGAATCTATGCACATTTTATCACGATCCCAAGACATTGGTGGAGCCGAAACAGTATGAGCGTCGAAAACCGCTGCCGCGTGCACGTGTGTGTGCCGCCGCGTATGTCAACACGGTAGAGATGGACCGATACGTCTTCTCAATTCCGTCCTCTCAACTCGAAACATTACTCTATACAGCACATTATCAGGCGTTATTGTGGTGGTTGTGAACAAAACACGAAGGGTGGGTTTTCAGTAATGATCGCAGGAGCAAACATGAACATTTTCAACGTGCACCCATACATATGAAATAGTACAATAGCGCGTGCACGTTTCGCCGTTATTCAACTTTGTCGTCCGTTGTGCCGCGGGTTTATCCCTTCAAAATGACTTCCGTGGCGTACGCTCAGACGATCCCCAGCCCTTTAAATACGCGGTAACGACTTTCGAACCGTCCGGTCACGCGCGAAGGTTTCCCTATTTTGCGGTTACGGGTTATTAGAGACGGAGAAATCGACTCCGAGACTTTCCCTGTGATGAATTATTGTAGTTAGCTAACCAGCGGACGAGCCCGAGACCTGTCGAGCTTCTGAGATATAGTCGTACATCGGGGAGGAGGCGCCATATGATGGTGATGGTGGCTGGGACGTCAACCCCTAACCACATCCCTGCTGGTGCCACTGGTATTCGCTCCGAGTGGCCCCCACCAGCCTCACTATAGTTGTACAGCTGTAGGTATAGATATCAGTGGTACAGGGTCAGGTATAATGACGAGATCCGGTTGGTTACTCCTGGCACGAATTAAGTGGTCGCAAATGGTCACGCAGGAGGTATCACGCTGCGAGGACAGTATCCGAGGACCGGTACCTGTCCCGGTGCCTCACGACTCCTTTGTAATTGGGCAGAACGCGCCATTACTAACGTCAAACGATGATACATGCCATAAATTTTGCGGACCTTTGCAGAAATGTATCCATTCATATGAAAATCATAATATCCCTCACATAATACATGCACTCTTTACACTCCTCTCGATACAAGCGGCGGTGACTTTTCGGCCGTGTCATTAATAAATTTTCGTTTACTACAAAAAAATAAAAGTCTCGATCGAATCTCCCGGTCGACGCGATCGTATGATAAATAGCCGTCTGAGAGGGTCCCGCGTGACCATTGTGCGTGTGTATACCAACCAGACGAAACCTTCACCGGTAGTGTGATTATATATATACGGAAGTTGCATGAACCGTTTCTAGAAATCCCCATCGGCTTTCAATAATTCATTGGCTCGACCTCTAGCTCGCCTACCGGCTCTCCATCACCGCCCTCTTTTGCTTTCGATAAATCATTATTCCATGTGTGACTGCACGAGCTTCGATATCGAGTTCTTGTGTCGTGATAAGGGGATCGCGTTTTGCTAAATTATTGAATTATTCTTGACTTTTTTTTTCGTAGATTCGATGACACAACTCCATTTCAACGTCGAAAAGGAGTCTAACATTGAACAGAACGGAGAGCCTATTGTTACCGCGTAGTCGCTATGATGGAAAGCTTGTCTGGGGGATGTTGGAGGGTGTAACAAAACCGCGGGGATCTCTTTCCCATGTACCGTTAGACAGAAGCGCTAGGAGCCCGTAGACAGAAACCCGCGTCTACGCCGTACGGATTTCCACCCTTGCCCGAATGTCACTCATTCTAGGTCCCTGGTATACCGTAATTCGTTCCGCACATGTGCGCAAATCTAATGGCTATATCGGCTTGCGGGGAAGTGAGGATAATATCATCGTCGGTCCTTTCGATCTAGCCTCTGTCACCCAGACATCGGCATAGGGTTCTCAGCTCGCAGTGCACCGCCACTTTTATATGCCCGCGTCACTTCAGAGACAAATCAGTTTAATCCGAGACACGTACGCCGTTTCCTCGATCCGTTTTTCTCAGCTAAATACCCTTTATCATGACAAAGTGCCATTCGAGTTGATTTGAAAATCTTTATCAATGGTGATCCTCTTGGTTGGAAGAAAAAGGGAACAATACGTGTTCGTATAAATTCAAATATTATCTTGGAACGTCGTTTCACGCAATGGTAGTGAATTTCACGTCTGGTAATATTTTAAAAAAATTCAATCTTCCCAGTCTCCCAATGGTAGTCGACGGAATGACCGAAACCCAGTGGCTCATTCTTAGTATTTTTGTCTGTCGAGTTATGCCCGAGCAAACCACTCCCGTGACAACAATTACGACGAAAACTTCAGCTCACGCCTTTCTCTTTCTCTCGCTAGACGAATTCCAACTGCGATGTCGGTAAATGATCCCTCCCAAATCCCAAGTAATCGTCAAGTCTTATTACCCGTAAGGGAAAGCGTAGATTTGTCGCGCAGCCCTCATTGTACTCACACCTTTCTCCAACTCGCCGAAGCTCTAACGTTCCACACTCCACCACGGCCAATCCCCGATTCGAGTTATCAAGACCCTCGACCCAAGATGGCTCTTGTTCCTCCCCCGGATATTATTACATCGAACCATGCCAGTCCCGCTGCTGTTATCTTGTCGAAACTCGAGTTTTTCGTTTGTCGCTGTAACGTATAATGAATTCATAACACAACGATGATTCACAGATCCGTACTCGTAACCATATATGTCCGTGGCGCGATATTGCGCTGACACATAGCTCTTCCGTGAAGCATTCCGAGCGTTATACTGCCTACCAAAATTGCATTCCACGAATTTCCGTCGAATTCCCTCTTTTCCCATATCCAAACACGCGGGTATAGTCATTGACACGCTTCGATAACGCTGCACATGCAACGCGATTTCGGAGTTTTCAACGTAGAACGATCGTTTTCACAGGCCAACCGTTGAGTCGTTTATCCCGCGGTGCTTCCACGAATGATTATGCGTCACTCGGTGTAACGTTCAATCAAAACTTGACGGAAATAAAATTCGCACTATCCCCGTGTACGGTATTATTAAACTTCACCGGGGTGAAATCGATGAGATTCCATGAGCCGCGCGAGTTCTTTTCTTCGCGGGATTATTATGAAATCTAACCGGGGACCTAAAAAGTTTAGTCTAGTACCAGTTTCATGGCTGTTGGAAAAAGTTGGAATACGCCCGTGAAGCGGCACACGAGGGGTCGAATTCTCGTCGTCCCACAGCGAACGATTCTTCTTGGTTCATGCCCTGTTATTCGTTCTATCGGTCTTTGCCGCGGCCCGTTCGCTGGCAAACCGAGTGCGCCATAAATTCTCGTTATTTCCGAGCGCGACCCCACCCCTCACCCCCCTCTCGTCTCCACGTTATCCCCAACCCCTTGTCCGGGATGGTAAATAAATCGAAACTCGACGAAATCCTTTCCATTCTTCATTTCATCAGTTCTCTCGGTCTTCTCGCGCCATGCACGTTCGCGTCTCACTGAACTCACCGAATTTTCGTATAACGTACGGAAAATCACTTGTGCGGTAAGATAATGAAGGACGATTAAATACCGGTCCGCCATATCTCGCTTCGCGTGCGTATTGTTCTGTATTTCCTTAATCTAAATTCCATTACACTTAGGGGAACAGCTCGAGGACTTAATTGTCAGGCGAGTCTAGATTCACGGTTTAGGAAGTCTCGGCTCGACTACAGGCAAATTCGCGCGTAAACAATAGAAGAAGGTTATGGCTCGCGTAATACGTAGATTATACGTACGTGCTGGCATACTCCGAACACCCAGTCGTGGCATTGTTGGGTTGGATAGAGCGTTGACTACGAATAAACCCCGTAGTTAATTGACACATAATTATGTCATATTTTTTTTACCAATGGAAGCGTAATGAGCTAATGAAGTTCCTGTCAATATATACCTATATCAGAATTTACTATAATATTTTTCAGTGAAAAAGATAGAATATTGGAAGCATCCATTTATCAAAGGACATATTATACAAAGGACTTGATATTACCAGCTTCGACATTTTCCGAATATGAGTAGATTAATAAAATTAATAAAATACACCGCGTGCTATTTTGTTCGAAATATTTCGGCCGAATTTGACAAAATATCGGAGCTTGATTATAAATGCAACCTACATTATAAACGCATGCACGAAACGGGTTCGGGTGAAATGAATGTCCAGAATGACATTTTCACTCCATTCTTTTCACGATTTTGATTCAGAAAATGGTCCAGCATTAGTTAAAAGAATGTTTATCCAATTTACCAGGCTAGTTTTCGGTACTATTCAAGATAATATTGGGTAAAAGTTTTATAGTCTGTAATTTATGGATGAAAAAAACGGTATTGGACGCATCCGATTTTGACTACAAACTATGGATTTATTTGGTGTTGCCTACCGAAGCGAGACAATCAATAATCGAAATACATTGTGATTAACGGAATTTCATTTTATCAATAGGAAAGTTCCAGGGAAGTTTGCCAAAAATAGTTTGCAAATATAAATATTCCCAAAGCACGAGTCTTGCTTTTTTGAAAACAGAAAACAGTGGACTTACTGGGTTTTGGTCTGTGTTTAAAAACAATGTTTACAATTGAAATTACAGTATCTGATCTCATCTCATTTTTTGAAAACATTGACTCATTTGGTTTTGCCTCCAAACCACAGATCTATATAGAGGTGATTCGATGGATACATCCTCATATCCACATACGAATCAATGTATCCATCTTATATTCCCATGGATAAAATTATATGATGATTTGATCAAATATCGAAACGGGATATTATAAGTCAGGCCCGCTCGTTCAATCTATTCCGGTTTATCTCGAAGCGTTACCACAGCAGCCACCACGAATCGCGAATTTCTATTTCGCTGCTCTATCCAGCGGCGTTCTTCCATCTATATTTGGGTATGAGATCGCCGTCTTTGTCGGCCCTACATTATCCGACATATCTACGGCAAGCCACAAGGGAGTGTGCAAGGATTCGTGGCGCAAAGCAAGAGACTTTGGAAAACCCTACCATCCTCAACCTCGCTTACGTTACTTCCTGTTCTCTATACGTATACATATATATCGATCTCGCTTACACTCTACACGAAGTTTGTTCTCCGGAGAAATTCCCCAAAGCGCTATCTTCATATTTGATGCCGTCTCTCGTCCACTCGGCTAATGCCTCTCGTTTGAAACTTAGTGGCCTACGAGACTGAAAGCTTGCTTCGCCTGCGAACGAGCGTAAGAACCTCGCTCGATGGAACTATCGCGGCGTCGTACAACGGTATCGCCTCCCAAGACTTCACGCGACGGATATTCATACAGCAACCACACGTATATACCCGGTCGTCCACGCAACTTTCGCACCTGTATAGTTTGTAAAATATGCATCGTATGGGAAAATGTCATGCATAAAAATGTGTACAGTTTTAAAGAATGCATTATGTTATGCGCCATTTTTTTCTAGGGTAGGGGCGGTTCGGAGACTTCAAGGGCAACGTCGTGTTTGTGAAGGAAATGCTACGTTTCTTATATTAAATCTGTGAAAAAACGTGAAATTTTGAGAGAATAAGTACTGACCAGTATGCAATGTGAACTTCATAACTACCGAGTTATTTCTCTTCGATTCTTGGCAACAATGCATCCTTCAACCCGGTGCCTGTTGGGATCACGAGTATGATAGGATATTGAGGATCATGACGGACGCCATCATGTTGATAAGCATTATCACGTGGACTTCTGATCGATGTCCTGTCGAAATTTGTGATAAGGTTAAATCTCTCACTTGATATTACGGGGAGAACATTTTCGTGAAATTTAGGTTTACGGCTAATACAGATTACAACTCTTTCACTTTAAGTTTTGCGTTCTTCCACGAGTCGATAAGGAATATCTAGCATTCCATTTACAAACACGACGTTGACCTTGATATCTCTAAAGCGCCTCCACCAATAAACCGAAAATTATGCATTGCATAACGCATCCTTCAAAACCCTACAAATTTTATATACAAAATTTCACCCATACGATGCATACTTTAAAAAATTCACAGGTGTGCAAGTTGCGTGAACCGTCCTGTATATCACACACAAGATTTACTTAATGCAGCTCAGCGAGGTCGAGAAGTGACGCAGACTCGTCCTACGTTCGCTACCGTGCACTCGGTCATCTCCCACTGGAAAGGTGTCGCTCGAAATCTTGGGGCGTTAATGAAGTTTCACCCACTTTGCCTGGGTCAATATTAGCTTGACAATCTGCCAGGAGTTAATCCGCACGCAAGCTCGGTACCCAGCGTTCCATTATTTCCACGGGTTATATATTATTCCCGGAGTGAAAATCCTGCGCTGACTAACCTTTCTCTCGGTCTCGCCGAATCTTTATCTCCCCTTTCGAGCATATAATCATCACCGGGACCTGCAAACTTCATACCAACGGCGAAATGTCGTAATTATTCGACGGCAAATTTTCCGGGGTTTATTCCCTTCGTAATTTGACACTACTGACTGAGATTTCTTGGGAAAGTTTGAAATATCCTTCGAGTTCTCATTATCGGGGGTCAAATTTCAACTGATGGCTTTATAAATATCACAAATTCTTTGGAGTAATGTGACTTCATTGACTTTCAGCCGATCGATCCAGATATCGTAATAATGTTGTGAGAAAAAAATTGCATGATTTATCGGTAACGAACCTTCGTGAATTTTGTGCTTCCGACTTTGAATAATTTCTTGAAAGTTCTAACGCCGGCCGTGGAAAAAAATTTCGCAGTGCGTCGTGTGGAGTTCAAAAGAAGTTTAATTGAAATTTTTTCGATTCTATATCAAAGCTGAAACGAACGCTTACGGTAAATACATTTGATTTCTATTGGACCTCTAATGGCCAAGGTACTTTCTCGTTCCGTGAAATCATTTTCTCCAACGTTCAACGCTTTGATAAATTAAAACGGGATTGAAAAGCTTTTCTTTCGCTTTTGAAGTTTGTAACGAATCGACTTGCTGACGATTTATTCAGTTTATACTTGAAATTTTTCTATTAGGTTCGGCCGGAGTGGGGTCGATTTTTGAGGATTATTCGTTGAAATAAATGTACATACGGTTTTAATTTCAGATGTTGAACGACCCATTTTTTATTATTTAATTCATTCCTTCACATTCATCACCGTTTATTACACTGTCATTATTCATTAGCTCAACAACATTGTTACATTCACTCCTCAACAATTCATTCTGTGTTCTCATTTGATTTTGACTCATCTTTCATACTAAGTTATAACCCAATCACACGAACGTATTTCTACGCTCCCATCCGACTCACACCAATCCCGTTCTTGTTTTGATTTTCGTTTCGTATTCATGTCCTTGTTTGTGATCGACGGTCGTCATACATAGAGCCATCGAAATACATTTATTATTCATTGTTCACGTTCATTATCGTTCTCTCGTCCATTGTCCTCAATCGTTGCCAGTCAAGGCCACGAGACGTCCTTTGAAATTTTATATTGAGCACATTTATTATTATGTTCCACCTATTAGTACATTTTTATTATAACCAAGTTCATCATCACTCCATTTTATTAAATGTCGTTCACTTCCTTGTATTTTATATTGTTCGATTTATTTTCCATTGCATATTATTTCGCGCTTCATTTTATGTTATTTTATTCACTTCAATTACACTTTATAGTTTATTACACGTTTATTTCGCTTACCCAATCACGTCTATTATTGATAAACCTTCATCTTGCACGTTGGTACCGCGCATCAATCCTTTTAAATATTATAAATGATACATGTATAAGTTTATCTTTGAATTAATGTATTTATCATTTCTACGATACGGTTATATTGGTAATGTAATTCGTTCTGCCGGATGGGTGGCATTTCGGAGCCAGGTCCCATCCCGACGACGTGCGTCCGGCGACTCTCTAAAGATCCCTCATTATATTTCGTGATACGCGAAATCACGCCAACGAAACTGGGTCTTTATTAGCCCAAAATTCAGGATTTTTTCCTCTACTTTTTTAACTACATGTTCATTTTTCTAGAACACTCGGATTAAAATGGAAAAAAATTCTTGAATAATCATTAGTTTCCCACATGATTGGCAGCTGCGGTGGCAGTAAAAAAGTTTTGAACTGTGGAGATTCAAAGGTTCGACATTTTTAAGTTAGAATTGTCAGCAATTTGTCTGTTTGAAGAAAATACCTTCAAACAGCTTCAATTCTCACTTTCCTGTGGGGTGATTTTCCAGATTGCAAGTCTCACGTCGAAATAACAACGTTTAACAAGTTGATTAGCCAAAAACACCACTTATATGGAAGTAACGATGAGTGAATAATTGCAATAGTTTATAATTTCATAATTTTCCATTTTCATCATACTTTTCGTCACCGAATAGAAGTGACACTTTTTTGCATCCCTTTTTGGCGGGCTAAACACATCCAAATCGCCCGCTAAATAATAAGCAAATGCCGTTGCCATCATATGATTCAATTTACAGAGTTAACGTTTCGTTGATCACGCTTGCACGCGACTACCTGACAACTGGTGTGGAGGAGCTGTGATCACCGGCTTTGCGTCTGGGTCAGACATTTTCTCACTACTATGGCACGTATTTGCATGAAGATTATTAGATATTTTTGGAGATACCATTGATAAAAGTTGTTTATTTCACTTGCGTGAATTAATGGCGGGCATTGAATTTGTGATAAACTGTTCTGTTTTCAAGTTTTCAACGAAATCATTGAAACTCTCGCCGTCCCTCACTTCCCTGTCTTTGCATAGGCGCGGAAGCTTAAGCAGTATAAAACGGTGCTCCCGTTATGACATTTTCTTACCAATTGAGATCAAGTTTGGGAATCAAATGTAGATTCATGATCCAAAAACAGAAATGATAATATTTTTGAGTAAATAAATTTGAAAAAATATCAATTTCCTGGTAATTCAAAAAATGGCCACGAATGAGGGGTTTGATTAGAAAAAGTAATTTGTTTTCTTTGATGTATGAAGCTGATTCTGTCAAAGACATTGAAGGAGCTCCAAAATATATGTTAAGAGAGCTTTCGGTCTGATTCTCAATTCCATGTACGTAGTCCCACTTCCCTGCCCTCTAAAAATTTGAATTATCTAAAATAATTATTTACCATTATTTTGTCTGGTACTGTTTGGTAGTACTTATATGTTATTATGTTTTATGCCAAATATTAAGAAACAAATACGAGAACCAAAAACGTCCCACTCTATTCGAACTTTTTGAGAATAACCCATACACCGTTCGAAAGCGCTTTTTTCTTCTTTGATTAGGATATCATCATTTATGGATAATTAAATTTCGGCATATTTGAGTAATAGTTGTCATTTTCAATTAAACTCGTGAATAAAAAGAACACTGGAACTTATTAGACGACCCAATAGGATCTTGCATATTGGCCAAACAATAATTTCCAGCTTTCGAAAAGCCACCTCTGTACGAAGGTATTGAATTGGCTTTACCTTTCTCACAGAAAGAGATTTCTGAAAGAAAGCAAATAAACGGGTAACCAAGTTTCATTCGGTAACGTTTCAATTTTTTCCACGGAAACAACGGTTCTTCAATAACAAAAGAAAAACATAAATAAATAAAAACAAAATGTATAAACGTAATTTGCACGAGTATTCCAACATTTTTCATTCCACAGAGAAATAATAATAATAATAATCCATTGCACTAGCTTTGTACCACCGACAGAGGTTTCCGACAAGTTGGATTACGTTCGAAATTCTCTTCAGTAACTCCCGCAGTTCAGTAATGCAAGCTGATAGCTCGATAAGTTTCCCGGAGAATCTTCTCTCAAAGAAACTAATATAAAACCATCAGCGCGTCTCGGATCTCGAAGTACAATCGCGTCAGTCGTTTTCTCTTTCACATTCCATCTCACTCCGACATCTTTGTCTTCGGTTTGAAACGGAATATTCTTTCGTTCGTTTCAAGACAGAGTCGGGCGTCGACCGAGCAAAAGTAATACACCGTCACGGTCCCTCGCTCCTCAGGGCGACGGAGCACTCTCCATTTCCCATCGTGAAAAAGAAATTCGTCGATTCCACGGAAACTTTGGTCCACCCCGGTTCTCGCGTTGGTTGAGAAACTTTTGCGGAATATGCGGTGAGACACTACTCGGTAGAGTGAGCGATCGTTGGAAGGAGCGTGGGTGGTCGTGGGAGATGCAATCTTTCAGAATTCGCGAAAGTATTCGAATCGTTCGAGATTTTCAACGTTCGCGTTCTCTTTTTCGTCCGATGAAACTGGGTTAATTAATAGGATTCTTATCCGGGGGAAAACCCCGGCATCTCTCTTCTTTTCCGACAAAACGTTATCGTAATTACACTTTTTCACGAAATATTCGCTCGTCAATCTCATCTTTGAACAATCTTAACCACCCGGAAATTACCAAAATGAATTTCATCTTTTCAATCGTAGGACACGTGAAGACTCTCAAAAACGTCGAACATGAGCATAAATTGAATTTCTAAATTGCCATCCTTTGCAGCAGAAATACTACTTCACGATGTTTACACCGATTACGTAATTCCGTCCGTAAAATGTTCTCGCAATCTCGTAAAAATCACAGACGCGGCTTGTTCACGGTCCAATCTAGACAGATTTAATTGGCATCCGGGATCAACGTCAGACAAGCAGGTTGTTGGAAAATTTAACTCCGGAAAAATCGTCGGAGCAAATAAAGAATTGGGAATTGTAATTTCGCACGAACGAGCGGAACACATTTCCGCCGCTCTTCCGTTCGTTTTTTTGTTTCTTCTCCCTTACGTTCCGTGTGTGTGTGCGTCGTTCCGAGAACATCGAGCCTGATGTTATATACGCCAAGAGTAAATACATGAAATTCGATCCTCGGAGCAACGGCCGGTAGAGACGGTCATTGGCATATCTCTCGGTGTTGCTTGAAATATTTAGTGGCGGGTTATTCTTCGCAAAGTCGCCAACCACCGTGAATTCAAGGCCAACGACTCAACCACTCGCGCCGATAGTTTTACGTTCGCGGTACGATAGTATGGGGGGCCGGCTATGCGAGCGGGTTGAGAGTTTCGAGAAGAGCAAAGTCCATGAGCGGCGAATCGAACTAAGCACGGAACGAGTTGGACGCGGATATAGCAGATCCGCTGGCTCTCCGCTGGAAGAACCAAACAGGGATGCGAACGGCAAAGGGACCAACAAGAAGGGAGTTTGCGAGATGTGTATGCGTGTGTGAGGGTGTGTGCGTGTGTGTGTGTGTCTGTCTGTACGTACGTCCCGGTATGGCGTGGATCCGCAGAAGAAGGATGAAAACAAAACAACAAAAAAAAACGTCGAAGTCTAGGGAGCGAAACAAGAGATCCGACGCAGAAATGAGATGATCCGGGGTTGGTATAGGGTAGCAGGGGAGGCGGGTGAAGGAAAAAGGGATGTGCTCCCCCGCGGAAAAGCCTGATGCGGAGGGATAAAAGTCCGAGGGTGAAATGCCGCTATGGTATATATATGGGTGTTAGCTACGTAGATATACAGTGTATAAAGGAGATGCGGCGGGTTTTTCGATCTGCTTGCCTTTGCCACTGCTGGCTACTCCACATGTAGCTTCGCGTATTACACCCGAGTTCGCCTAGCTCCCGGCGCAGAGGGAGAGTAAAGTCCACGTGGTGAAACGGCAGAGATGGAGTTTGAATCGGAACGAAACGCGACGTTTCAGGCCCCGCGTGCTCACTCTTCTCGAATCGAATGGAATTTATCAACGCGTTGGAGATGTCGAATGAGATTCAAATAAGACGAGGATTCGAGGGGACTCTCAAGCATCACAGTCCACGTTGTAACGCATCTCATTGTCGTTCTTCGGTGCGCGTCGACGTACCTGCTACATCGCATACTACGCCAGGATAACCAATTTTGTGGCCAAAAGTCCAGATTTCGTGGAATTGTTATGGGAATTTGTAAATAAGGGTTTTCAAGGTCGCTGATTCCGAATACGATTTGAAATATGAAAACTCAAAATGGCGGGTACTGCATGGCAGCCGAAATAACGGAAATTCTCATGTTTGCATGGAACTTGGTACTTCGAGGTTTTGGTGGTCATTGATTCCGAATTGCATGTCGGAAGATTTAATACTAAAAATGGCGGATATACAGCAGTGAAAATTGGAAAATTCTTATATATTTGAATTAAACTTGGTACTGGAGAGCTTTCGAGATTGATTATTTCGAAATCAAGACAGAATTTTCAAGTTCCGAATGGAAGATGCATAACGACGGCCATCCATACAACACAGTTCATATATTGGCACGAAAAATTGTGTAAAGAGGCTTTGAAAGCTACTAAGACAGAATTGAATGTCAAAATATCAACAAGAAAAATCGGGGATTCATCATGGAGTACGAAAGCGCTTCCAAAAGATTGAAAAACAAAATGCAATTTCAGCGTTGCGCTGGTAAAACATTTTCCTCGCGTCATCGGTCATTTAACACGTGCTTGCGTTCAAAATTATTCGGTCCCGTGGCGTTGCTGATGCGTATGCGGATGTGTGGTGTCTGTCCCGCCCCCTGAATAAGGCTATAAGGCTAATAATAAGTAAAGGGGGACGACGAGGGGTGCGGGCCGGAGAAAAGCTCCGGTCCCCGGGGAAAAGCTCGCTCAGCCAACAGACCCCACCAAAAGGTTCGCGTAGGTATAACGTTGTCGGAATACATTTATATACCGAAGGGGTGGGGACATATCCCAACTGACAACGTCTACTTTCAGTGTTTATCAGAGGGATCTGTTATGCGAAACAAATATTTGTGGCGCCGTTAAAGCCGCGAGCCTCGCATGTACCACGAACGTTCCGCGCTGCGCGTATAACCCGAGGAAGGAAGGAAGAGGAAGGATAAAAAAAAAAGTAACTGAAGATAGAGAGATATTGCCATGTATATATTCGTACACGCGTTATTGTATGTGAAAACGAAAGAGCGCGAATAGCGATGAAAATATTTTTATGCAAAACCGTCTCGGGGAAATTCTTTCGTAAAAATGCTCTTCATGTTAATATATGCTGCAAGGGTATGGAGGGTAGCAGAGGGCGACGTTCTTGCTGTGCATGTCGCCGAAACGAAATGGGATATTTCAGCTTTCAAACGTATGTATTATACTTTTACGATAATTTCACGAGCTTCTTATTCGAAAAGTGAAAAATCTTGTTTCCACGTTTAATGAACATTACATGGAAAACTGGTTCTCGTTGGATAAACACATTGAAAAAGCCGTGGAGAAATTGTTGGCCCGCTGGTTTATAGAAGTAACTAATTAAAGTTTGGGGGGGGGGGGGGGGGGGGGAGGAAGAAGATTTTAATGTTTCGAGTTGATGGGCGGATTCGAGCGGGGATGAAATCCACGGAGCGAAGAAAACTATTTCTTTCGTCTCATGCACCCGGGGATGGTATAAAAGGGTTCGAAAGTGGAGAAGGAAATAGCTAGCTATGAGAGTGCCGCGACCGGGAGCGGCGTTCCCCGTTGAAGAAACTCATAGCGGCTTACTCGAATTTCCGCTAGATAATTCGCAGTATACCGGTCAACTTCACCTCGCGGAGTCTGTGCAGTTTCCAGTAGGAAACCCGGGTCAGGGATAGAAGGAGGATACCCGAGAAAGCAAGGTACGAGCCTGAACTGCACGGTGGAAAATCTCCCGAGCAGGAAAATTCCCGACGTAATCTTCCGGATAACGATAACGCTCGGTGCATAACGCCTAAGTGTTGAGAGAGCATATAGAGGGCGCGATAGTCGAAGCGATTTAGCAGCGAGTGAGAGAAGACAAGAGAGCATGAATGGGAGAGGCCACATTAAAGGATACGATGGGCTCGCGGAAACGAATCTATATATGCCGGACCCCAGACTCATGCCAGCAAACCCCATGGACCGGCTACGCACAAGGTATAGCCGAATGGTTTTCACTCTGGTGGTATAACTGTGGATTTCGTAACTACGAAGTTATTTCAAAGAGCATTGTCTCCGTGTGGCGAAATGAGCGGAGCAGAAGCATCGCGTCCTCGCTCGAGGCCGTGGTTGTATTACAAACTACAAACGCCATTTGCTCACGGAGACGTTGGCTCTTACTCAGGAGTTTGAGAGAATCGAGACACCGGATTTCCGCAAGTCTGTACTCGTCCTTGAACTCCGAGTTTGCTTGGCGTTCTCGCTAACGCGCGACGGTTCGATCCGAACCGCACAGCCGCTGGTGAGGTTTTATTGACAAGACACTCAGTTTCATGGCAGTGCGAATGATTTTCGCGTGGGAGTAGTCACGCACGTCGGAATAATCAGACTCGGTGCAAACGTAATTATTCGTCCACGGTTTCGACGATTCGTGAACAAAAATCGTTCGCATTGACTCCATGAAATAGGCTTTCCCCGTATGAAAGATCTAGGCTGTGAGGACGTTCGGAGTAACCGATGCGAGACACGGAAATTACTCGTGGCGCTGAAAAAGGAGGCAATGACTCCGAGCAACGAGCGTGAAATCGACGAGAATGAGACGCCAACGCCTCTGATTCCGCCTCTGTCTGTCTACCTGTCTGTGTGCGATTTGTGGTTTGGAGGTGGAACTGAATGAGAAAAGACTTCTCGAGAAAAAAAACAGTTGAACATTGCGAAGGCTTTATTACAGTGGAAAAATCGATATCCGAAACAATAATTATCAGGTTACGCTTTGTTTTTAGTAGTATTTATTAAATACTTTAATTTTTATGTAAAAGATTGAAAAAACACTGTTGGACTTATTTGGTTTTGCGTAGCAATGCGACGCAATTAATAATCGAAATACATTGTCAAATGGTGAAATTTCATTTTACCGATGAAAAAGTTGCAGGAAATCTTGCAGAAAAAATGAGTCTTGTCGTTGTATTTCAACCGAAAAATCGTAGACTTGTTCGGTTTTTCCGACAAAATGCACTTAATTTAGGTTAGGTTAATCTCATGTATGACTTCCTGTATAAGCAATTTTGGGTGACCCTGTCTTTAACTAAATAAATTTAAAAAATTTAAAAAAACTCCCGGCTGGAGTAAAAATCGAACACAAAAAACGTAATCTGATAGAAAGCATGAATAAAATTCATGAATCTCAAAAGTATACAACAAAAAAGGATAAAATAATTCAAGAAGTCATCTTAGTTTATTCATAGTTTGAATTATGATCGTTCGTTTGTATGAGTTCAATTTTTTGAATCGTGGTAATTTCCTCACTGCCCTCAATTCAGTCGGGAGACGTCATTCATTAAACATAAGTCGGAGGACGTTTTCTTTCGTATCGTCCAACATCTAAATCCAGATCGTCTTCATGTTCAATTAATAGCGTCTTCTTTGCACTGTTAAACATCTATATCCTATATCACCTTTATGTTTAATGAATGACGTCTCCCGACTGAATTGAGGGCAGTGAGGAAATTCCCACGATTCAAAAAATTGAACTCATACAAACGAACGATCATAATTCAAACTATGAATAAACTAAGATGACTTCTTGAATTATTTTATCCTTTTTTGTTGTATACTTTTGAGATTCATGAATTTTATTCATGCTTTCTATCAGATTACGTTTTTTGTGTTCGATTTTTACTCCAGCCGGGAGTTTTTTTAAATTTTTTAAATTTATTTTATTTCATACTTTTTAAAGATAATTCGATATAATTTTCTCCACGTCCGCCAATGATTGGAATCATTTAGCTCGAACAAGACGTCCACGTCACAAAACAATTTTTCCTACTAGTGTCATAATGTACTATTGTTTATCGATTTAATATCGTAAAACGTGACCACTTGATGGAAATTTGATGTGACAAGACTTTAAAAGTATCGACTAGCTGCGGCACATGCTGGTTTTCCTTGGGCGCAGTTGAGTACAGTCGCAGCAAAATGTCAGCGCATCATGTGATTGTTCAGCGCGGCTCCATGTAGCCATGACAAATTGTCAGCCCATCGTGGAGTCTTGAGGGCGACTTAATAGAGCCTTGACCAAATCTCAGTGCATTATGGAGATTTTAAGCGCGGCTCTATGTAGCCTAGACCAAATTTCAGTTCATTGTACAGTTTTTTGAGCACGGCTCGACGTAGCCTTGACCAGATGTCAGCACATTCCGCTCGTCCTTTCCAGTCATTACAAGTTTTGAATATGTCTTAAGCGAGTGAA
Organism: Sussaba pulchella; assembly: GCA_963971145.1. Lineage (NCBI taxonomy): Eukaryota > Metazoa > Arthropoda > Insecta > Hymenoptera > Ichneumonidae > Sussaba > Sussaba pulchella. The sequence continues at coordinate 6,027,234 of OZ020164.1, forward strand.
CATTGAATGAATGCTGCTTCGACGAGTGAACGTTGAATGAATGCTGCTTCGAAAAGGACCTGACTCATATAGGAAAAACAATGAAAACAAATATACATATTGTGCATTCTGACAAATCGCTTTGTCTAAAAGTTTTGTCGGTTGGGATAAGTAATAAGGATAAAGTAAAAAATTGAGTCCGACAACAATTTTTTTCTTTCAAATTGCCAATTCCACCGAGGTAGACAATATCACTGGGCATAACCACATCGTCTAGCTAAACATCCATATTCACGTTTTTCACAATCCTGATAACATTATCATACGTTGAATAAAAAAGAATGAACTCATTAAACAATTTCGTTCGTACGTGAAATCAGTTGATAATCATAAATAAAACAAAATCACCGGGCATAACCACGTCATCCGACCTAACCTCCACATTCACAAATATCTCAATTTCGCGCCCAAATCCAGAAATTAATCGCGCACAAGTATCCAGAACTATTAATCCGACGTGATTGATGAAATCAGCAGTAGATCAATCCTGCTAACATTATTGAACGTTAAATAAAAAATGCACTCATGAAAAAAATATCGTTCGTACGAAATCAATCAATAAAAAAAAGTTATTGGAAACACCGCTTAGATCCGTTAGATTCGCCCCTGTTTGGAAACACCGCTTAGATCCGTTAGATCCGTCCCTGTCGTCAAAGCAGACGACTCGACATCGGAATGAAGTTAGGCTATGAAGAACGATGCGAGTATTGCCTAGCCAATCAGCGGGCTCGCTGGAGCTCTACTGTGGCCAGCATCGATATGGAAATTTCGAAAAAACGCGTTTTTTCAACATCTATTATCTTTACGAATTCACATCTGATCATAAATATTATGATTCATAAAACATCTGTGTGGTCAACGGAACCGATGTGCAAATATTCGTTTGTAGAAGATTAGGCGTTTGAGCAAACATTCGTGAATTAGGAATCGCTGTTTCGCGGGAACACGACGAAACACATAACTCCCGTTTTCAGCCGGGAGTTAAAAACGATGTTTACAATCTTAATTACAGAAATCTACTTTAATCACATTTATTTATGAAATGGAGTTATTCGACTTTGCCTCGAAACCATAGATATTGCACGAATGAAGCCGCAGGGGCGAATGACACGCGCGAGAAGTCCGGATGAAGTTACCGAATGCTTGGGGTATGTTGGCCGTCTCGACGACCTGCCTCCCGTCAATTTCCTCTGGAGACGTCAACAACGCCGCGTGAGTTTCAGCAAACCCCGCGGTCGCGTCGTCGGTGACGACAACGACGACGTCGACGACGTCGACGACGACGACGACGTCTATACGATACAGCCGCATTCAAACGGATGCAACATCGCGGCCGCAACGAAACCGCAATACCTCCCCCCTCGTCTATAACCCACACTTACTGTCGCGTACAGCGTTTACTCGAGGCAACTCCTTCAACTACTGTATCCCAGTTTCGATCGTCCTGCTATTGGCAAAGTCATTGTCAGTTTCAGAACGCATTCGCTCACAACTTCTGGTAATAACGGACTACTTGATGCACGCACTTGGCGCCGATCTTGATGCATGTTAAGCTCTCGAAAGTTTGTCGTTTTCTGATACGTCGGTATTTGAATGTCTTGGGGCATACAGTGACGAACTAAACTATTGGCACAGCGGTGCCTACACCCTGGTAGCACCATTGAGCCAATAGTTTAGTTCGTCACTGTATCTGCCAATGTGTTGAAATAAATTACAGCTGGGATGAGTTCGACGCTGTTTACGAAAACTAGCACGTTTCAGATTTCCTACGAAAACAAGCACGTTTCTAATTTCACCGCGAAAACTAACACGTTTCGATATTCGCCGCGAAAACTAGCATGTTTCGGCTTCGACCCCTAAAATAAGCAGGCCGAAACATGCTAGTTTTCGCGGTGAAGATCGAAACGTGCTAGTTTTCGTGGCAAAAGCCGAAACGTGCTAGTTTTCGCGGTGATGCCAAACGTGCTTGTTTTCGTAAGAAATTTGAAACATGCTAGTTTTCGTAAGCAGCGTCGAGTTGAAGTATTTGTGTCTCCATTGGCGCTCGTCCAATAGACTTCGACATGAGAATAAGCATTATGGGGAATCCACGTGGATTTCGTTCATATGATTTCGACAAGCATTACTTTTAGCGTGATCTACGATTTTTTTTACGATTCATTCGGTCGTCGTAGTGGTGTATTGACTATAATTTCGGATTCTGCTGATTGATTAGAATCTTCCAATGCTCCGAAACCTCGTTGCAATGTAACGCCTCGCTTTCAGGTCCAGGCATGAGCACACGATCGGGATCATTTACTCCATCTGAAATTTAATGCAAAATAAGCAAGATTCACCAAAGGACAATGCGCTCAAAATTCCTTCGGGAGTTTCCTGCCGTGAATGCATGCTTTTGTGCCAATTCTGTGCGCCCCGGGAAACCCGCCTTTCCCTCTCGAAACTGACGTAGGCGGGACTCGAGCGCTCGAATCCAAATCGCGCGATTCCAGAAAACGATCTTCTTCAACTTCAGGTAAACACTGACGGTTGAATGGAGTTATCTCGAGAGCGGTATTTGAACCGCGATCCACAACCGACGAATTAAAAAAAAAATCGCTTCAAAATGCCTGTATGCCTTGAAAGAAATAAGTTTTTCCGCTTATGATTCAATACATTTTTGTCGATAATTTGATTCCCCGCAAAATGATATCTGGAAAATAGAATTTCCGACCGTTTTCATCGGTCTGCGCTATGAATAATGCGGACATTTTTCTTTGCCATGCTATTTAAAAGGGAAACCGATCGACCCTCAGCGATTCGCCAAAAAAATATTTCAAAATTCGCTCCTTGCGCGAATTTTTGTTACATCAAAAACTTTGAGCCTGGATAAGCAAGAAAAAAATTGCTTTTTCGACGCAGTTCAGTGTCGAAAGCTACGTCTACCAAATTCGAATTGCCACTGTATAGTGATATCCAACCAAAAACGAGAATTCAGATCACCACTGCAAAATGGCTGACTCTTTTTACGAGCAAAGAAGTCGGCTGTACTGAAAAGTAGGCTACCTCTAACCATTCACTGAAAAGTCGAATAACTTTCTGCAGAACGAACATATCAACGTGGCACTCAAACGTAGAACTTTCCACTTTAAAGTGGATAAACTCTCTGTTGAACAAGCAGATAAAATTTTTCCATTGCGGAGTTCGCGTATATGCCGTTTAATAAAAGAAAATTTATATTTTCCACCCGAATGCCTAAAAATCTCCACCTCGCGTTAACTCAACAATCTCTAACTGCACCAGAATATAATGGCAATAAAATTCTTTTACCTATCGAATTTCATCGTCATTTTTCTTGGTACCAACAGAGTTGTTTTTCAATACTACACCCCCACGAATATATGCCAGAGCTGGATGTAAATTCTACGTACATCTCCGTACTTTGTGGTTCTTTTAAGAACGGATATTTTTTCGCAGTTTTGTTAATTATTATAACACCAAGAATCATTGGTAAATGTAGCTGCCACATTTCAACTCTAAACCGTAACGTCTGAACAAAAATATTACTTTTTGCGGGGTAAATCAATATGAGTAATCTACCACTGCTTTAAAATTGCGATTTTGTGTCTCATGCGCGTAGTACTTGAATAATCAAGTGTCCATTGTTATCTCGACAATTCCGAGTCATGATAAAAATAAATCGGTGGTTAGGAGGCACATCTGAACAAGTCCATGAAAATAACCTTCGATAAATAACGATTTCACGTTGCGAATGCTCTATCACAGCGAAAAAATCGATGGAAAATGTATTATTATCAGGTTAAAGTTAGCGTTTGAAAGGTAGCATGCGGTAACATTTGAAAAGTATATAATGGATTTAAAAAAATACTATGGAACTTATTTTATTTCACCAACGAGTCATGGAATGATCTGGGTTTGCTTTCCGATGCAAAACAATCAATAACCGATATACATCGTTCAATAACGGAATTTTAATCCACCGATAGAAGTTTCGCAGAAACTTGGAAATTACCGTATGACGCACCTTGTTTGTTTTTTTTTTCATAGAAAAACGGTGAACTTATTTCATGTTCCCGACGAAATGAACTTATTTATTTATTTTAGTCCCGTCTGTTTCTTCCTGTATAGACAACTATCGACAATTTTGTGATAAACAAACGATGTTTACAATCAAATCTGCAAAAATCTGATTCAATATAATTTTTTAAATATACTTATACGGTTTTGTCTCCAAGCCCCAGATATAGGCGACCACAATTTTATGGTACCCTTCACGAAAGTCTAGTTTCCCTCACGACGCCAGCTTATTTCAACTCATCCCGGCGTTCGGGTAACATTGAGAGGAAGTCATGAGTACCTTTGGCCAATTGGATTTAACAGAACGGGTTCCGGGCCGAGAGAAAAAAGCGTCAAGACGAAAAACGGAAAGGTCTGCGGTCGTCGATCAGCGCTGATCGAGCTTCCAAAAACAAATTAGCCCCGGAAAATTCGACGTCAGTCGGACGAAGCCGAGCGTCCGGGCGATTCTTCGACGGGGTCGATGCTAGACGTGAGGGACGTCCCGGAACTCGAAAAGCTCGGAAATGTAGACGAGAACGAGGGCGGCAACTCTTCTGTCTGCTCGATATGCGGCTCTACCGTGGCGGAAAATATACTTAGAATACTGCATCCTATCTAGTACGCTTGAACTAGACGTGTCTATGCGACGACTCGGCACAGCAGAGGCTTAAGAAAGGGAAGAAAGGAAACGGAAACGGAAAACCGGCACGTGACGTTGAAATCCTCGAAACGTTTGGAAAAAAGTTGTAACGCTAGGAGCGGAGCAAGCAGTTGCAACTGCGCTTCGACGAGTTGCCTTTGGTACCGGCTTTGGATTTTTGGGATGTACGCGTACCGAACGCGAGATCTCCCGCGTGCACTGGCCTCACCAGCACCACAGAAACAGCATCCTCTCACTACGAGGGCAAGCAATGGCGGTATAACCGAGGGGCTGAAAACTGCGTTTATAGATAGGGGGCTGATAGAATCCCCGGTAGTGAGGGTATCCCTGCTAGACTGTGTGCTGCTAGACTATCGTGAATGCGCCAAGCGAATGACGCCACCGTGGCGCTCACCCACCCCTAGCGCCCCGAGACAACCCTATCAAATACTCGATCGATTATACATATATCGCAGCGAAAACATCTATACATCTCTATATATCTCCATATTTTATTGTTTCGGTTGTGGGAATAACATCTCCGTAGCAATTCCGACTTTGAGTGTTTTTTTTTTTTTCATGACGGAAACGGATTTTATTGAATGAACATATTGTGCTCGAGAAACAGATTTGTTTCTATGTTATTTTAACGATGAAACATTTGATATTGAGATTTGATATAATCCGTTCTTTTATTTGGGCGATTAATCAGCTTAAGGTACATTCGTTGGAGAAATCACCCATAGATTTTGCTTGGAAATGTCTTTACTGATACGCATTTCAGTGAGCCCTTTGTCATAACTGCGATATATGAAGATTGCGAGCTCTCCCCGTTAACTTTATAACATTCGGTCGACAGACCATTATAATAAGTCGGCCTTCAGATCAACATTTTTCTATTTCCTTGTGAAAAATGATTTGGGGAAATCGACAAAACTATATATCATCTATATTTGCGTGTCCTTTAAAAAGGTCATTTTGGAAATTTCGAATGCTTAAGTTTTAGTACTAATCAAGATACATAAAAAAAATCTAGATAAAATTAGAGACCCGTGCGACACCGTTAAGGAATGCCTCTAAATGTCTAAATGATTGAAATTTCCGATTTAAATACTGTGACATTTTTCGATTTAATTGAGTGAGAATGTTTTTTTCGGCTTCAAATTCCTAAACCTCACCAACAGAACATGTGGTTATTGTCTGTGGAAAGGTGATGAAGATAGAGGTGATGAATTAAGGGGTCTGACCACCGAGACCGCTCGAAGTATAGCCGTATTCTACGAAAAAAAACTCGAAAATATGAGCCCGAATTTATTAGTTTTTAGACATATTGTAGTTCATGGTTTTATGGACATCTCTCAATAATTTTAGATTAAGCATTTTTTGATGGGCACAGTTTCCGTGGAGCGGGAAACCGATGGCCACTTGTCCTGTTTTTAAGGTGCGGGAATTTAAAACCGAAAACAGTCTTTCCACAGAATTAAATTGAAATAGGCCAAAGATGTTATGTTATTCAAATAGGAGACGTCGATCGCTTAGAGGCACCGCTTAAATATGTCGTACGTGTCTCCATTTTTACCCCGAATTTTTTTTTATACAATTTGGATCGTACTAGAGGTTAGGCGTTTTCATATGTCAAAATGGCCATATTAAGGGACACGCTAATCGATATACGGGCGGGTCCATCGAATTTCGGACAACTTTAGGCTTTACTATCTGGGATCTTCATGATATTTACATAGCTTGGAGTGCCTGTTGAAAAACAAATTCCCGATTCTTTCAGGTTTTTTTTCTATTGTTTTGGCAGCTGTCAATTAACTGTTTTCTATTTTTTTCGTTTTTTTTCAAGTATTTTCCACATGCTTATGTGGTTGAAAAAATGAATGAAAAATCTGTTTTCAACGTAAAATTCGCTGAGCTTTTCGGAAAAAATATCCTTTTTTTTATTTCAAGCATCAAAAATTCATTAAAATCGAATTTAAAACTTGAAAAGCTGTTTTTCTGCTGGCACCCAAATTTGGGGCGATTTCTCAATACTTTTGACAGAAAGATAAAAAAATTGCACAGCAAATACGTATTTATCGAGTTAGGTTAGGTTCCCCGTAATTTTTCCCATAATTCATTAAAGAACAAAAATTCAATATAAAAAATCCAAAAATGTTGTACTCCAATTGTTTTAATTTTGGGTGTCTGTGGGTTTGTTTTTTATTCGAATCTACAGTTTTATTCCGAGCTCAATGACATTTTGCACACTTGCCCTTCCAAATATTTTTGTCCTACTTGTTGAAATTTCGCACTCTTGACGTTCTAAATTAAAAAGAAATGACTGTCTACGTGGGCTGTCGAAAAACTACCCCCATTCCCCTAAATAAAGCCCCTTCACTCTGCGTGAATTTCGGGCAACGCCGGATACTTCAGCTAGTCCCAAATAAAAATGAAAGCGGGTATTTTATATTTCCACATTTGTTATAAAAATGTGTGAATATCAAACGGATGCATGAGCTTATTGTCGAATCGACGAATAACTTGTAGTCTATATTGTGCAAAAATACATTTTTGGTGAATTTGATGAAATCATACCAATACTACAAAGTGCCGATGAAGATTTGTGGTGAAATTGGTTGGGAGAGTTATCGGCAACCGCACTCTACCATATATTATTCCTCTCCGTAAAAGTTTCATTGAAATTTTAAAGAATTAAAACAAAAATTTCAAATGACGGAAGTCCCCGCTGACCGACAAATAATTAAGTCTAATTAAAATAATTAAAGTTTGTTACGAGAGCACATGATACGTCATAAACGACGCATTAGATACAAGAGAATCACGTTAGCCCAGATAGAAATAGGGCGAGTCCGTTCGCGACGAGACGTCGCAAGATAAATAAGTAATTGGGAAACGGAAGGTTGGCGTCTGATGTAACTTAATGATGTTGGTTTGGGAAATAGCGGAAGGAGAACGAACATGCGATGCATTGCCGAGAATCACGCGGACGAGTTTTCGTATATCTCTCGTGAGCTTTTCAGGATGAATCCAGTGATGAGCGGCCAAGGTTCCGGCTGCGGCGGAAAGGCAACTCATCGGAAAGCCGCAGGCGTATCGCTTGTTACTTATGTACGTGGCTTTCGTATTTTTGCCGAGAGATAACGAGCGAAGCCCCTGAAGAGATTTTTCGGGATCCATGACGAGTCTTCAATGATACGTATAGCAACAGATTCTCCTTTCATACAACTGGAACCCCTCAGGATCTCGTGAAGATATTTCAATGCGCAATGTGGAAGCCAAAGACATGATTCATGTGTATATATTATATATATATATATATATTAGGGTATGCTTCGGGAATAAACATTTTTAGGCAGCTCTCGAATTCAAACTATATACTAGCACATAAAATTTTCCCAAATCCGAGCCGAATCGTACCAATTTAAGAAGTTCCGCAGTTATATACCTCCTGCATTTATATTATCCTGCTATATGCCTGCTGTTATATTATCCTGCTGATTTTACCTTTGGTCAGCAGAGGAAAAAAATTGTTTTGCCAGTTAAAATAAATTTTTCTAGTGAATATGAACATCACCCCGCTCCTCCTGCTCATGAATTCATGACGTTATCTGCTCATCAAGCTGCATTCAATTCAATTTATGCTGTTCATTCATCAAGCGATCGTTGTTTTGATGAAAAGACATTTTAGTAAGTTTTTAATAATTGTTATCGATGGAAAAAATTACTCTGTAGAACCCATGATTCCCTATATCGAGTGAGCGTAATAATATGTTTTGGATTGAGTTTCAACCGCGTATATTTATATTTACTGGAAAAAAATCGATTTCAACTGTTCAAACAATTTTTTTCACGTGTTAATAATATGAAAATCTATAGAACGACTCCGGAAGCTTTCAAAATAGTCCGATTGGGTTTAGACTTGACCAGATCTTTCCTGTTAGTATATACTTCGAATCTGAAAGCTGCCCGAAAATTCCACTTTCCGAAAAACATCCTCATCTATTCTAATATATATGTGGCCTGCAGGCAAAATCGAATAAGTCCGTAGAGCGAGTTTTCAAGATATAACGCATCTGCGTGGCAAATGCTCGATCACAGCTGGGAAACCGAGTTAAACATGCCGAGTCAAGTGCGAGTCTGACTATTGCGCTGAGTGTTCCGTACCGTTAGATTATTGTAAACTTATAATGTAGTCACTTCATAATTATGTATGAAATTTAAACCATTTTTGTTTGTGATAGCTGAAAGGAGAATAGATAACATCGAATTTTGCCGCCAAAATTTAAGTTTTTAGGTTAACCGAAAGGACCCTATAGGTTTTGACTCAGTGAATAAATTCAATAAATAATAATAATTGTACATAAATTAGGAATTTATGATATTCGGATTTTTTCCTTTACTTTCTCTATGAAATCTTCCTTCGAACCAAATTTCAAGATTCTAATTCAACGGAAACTACCCTGTAGCTTTTCATGGTTAGATGGGGTATGAACAATGGAACGAGTGATCCTGTAAGCGTTCCATCTTTACTATTCAGCGGTACGGAAACCTAAAAATAATAATTGGCTGGTGACACTTAGTTTCGGGTACTATTCACAATAGCATTAATGCACGTTTTGTCGTTTTTTTAACGGAAAAACGGTTGACTTATTCGATTTTGCGTCAAAACTGGAATTATCTTCCGGTTAAGTTTATCTCATTCATTTCTCTCTGTATGACTCCATCTGATTTTGCAATAATAAAGACTCACTCGGTTTCGTCTACTTGCCACAGATAAATCTTATATAATAATAGCGCGAACCAACTTTTTTCCAAACGAGATTCGTAAAAATGATGTACAACCCTATGCAATTTAACAAGGATCGATTTGGGAGTATTACCATAATCCACGGATCCATGTGAGTCTAAACTCTGCGGGGTTGGCTAAGCCGATATCGCGCGAAAAATAATCACTCGGTGCCCCGAAAAAAGTAATAAATTCAACGATTCCAGTGTGTCAGGGTCGAGCGTAGAAATGGTTCACGGTGTGGGTCATAATCGAGCGAGAGTACAGAACGAGTTTTCCCATCCTTCTCCCACTTTCGGTTTTCATATCGGTGAAAAGATTGCAGTTTCTCTTCTATTAGAGAAGTCTAAGCGGGTAATATGTGAAGTGACAAAGAGAACGATATTATAAAGACAGACATTGGTTGAATACGCTGTATGGGGTCTTTGCCTGCAAGGCTTTCTACGCAACGTAACCCGAACAAATTACACACCAAGAGAAAAATGCTGGAGCGCGTAGGGGGTAAGGTCACCCCTCGTTTCTTTCATAGCCTATAATACACTTTTTGCGTCGCGTGCCGCGCGCAGGGGCGCGACCCCGGACGAGCTCCCGCAAACAGCCCAGCGCCGACTATGTACCGGGGTTTTCCGATAAGACCCCCATTGGGATTGTAATTCGTTTTTGCGTGTTTGAGGTTCTCATTTTCCCATTTTCGATTTTGAATTGACATTAATTTGGATTAATGGAAGGTTATTTTTATTTCAAACATCAGAACAATGAAACAATATTAAAAAAAATGATTCTTATCATCTGAAAAAATAATAAATATACGAGATAAATAAGTGGCAAATTACGGTTGCAAGGTGAGAATTGTTGGTATTCGTAATATTTATTCATTCTTCCGAAGAGCAACCCAAGCTAGTTGAAGAAGAATCGTTATTGCCTCCAAATAAAAGCGCATGGAGTCCTATTTAGAAAACGAGATTTAAATATAGGCCCGGATGAATCGATTCGGTTGGGCCTCTTATCGGAAAATCCCGGTACGTCGTTTCCGTTGTTGATCCTGTTCGCGTTATACTGCTGAATTCGCACCCGGTAACCCGGGAGAAAAAATCTTTTTTCGGCTGGTGAGTGAGTGAGGTCGGCGAATTGTGACTTTTAAGCCGTTATGAGCACCACCCGACCCCAACGTACCGGGTGAGCGCGAGGAGGATCAGAAAGCGTTTCTACCCCCGTAGGCTCGCGCTGTGCACTCGAAGCCGCACTTAGCACTGTCATATTCCCGAATATTCTCCGCTTTTCGCGTGGTGAGTCGTAGGCTTTCACAATAACGCGCGGTCGATGAAAGCCTTCGGAAAAGCTCAGCCATTTTTGAGGCAAGCAGAAAAAAAGGAGGATTGTCGTAGGCCGCGTGGGTGGTTGAACTCTGGGATAACGAAAAAGTAACTGCTTACGGAATCCATTTATATACTCGTTGTATCTGTATCTAGATATATATTCATGTAGTTTGGAAACAAAGCTAATAAAGTCCATTTTTTTTAGTTAAATGGAATTTTTTAAATTAAATTCCGTCGGATTCTCGTTCTGATCCTCGTGTTATGAACATCGTTTTGAAATACAGAGTTACCGGACGTTGCCCACACAGGAAGAAATAGACAAGATTAGCTCAATCAAATAAGTCCATTTTGTCGGAAAAATCGAGCAAGTCCTTCGTTTTTTCATTGAAGAAAAACAACAAGGCTTATGTTATATATTTTTTGCAACTTTTTATTCGGCAAAATAAAATTTCGTAATTTAAAAATGTATATTGATTGTCTCGCATGGGTAGACAAAACAAGTTAAGATTTGTAGGCAAAATCGAATAAGTTCAACAATGTTTTTCTTCTTCATAAATTACGCATTATTTAAAGTTTACAAAATACTATCTTCAATAGTACAAATGTTAAGTGTTATCCTAAAAATTATTATTCTTCGAAAGCGATTTATCCGATGTGATAGAAAGTTCACAACGTAGAAACGTTCTTTCTCGAAAATTCTTCTCATGAACTTAGTTCGTTTTTCCTCCTAACCACGGATATTTACATTTCACGGTGTTAAACGAGCTAGAGCTATTCAACGCGACAGTGTCTACTTGTCACACGTATGTACCGGGGTTAAAGCGAGCTTTCGGTATGTTTCGATAACAGAAACTACGACGGTAATTACACCAAAGTCAAACAAATTATTCACAATGACTTACGCGGGTGACAGGTTTACATACATACTTGCGCACTACCACCGACGTTGTATGTACCAAACTATAGCGTTTACGACAGTCGAATTACCTTCGCGCGACCAACAAGGCGTTCAAACAAAATTCAGGACGTCATTACAGGCTGTTCTCTTCCCTCGGTCTGTGCTGACTCTGAAAACAACTTGTTACGAGCCAGACCGAGCGGGAGTTCCTCTCCCCTTCCGATGCACCTTGCTGCCATCCGCTTCTGTGCATACTCGCATCGTCGGTTTATAGAGGAGTCCCATCTAATCAGAATTAACATAATGCCACGTGCTGCAATTACGACAACAATAGCCTGGAATGCTAATTTGTTATTTTCCTTTATGTTGAGACTTACGAAAGTTCACTTCTTTTCCTCTTTTCTGCCATAACAGTTCATAATTATTGCTGCGGTTTGGAGACAAAACCGAGTATGTCCATTTTTTCAAAAAATGAGATTCAATCAGATTCATGTGATTTAAATTCTAAACATCAGTTTGAACGCAGAGTTCCGGAAAATTGCCCATACAGGAAGAACTAAACGAGATTAACCTTACCAAATAAGATTAGTTTCTCGGAGAAACCGAATGAGTCCACCGTTTTCCGTTAAAAAAACAACAAGACTTGAGTTATATTTTTTTTAAGTTTTCCTAAAACTTTTCTATCGGTGGAATAAAATTCTGTTATTTGATAATGTATATCGATTAGTAATTGTCTCGCATCGGCAGGCAAAAAGCCAAATAAGTCCATGATTTATAGGTAAAAATGAATGAGCCGAAATATTTTTTTAAATCCCTGAGTTACATCCTATTTAAATATTACTAAATACTGCCATAAATAGTACATTATGACACTAGTACAAAAAATTTTTTTCTGACGAGTGTGAGTTTGCAGAACGAGCCGAAGGCGAGTGTTGCAATCACACGAGTCCAGAAAATGTTTTTCGTACGAGTATCGTACGAATTTTTATGTCACAAGGTGCGTAAATGTGGTTTGACGCGAACGAAATGAAAATATTTTGGTGCAAAGCAGACCGAAAAATTCGCAAAATTGAGCGCAGGAGAGGAAAAATACTCCGTACACGACTGGCGCGCCGCGGCTGCGCCAGAACTTTAAAGACGTTTTTCTCGAAACCGCATTTTGTACTAGTTTTACCGCGATAACTCAAGAACAATTGAAGATATCACCTTAATTTTTTTCAAAAAATAAAGCTATCAACGTTCTCTACAAAGTGAACCTATCTCTATGTCAAAAAATTGATTTATTATTTTTGTTATTACAACAAATGTCATCCGTTCGTCGATGTTTTTCGAATTTTCGCTGCCATTTTCGTAGTTTTCATGGTTTTTCAAATATCTTAGGTTCAATCTGTTGAGGAACATCTCCCAAAGCGAATGGCGTTTCAAAATTTGCTATAAGTAGAATGGGCGACTCGGAATCGTGGTAAAACGGGAACAGTGCGTGAGAAGCGTGACCATCTTTATTCGTCCCTATTTCCCTTAAACATTTATATTGTCTGAGCCGCAACCGCCAAATTTCGTAGCTGAAATGTCAATAAAAACATTGAGAACAAAGAAAATGTATGTACGTTTTATCGTTTCTTCAAAAATGTTATTTGAATTTTCTTGCATTTCTGGCCTGTTTTCGCTGCCTAGTCCCCTTAAGCTTGAAATCTGGTCATTAGTTCAAATATTTTGAAACGGCAATCGAATTACATTGAACGGAAATAATATTTTTTTCGAACAATGTACCGTTGTATCCTTTGCCCCCTATTTTAATTTATATGTCAGTGATATAACTCTCATGAACACTTCTCTGTCTGTCTCTCTCTCCCTCCCTTCCTCTCTCTCTCTCTCTCTCTATCCCTCTCGCTCTTTATTTCTGCCTCTCTCAACCTGCGAGTCTAGTATAGTGCCACTCGCATGTATTTCGTAATCCAATTTCGGGGCGATATATATCGCAGACACTAGCGTTGAACGTCGTCGAATCCTCGGCACGAAGCCACATCGGCTACCACACTGCGAACAACGGACACTGTGTACTAGACAGCCAACGCTAAGATGCGGCACGAACCCCGAGGATTTCCTCCGATGCAATCTCAAAATGCAGCTGTTAAGTAACACGCCGCAATGCATTATGGAATGCTCGGAACTTCCGGATAGACGATATGACAGCCTCCGTGCAGATGCAGCTGCCAGCGTTATATTATACCCTTCTTTGGTCCTGAACGTGCAAAACATAAGAAAGCTTTACTCGCGAGAAATATAGTTCAACATTGGACAATCAAAATAATTAAAACAACGTGAAATTAGTGTTTAAAAAAAAGTCATACAAAGAAACGCTAATTTTTAAGTGTCTTAATGACTCACCTAGTTAGGTAATCTTCTAAAAACGAGGTCGATAATGAATAAAAGTGTACACTATTCAATTAATATATCAATAGTGAAGGGTTGATATCGGGGGGGGGGCTAGTGGTAACATTTTGCGCAGAAAACTTGAATATCTCACGATTATAATAAATTGCTGATTAAATTTACAATCAATCCAACAATACTACTAAAACGAAAATAATTTTTAAAAAAGTAACAAATAAATTTCAGTACAAATTCAATGACAATCTGGCAAGGTCGACAGCCCGGCAATAATTTCACAAAACTTTTGTCGCATATCAAATTTGATTCGACGATAAAAGTTTCATCTCCGGTTAGCCATTCGATGAGAGGGCGTATGGAGTGACGCGATAACCGCACTTGGCGTCACTTTCACGAACGAGTTGTTAATGGCGTACGAGGACAATTATCGCGCCAAGGCGCGCACGAAATGTGAGGAGCTCGGAAGAGGGAGCTTTGCGAAGTGGTGAGCTCGGGCGTTCATGTACCTTCGCAAGTTTTTAAAGAATAACGATTATTACCCGCGTGCAACCATAACGGGCTGTTATTATATATAGTTACCGTCTATAATAACAGCGTCGTTACCTGAAACGACGAGATATTACGTTTGGCACCGGGTTCTTTTTCTCAGTCGCTACATACGGGCTATTTCACATCAAATCGGTCGGTCAAGAGCCTAACCCGCGCCGACTTATGATTTCCGTTTTTTGGCTTTAATTTTATCCCAAACGTACCCCTGATTTCTTTCAGACTTTCCGGATCCTGATAAAACCAATTGAAAAATCAAATACTACCCTCACATGAAGAAAAGCATACTGCGTCATAATCGATCATTTTTATTTTTTTTTGTGCTTTGAAGTTTGCCAGAATTTGAGAGTGGAAAATTCATTAGAGCTCTGTATTTTGTCCAAAATAAAAAATGTTATCAAAAATTTGAATCTATATAATATTGTCAATTATTCAAATCCGTAACAAAATTAGGAACATTGTTATTATTGCTACTATTATTATCGTTATTATTATTAATAAAATTATTTTTATCAATCAATTAGAAAGAAATAATAAAATAAACAATAGGTACACAAAATTCATTTTTTCAATGTTTAAAAAAAATTCCTTATTTTAGAGTAGTTTAAAATTACCTAAATAACGTAAATAACCTAAAAAAAAATTCAGGTTTGTAGGAGGATCCGAAAATTCGGGGACAATCAGTACTTTTCTGCGGTCAAATAAAAGCCGAAAACAAATAATAAATAAAATCGGCAGGAGTCAGGGTCCAGAACATTCCGATTTGACGTGGAATACCCCATATTTATATTATATACGCAGTAACGGCGTAGCAAACGCCGCGCGACCGCGTCCACGCCTCAGCGAACGCTGATGGTAATTGCTCACGTAAAAAGAGTCCCTCGAGCCGCAAAAAATGATCCAATAAACGAATCACGCCCGGCGCATCCCACTACTCACGGTCCACATATACAGCACGTTATATATATTATACTGCGAGACTTCCGCGTCGAGACCGCTGGGCTCGACCACTGAATAAAACCGATACAACATTTTCCGCGTGTACCCCGTTTTGACCGAATACCCCCCGGTGTCCTTTCACACCCTATACACGATCCGGTGTTTTCCTCGTCGCCATAATGTTTGACGGTTCATACCCGAATTGCCTATTAACCGTCCAACGCGCGAAAATTTCGCGATAAAAACGATTATTAAACCCGGTGCGGGAAAAATCGCGTCGTCGTCCACCCTGGCGATGAGCTCGTTCTGGAAACGTACCAAACGAGAAACGACTTTCGTTTGATGGTAAAGCTTGCGGAATAACGAAACGCGTCGGCTGAAACGTTGAGAAAAAACAAGCTACAAGTTGAAAATTGAGAACGGCTAACTCTGAATTGGAGGCAATGTGGGAACTCCTCTATGAGAATCCATGTGAGTGACTATTTCATGAATTCTGGCTTCCTTGTAGAGAATTTTCGTAAATTGCCTCAAATTCGGAGAAAGCATTTTGCAAGTTTGAACTTGGAGCTTGTCGTCCATCTGAAATCGGGTGGCTTCAACCGATCATCACTGAATTTCACACACAGTACGGCTGAAAGTAATATTTCCTACCAGCAGTTAATTGAGGTTCGATTGGTCGAAGTCAACGTAATCAAAAGCGATGTATCATTTTTTCGAAAAACCCAAAGTCCTGTAAAATTCAAGCTCGCTGACCGATTTTTACCAAATTGTGTACATAGTACGGTAAAACGATGTTTTATATCTGTAGCAACCCCGCGTTCAATCGGTCAAAGCTGGTATGAACTTGAAAGGAATGTACATTTTTTTTCGGAATTCAAAATCCTGTCAGATCCGATCGCCTCCATGGATTCGGCCCAAATTTGATAACAAACATCCGTAAACATCATTCTACTTGTGAAGAACTATTCAGACCGATAACTCAACAGTTTCATCGCTGTCTCATTCCAGCGGCAGTCAATTATTGCAATGACGGATGACATAGAGATTATGAGGCATCACATGTGTGCAAAATTTAAGCCTTGAACTCAAATCGTTCTCGAGTTATAGAGGTTTTAATTTTTTAGGGTTATTACACACATCCGGACATTGTCCTTAAATGTAATTGCTGCATAGTTGAAGGTGCCTATCCACATGAGAGTAAAATCCGACAGTTACTGTAGAAAGTGCTGTCACGACTCTATTCACACGTGATAGTTATTTCCTGCGAGTTCTACTCTCGCAAACAGCTCAGACGGTAGCCGGACGGTTACTGTCGTGAGTTACTGTCCGGAACGTGTCCACCAGAGAGCTCCCGGGGGTCAATTATGATTTGAAAGTCGACCGGTCGACTCGACACTCGACCGGTCGACTCGACTGGTCGAGTCGAGTTGGTGGGTCGGTGGACTTTCACACGAAATGTTGCGGAATGTCATGTTTGATATAAAAGCAGCCCTAGATAGAATAATTATAATAGAAATCGTTGGTAAATTAGAAGAATTTCCGAAGAATATCGTGTGATTTTCGTAACATTTCGTGTGAAAGTCGACCAGTCGACTCGTCCCGACTAGTCGAGTCGACCGGTCGAGTGTCGAGTCGATCGGTCGACTTTCAAATCATAATTGACCCCCCGCAGCTCGCGAGCGTTGAGGCGCACTTTGGATGCGCATCGAAGTGCCGAATGTTCAATGTTCCGACCAATCGATAAATCGAACTCAAGTGCTCCGAAAATAAATGTACCCAATTGACATAGCTCATACACGTATATAAGTATAGCGCCATAGCTCATTCGACTCCGTAGCCAGCTTGATGCGGTCGAACGAACTACGAAGCTACACCTCTACGCTTTCGGGTTTTCGATCCGTCGAGATATCATCATTCGGAGCTATGTCAACTCGATGCATTTATTTTCGGAGCATTTGAATTCGGTTCATTGACCTCTTGGAACATTGAATATCCTTTGAAGGACCTTTGATCCTCATCCCCCGTCGCTTGTCAGTAGTTTCCGAGATGGCATCCCATCAACCACGAGTCCCATCAGCGACGATAGTTGCACTTGGAATTCTAAAAACAAAAATAAATGATTAAAAGGAGCGGCTAGGTTAAATTTTGGGTATCGCGGAGTCTGCAATCCGAACAAACTTGAGCGCGAATTTGAAATTAAAGACGGTTGTCAATTTCGGCATTACATCCAAAGTACGATTGGAAGAATTATTAGAATCACTTGTTCCAACTATATTGTAAAAAGCTTATCCAGTAAGAGAACGTATGCTAGCGACCTTTCGCTTTTTAGCATCAGGTTTACATGGTCATACTTGCGACAGTACCGTCGCAATCCGAACTTGGTTCGAATTTTCGTGATTAACTATCCAACACCTCGTTAGACCTTGTCCACGTTAGAGTGAGCTTTCACGAGTCGACTATCGGCAAATTTAACGTTACTACCCGAGAGTCACTGTCAGGAGCGTGTCCACTCGCGAGTACTGCTGTCTAGAGCAGCTATCGACAGCTTGAGAACACCTTGAGAACATTTTGAACATAAACATTGAAACCCCGATAAAACATCTTTGGACCTCCACATTGCTTCCTCTATGAAGAGGCATGAAAAACACATTAAAAAAACATGTCTTCAATGAATTCCTATGTTTCTTTACGAAAGTCCCGAACGCCAGACAAGTTAAACAATGATGTATAATCGTTTGGACAGGACGATATACGTTGTTTCGTTATTTCTGTCCGGTTCCCTTGCTAAAAGTGCTCTTCGGGGCTTTTCGAAGAGCAGCTATAGATTGAAAAACGCGTTGCATCGAGGCAAACAGTCGAGTGGGACGTGGCGTTGGCGTACAGCAAACATTTTTTTTTTTTGTCATTAAAACAACGGTGGTGCACCGACGGACGATTCTGGGTTGAATCCAGAAACGGTTTTACGAACCGTTCTACGTCCTATCATCCGTGTGTCTGCTATTTTCTCATCGTTCGAGCTTCACAAAGTCGTCCGCTAGCTACCCGCGGGATTTCCCGAGTGTTATACGCGTTACGAAGCACCGGCCGAGTGGACTCGGGATACGATGAAGCCAATGCCTGACGGCACAAAGAGACACAACCGCACGAGCGCTCTACATCGATCGTATTGTTTGCTCTTCCAGTAAAAACAATCTACCTTAAACCGTTGCGCATCGAGTTTTCTTGGATTTTTTTTTATTCTTATTCATGCGGAAGGGTATAACCACGACTGCCTGTCCGCATTACTTACTAGTACGGAAGATTATTGCAGGCTACATATACCAAGTGGAAAACAAATATATGGAGTATATAAGGGATATAATATAGTTCTGTGTATGGAATCAGAGATGTATCCGCGGTTTGGAGGCAAAATCGAGTGAGACATTTTTTCGAAAAATTAGGGTCAATCAGATTCTTGTAATTTATATTGTGAACATCGTTTTTAAACATACAGTTGCCGGGAATAGCCTACACTGGAAAGAAAAACCGATATCAACATAATCGTGTTATTCCATTCTTTCGGGAAAAAGGGGTAAGACCACCTTTTTTCTGTTGAAAAAAAAAATCAACAAGACGCATCTTACGTATTTTTTTGCAATTTTGTCTGGAACTTTTCTACCAGTAAAATTAAATTGCGTTATTTGACAATGTATGTCGACTATTAATTGTCTCGCAGTGTTAGGCAAAGCCATATGAGTTCATGATTTGTAGGCGCCACCAATCAAGTCCAACAGTGTTTTTATCCATAAATTACAGACTATTTGAATTTTACAGAATGCTACCTCGAGTAGTACTCAAAACTGGGTGTACAAACCAAGACTTATTCGGTTTTCCTTCCAAACCAGACATATATGTTTTTCCCCTTAGAATCCATTATTATGTTACTTTTATTCATTTTTTCCCTGTATCTCTTTGTTTCTACTCTATAGCTCACAGAATTCCCCAGTCTCCCACATCCACGGCACCCTCGCTCCATCATTTACTCAATATATACCCGACACCCTTATTACAATTTCCCTCGAGGAATCTAATTGTCACGTCTATTTGCGAATAATTCTCCACGTCATAGACAAATTCGTATTCGAGGGTTGTTTAACTGACAGATGATTATATCGCTATCGAGACGAGGGGTTGCATCACGCCATATGTAAATTGAACCGAGTTATATCTACGGAAAAGATCATTGCACATGCTCGGTCTCCCATTACATCGTACGAAAAGTCAATGCCCTGGAATAGCCAGGAACAAAAACTTATCAGACACCGTCGACTAATTCGTTCGTTACGCCTTGCTATCCCCGTTATATAACCGTGGCCCTTCTCTCAAATCACGCGATAGATCTCTTCGGAGTTCGGAGCTCCACGCCAGACTTTACAGTTGAAATCGGTAATTTGGAATCACGGAGAAGAGATAGACAGTGTGGGAGAGACACGGAGAAAGGGGGGAGGGAGCTAGAGATAGACAGTGTGGCAGAGAGGCAGAGAATGAGGATAGGGAGAGAGAGATAGACAGTGTGGGAAAGAGCGAGCAGGGGGGGGGGGGTAGAAATCGAGAAGGAGAAAAGTCTCGGATAAGGTAATCTTGGGGTATTCCCAGTTGGTCGTTTAGTCGGTTGGTCACGGAAAAATCGATGATCCATTATCTTGCATGGGAATCGGTCCCCCGCGGGCGATACGCCAATCATTTCGTTCTGGACCAGCACCGTCACCCTCGACGCATCCCTGACAAGCCTGATTTACTCGAACTCCCCGGGAGACCGACGGATCGTCGCGCTTTCTCGCGCTCGCTAAACCATCGGCAACCCCAACACTAGCTGCTACCCACCGTATATGACCGCAACCAACCGCAAATCGCCAACCAATCCGATTTTTTCCGCGACACTCTCGAAACCCATCAACCCTTTCGAATTATCACTGACCGTCGATCGCACTCGCGTATCCGTTCGATATACTCTCCCTCGTCGGAACATTCTGCCCGCCTCCTTCGCTCTCCCTCCGGATTCATCCTCCATCGAAAGATACCTGTAACTAATTTATGCATCGAAATTCTATGATGTCGACATATTTTTCATGAATCACCCGATGCCATCAACTTTCTTCATCACGACAATCAAATCGCGCCGAGCTCGACAATTTTGAACAATACTTTGTCATCGGAGGTTTTTTTTGTATCGTATCGATTTTTTCGTTTTACAGTTTAATGACATTTATAACGATTGAGGGGTACAGAGGAGATGAGATGATGCGGAGATGAAAACGAATATCGTCCAGTAATCATCAATTTTGACGATTCAATGACAAACTGTTATAATTTGTGACCAATGAATATTTTTCTGGGATACAAATCGTCACTTGGGCTAAGGAAAACGTTATTCATACCGGCCAAACTTCATTATTGTCAATTAGTTCATAAGTTTGCAATGAAAAAACGTAGAAAAACAATTTCCTCCCCAATTCAACATACATACGCGTTCCGTGAAGCGATAAAGCGAGTTCCCTGAATTCACGAGCCCCGAAAAATGTTAATTCGATCGTCCCCGACCCAAACTTCGGACACCTTATTCCCGAACGCGAAATCCCAACGACAGACTCTAGTAACCCGCTATCACTGGAAGATAGAAAGTTATTGCATTTATTCTTGTCTCCGACGGAGTGCTACTTTTTACCCCGCTTCGGAGTCAAAAGTAACAGGTACTGGAGCAACTTATAACACTTTGTTATAAAAGGATCCTAATTTAGGCAATCGTATTACAATTCATGGTCCAACCGCTTTTATACCGATTTTATAAAAGTTCAGAGACTTGTCCTTGCGATATTTCTTTTTTCAAGTCTCGCATCCTCAAAACCGAAAATAAATAACACAAGCAAGCTGAATAAACCCAGTGCTACTTCGAATAATCGCTTGGAGTACGTTTCAACAGTTCCACAGCTTCCCGAATCGCCAAATCCCAACGACGGATTCCATTTGTCATGTGATAAAAAAATTAAGTCCACGAAAAGTTGAGAAAAAAATAATAATTCAACCCGGCCCGAACTGCAGCCTGGGACCCGACAGTGACAAGCTGCCATCGGGCAGGTATCGGAGTGATAGGATATCTGTTGCGGTGCGGTTAGGGTGCGGAGCAGGGAGCGAGCGGAGCAACAGCATCGAACTTCACCGATTTGTGTCAATAGCCATCAGGAATCGGCGGATCGAGGAGCACCGCGCGTGGGACATACCACCGGCAAACCAGCACCAACGGAATTAAAATATCCATTAATTGCTAAGCGTCGATGGAACACGGTTTCCCGCGTGTTGCCTCAAATTTGCCTATCCGCGTTCCACGCGATTCTACGGCGCGTCGACGCTACGTTCTCTGTGACTCCCCGGGCTGATTGGTTCGCGTGACGTGCACTACCGGGTCACGAGCCAATTATCGTGCCGGTTCGCGCGCACTCATGAAATATCATTAGCGACGCAAAGTGTGGAGTGTATCTTGGCCGCGAAATATCACGAATACCTCTCTACCGATCGATACACCAACCCCATATTGCTCCAACCCATCGGGTTCGTTTCTTTCATTTTATTTTATTTTATTATTAATATGATTTTTTTAAATTTATTTTTTAATAATTTTTTATTGACCATGCGGTACATGTTTTTTCTCCCTCCTGGCATTGCCGTTAATACATATTTTTATTTTGTTTTTAATTGCCAAAAGGCCATCGACCGGTGTTCTTTATCCCTCGCTTTGTGGTGTCGGCCGATTTTTATTCAATTACCAAATCTACGTGGCCGTTAGATATAACTGAATATGATAAAACTCGTCACTATGCATTCTTGGAGTCGTTGGCGTTAGCCATTGATTCTAGCTGCTGGCAAGTCGTGTGTGGGAGCAACTTAAGCCTTCGAATAATATGTGATGATGGCTGCATCCATAGTGTGGTTTAATATTTTCGATTTAATTTTATCCCATTTATTCAATGTTGTTGCATTTTAATTTATTTTATTTTTCAATTTTTCCAATAAAAACGGGGTTACCCGATTCTTTGCAAAGCCCATAAAAGTTGTTGATCAAAGATCAAAGCGTCGGAGCAATTAAAACGCTTGTTTTTAATTATTCACGATCAATTAGAATACTTCGTTTATATGAATATAGGTATACATGTACGTAACACAAATAAATGAGCCGGCAGAAGGTACAGCGACCAACGTAATAAAAGTATGGTCCGACAGAGACTATCGATTTTATTCGGTGTGGGCTTGGAACGCAATTAACGCTGAGAGTATAAAAGGCGAGAACGTGTGAAACAGGAATAGCTTGTCGACCGACAAGGAAGGCGAGAACAACCCAAACCCGTTGAACGTTTGGGCGCTGGGGTTCTGTCAGTTACGGATATTGATAGCAACGGATGTTGGATACCAAACTCCGATACCCATTTCCCTCTCACAAGTTAGTCCCCTTTCATTAGACGCACTTCGTGCCTTCAGTCCTTCCTTCGCGACCGCACAATCCACCAGCCCCCCTCCCCCCTCCCCCATTCCACCCCGACGACCAGCGTCGACAATTTCGTAATGACGAATTTACAATTCAACGAAGCACTGTGTTCAGACTATTGTTATCTATCTCGATGGCTCATAATCTAATGTGCAATTCAATTGGATATGAATCTCGAGGAGTTCTCGTTTCACTCAGCTCGAAGTGTTTTCTAAAAGGGGGTTGATTAATCCATAATCGTTTTAACACTCGAAACGTTCGAAGCAAATGCTAATAAAATAAGTTTCGATGATACTTCCCCCATTCATTGATCACACAAAGAGAATTTTATACGAACATCACTGGCAACTGGTGAAACTCAATTTTCTCGCGTCAGATTTATCACGACGGCCTCGAGCTTTTCCCGTTCACGACAGCCAATCGAATAGATCGAGCACAATGGACCTAGATTTTTTGATACAGATATAGAATCTCGTGCTGATAAACTTTTTCGACAATTGATGAAGATTATTGAGTTAACGGTGCTGCAATGCTCCAATTCTATTTCGCAATATCGGATTTGACGTGCACGATCGATGTGTTATGTGACGTTGTGCGACCGTGGGGTTTCACATAAACATCGGGGATGCGCGGCGGTTGAAAAAAAAAAGCTTTTGAAATCCTATCGGATTGTAGTAATTATGAATAAATTGCCAAAGCAAAAAAAGGAGATTTATTATTTCATTTATCACCTATAAAAAAGAATAATTTAGGGAAATTAATTGGAAAATCGGTTGTAGCCGTTACCCTGAATAATTTGAACATTAAGAATACCGTGAATTCAATTTTTTTCGTTTACTCGGCATCCCCAAAAAAAAACTGGAAAACTTAAATAATATATGGTGAATAGACGTAAATTTCACCCCCATAATTGATGGTTTTACATTATACTAGGTTCTATTCCTGTTCATCACTTATAAACACGTCAGTTTTAACCCGAGTGGGAAAACTAATATCAGATTTTCATTTTGATCCTCAAAAATTCATTAAAATCAAATTTAAAACTTAAAAATCGACATATGTATTTTTCGAGTTAGGTTCCCCATAAGTTTTCTTATAATTCATTAAACAACGAGAATCCAATACAAAAGATTTAAAAAAATGTAATTTTAAAATTTTTCTTATTTTTCAAGTAGGCGTTATCCCGACCATACAAATATTTTTGGTTGTTCTTTTTTCAGTCATCCGTCAGCGTTTTATCAAGACTTATTACGAGCTTTTGAAAGCTATTGAACATTGTAACTACGCCAAACCAATATTTTTCGGTTTTTGATATCATGTTTTCTACATATGAATTGAAATTTTGTCCGAGCCATATAAGGATCTTAAAGCTGGGAGATTTATCTTAAACAAAAATGTTCGCGTACCCTTCCGACAATACGAGCCAATGGATCTTTAATTGTGCTGTCTCATTTTTTTCGTAAGAGGGCTCACTCCAGTGTCAATGTAGGGTTTTTCTATGTGCTCCCCAAACATTATAGTAACTTATAAGCGAAGAAAAAACAAGTTGTGTGGAACAACAGCTTAAATAGATCTTAGAGGCCATGCCATAATCTTGGGCATCTGTTAACATATCCCCCTACAAACATTAGTCGATTTGTGACTGCATAATAAAGTTATTCTCGATTGGAAATGTCAGTTTACGAGCCAAAGTCTCGATATTTGCGGGAGGCTTCCATTTTCCGCTTTAATGTGAACAAATCTGCAGCTAGGCTTATCGAATGCTTCCAAATACTTATGGTGAGTTCGCTATTAGTGACAGAACGAGTCGTGAGTGGTTTCAACGCTTCAAGGACGACGATTTTCACGTCGACGTCATGTTCTTTGGAGGAGCCAGCTCGGCGTGGTGTATTATGAGCTGTTAGAACCGATTAAAACAATCACAGGCGTTCGTTATCAAACGCAATTGATGCATTTGAATTCCGAGCATTGAAAGACAAACGACCGCAATACAGCGAGAGACACGATAAAGTGATTTTGCAGCATAACAATGCTCGACCCCATGTAGCTTCCTCTGACTATCACTTGTTTCGATCAATGGCACACGGCACAGTTTTTTCAACGCGGATTCGTATGCTGCCCAAAAGATGGGGGAAAGTAGTGGCCGGCGATGGAAAATACTTTTAATCATAAATATGTAACCAGTTATTTACAATAAAGCCTGGGAATTCCTGGAAACAAACGGCGGGAGCAAAGTTGTACGCTTAATAGGTTACCGTAATTTCACTTTACCTCACACCCTAAATCGCCACATTCACACCAGAATAGTGTCCTTTACGAAAAAAAATAGACGTCGGAATCCAAGATCGGTTGAGTTCTTCAGTCTGAAAATTACGGTAAGCGAACAAAAATGTATTGCCGAGAAACGAATTAATGAGGTAAAGATTGAAGTCATTCGCTTCTTTGGCGAATTTGGCATCCCTTTTTCCTGTCTTCGTTTTACTTAATTCAGTACGGCGTTGAGCGGTCATTTTGGGTGCACAAAAACAAAATTGTAAGCTTGGAAAAAAAAATTCCGTAATTTTCTTACTTTTCAACTCCAAACAATACTTCTTCGACTATAATCAACTACAACCGATTCCCTATGTTTTTAAATTTTGAAATTTAAGTTCCGTCGAAGTCGGAGGACGGTTTTTTTTAAGTCCCCGCTTTTTAAGACTCTTTTGTGGGTTTTACAAACAAACAAAAACTCGCTACAAACGACTACAAACCAAAATCTCTGAGGATTGGAAAAAAATGTAAATGTTTAAATAATATTTTTAGAAGCTGAGGCGAGGTTCACGTAGGATATCGCTTATGTGATATCTGCTATGAGGTTGTCGAAGTGAAACCGGGTAGTGAATACCCTCACGGCTTCAGATTGCTGCTCAAATTTTATTCAACTTCGTTTTAACTCTAAATAAACTCTAATTTTTTCCAGAATTTACCGGCTAATCCTTAAGGCGGTGCAGTGAAAATAAATTTCCAGTAAAATCGAAGAGGCATTCCCCTAGTGTATATGAATTTTCGATAGATTATATGCAGCCCGTATACAGAATATATATGTCCAATTTCGTATATAATAACAATTATTTTCCACTTGGGTTATCATTATTTATATATAATTATATTATACAGTCATTTCTCGATCGGAATAATGTCAAGTAAGTAGCAGTTTTAAGGGAATATTTATGGGGTATTAGTACGAAAGCGGGAAAAGTTTTGCGAACATTATGCGTCCGCAATGGTGATAAGGATTATTTTTTCTGGTCAGGGCGTCCATTACCGGTGTGCGGTGAGGTTTCGTGCCTAAGCAGACTGCCAATGCTCGTAGATAGTAATCGAGCATCGTGCGAGATCCCATGACACCGCGCCTGTCCAAGTCAATCTGTAAATCGAGGAGAAAATTGGAAAAGTTCGCGAGCTCGAGTGAATGCTACATTAGTTTCATCGGGCTTCCTATCATTCTTCTTCCGGCGAAGTGCTCGACATTTTTCAGATATGCACTGGCTTCTTATTACAAGCTGTCAGGACCGAAGAAGCGAAGTGAATGACGCTGCCGGCCCTTGTCCGAGCAAAATGCTTTGAATATCTTGCATACCGCATCACCGAGCCACGCGTATGGTAGATATCTGGAAGAGAATGTAAGTGTGGAAAATATTTCAAGCCAAGCGAAAATAAAAACGATGGAATTTAAAGAACCAGTAGCGTAGGCCAGGTCTAGTTGAAACATTTTTCCGCAAAAACTTGAATATCTTACAATTCGCTGAATGCGTTTACAATATATTTAGGGCATTTCGTTCGTTCGTTACTCTACGTATTTTTGGGAAATTTTGTGACCCACTATCACGAGGAAATAGAAAGTTGGACTGGACAAAAGATGAGCTGAGCTGGGTTGTACTTTTTCTGGTCTCCAGCGGAGTGTTACTTTTTACCTCGTTTTGGGGTCAAAACAGGTGCTGGGGCAAGTTGTAACACTTTGTTATTGAAGGAACTTCATTAAGAAAATCGTATTATTATTCATGTTTTGGTCGAGGACAATATTTTACAGTTTCGGCTTTTACCACGAAAACTAGCACATATTCGCCGCGAAAACTAGCATTTTTCTTCGGCTTGCTAGTTTTAGGGGACCGGAGCCGAAACATGCTAGTTTTCGCGGCGAGTATCGAAACGTGTTGGTTTTCGCGGTGGAATTAGGAACGTGTGAGTTTTCGTAAGAAATTTGAATCGTGCTACTTTTCGTAAGCAACGTCGATATGATCAGCCGCTGGAACTTTTATACAAAAATAGCTAGCGCAAATCCAGTAATAATTTTTTTTTTCAATTTAATCTGTTATATTCCGAAGAAAAAAACACTTTTATAAGTTACAATACCGTAATATTACCATCGGTAACCGACTTCGCGCCGGCTTTTTCGTCTCGACGAACAATTCTGCACCTCTTTTATAAAAGTTTAGAAGCTTCTCCCAACGGTTATTTTCTCTTGTATATTGTCGCATTCTCAACGAATGAAATGAATACCACGGGCAAGCATACCTAAATATAGTGCTCCCTCAAATAATCGTTGGGGCAAGTTCCAACAGTGTTATAGCTTACCCCGAACGAGTGTTACTTCTAACCCCAAATCTTCTATGCAGGGGATGCAGGGCTTAAAAAAGAAACAAATACGTGAATACATCGCGAACTTTATTTGAAAATAATCTGCAGAACGATAACAGTCGAAAATAGGCTATCATCGGAAAAAAGAAGTGAATGCTAAGTGTGCGACTAGCGTAGAGACGAGATGCACAGAGGTTTCAATTTAATTATCGTGGTGGAACCATTTATTTTCCTTCCTTCGATCAGCAGATACGCGCACTGTTACAGCCTACCCCTGTTACATCTGACCCCGCTCTCTCCGATACCGCCCTATATAATTCATCCTCCTCAAATAACCCCAAGAAATAACCGGTGGGCATAAATAACGTTGTATTCTTCAGGATCTACATGATAACGAATTAATCCCGAAGAGATTTAAAAAAAACAAAAAAATAGTTCGGAAGTTATAGTTCAACTTTGAAGCCACGCGCGATAAATACATCGTACCTACGTGGGAAGAGAGAAAATCTGCCGTGAGGGTGAAGCAAGCAGAACGCAGGATCGAGGCTCAAGATGGATGATCGTCAGCCCATGGACCAGTCATGACAAAGGGTGTCCTTATCCCCGGAGAGCCATTTCGGAGTGCAACGGAGCGCGGGTTGCATGGCAAGAGCGTCAAGACCGCCTGCTATCCACGTAACCACCTCCACTGACCTCAGCTCCTGCAAGACTATTTTCTCGACGAAGCTACGCGCTTTCAATTTACGCGTTATTACTCTTCGGGCGCGGTGGGTGACTAATCTTTATTAGGGCGGGTAGACGACGATGGTCGATAGCAAAAACCCCAACGGCATTCCACGGTTAACATCACATACGGTTGATGTCGTTGAATCGAGAAAATACGATAATTAATTTTTTTTATCCTTCCTGACAGGTTAATCAATTTGTACGAAATTGCATTTTATTGATCGTACCCACCATTAGGGGAGAAATTTCTTTGACTCAAGGATCCAGACTTATGTAACACTTATATATTTTATATTATGCTGTATTTTGGTAAATTGTGAACCACTAAAAACACACTATACAAATGTTATTGTGGGATTAGAATTACTTTAGTCGTAACAGCCGGAAATATCCTCGGCCTAGTCATGATAGCTGTCCGCTCGTTCAGCTCCAAACGTGTCCTTCTCCGAACGACTTTTTTAACGACGTTACGGACTCTAAAAAAAAAGTTTCCGTTTGAAATTGGAGTATCTCGTTTTTCGTTTTATTTTCTACCGCGCTGCAGAGGATTTTTTTTATTTTGCAAATTCATTGTTTATTTCAACAAACAAGTTTCAACACGAGCGAAGGTCGTCAGTTTGTCACTTATCAAAAAAATTTCGCAGCGTGGTAACGACACTCATTGATTGATAATATTGAGTGTATTCTTCCTCTTTTCAAAGCAGGGAATCGATTTTTCATTGAATTTGTTGAAAAAACATTACGAGAAGCAGCTCATTTTTCGACCGACCTCCCGTAAGATGCGCTATTAAACGGTGATCCTGAATTATAATCCGGCTCACTCACTTGTATTCCGACACTAGTATGGGCCTTTACTAACAATCAAAGACTCCATGAAATTGATCAGCATTCGGTAGATTCCTGAAGTTCCGCGGCGCTGCCTGATAGGCGAAAACTTCCAGTCGAATATTTCGTTTTATAATAAGATGACATGTAGTAATTTATTGATAGGCATGATTGAAATCAAGTCAGCCTCAATTTATCGTAACATCATTCCTGCGAATTGACCTTTAACAATGGTATTTGCCACAGATCAATCGTTAGCCTGATTTATCTATAAATTCCCAATGAAAAAACGAAAATCACGATCGAAAACTTCCCCTAGAGTGCGTATACACCAAGCTATACACAACCTATTTAATTACTACCGTTAAGCTCAGCCACGATACAGCCCGCCTCCCGCAGTCACGATATATAGAATAAAAATCAACTTCTAACCATCCGTCAACGGTGCGGTTAGACATCTGTGTCTCACGATGATAAATATTACGAGTAGAACGAAGAAGAAAAAAAGTACATCTCGTAAATCTTCGCGATGACCGATTTATGGTCCACCCGCGTGGTTACGTGTTTGGACACCGCGAGGGATGACAATTCGAGGTTCTTGTAAAAGTGGATTTTCACGGGACCACGTGAGAAAACCAGAAAACGTACCCGGTGTTTCGTTGCGATAGCGATTCAACCCCCCAGCCGTCGGAGTATGAGTGTGAATTATGTTGGCGTGAAATGCTACCATCGACGTCACCCATAGGATCAGGAAAACGGTGCTGGCCTGGATGAAGAAAAATAAAAATACAAAACGTAAAAGTGCTTGACGAAGGCCCGCGATATCGCGAAAGCCGTGTCCGCGTCACTCTCCGTGTCTGGCAGAAGAAAATGGACATCCACCCTCGTCGAGTTGCGGCTATAATGTCACATCCTGTAAGGATCTCTTTGCTGATCTACCAGTGATCCCGGCGTTGGTTCTCGTGAAACCATAAGGGAGCACGTCGAAGCCGCTTGCGAAAGAAAAACCTGGTACACATAATTTGTTGCAAGATAACTTCTGTAAAAATTGACTTTTGTCATTGATAACCCGTGCAAAACTATATTTCAGTCCGGTACTAAGCTATATTCGGGTTTAGGTTATTTGTCTTCAGATTATTTAGGTTATCTAGGCTCCTTAGTTTATTTAAGTTCCACAGGTTATTTAGGGTTAATGCGAATTGGGTTATTTCTGTTGTGCAAAGTAATTTCTTCCATTCAATGTTCTTCTTATCTACAACCCGTGTTGAAACAACTCCAGCACAAATCGTGCATTAGGTTTAGGTTTTGGTTCTTCGTGATAATTGGGTTTTTACATTCGTACCGTGCCGTGTACTGAAATTAGGTCCATAACCTATCGATATGCTTTTGATGGTTTTCTCACAATTGTATTATTCAGGTTATCGGCGTCAAAGGTGGTGAGTTATTTCGGGAACAAATTTCGCAGGATAAAAATATTCTTGTCAGGGTTTTTTTGGAACCAGGTTCCCTCAAACGGAGTTGTTTTGACGCGGTTTTTTACGGAGTCGTTTTCGACGAAGTTTTTAGACATGAACGCGAACCAAACAGACACGCGTGAGATCTTTGTATCCAGCCGAGTGCACCCCGTAGACGGCCGAAGTTCTTCGTGTATGAGGATTCGAAACAAAACATCTGACCGAGAAAATTTCCGCGACGGTAGCCGAGAGGTACGGGGATGGAAAGGGTTCCCTGTCAAATGAGATTACGTTTAGTTGAACTTCTTCAGTGAAATGGTATAACAGAGAGAGGCCGTGGTTGGTGCCTGGTTGTAATTTGCATTGTTCCATATTCATGAATCGACCGGGCAAGAAGTTTCCAACGTTCGGGGTTATTCTTTCCTAGGTATGTCAATCAGACGGTCGGGTTTCGCCCTGCGAGACGTGTTTTCTTCGCCCTCCTATTGCTCTTCCACTCAAGGAAAAGACGTAACGTACCTCTGGACTGCCAACGGATAATTCCGACGGCAGCAGTAGCAGCACGCAGCCACCGGCTGCCTCCATCTCTTTACGCTCCGTTGGAATTTTCACTACGTGCGAGAGTTTTCCGAAAACTCTTAACCAACGCGTAACCGCGTTTCTGCAATTCAACCAGTTCCTGGATTTAATTAATATCAGGCAACGGTATCATTCCGGCGAGATTTAAAATAAGATTTTTATATATGCGTCGGTCCAATGCGTATCTTTTATTTCTCATTTTTTTTTTGGTTTTGTTTTATTCGATGAATTTATGCAACGAGCTTGTTGCGTTAGAGTTTGAGAATTAATTGGATATTGTAAATGACGAATAGGATTCATCGAATTAATGTAGGGGGAAATGCAGGTCACATTATAGTTCCGTGTAGCGTACAGTCGAGAACGACGGCGAACTATGGCTAACGATCGTGGCCCAAATGGTTGACGTTAACGTCAACCAGGACACTAATATCTATAAGCGATAAATTAACGTCCGGGATTTGGCATCTATGTGCCGCGCGTTCGTTGGTCCTGTCGCAAATCATAATCAGAAGCGTTAAGCACGCGACGCGTAACAACCGGCTATCGCGCTGCTGTTATAGCCGCGCCGCACTGTGGACTACAATAATGTTAGCCACATTGGCTAACGAACTCCCGATAACAAGCCCTGGCTGTATATAATATCTCTGTCCGAAACTGCGTTCGCATCATAACCATTGCCAATAGCTATGTTCCGCTGAAGTAAAATTCGTACGCAAACATCATTTTGCGTTATCGCGGGTTTTCGTGAGAATGGAAAAACCGTTGAACACTATATTTTCTCGAATAATACGACGTATATGGGGTATTCCGTACGAACGGAACCTCCTTTTCAGCTGATGTTTTTTTTATTTTTCTTGAAATTGAAAGAAGTTGAAGTATGACTCGAAATAGTGGTTGACTCCAAATCTTAGGCCTCTAGGCTTACTTCTCACCGTACTCCGGTAATTGGTATTTTTGCTACTTTCGATGGTTTCGAGGCGTGGTGAGAATTTATTTCTGAATTAAATTGATATTGCCACGAGTGTTTTGGATCGGAATTTACCCGTACTTTCAGATAAAATTATTAAACCTCAGTATGAAAAATGTTTTCTTATGATTTGATTATTTTATATCTCGAAAAGAGCTATTTTTCTTTTGGTCCCAATTTTTCGTAATCTTTCCATGATTCTTTTGAAGCTACTGTATAAATTTCGTGATGGAACTCTGAAATTTACGGTACCCAGAATTTTGGGAATATTATGAAAAA
The DNA here is from genome assembly GCA_963971145.1 of Sussaba pulchella. Classification (NCBI taxonomy): domain Eukaryota; kingdom Metazoa; phylum Arthropoda; class Insecta; order Hymenoptera; family Ichneumonidae; genus Sussaba; species Sussaba pulchella. Next base: position 6,059,814 of record OZ020164.1, read on the forward strand.
TCAGAAATACCCGTATTTCTGATTACGGAATTAACGGTACCCAGAAATTTCTGAGTTCCATCACGGACTTTATACAGTAGCTTCAGAATAATGATGGGAAGATTACCAAAAATTGGAACCAAAACAAAAATAGCTCTTTTCGAGATATGAAGTCTTTTGTGTTTTTTTGCCCCAAATCATAAGAAAGCATTTTTCATACTGAGGTCTAATAATTTTATCTGAAAGTACGGGAAAATTCCGATAGAAAACACTCGTGACAACATCAATTTAATTCGGAAATAAAGACTCATCACGCCTCGAAGCCATCGAAAGTAGTAAAAATACCAATTACAGGAGTATGGTCAGAAGTAAACCTAGAGGCCTAAGATTTGGAGTCAACCACTATTTCGAGTCCTACTTCGACTCCTTTCAATTTCGGGGGAATAAAAAAACATCGGCTAAAAAGGGGTTCTGTTCGTATGGAATACCCCATATAGTACATTATGATACAAGTGCGAAAACATTTTTTCTGACTAGTGTGAGTTTGCAGCACGAACTAAAGGCGAGTGTTGCAATCACAGGCGTCAAGAAAACGTTTTTCGTACGAGTATCGTACAAATTTTTATGTCACAAGGTGCCGAAATGAAGATTGACGCGAACGAAATGAGCGTAAAAATCGCATTTCACGCATAGCGTGTCATAAAAAAATAAACCCGAAAATAAAAATTAGATCTGTATTCGTGCAAGGATAGATCCATGGAATGCGAAAAAAAATCGCATCGACATGTTATCGAATTCCCTGAGAAAAATATTCTCTAAAATGGCCGATTTTTCGTCGGCCACACCAATCTGGGCGTTTAATCCCGTTATTATTATTCCAGTTTCGGGGATGTTGAAAACAAAAAAAAATAACCGATTATTAACGCAAGGCACTTATAATGTCAAAATCGATTTTCGAATGTATGAATTGTGATGTTGTCGAAATCCTAGTATTCAACTCCCGAAAGGGTTCTTTAAAAACCGAAGTTGAGCCCTCGAACAGTGCTGTACGTAAAAAAGTGCGGAAATTATATACGGCAAAAAATCAAAACAAAAGTATTGAGACGTAAATAAATCTCGCCCCTTCCCGCGGCAAATCTGTAAGGAGAAAAAGAACATTCGGGCCCCATGGTACGAGCGCTCGCGACTTTATCGGCGGCCCAGTACGCCACGCCAGGATAATCGACCCAATATCGATCGCGATTACCTGGTGTGGCGGAAAGAGATGGCACGCCGATAAGCGTAAGCGACGGGCAAGACTGAGACGGCCAAGTTTGACGTCACGAGTGACGGAGTAGGGGCCGGTCCTAAAGCATATAAAAGGCCGAAAATAAGGCCGATAAGACAGTCTTTTATTCGGACTCTCTCGAGCAGGGGAAACCGCTGCCGGTAGTCAGACCGAGTAGAACATCGAGAACGATTGCGAGGGCGAAGCTCTGCCCAAATCAATCTCGAAGAGGCAAGACTCTATCGGAGAATGGGAGGTATAGGCGAACCTATGCCGAAACCATCCCACCGCTAAAATAAAATAAAATAAAATAAAATAAAATAAAATAAAATAAAATAAAATAAAATAAAATAAAATAAAATAAAATAAAATAAAATAAAATAAAATAAAATAAAATAAAATAAAATAAAATAAAATAAAATAAAATAAAATAAAATAAAATAAAATAAAATAAAGTCAAATAAAATAAAATAAAATAAAATAAAATAAAATAAAATAAAGTAAAATAAAATATTTCACTGTTAATTCGACTGGAGCAGAATCTCCAGTCGACAGAGTCCCGACGCCAAGAAGAATCTGGACGATCCTACATCCACCGAACCAGAACGTCCGGGAGAGCTCCCGAAGATACCCGAATTTATAAAATAACCTTACTTTCTTTCAGCGAGCAGCAGATCATCGTACACTCATTTTTCTTTTATTCCTACTAACAGCCCCAAGAAACCTGCAGTGCTCTGGGACTCGTAGCGACTGGCCTGGAGACGGGCCGACTGCTGCCCCTAGACACTGTTCCGACCCCAGGTGTAAAACTGAGGACTCGTAGCGACTGGCCTGGAGACGGGCCGACTGCTGCCCCGAAGTTTTCACCCTCCTTCATTTTTTTTTGTAGAATATCCCTCACCTCACCTAACGATACCTGCAGTGCTCTGGGACTCGTAGCGACTGGCCTGGAGACGGGCCGACTGCTGCCCCTAGACACTGCTCCGACCCCGGGTGCAAAACCGAGGACTCGTAGCGACTGGCCTGGAGACGGGCCGACTGCTGCCCCGAAGTTTTTACCCTCCTTCACATTTTTTCTTTTTAAAATAAAAAATCCATCCCCCACCTCACCCGAAGAACCTGCATTGCGCTGGGACTCGTAGCGACTGGCCTGGAGACGGGTCGACTGCTGCCCCCAGACTTTGCTCCGACCCCGGTGGAAAACTGAGGACTCGTAGCGACTGGCCCGGAGACGGACCGACTGCTGCCCCGAGGTCTCCACCATCCCTCCTGCCTTACTAATAAATATCATTTTCACAGCCTGCTCGCTGATTGCTACAACAATCGTCGGAAAATTATAAATAAACGAAAAGGAAATAAATAAACAAATTTTTACGATTTTAAAAACGAAATTTCGACGTGTGATCGTTTTCTTTCAGCACCTGCCCCAAACTCACGCGCGGGCCTGATCCTGCGCGTCGTTACCTTTTGGAGTACGGGTCAGCCCTGCTCCAAAAAAGGGGTAACGTTACAACTGGCGCCCAACGTGGGGCAGGTGCAATAACTAAACATCACGTAAATTGAAAATAAAATAACAAAGAAAAAAATATAAAAAACAGCCATGGAGGGGGAAGACTCCCACACCGAGCACGCGGCAACCGATACGGCGACCCTTGAAGGATCGTGCGCCACCGGAAATCAAAACGATCGCATGGGAAGCGAGGGAGCCCGGCGACAGAGTACCGACCCAGAAACGATTCAGTTAGATGAATCAAATATTGGACTGTCGCTGGGAGATATTTCCGTCATACCACCTGGATCTAAGGCATACCTGACGGAAGAGAGGGGAAATTTCGGCTATAAACCGCAGCAGCAATCCCTTGCAAAAAAAATTAGCAGCAACGGCAACGAGGACGTTTTGAAAGAAATCAGGAGCATTGCTCGGCAGCTAGGGATGTTAACCCAATCTGTCGACGCAAATACTCAACAAATAAAGGCGGTAAACGAGAATTTTAAAGCACACCGTCTCGAAGTCGCAAAGGAAATGGAGAGACGCGAGCAAGCTCTTCTCGAGGCCGTAAACGCCCGCCTGCAAGCCGCAGAATTAAGGATGGTCGATAAGATGAACATCGTCCAGACCCAAATTGCGACCACCCTCCATCGAAATAATACACAGCTCAATGAAAAGCTGAAAGGCACACAACAAGACGTCCAGGATAACTCCGAACGCATGAGCGTCCTGGAAGTCAACATCGCCCAATATCGGCTGACGCAAGAAAAAATGGAGCACCAGATACGAGCGTTAGAAACGAAGGTCCCCAGCTCTGGAGCCAATATTCTTGAAAGCACCCGTATTCTCCAAAGGGACGACACAGGCGAGAACCAACGATTCCATCCACCGGGCATGAGCCGAAGTTTCACGGAATCGCGCCTTAAACTCAAGCCCCCAATTTTTGACGCAACAGGCAAGACTCGGCCGATGAAATTTATACGGGAGATTAAACAATATTGCAACGTAATGCAGCCAGAGCCAGCCGAGTTTCGCTATCTCCTCGGACAATGCTTCGAAGGAGCCGCCAAAGAATGGTGGCTTCTCGTCGAAGAAGGAGTGGACAACCTCGAAGAGCTCGAACAGAAATTTTCGCAGCGATATTGGAGCCGAGACGTCCAGAGAAAGGTCCGACGAAACCTTGAATTCGGATACTATGGGAAGGACACGAAAGCCACCAAAGTGGAATATGCCACACGCATATTTGGCAGCGCTCGGGATCTTATTCCACCCCCGAGCGACAAAGAAATTGTGAGTGCGCTGGCCCAACATTTCTCGGAAGAAATCCAGGCTACGATCGTCGGGAGAGGATTTGAAACACTCGAAGAAACTATGGAGTTTCTCGAAAAAATAGAACAAGGAGGCCCGATAAATTCCAAGCGCGGGAAAGACTCGCAAGATAGGAAGTTTGAGGCTCCGGGGGAAAATAGGCCGTACAGAGTCCCGGAAGGAACGAAACAGGCCCACCAAAACTCCGCAAACCAGCAAGAAAACCATCAGAGAAATCAAGGTTTGGGGGGGCAGAGGAGACCCTGGAACTCTCAACAACCACAGAATCAACCGGCGATTCCTCCCTTCACCCGACCCCCGCCGCAAAAACATCCGCCGCCGATCCAAACGGTTGAGGTCCACCACGATCCTCCACCCACAACATCGACGGCGGGGAACTAGCCAACGTTGTACCCGGATCGGAGGTCACGTTGAGCGCAGATCGGAGGGGTACAACGGGAGATCTAAATCGGATAAAACAAGCTCGAATAGAAGGAGAAGGAGACCTACGAAAAACAATTCCGATAAATACGATATTTTCCGACACACGAGAATATTTGACCAGGGAAGAAATGAATCAAGAAGAGACCATTCCTTTGGTGGAATGTCCTGAAATATACGCAAAAATAGAAGGGATTCCGGTCACCGTTTTGATAGACAGCGGTGCAAAAATAACTGCTATGTTTGAAGAATTCTTTTTGGAGAACCGGGAGACCCTCAAGAATTGTCCGACCTTTCCAGCGACCGGAGTAACAATCAAAGGCGCAATCAAGGGTCGGCCATGTAAAATAAAAATACAAGTTATGGCTGCAGCAGAAATTGGAAAAATCCAAACCTATGTAAGATTTCTCGTCGTTCCGGGACTCATTCGAGATGCACTTTTTGGAGTAGACACTCTCAACCCTCTAAAAAGCATAATTGACATCGGGAACGAAACGCTACGGGTTAAATACAACGAGCTTGTGGACGCGATTCCTACCAAATCGACCTCATTTAAGGGAGACCACGGGAATTGATAGCCAACATAGCTCGATTAACGCCGCAAAGCAAGTAACCCAAGATCAAGGAAAAAGAGGCAAAGGGAAGTGGTCGAATCTATCGTAACCCCGTTTGGCCTCAAGACAAAGTACGTCGATTCTCTTGCGAGCACTAGATATTGTGCTGAGGGACATCAGCGAAAAAGTGATACACTTCGTTGGTGACCTCCTATGCATCTCCAGAGATTTCGATGAACACTTGGACCATTTGGAGACACTTTTTGAAGGCCTCGAGCGACACAGAAGAACCTAAAAAGTAAAAAAAAAATAAAAAATAAAAAAAAAAAAAAACCAAATTCTGCCGAAGAGAAATCGATTTTCGAGGCCATATTATCCCACCGAAGGAATCAAAAGAAAATAAAGGCAAGCGACGAATTTTCCGCACCCCAAAATATAAAATAACTTCGGGGTTTTCTCGGATTAATCAACTATTATACGAAATTTACGAGCAATCAACTTAAAAACAGCTATAGGCGAGATTTCTCCTTCGCTTGTAGACCCAAAGCAACAATAGTTACTGTCGTCAGCTATTGTGCTTTGGCCCGGGGGGGCGTTGAGACGTAAATAAATCTCGCCCCTTCCCGCGGCAAATCTGTAAGGAGAAAAAGAACATTCGGGCCCCATGGTACGAGCGCTCGCGACTTTATCGGCGGCCCAGTACGCCACGCCAGGATAATCGACCCAATATCGATCGCGATTACCTGGTGTGGCGGAAAGAGATGGCACGCCGATAAGCGTAAGCGACGGGCAAGACTGAGACGGCCAAGTTTGACGTCACGAGTGACGGAGTAGGGGCCGGTCCTAAAGCATATAAAAGGCCGAAAATAAGGCCGATAAGACAGTCTTTTATTCGGACTCTCTCGAGCAGGGGAAACCGCTGCCGGTAGTCAGACCGAGTAGAACATCGAGAACGATTGCGAGGGCGAAGCTCTGCCCAAATCAATCTCGAAGAGGCAAGACTCTATCGGAGAATGGGAGGTATAGGCGAACCTATGCCGAAACCATCCCACCGCTAAAATAAAATAAAATAAAATAAAATAAAATAAAATAAAATAAAATAAAATAAAATAAAATAAAATAAAATAAAATAAAATAAAATAAAATAAAATAAAATAAAATAAAATAAAATAAAATAAAATAAAATAAAATAAAATAAAATAAAATAAAATAAAATAAAATAAAATAAAATAAAATAAAATAAAATAAAATAAAATAAAATAAAGTCAAATAAAATAAAATAAAATAAAATAAAATAAAATAAAATAAAGTAAAATAAAATATTTCACTGTTAATTCGACTGGAGCAGAATCTCCAGTCGACAGAGTCCCGACGCCAAGAAGAATCTGGACGATCCTACATCCACCGAACCAGAACGTCCGGGAGAGCTCCCGAAGATACCCGAATTTATAAAATAACCTTACTTTCTTTCAGCGAGCAGCAGATCATCGTACACTCATTTTTCTTTTATTCCTACTAACAGCCCCAAGAAACCTGCAGTGCTCTGGGACTCGTAGCGACTGGCCTGGAGACGGGCCGACTGCTGCCCCTAGACACTGTTCCGACCCCAGGTGTAAAACTGAGGACTCGTAGCGACTGGCCTGGAGACGGGCCGACTGCTGCCCCGAAGTTTTCACCCTCCTTCATTTTTTTTTGTAGAATATCCCTCACCTCACCTAACGATACCTGCAGTGCTCTGGGACTCGTAGCGACTGGCCTGGAGACGGGCCGACTGCTGCCCCTAGACACTGCTCCGACCCCGGGTGCAAAACCGAGGACTCGTAGCGACTGGCCTGGAGACGGGCCGACTGCTGCCCCGAAGTTTTTACCCTCCTTCACATTTTTTCTTTTTAAAATAAAAAATCCATCCCCCACCTCACCCGAAGAACCTGCATTGCGCTGGGACTCGTAGCGACTGGCCTGGAGACGGGTCGACTGCTGCCCCCAGACTTTGCTCCGACCCCGGTGGAAAACTGAGGACTCGTAGCGACTGGCCCGGAGACGGACCGACTGCTGCCCCGAGGTCTCCACCATCCCTCCTGCCTTACTAATAAATATCATTTTCACAGCCTGCTCGCTGATTGCTACAACAATCGTCGGAAAATTATAAATAAACGAAAAGGAAATAAATAAACAAATTTTTACGATTTTAAAAACGAAATTTCGACGTGTGATCGTTTTCTTTCAGCACCTGCCCCAAACTCACGCGCGGGCCTGATCCTGCGCGTCGTTACCTTTTGGAGTACGGGTCAGCCCTGCTCCAAAAAAGGGGTAACGTTACAGTATCAGTGAGGGTTGTACGAAACCAGGCCCCAACAAACCATTCGAAGAAAAAGGAAAAATTAATAAAACTAATTGCACTCTCTAATTTTGTGAGACGCCGTAACTAATTCGCGTGGGATGACCCCAACGACGCAGAGATCGACAATTTAGCTGCTTCCCTCTGCGCCTTCAGCGACTCGGGGCTCCCTTCTCGGTCAGCCGCAGGCTCAGACTCCGGTAGTTAATTGGAAGCTAGAGAGAGAAAGATGGAGAGAAAACGGGACAACGAGAGAACGAGAGAACGAGAGAACGAGAGAAAGGGCTTCGGAAGGTCCGAAGAACGAAGCAGGGATTTTGTTCGGGGCGAGTAAAACTTCCGTCGGGCGATAGGGGATCGTTGGGTGAAACCATCCCCGGCGAATAGCACAAGACGCGATATGAAACGTTCGCGATTACGACAACGCGCTCGGCGAGACATCGTCCACCCGTTGCCGCGGCTAAAACTGATTCAGCAATCGCAGAAATTTCGCACAGCTGCGGGCTACGATGGATGAGCGAACGCGGGAGTGACTGTCTACGGACAAACATCAAAGGCAACTTTGAGGGTGACACCGAACCCCCGTACGGTTATCGAAAATCCGTCCGCCATTAACAACCCCGTTCTATCGAGGGTCGGACTTTCGCGCGTCTATAACCAAACTGACCGATACAACGTCAGCGTGTTTGTGTATTATCACTTCGTGTTTTTCAGGGGGTCGGGTGGATGATGGGAGATCGATCATGGCCAAATTTGGGCTTACGAATATGGGAACGATATTCCGTCGGGAATCTTGGCTCGAGAGTGGCCACTAAGAGCGTTGGGAGCCTTAAGGGATGTCTATTGTGGAGGATTCGGTTGTCGAATAAGGTCTTGCGTTTTATTTGGTCTGTGTGATTTGCACTATTCGTATTGTCGTGTGTGTGTGTGTGTGTGTGTGTGTGTGTGCGTACGTGCGTGCGTGCATGCGCATTCACATACGTCCGGACATTTTTTGCAAATGTAATTTCTGATTTTTTGGGACATTGTAAACGTATTGACGTCAAAATCTCGATTGAGGGGGCACATCTGTGTAGATTGCCGAAAGAGTAGGTGAATTTTGGGAATTATTATCTCAAAAACTATTGGTCCGATTGAATTTAAGTTGGTTTCATTTGAAAGTATATTCATTGAGGTATGTTGACAATTTTTTATATAAATATATAGTGAATGGGAGCGCTGTTATATCAAAAAGGAAAAATAATTATCGTTTTTTCGTTTTCTTTGTTAAGAAATACAGTAGAACAAACAATTGAAGGATATGAAAAACATCGCAAATTTGGATGTGTTTTTCCAATGGCTGTAACTCACAATCAGTGAAGAATAGTTGTAGAGCAATGGTGGCGGGAGCGAATTGACGCTTCATGTTTCTACTTTCCTGATCCTGAGTTCGAATACTTTCACCATTGGCCGTTTCAGAGAAAAAGCCGGAGGTCCATTTTTTTATTTATTTTTCTTCTTTTTAAATGATCTTTTTTGAGTGAATCTATCTTAATGTTCTTCTAGATTGAGTCTTTCTCTTCAGTGATGGTTCAAGCATTTTGTACGATAGTTTTTTGTTGAATTATGAGCTGTCAAAGCTGTCCAAAAAAATCTTTTTTACGGTGATGACTGATAACTCGGATAGAAGAGACCGGGGCAATTTGGGACGTGGGGCAATTCGGGACAGTGTGAATAACTCGAAATGAATACGTTCGAATGCTCGCTGGAAACAATGTATGTTGCGTCTCCAAATCACCGTTTTACCAACGGAGTTTGGCTAACGTGTCAACACTCTAACACTCAACCTAGAATGCTCATCTTTTGCCAGCATTTTTTCTTCTATCTACGCTAACTATTTTAGGTGTGGCCCGTTGGAAAATCGAACATTTTTTTTTAAACACCCTAACGCATTACATAGCTGAGCATAGTGCACCAAAAATCGAAATTCCAGCCATCTTGATTGCCGTGTATCCGGGTAATTGGCGCGCATCGCTATCGACTAAAGACACACATTGAATACGTAATGCGCACAATAAAATGACACGGTTTGATCGGAATTGTATAAATGTAACGGCAAGGTTTTTTTTTATTACTTAGCCTATGATATCAATTATCATACTGTTCACAGTTTCGTCGTAACTTTTTCGGTATAACATATCAGATAGCGATCCATGAAGACTTTACAACACTGACGAGGGGGCATTAACTATACCCGAGAGAATGTTCACTGGTGGAAAAATTAAGTCCACATCAATTGCAAGATATCGAATAAATTTGCGTTACAAAAATGTCGTTGAAACCAGAACAAAACAGCTCTGAGGCGTTTAAAATCAGTACAAACGCTCCTTTGAAATCACTTGTGCGGTTCCTTCGGTAATATGCCGATTCAAGGTCAATTCCAGTAGAGTTCATGATATTTCACGTAGTTTTTCTCGATTTCATTTCAATTGCTTCACAAGAGGTGATTCCACAAGTAAATAGCTTCTTCAGACGAGCCACCGAAATATCGGCCTATTGCCACCGGATCTATGAATAAATGGCCGGACAAAAATGGTCGATTGAAAAAATGGCCGATACAAAAAATGGCCGATGGGAAAATGGCCGATACAAAAAATGGCCGATGGGAAAATGGCCGATGGAAAAGATGGCCGATGGGAAAAAGTTGGAAAGTTGAGAATTTTTCGTTTGTTATTTCTTTTTCATTTATTCAGGTTATTTGGGTACTTCGGGGATTTAGAGTTATTTGTTATTTATTTAGCTTATTTAGGTTATTTGGATACTTCGGGAATTTAGGGTTATTTGTTTTTTTTTCCAGGTCATTTATTTGTTTTTCTCGGCCATTTATTCATAGATCCTACCCGAATGGCCTAAAAAAAAAAAAATAAATTACAAATAACCCTAAATCCCCGAAGTACCCAAATAACGTAAATAACCTAAATAAATAACGAATAACCCTAAATCCCCGAAGTACCCAAATAACCTAAATGAATGAAAAAAAAAAAAAAAAAAACAAACGAAAAATTCTCAACTTTCCAATTTTTTTCCATCAGCCATTTTTTCCATCGGCCAGTTTTTCTGTCGGCCTTTTTTTCCATCGGCCATTTTTTTCATCGGCCATTTTTTCCGTCGGCCTTTTTTTCCATCTGCCATTATTTCTATCGGTCATTCTTTCAGTCGGCCATTTCTTCGGCGGCCATTTTTATCCGGCCATTTATTCATAGATTCATTGCCACCAGAGGGGCTGGCGGTCTCGCATCTCGCTCTCATTCAAGGTCAGGCACATTGATAAACAAAAATACGAGGTTTCGTGAACCAAAAATGTTACCGTTCCATTGAATTTACGGCGATACCTCATCAGCCGTTTGTACGGGGACATTTGTACGAGATAGTAGTATTTTCGTCGTTGCAAGCAAAATTTATGCAGATGACATTGTGCTCGATCACGATTCGCTTTCGAAGTCCATCCATGCACGGGGGAGAGCGGACGTGATAGGACTGCATAAGTCGCGGCGACATTTGTCGGAGGTTACCAAACTGGTTTTCAACTCTCCGCGTTCGTCATCAGCTCCATCATTAAAACGACAAGCTAATATCCCGTTGACGCGAGTGATTGCTGTTTATCGCGTGGTAAGAGTGATTGGTCGATTTGAAAATTGGAATGTGTGTTACATCGAGTAGCGGCGAGGCGGAATGTTCCATCTCTGAAATAAATTGAATAGCACAGCGCCGTGTAAAGTCAATTGCACCATACATTTTGTTCACTTTTAATAGTCATATTATGTGGAATATACGGAAAAATTTAATCTTCTTATTAATTTAGTAATTAATGAGACCCGATATGGCTTTTATTATTCGCTTGCCTCCTTTTAAAACAGAATTGAAATGGATTTACCATGCTTTCTTAATTATGTCGTGATACATTTTCGATGGGATTTAATTCGGGTGAGTTCTCAGGCTATTCTAAAACTGTGATACGCTGCCTCGCTATAGATTCCGTAACTTTTTTTATGCGTTCCAAGTGCGAACCTTCTGAAAAATTCGATCGATGCAGGGATAGCGCTTTTCAATCTCCAGGCATTAAAACCAGGCATGTCAAAACATAAAGAGTTAAGCAGGTGGCATAAGACAAAATGAGGTAACATGCGAAACTCATAATAAAAGTATCAGGCATTCCATGGCATATCGATCAAGATCGGGCGATCATTTTCATAATTTTTTATTCGAAAGTACTCATAAAAAAACGAACCTAATTTTTTTCTAATTTTTAAAAAATACATTTTTAGATGTTTTTTTGAAAATTAAAAAAAAATTTTTTTTTTTTTAAATGTCTGCTTTTTTCGCCTGAAAAAATTCACAGAATTCTTATAAATTATAAGGAAATGTTGTAATGCCATTGCAAGATGGAGCTTTCAAAACTACCGAAGAAAAAAAATAAGAATCAAAAAATTGTATATGTGACAAATGCAGCACAAATATTGGTTGGCGAATTTCTTGATTTTTATTTTTTTTCTCCGGTAGTTTTGAAAGCTCCATCTTGCAATAGCGTTTGAAAATTTTATTATAATTCATAAGAATCCCGTGCATTTTTTCCGGCGAAAAAAAGCTGATGTTTTTTAAAAAATTTTTTAATTAAAAAAAAAAAATCTCAAAAAATATATTTTTAAAAAATTTGAAAAAAATTAAGTTCGTTTTTTTTTATGAGTCTTTCGACCAAAAAATTATGAAAATGATCTGAAAAATGATCACCAGATCTTGATCGACATGTCATCGAATGCCCCGTATACATTTTTGTAATTTCTACATAATATGACTGATGTATTAGACAAATTTTCTCTTAAAATTAATTCACACGGCAGTGTAGAATAGCAAATCGCAGACCTACATCGGAGATGATAAATTTTCAACAGTAACAATGGAGTGTCTTACCATTTGTCGAATTTTATAATCAGTCTTGGTGATCGACCAATATGAACTACATCATCTCATTGGTCGATAATCTTTTCGTCTTTACTCTTCTAATACTTTCCGCTTCGGCTATCGTGTCCGGAAGTTTTGTACCTAAGGTCTCGGGAAATACGAGGGACACGAAGCCAGCGATTATTCCCATACATCCAAAAAGAATAAGTGGCAATGATTTCATCACCGTTGCCTGAAATAAATGAAAACAATACAGTTTTTATTCCCGTTATTATATTAAAATGATATTAAAAATGTTCTTTTTAAAGCGGATACTACGACGACAATTCTTTTGTTATAGTACAGTATCTCGACAGAGCATGAGTTAGATATTTCGAAAAAATATTCGAATTCAAAAAAGTCACTTATATTTTACTAAAAACACCAATTTTTTTCCATTTTTTTTCAATTTTTTTCCAACCACGGTGAAATTAAAATTTCAAAAAACCGATTGCCCATAATTCTTAAAGACTTCCAAAACAATTTGTCCATTATGACACTTAAAAGTAACTCAACCCCTAATTGCAATCGCGGGTTCAAGCAATTGGGGTTAAAAGGACTCCCTGTGACGTTTACGAAAATTTACCGATGCGTAACGGTTGCGGGTTGAATTATTAACAAATTTGCTAAATAACTAGCCAGCTGAAGAATATTGGGACAATAATTATGGGAGAAGTAAGAAAAAACAGTAATCCCTCGCCAATAATCCAACAATATCCAAAAGCGTATTAAAAACAATTCCGTAAACGTACCAAAAGGCGGGTTTGAGGTGCCATTATAGAACCAATTCGGCCCATCATGCTGCACATTGCAACGAGTGAATGTCTGGCCGTGGTGGGAAACATTTCCGCGGTGTAAACGTAAATTGTTGAAAATGCCATGGTAATACAGCCTTTCCCGCCCAGGAACATAATTAACGGCAAATACGAAGTCGGATCTGCGAATATTCATTTACCACCTTAAATACGTTTCGTAATTAACCGTCTATCGCAAGAGACGTATCAAAAGCGAATAATTCTCTTCGAATCGAATTGACTACCTCCTGAAACGAATTGAATGGCTAAACACAAAATTCCGCTGATCAAAAACGATCCGGAAAGAGTGATTTTTCGTCCTACTCTGTTGATGAGGTAGCAACTCATGAAATTGGCCGGTATTTCGACCAACGCCACAAGCATGAAATTAACGTATTTGTCACCGGCTATCGCTACAGCGTTGAGCGATAATCCGTAATAGACGAAGGTATTAGTCAGCCAGCAAAGAAAACATGCGAGCAATCTTATGACTAATATCGGACTTCTCAATGCTTCCCTTGTCAATACGCGATTTTTCGATTTTCCTTTTTTCTCGTCCTATTTTGAAAACACCAAACTCGTTACCAAATATTTTTAACGAATTTTCAAAACACGAATTGTATGAATTTCTCACGGTTGGAGTTTTCCCGAAGTTCAATTCTTTGTAGAATGATATTTTGGCCTCGCTCATCTCGTAACCATTCATCTTAGCCATTTTCTTGTAAATTTTCTCAACCTCCGACATTTTTCCATTGGCTATGAGCCATCTGTAGACAAATTTATGTTTTTTTCGTAGGCAGATATGCAGCTGTTCGAGGGATATATATTGTTTTTTAATACCTTATGGACTCAGGTACAACGACTGGCAGGAGTATAGCGAATAAACCAGGTATGAAGAATAGACGAAGCATCGATCTCCACGATCGCAACGACATTGCGGCTAATCCTAAGAGAATTTCTCCTAAAGCGTACCAGCAAGAAATTATCGTACCACCGAGTACTCTTCGCTTCTCCCCGACCATTTCCAACCCTGAAATTAAACAATGTACGTATTTGTGGTTTCGAAGCAAGTTGAAACAACTCAATTAGAAAAAAATTACATTGAATCGAATTCATGTAATCTACATTGTAAATATTGTTTTTAAATACACAGTTGCCGAAAATTGCGCATACAGGAAAAAAGGATCGCGATTAACCTGACGGAATAAGTCCACCGTTTTTTCCGCTAAAAAATAACAAGACTTATTTGATATTCTTTTTACAAGTTTTTCTGGAACTTTCCTGTCAATAGAATGAAATTTCGTTATTCGACGATGTACATCGGTAATTAATTGTCTTGCATTGGTAAGCGAGACCAGGCAAGTCCAGCATTTGGAGGTAAAACCGAATAAGTCCAACAGCGTTTTTTTTGTTAACTCCACAAGCTACAGACTATTTGAATTCTAGAGAATGCTACCTCGAGAAATACAAAAAACTAGATGTAACCCGATAATTAACGTTATTTCCCGAAAACGCATGAACTTATCCAAGTTTTTCCTCCAAACGACGAATATATTATATCTTTTTAATCTAGTAAACATGTGGAGTTCATTGAAATATTTTTCATTTAATATATATCGTTCGTCTCAAAGAGAAAAACGATAATAAAACTGTTAACAGTCGAGAATGAGTTTGTGATAAAAATTGATCACGTTTTGAGGATCGTCGAATCGACCGTCTAAAAAACCATAAACTGACGACGTGTCTTCAAATGGAATTTGTCCGGAAGTCTACGCAATAGTCGAAGCTTCCACTCGACTCTAATCAAGCCCATTATTCCAATTATGATCGCTTTTCCTGTACGTGCTTACCCAAAATAAATCCGGAACTGTATATTCCGGTGGACGCAGTAGCTTGAAGAAATTCAAAAGTTATAAACATTCCGTAGTTGACGGAAAATGATTGGATAACGCCAATGACACCACTGACGAAAGTTTGAATAGTCAGCACGAATCTCCTGCCGAATCTGTCGATAATAGGTTACGGGAACGTTCGAATACGTCGATAATTCGTCGGGTTACTGGTACACTTCGATGCGCAAGTGATTAATTAGTGGCTCACCGATCGGACAGGTACCCAGCGAAAATCAAACCGACGAGCTGGCCAATATTATTCACTGTTCCCACCATAGCAAGTTTCCATCGATTCTCATCGCACGTGATGTCCCACTACGAAGGGGTGAAAAAATTCGACAAATTGTTTATCAAATTATACAAAAAATTTAATCAATTTATTTCCAGCAAAAATTGACGATCCTGATGAAAAATTATCAAAAAAATTATAAGCTATTCTATTTTACGTCTCATCGTATTGTATTTTCTGCGATTGGCCAAAGAATCAAAAATCGTCATTAAATAATACTTCGAAAGTTAAACCCCGAAATAAAAAATATCATTTGCACAAGACTATTTTCATCAATCGCATCATTATTTATTAGGCCGGCTTCAAAAAAAACCTTTTTTTTTCTTTCAATCAAAATACATTCACGCCAAAGTATCTTCCATCAAGAGAATCGTGTCCAAAAACGAGCCCGATCGGACCATTTTTAGGGGTCGCGCGAGATTTTTCTAGTTTTCCCATTTGATTAACATGGGAAGAACGAAAAGTTTCCATTCAAAAAATCGTAGCTCCGCCAGTTTTATAGCTACATTGATTCCGTTAGTCCCATTTGAAAGCTCTTGAAAAACCGCTCAAAATGGCGTGCGGACCTTTGGGATCCCATTCCAACTTTCATCAATAATTTTGTGGTTTCGTAAGAAATTATCGACGGAAGTTGCAATCGGATTTCGAAGATCCGCACGCCATTTTAAGCGGTTTTTCAAGAGCTTTCAAATGGGACTAACGGAATCAATGTACCTCTAAAATTGGCGGAGCTACGATTTTTTTAATGGACACTTTTCGTTCTTCCCATGTTAATCAAATGGGAAAACTAGAAAAATCTTGCGCGACCCCTAAAAATGGTCCGATCGGGCTCATCTTTGGACACGATTTTCTTGATGGAAGATACTTTGGCGTGAATGTATTTTGATTGAAAGAAAAAAAAACATTTTTCTTTTCAAGCCAGCTTATTATTTATATTCGTGAGGCCAGGCTACGAGTTTGCGTTTCACGTTCCAGGTGTTGGAATTGATTATCGGCAGTCACCTCATTCATAATCGTTTCCTCATTGGGATCGTAAACCCAAGCGTTGCAGCTCCGTTCCGTTTTGGTGAACGACGATGGCGTACAAATCTTCGAATCCGTGAAATTTTTTCGAACAACGTATCTCGTGCAATGTTCGATCTTTCGACCTTTGCTCGGTACTGCATCGTGAATCCACGATGGCAACCACTCGGCACTCGATGAATTTTCACACTCGGGCACGAGACACCTGACGAATCGATAAACTCATTAACGAGAAACCGTGCAAATCACGCGTAACCTATCTAAATTTATGCAGTTGACAGTACAGTCGGTCAATGAAACGTAGGAACAATTACACGCATAGAACCATGATGAAAGCTATCGTACCGAAACCCAGTAATTGTCTTGAATAAGAGAACGTTAATTGACTTCGGTACATTGGAAATCCGGGGCTCGCTCTATTTGACGTTAATTCGACGGAGGAGGGGGGGGGGGGGGGGGAGCCGTGTTTTCGGAGTAATTAGGGGAAGCAATCGCTTCTACGAGCCATCGACGTATATATGCACAATGGTTCTATTATGCTGCCGTAGTAGCAACGTATATCATGCATCGGCTCCGCCGCCGGGGCTACATTCGCCCTGGATAGCGGCAAAGCACCGATGCAAAGATTATTGGAGTACCATAAATACCGCAGAGTGTTGCCGATGGTTTCAACGCCCAACTTTGGATTGTGCCGTATCAACGACCCAAACTCACGGACACACGATGTCTGCAGTTTGGAAGCAAACCTGAGTAAATCCACTTGATACCGGAAAATTTGATTAAGGGGTCATGTACAGTTGTGATGGATGAAAAAAGACATTTTTTTTTATTGCAACGAATCCATGTTTTGGAGGCTGCAAATGATGCAGAAGGACTGCTATGTGGCCCTGGAATAGACGACTCGATGTCAGTTGAAATATATTTATTTATTAGAAATATGAAAGAAACAAACTTGAAACTTTAAACACTTTTTTTTTAATTATCTCAGAATCTTGTTTTTTCGAAATTACCTTTGCGGTGGACACGATTACTAAAAAACTATTAATCCGATCAACACCAAATTTATACCGCTTATTTATTGTGATAATAGCTAGTCGCTGAAAGAAGGATTTTCAATTTTTTTGAAACCTTTTTTTTTTAGAGCAAAAAATCGGAAATGTTATACATTGAAAAAGTACATTTTTTGTTACAACCGTCGTTATTTTTTTTTAAATCAAAATTTTTACAAATCCTTCGTTCAGCGACGAGAAAATACAATGTACTAACGGAATTTTCTTAAATCTTTGATTTCAGATGAACCGTTCTCGAGATATGATGTCCATCGCAAGTCACGTCGAAAAAAGGCGTTCCTGAAATTCGCCTATAACTTTTATATTATTTAATATTTTTTGATGAAAAAATTTCAACAAGTTCTTGGAAACATGTGCTATTCGACGTTGACAAAAGATTTTGATTAAATATTTTTTATGGTGTCAAAAAAAAATCGAAAAAATTTCATCTTTTTGCGCGGTACAACTGTATATAACCCGTTAAACGAGATTTTTGTAATTTCGATTGTATCTTTTTTTTATCACAGAGTTACCGACGATTGCCCATACAGGAAAAAATAAGCATAATTAGCCTAGGCGAATAAGTCCATTTTATCCCACCGTTCATCGGTTGAAAAAATGAACAACGAGACTTATATTACATTTCTTCATTGAATTGAAAAGAATTTAAGCATAAAAATTAGTCCTTTAGATCATTTGAATTGTCTAGAAAATAAAATTCATAAGTTTTATTTATACAATAATTGTTTGATATGTGTATAAGAACGAACATTACGAATAAATTAAGGAAAAATTTATTCTTTATTTGCTCTATAAGACGAGTAGGCGATTTTTTGGTAAATTTGCAGAATCACGGCTCCACCTCGAAAGTGCTCCAAATTTTTTTCTGACATTCTTTACCACTCGGCAATGGTGTAGGATGCTATAATATAGTGGCGCATGATGTTTACCACCATAGAAATAAATGAAGACACCGTGAATTCGAAATTAATAACGAGACGAATTTTTATTACCATTCATTCACAAAACGAATATATTTACGAATTATATTTTATTTTTTTATTATTTATATAACGAATTTATAATAAATGTGCTGGCTCTTATTAATTTTGAAAGTAACGTTCCTCTATCAAACATGCTTGTATCCTTACTTCTTACATTATTGCCACTTGTTCACGATTGTGTTTGAATGTGTGCGCGTGTTTGTTCGCGTGTGAGTGTATGTGCGTGGTTGTAAATACTAGCTGTTGTCGATTTTGAAAGTAACCTTCCTCGGTGAAGCATGCTTGTATACTTCCTTCTCACATTAATACCGATTAATTTCCGATTTTTTGATTTTCGATATTACCACTTTTAACTTTTTTTTCAAGTGGGCCGAGGCCATGCGCCCCCTTAATATTACTTGGGATACTACATACTAGAGGTACAGAATGTCAGAAAAAAATTTGAAGCACTTTCGAGGTGGAGCCGTGATTCTGCAAATTTACCGATTTTTTTGACTTCGTCCAAGGTTATCTTTGTTATGAATTCAATTCTCGATAAATCGATGTTTTTATTTTATTTTATAGATCATATTCCATGAATTTTAAGGCATAAAGTTATTAAAAAAATGTTTTATTCTTGAAAAATCCTTATTTACGCGAGCGCTAACTGAAAAATCAAGATAGCGAGCCCGGATTTGGTGGGAATTTTTTTTTCGTAAGAGAAAATGTAATTTTCATATATACGTTTTCGGACAACTGAACAATAGGAATTTTGAGGCCTACCCGTAAATACCACGGATACGAACACGAAAATAATCTAATGAAAGTTAACAATAGAAGATTATTTACCAACAGAAACAAATGAAAAATCAAAAATTTTATTTCCGTATATTTACCTACGCCTTTTTTCGTTAAATATTTTTTTCCTCGTTTTTTATTGAATGAATTAAAATGAAGCAGGTTTTTTACGAATCAAAAAGTTTCGAACCGAATGCAGCGCCACGGTACAATCGAACTAACCGTCAGGCCACGTGTACCACTGGTGGTACACGGCGTGATAACTACTCCAAACCAGTGATGGGCAAATCTGTACTTCAGAAGTACGAAGTACAAAGTACAGCTGTACTTTGTACTGCGGCGTTCCCGCAGTACGCAGTACAACTGTACTTTGTACTGCGGGAACGCCGCAGTACGCAGTACAACTGTACTTTGTACTGCGGGAACGCCGCAGTACGCAGTACAACTGTACTTTGTACTGCGGGAACCCCGCAGTACGCAGTACATTTGTACTTTGTACTGCGGGAACGCCGCAGTACGCAGTACAGCTGTACTTTGTACTGCGGGAACGCCGCAGTACGCAGTACAACTGTACTTTGTACTTATTCGGTACTTCAAGTACAAATGTACTTCGGGGCTGCCCAACACTGCTCCAAACTACATAACTGCTTATGGATTGACGATGTAATGAGATATTGTGAGATAATATATTAATCTTTCGTGAAAATATCGTGTGGCCTGGAGGGCAAGCCAGGAAAAAAAGGCTTGGCACGGAACGTGTTAAGCAGATATTTTAGCCTCTTATCAAATCTGTGAAAAGAATCACCGATGATCTGTGGCTATCCTGATACGCCAATTATTCGGCCTTCTGCGTAGAAATCGACGCACATTGGATGCACCACGTGTCCTGATAAGCCAGTGACCCAAAATCAGCGATGCGATCGAGTAAGAATACAGATAAGGTGCAAAATCGAATCGACCGATCGACATACTTTATATCTCAAGGAAAGTTTTCACCCAATACATAGACCGATAGTAGGACGCTTTTGCGAAGTCCCAATGCACAATTATTCTTCGTAACCGTTGATACCGTAGTTTGTTTCGTTTTTTTGCATTTATTTTTCTTTTTTACTTGACATCTCTCGGTATTTTCAACGAGGCAATTCACGATTTATTCAATATTTATTTTTGTTTCATGCGAGTA
The DNA here is from genome assembly GCA_963971145.1 of Sussaba pulchella. Lineage (NCBI taxonomy): Eukaryota > Metazoa > Arthropoda > Insecta > Hymenoptera > Ichneumonidae > Sussaba > Sussaba pulchella. Next base: position 6,080,178 of record OZ020164.1, read on the forward strand.
AATCATCGAGTTTAGGACTGCATATTAATACCTTACCAGATTGTCTTGCGTTATTTTTTTCTAGTTCAATTAAACAATTCCACAAAAGAAACGACGGCTTCGGGGGATGTAGTATAGTAATTGTATTTCACGACATATAATGTTATGACATTTCCACCGAAAAATTAGATGGAAAATGACACAACAATTGGATTTAAAAATCATTCCATCCGTTGTCATTACAATTTTATTTCTATTCATAATATCATGACATTTCGACGAAAAAAAGATGGAAAATTTGCTGATTTTATCATGTATACGCATTAAAAGAATTACCTGTAGTCGACTTCGCCAGCCGTGAAAGCATATCCCATGCTGTAAGTCGCCGATAGCATCAGGGGCACGCTGACAATTAAGTACATCGTTAATTGATACAATCCCACTTGGTCCATCTCTCGATCGGCTCGCAATCGCATTTCAATGTCTGAAGAAGGAAACATCCATGTGCCGACCAATTTATTCGGAAAAAGAAACATTTGAAAAATTCCACAAGTAGGTACCGATTATTAGGGTGGCTTGAAAAAAAATTTTTTTTTTCTGATGTCAATCGAAATACATTCACTGCAATGTATCTTGAATCCGGAGAATTCACCCCAAAGATGAACCCGATCGGACCATTTTTAGGGGTCGCGCTAGATTTTTCAAGTTTTTCCATTTGATTAACATGGGAAGAACGTAAAGTTTCCATTCAAAAAATCGTAGCGCCGCGAATTTTATAGCTACGTTGATTCCGTAAGTTCCATTTGAAAGCTCTTTGAAAACCGCTTAAAATGGCATTGCAGATCTTTGGAATCCGATTGCATCTTCCGTCGTTCATTTTGCTTTTTCGTAAGAAATTATCGATGAAAATGGCCAAATGTCAAATGGAAATGGAATGGAAAAACTTGAAAAATCTTGCGCGACCCCTAAAAATGGTCCGATCGGGTTCATTTTTGCGGTGAATTCTCCGGATGCAAGATACTTTGCAGTGAATGTATTTTGATTGAAATAAAAAAAAAAACTTTTTTTCTCAAGCCGCCCTAACCGATTATATTCAAAACCGTCACATACCTCCGGATCCATCGTTTATTTTGAAAGACGAAGAAGTCATCTTGGCTGTGTATATGTGCCGTGTGTGATCAAGATAACCGAACGACGAATTTTGTTGCACGAATGGAATATATTCACACTTTCTTTATAATGCAATTGTTTTAGCAGCGAATTTTTTCCTCAACGTGGTTCCACTCCTTGACCGTTATTGCGGTAATCTTCCTTATTCATTATTTAAATATTCAATTTCCATTCTTTCCGCGTTTTTTCCCCGGGCTGTACAACAAGGTATAACTGATTAACAAGCACAGATATATGAGGTATTTCACGGCAAACCGGTACGTCAAAACCCTAACCCTCGTCGATTCAATTCATGATTTTTGTTACCTTTCATTCGACCCTCAAACCATCCTTGATTTTTTGCAGAATATTTAGATAACCCTCGAGCTCGGAAAAAATTGAAAACTGACCCCCAGCCACGAGTAAAAACTTATTTCGATTTTAAAAAATGTCGATTTTTTTGTTGCGACTTCAGTCGTCGAAAAAAAGAAGTTTGCCAAAGTTTCCGAGTCGAAACTTTATTGTAAATATTATTTTTTCAAATAAAAAAATATGATTTTTCCACATGTTTTAATTGAAAAATATAGTTGCATTAAGGGGGTATTTCTAGCAAAAAAACGTTCACTTTTTTAATTTTCGATAAGAACAACCATTCAAAAGTATTTCCTGAAGATCTCACTGACGAATTCGAAAAATTGGCTGATTTGTAGCTAATTTTGTCGTACCTCTCTCGCTGAGCCGTGGCTAACGAAAAACTTTGATCACGGAACTACATTTTGAAATCGGTAAGCAAGAATTTTCGGGAACCACTCGACCGATTTTGTTCAAATTTAGAGAGCTGTTGTAAAAAACCATTTTCTAGAGCTTAAGAGAAGCTTTTCCGAAAAAAAATGTAGTTCCCGTTTTATTTATAAAAAACTAACGAAAAATCGGGCCAAAAACCTGTAAAAAATGTCAATTAACTGCCATTAGCAGAGAAGTCAATAAATCCTTGTCTTGAGCTCAAGTTTAACTCTTCTAAAACGATAATCAACCAACCGTTTTGATTCCTGACCGTTTTCTTAGGAAATATCCTGCCAACGTGAAAAAAGGGCCGCAAAAAAAATCAAAATTTCGAAAATGTAGAAGCACACTTTTACTCTTGGCGAGAGGGGGGGGGGGATTAGTTTTGAATTATTCACAAGCTCCAGGGTGATCCGAAAATGTTGCACAAAATCAAGGGTGTTTTGAGGGTTAAATGAGAGCCAACAAATAACCAAAAACTGAATGGACCGCAGTCACGGTTTTAACTGACCCATTTGCCGTGGAATAAGATCTCATCGATATTCGTCAACCTCGGATCGGTCAAAATGATTAACGACTCAAACGTATACGAGTCGGTAGTCGAATTAGGCGATGAGCAATAATTTGTTAAATACACAACAACTTCTTATTTACAGTCTTCAGTAAAAGAAAAGGAAACACGTTTTATTCGTTATCTAATAGTTGAACAAATATTTAATCGTAACGAATATCAAGAAATGATTGACAAAAATGGAGTCAATAATCGTGAATATCTCGTGCAACCGCTTGGATACCAATGCGTTATCAATCGAGGGTGAATGTAATCATTATGTACCGATGCTATCGCCGATTTCAAACATCTTCATAAAATACGAAACGATAAATGTGAAAGAAATTGTAGGCCACGATTAATCGACGTTTAGTAGTACATACATGATAATCAATACTAATTCCATTCCGCAGTGGTTTAATGGATAAACAATTTACAAACAATTTAATTCAATATCTTACAATATGGACCACATATTAGTTATTGGGAATGAAAGGATGATATTCAAAGCTCCGATTCGTAGGATTCATTAAGGCCTCATATGACTATAAGAGCGTACCCGTGTAGGCTCGTTTCATTATTATCGGGATACGCATGAGGTCATTATCCCCAATGATTCATACGCGTTTTCCGTCGTGCTCGACTCATTATTCAGTGCATAAAGTAATCATTCACACTTCGATCGACGACAATAAAAGAATTTATGTTTTGTTACATGTCTGTCGTTGGGAGGCAAAACCGAATGAGTCAATCGTTTCGAAAAACTCAGATGGTAAGCATCGTTCTCAAAAGCAGAGTCGGCGACAATTGCTCCAACAAGAAGAACTAAACGAGATTAACCTATTTAAACAAGTCGAAAAAATCTGTCGAAAAAACCGAATAAGTCCACCGTTTGGCCGTGAAAAAAAAAACTCATGTTTTATTGTTTGCAGGTTTGTCCAAATCTTCTTTACCGCTAACACAAAGTTTCGTCAATGTACATCGATAATTAATTATCGCCCATCGGTAGGCTTAAGGGGGCACATCTGTGTGGATTGCCGGAAAAGTAGGTGAATTTTGGGAATTATTATCTCAAAAACCATTCGTCGGATTGGATTCAAGTTGGTTTTATTTGAAAGTATATACATTGAGGTATGTTGACGATTTTTTATATAAATGTATAGCGAGCTCCCAAACTTCAAACGCGTTTATCTCGAAACACGCTTTTTAAAATCGGTTCCCACTTTTTTTTAGATAACGGATTGACCGATTCCTCTAAAATTTGGACACAATATGCACGGATAGGTAATGAAGTTCGGCACGTAGGATTTTATTTTTAACCAATTTATTTATTTTTTTATCAACCAAAAAAGTTCGTAAAATGAGGTTAAAGACTGAATTTCAATTTCAATCAAGCGCCATTTTGTGAAGAAAAAAAAAATTCTACGTGCCGAACAGCTCAAGACGTTACACTTTGAGAATATTCTTGAAATTTTTGTTTCAGACCAACCGACTGCGAGAAAAAGTGGATAGCGCAAACCGTGCCGTCGACAAAGTTGTTTTACGCCGGCCAGAATAACAGCGCTCCCATTCACTATATATTTACATAAAAAATCGTCAGCATACCTCAATGTATATACTTTCGAATAAAACCAACATGAATTCAATCGGACGAATAGTTTTTGAGATAATAATTCCCAAAATTCACCTACTTTTCCGGCAATCTACACAGATGTACCCCCTTAACCAGATAAGTCTATTATCTTTAGGCAAAACCGAATTAGTCCAACCGTAATCTTTTATCCATAAGTTGAAGACTAATTAAATGTTACCGAACGCTACCTTGAATAGTACCAAAAACTAAGTGTAACCTGAAAAAATCGTTATTTCTCGAAAAATCTTTTCGTAAACTTATTCGGTTTTGTTTCGACAAACCACAGATATGTAGGAGGATCTCGAATGAAGACGCGAACGCAATGTGCAATTGAACCATACTCGAGAAACCGTCAAACGGTTTGTGTGTAATTCGAACAATTAACGATGGGACTCTCGAACAAGAGCACTGGACTGAGCTAGCCTCCCCCGCAATCCCATGGACAATTATATACATCGCCAAGCGACGACCGTACGGACATTCCGTAAATTAGTAGCCGCCAATTGGCTCGACAAAATTTTATAGCACAGCACAATAATTCATAATCTTGACTAACAATCGTCCGGACAGTCTCAAACCAAACTACAGACGAGCATCGTATATCCCTAAGTATCGTATTTTGTCAAGTTTAATGACCGACTCCAAATTGCTTTTTTTTTTTTGCTAAACCATGGACCAGATTGTGTGGTCTCTCGTCTCTCATCCATCCCTTCCTCCCCCACCATTTCCGTCTTTTTCTGTATTTCTCCTACGACCGACCTCTCTCCGATAACTAATCTCCATACACTTTGCATACTAATTACCCGGAAATAATGACTCCTCGCAAAGTAAGATTACACCAAAAAAAAAACGTGCAAAGTACTACACTCACGCAAAAGTGGAATCAAAATATAGCAATTGCACTAAATACAACGTCGAGAATTAATTCCAACCTTATGACGTCCGAATAACCGTTTCACATCAATCGACATTTATCTATGATAAAATTTATCTTTCTTACCACAATTACCGATCTTCAACTATGCATGAAAAAATGCACAATCGTATGGTCCCACCGTAGAAACCACATTACCGTTTTTCCGTACGAATTATCCTTTATTTATTTTTAAAAATAATATCGATCAAAGATCGATAGGCGTATTTTATTAATAATCCCGCGTATTGCAGCTACAAAAATCGGCACGAAAAATTAAGATGGATAAAAGAACACTCGTTGATTAAAAACATTTGAGATTAATATTCCGGGCAAAACAACTCGTCGAACGACCGGCGTGCGTCTGCTGCAACGCTCGCACTCGCCACGAGCTCTTGGCTCGGTTTAACCAACGCTTCGGCCATCGGCACAACTTTCGAATTCACGTGCCGACCGAACCAGACCAATCCAGACGACGCGAGCTCCCGGCACGCAGCACGATTCCATCACGAGCAACAATCGGGTGAAGAACCATCTTAAAGAAAACGAAAGATAATCATCTTTTACGCCCACCTTCAACGAAATTTTACGGTTTGATTAGGGTGCACAGGTATACGAAAATTCCTAACAAATCTGGGTAAATGTTTGTTTTTTTTTTCGTCGTGAGGTTTACAGTTGACTGACTGCAAAAAAGCCGGAGTGCAACGATAACGCGACGGTTACGTTGATAAAAAAAATACACGCACCGGCCAACGATTACGAAATTGTCTGGCCAAGGTCGGAACTGCGTTGCGAAACCGTTCATTGAGTTCTGATGCAACGATACATGTTTCAATGGGATTTTTTATGGTATTATGGGAATCGAAGAATTATGAGAAAACGGACTTTGGTTATTTTTTAGTCAGTTCGAATTATTTCTTACAATATTTTCGAATTTGGAAAATCCGTTTTGTTTTTTAAACATTGCCGGTTCAGGGAAAGCAAGTGTCTATCGAAGCTTCTGGTAATTCGTTTTGATTATGGGCCAACACATAGTTGCGTAGAGATCCATTCAAATATGGGAGTTTAAATTGGGTTGTAAATTGAGTGTAAATTCTACAAGCAGTAATTAACAATTATCTGACAAATCATACGCCATTCCTATTTTGCATGACTTTCCATTTACCCCTTAATCTAGCGGCAAATCGAGATGGTCCGTCCATGGCGACCGGCGTAGCTTCTAAGACGTTACCTTGGAACGGTCACAATCAATCTTGTGTTTCGAGAAAAAAAATACTATCACAATGCCTAAACAAAATTTATTAAGTACCATAAAAACACATTCTAAATCTTTTATAAAAGCGAAATTCCGTAGATTTCGTGCTTATGAAGACTACTTTTGCGTAAACAGAGGCCCAGTGTACAGTGAATCAGCTTTTAATCACAGTAGGTCAGCGATAAAATATTTTCCAGATGCGATAGGGAAGTTGTCATACTGGTTGTCCGGTACGTTCGAGTTTTATGTTACGGTTCTTGCGATTTGCACCGTTTCGTGGCTTGTACACGCACCCATAAAATATATATGAAGAAGGATGATCGCGGTTTTCGTTTTTCAAGCAAAGACGAGCTGGACGATGCATGAACATGGAGACTCGAGTGCGCGCTCAACTACGTCAACGATACCACACTTTATATCGTATGCCTGGACGTGTGGACATGACAGCTAGTGGCTGAATGTCGAACTAAACAATTGCGATCACTTTTAAGTATCACGTTATTGGACTTCACGCAAATCCATTCGGGTTCCTTTATTCTAGGCTTCTTGTACACACCGTTTGGGTATGATGTGCTCGTACTTGGTCGGTGACAAACACTGGAAACTGTTGTTCTCGGTCCTGATCGATTTTTCGAAAAAAAAATGAAAACGACCAAACGTGTCGGAAAATCCCGCAGTCAACCGTTAACGTTTCTTATCCGAAAAATCAATGGTGGTGGAAAACAACACTTTGAGAACCAACTCTTACGCATTTACAGTAATTTGTGAGAGCTGAAGGAAAAGTGCTGCATTGACCGAGCCGCTATGAGTGCGATCAGTGCGACGGAGATAGCGCCATTACCGATCATAGTGGAGCAAAAAAGAAGTAGTGTGAAATATATGAGGATTCCATGCGATTTCGAACGGTCAAAAAGTAGTCCACTCTCAAAAAAATTGAAATTTTGTCAAATTATTTGATTATATGAATAGAGTAGTGTACATTTGTTCAACATTTTTGGATCGCATTTTTTTGAGTTTTTCAAATTTTCGAAATTTTCTGAGTACCGTTATATCTTAAAAGCATACGATTCAGCAGAAAAAATTTTCAGACAAAAAAGTTGCATGAGCTTCGTGAAAAATTTTTTTTCTGAATTTTTCGAGTCTAAACAATGACCATTTTCATAAAAAATATACGAAAACAATTTTTTTCGGTCGGTATGTCACTTTCGATTTATCTCAAAAAATTTCAAAAAATACTCCGAAATGTGCACAATAGACACGTAATTTTTTTTAGTTTGCTCGATTAGTTGTTCCAAAGCTATGCTTCATTTCGCTAATAAATTTTTTTTTGTTTTTTTTTTTTAAATCAATTATTATCGACAATCATACGCTCCCAAATTGTTTCTCTTAAATTTTAAAATAAGAGTACATCGACAGTAATGATATTAATGTTTTGGCGCTTATATTGGAGCATAGTTCATCGGTAACGTAGATGGAACTCCATTGATCTTGTTCGAAAGCTACGCTCTATAATCACTCGTTAAAAAAATTCAATAATACACTACTCTCTTTCATATAATTAAATAATGTGACAAAATTTCAATTTTTTTGAGACCGGACAACTTTTTGACCGTTCGAAACCGCATGGAATGCCTCATATACAACATATCGTTCTAAACGATGGTCACAGACTCACAACTCCCAGACGCGACACTGGGATACAGGTCCATGGATGGAGAACCTGAGGTTCTCACCTGGGTACATCGCCCGACAAATCTCTTCTTCAGGAACATCCACAAAATGATATTTAGAAGTGGTGCACAGTTACTTCGAGATGAGGCACTGATGTACCTTCAAACGGTGAAACGTGTCGAAACTCGCGGTTATTTCACTATCAATGCACCACTAATAATCGTAAGTCGATGAAACGTGAAGTTTTCGTATTCGACATGGCGATATGGAATAATATTGGCCACCTCTAGTTATTATACACCGTACGCACGTTTGCTTGGATGGAATACTGAAATAAATTTGGATTAACTTAACACTCGTCGATAATAACGACATTAAAAGATAACAAGACATTCGTAACTCGAACGAAGTTCAAGTTTTCGTGCCAATAGCGTTACACGGAATGCTAATGAGTGGGGGGTTGCAAACAGCCGTGAAACTTGTACCACGTGACGTATGAAGACGTAACGGGTAGCAAATCATTTTTGGAGCAGAGGTGCTTTTTCTTTGACGCACGAATGCTGCGTCAAATGATAGTAACTGCGTAAAATTATAGTTTTTTTTTTTTTAATCTTCGCGCTTTAGTAGAGAAGGTGAAACTGTTTTAACTTTATTATGACGAGATTTTGGTGATCACATCGTCAATATACTGTGTGTTATAAACACATAAATAGTAAATGCATCTTAATTAGAAAATTGAATATCTTCGATAACGTTTTCTTCTGTATTTTCTCATACTTTTCTTCCTTTTCTTTATTTCAGACGTTACTGCGAGAGGAGTACTAGCGGTAATGACATTCTCAGATTGTTTATTATTTTTGATGTCGATAATTGTAGCAACCGTTGACAATCATGCATTGTATCATCGTGCATAGTTCATATTTATTTGTCGAATAAGTTGTTTTCACTTGTACTCTTATCAAGAATATGATTTCAATATTTATCACTATAACCACGATTTTAAACTAATATGTTCCCAGAGTTCATTCAATCCACTCAGGACCACGGAATTTGAACGGACGATTTTGACGCACCGCATCAGCTCCACAGTCGCATGTTAATAACGCAAAACTTCCGATGCAGCATTTCTGCGTCCATAAAATGGGCCATTCGTTGTATGCAGAAAATTAATGGTTTACGTTAAAAATGAACGCATCAGGATATCCATGAGTCAATTCGATCAGCGCTTGTGCTTTGTTTTCCATGGAAATTCCGATTTTTTTTTGCACAGGTTGTTCCGAAAGATTTTGAAGATTATAGGGAGAAACGGCGCTCCACAATTCTTGAACGAAGCGAGTTGACTTTTTCGAACATAATCCGATTGATGTTATTGTCTATGTTAAGGCGATGGGATACATCGGTGAGTGCGAGAGAGATAGCTGCAATCATGACAAACCGTTGTTTGTCGCCACAATTAATATCTCGGATCAAAGATGAGAACGGTTGAACGCAAAATTTTGAGCCGCAGGTCTGCGATACCAAGTTTTATTCGACAGAACGATTGGGGCCCCAAACATACATTACAGTTTTCTGTTACCGACCGAGCAGTAGCCCTTAGTCTTAAAAGAGCAGTGTATATTGAATATGTATCATTAGTCGGTAGAATAGTTATACTGTTAGATGGGATAATGACCCCAAGGCCCTCTGTTGTACGCTTTTTGTACCTTTCATACAAAACTTTTTGAAAATGAAAAAAAAATACCGTCACGTTGACTCGTTCACTCGACCTTGGGCGGTTAGTAATCCAATACCGATATTCAGTGCAGTTTCTATCAGATGGGTCGATGGGTTTCTATATCTCCGTTCAACAACTCGAAAACCGTTCGAGGAAATTTTATGCGCAGCCTCCACGCGCATGCTTGTACCTATCAGCCGATACGCCGTGAAGAAAAAGAAAAAAACGTGGACAGTCACGTGTGTGAGAATGTGTGTCTTTCGTGATTGATGTATCGTGGCAATGGAGGAAACCGTGCGTCTTTATTCGTGCGCAAACAAGTGTCCGACGACGTTTAGAAATAATGGCGCTGGATTCAACATACGATAAGCCAACTGATTCTACGCACGTCGCAGCTGCATGTGAGCAAATCAATCTTCTTTTTTTTTTACCCAAAATCAATCAGAGTTATCGAAAATCTTTGAAAACCAAAAATAACCTGAATAAGTTTTAAATTCACAACATTTTTGTTTATTTTTTTTTTTTTCTCGTTAATATATCGTTTTTGTGATTATTATTATTTTTTTTCTCAAATAGTGATTCACGAGTATTTTGCACGCGAGTGAAGCAATGGAGGTTGACGAGCTGACGTACAATGCATTCTATCTTATACTGCGGGTCAGTTTCATCCGCGTTTGCAGTCACATGACAGCAAAATTGAAAATTGTTACGTAATTTAAATAAAGAGAAAAAAAAAACGAAAAACTTCGTAATTCTGTGTAGGAAAAATTTCGGCGCAAGTACGAATTAGCGATATCGAAATGTTGGACGATTTGTGTACCTTGCAACAGTTCACTGGAAGGATTGACAATAACCGATGACTTTGTTGGTAATTAATGAACAATTTTATCTACGACTCAATATTTTGAAGTAACTTTGGACTATATTTTTTATATCCACTATCTTTCCGATTTTATATAAAAGTTATTGTTTATTTATTTTTTTTGTTTTGTTTATTCATATATTTATTTATTTTTGTCAGACGATCACATACTCAAGCCAGTTCACAGGAGACCGTGCTACTATGTATCGACGAATGAGGAAAACAGTAGAACGTACAAAGTTGAGAATAGGTCGATGCAACTCGTACAGATGAGCGGAGAACCCGTTGAAAAGGATGATCGTAAGATGAAAATAATCGCCATAGAGCGTGGATACAACAAGGAATTCCAATCGTACAATATAATCATCGTTGACAAGCCATTGGATGATAAATACAGGGGAGAGCTTACACCTGCAACAGCAGAGATGAAACTCAATCGCAGTATCAATTGCTACAAAGAGTGAGTCTGGAAAATATGTATTAGTCGGATAATTCTGTGGTTTGGCGACAAAACTGAATAAGTCCATAAAAAGAGTTTTTTTTGAGATTTGAGAAAAATGATTCCAAAAATAATAATTATCCAGTCATACTTGGTTCTAAACTCTTCAATGTTGCATTCAATAAACTTTGAATGGTTTGTATCTCACAGGTTGGAAAAAAAACACACACTTCGACTCATACAATTTTATCTACAAATCATGGGCTTATCTGGTTTTGCTTACCGATGCGATATAATTAATAAACAATATACGGGGTATTCCTGGAGATTTGGGCATCTTCGGACCGTTGGGTCAAAATTTTTGCCCCCCAATTTTTTACATTAATATGTGTCGAAAATGAAGAGACACGTATTGAGGCGTTTTTCATTTTGAGCCCCCGCTTTTGAGATACAGTCGAATGAAGTTTTTGAACTATCGACCACGCTCGGTCATTCAAATCGATATATCTCAGCAACGGTTAGTGATAACTTGTAAAACCACGGCTGTTTTTTTTTTTTTTTCGTTTTTGAATGCTCTATACAATGAAGACATTTACGATTATGTTGCAAAAATTCAACAATTACTTATAATTAATTCAAAATTAAAAGTTAAATAGAACAAAAAATGTACCCTTAATTTTTAAAAAAAATTTCTTTCAATTCCTTCAACAGAAACGAAAATTTATTATTAAATTTAACTGAAAAAAATTATTTAATAAATTTAAAAAAATTTTTTTTTTTTTTCAAATCGATGGATTTTTCTTCTATTTAACTTTTAATTTTTAATTATTTATAAGCAATTAAAAAAAAAAGGCTCAGTTGATTAGGCTTATCTCGTTTATTTCTTCCTTTATCGGCCATTTTTGTCGACTCTGTATCTGTGAAAGATGTTTACAATCTAAATTACAAGAATCCAATTCAATTTCATCTATTGAAAAAATTGACTCAAACGGGTTTGTCTCTGAACCGCCGATATACGTTAAAAAAAACGCCTCTATCTTATTTACAGTATCTCAAAATTCGCATTTGCATTTGGTACAAAGAAATAAATTTCGTCATCTAAATACATGTTTAACTTTTATTTCGTCGAAGTTTGATAATCAAACATTTACGCGTTAATCGGTGAATCCCCAGTAGGGTGGTCCTTAATTAGGTGTTTTCGGAATTTCCGTGGTTTCCGCCTTCCAAAGTAATCAACATAAATAGAGAAAAAATTGGTCGCAATTGGGAATTTGTCCGATAATTCTAACCCAGGGCGATTTGAAATCGAATTTTATATGGGAAAATGCATGCATTTGGAATTTTGTTGGGAAAATAGTTTACTATTTCAAAACTATACATGATAAAAATATGATCTCCCACAATTTTGTAGAAAATTGCATTCTCTACGAAAAAGGTCTCTTGTAAAATTTTCGTGAATCTAATATTCATTACGTAATTCGCAAAAAATAGTTTTTTTTAGCCAGCTATGAAAAGCCATTTTCACGTGATAAATATCAGATCCACGAAAATTTTACAAGAGACCTTTTTCGTAGAGCATTAAATTTCCTACGAAATTGGAAGAGATCATATTTTTATCATGTATAGTTTCGAATCAATAAAAAAATGTTCCCAACAAAATTCCAAATGCATGCATTTTCCCTTATAAAATTCGATTACAAATCGCCCTGGGTCAGACTTATCGGACAAATTCCCAATCGCGACCGATTTTGCTTCCTCATAAAGGAAGCTTTGTGACGGTCCGAAAATTTTTTTTCGAGATTTTGATGTCAATAGGTTCAGAATGTCCTAAAACATCCAGAAAACACATTCGGAAAAAATGTCCGGATGTATGTGTGTGTGTGTGTGTGTGTGTGTGTGTGTGTGTATGTATGTAACCACCCTCTAAAATTCAAACGTTTATAACTCGAGAACGGTTCAAGCTACCGTACTCAAATTTTGCACACATGTGATGCCTTCTAATATCTATGTAATCTGTAAATTTCGCAATTATCGACGAACTTGTTCGGCTTCGACAGCGTTTTGAATTTTTCAAAAAATGTCTGTAGCCACGCTAGCCTCCGCAATTTTTGACATTTTCGGCTAAATACTTTTTGACATATAGAATTGAGTACAAGAACGGTTGGTATTGCATTTGAGCCGAATCCATTAATAACTTTAGATTTTATGATTTTTTGAATTTTTCAAAAAATCAACTTTTTTGCTCTCTTTGTCGTTAGCTTCAACCAATCGAACCATAATTCTCTGCAAGTATAGGATGTCATTGTGTTATAATACATATCAAATTTGGCCGAGATCGGCCGAACGGATCGAGTTCTAGAGCAATTAGAAATTTCTAAGTACCAACCCCTGAAAATTCAAAACCACTCGACCGAACGTGCTCAAATTTATACACACGCTTAAACTAACCGTCAGCTTAAGTTGTTACTAGATTCGATATGAATTGAACAACGCGCTCGAATTTTGGGACACATTGAATTTTTATATACGTTCGAGTCGGTTTTTATACGGTAGGAAGGATCTACGGATATGCTGCATAAAACAAGCTGCAAGATGAAACTTGCAATTGGCTTCCCCTGAATTTTCGGTAGTGAACGGAACTTCCTTTTTGAGGAAGCCGAAGATTAAAAAAAATAAAATAAAATAAATCGAGAGAGGCTTCCTCATAGAAAGATTTCGTGCACTATCGAAAATTCAGGGGAAGCCAATTGCAAGTTTCATCTTGTTTCGTCTACTTACGTTGATTACTTTGGCACGCGGAAACCACGGAAATTCCGACATCACCTAATTAAAAACCACCCTAATCCCCACAAACTGCGCACTATCAATGCATTTTTTTCAAAAATCCATACAGTCATTCTTCAATCATTTCCATAATCTCCAACAGGGCAGTGGACTTTTTGCGCGAACTTTCGTCTCAAAACGAATGTTCTCTCACCGTAGTCATATCAGATTTGCAAGCTCTCGACATGGATCGTTTCGATTCGGCCGAAGAACTTCGATCGTCGATTCAAGATCTGATTCGTCGTCATTGGGCGCGAACGATGCGTCGTCACAATTTGAACGTTCAACGCGACGTTCGATTTCAAAAACTCTTAAGCGCCTCCCTCGAAATTTTCATGATGCATTATTTGCACGATTCCATCTACTCGTTGCTCAGCAACGCCCTGGATTCGGACGATTCGAGTGTTAAAAAAAAAATTGATCAACTAATCGATTTGGGAGTGACGGCTGATCAATTGGGAGCCGAAGAAGCTCTCGCGATATCACTGCCTTCGGCTATCGTCGAATTGGCCACCCTGGATTCACGAAAAGGTCCGCAAGAAAAATTATCGTGCCTCAAAACCACGTTGGATCTCATGATCGCTGAAATAAAAGGCGCCCTGGCCGCTGTTGAGACTCGCAAAGAATTTTTTTACGAGGAAAACGATTCGATCGACTCTCGTGAATCAATTCTCGTTGTTCCAACCGACGATTTGATACCACTCCTCATTTACGTCATCGTTAAATCTCGACCTCAACGTCTCATCACCGATTTGCACTACGTACAAAATTTTTTGTCGTCCGTTTCACCTCACGACGGTTTGTCCTACGCCATGGTGACGTTTCGAACGGCGATTTGTGCGTTGCGAGACATCGACGTCGATAATTTGCCCCGACGAAGTGGCAAAGTCAAAACCGAATTGAATATAGGCGAGGTTTTGGGGGTTCTCGTTGAATCGAAAAATGATGGTACGCCGATAGATCGACAGGTGAGCGATCTCGCTTCTATGCTGGAAGAATGTACACGAAATTCAACGTAGTTATGGGAATTGGTGTAAATTTGAATTATTCGTACGTCAACAATGGGGTGGGGCTTTTTTGGGGTGTTGTCGAATTTCGACGAGTGCACCCCGCCCCAGATAGGTTCCCGTTTGAATAACATGGGATTTTCAGACTAATTCAGTCATTATTTTTTTGGAAGTGCTCCTAAGCATGAAAAAAAATATTATTCGTATAAATCTATTCTTTATTGGTATATCTACGTGTAAAATTTTTTACAAGACCTCGCCTGTATCAATTTGTCGTCGTGTATAATAGAGGAAGGGGTGGGGAGGGTAGAGGTTGTGATAACGCCTTGTAAAAAATTTTACACGTAGATATACCAATTAAGAATAGATTTATATGAATAATATTTTTTTTCAATGCTCAGGAGCATTTCCAAAAAATAATGACTGAATTAGTCGGAAAATCCCATGTTATTCAAATGGGAAACAAAGCGAGCTTACAGGCACGTCTTCGCATTGGACTACAGTGCTGGGGTTTTGCACATATTTTTTTTTGATTCATTTCGAACCTATCTGTGGGGTGCACTTGTCGAAATTCGACAACTCCCCAAATAAGGTTCACCCTAGTCAACAAATGTTTGTATATACGTATATATATATATATATATGTTGCGAACCAAAGCTGGTTCTTGTATCAAAACTTTATTGTTTCCGGTACGTAAGTACATCTAAGAAAAATATTGCTCAATATGATGTAAGATTTGTACGTATTATTATTAAAAATATTTGTTGAAAGAATATACATTTGTTTTTATTTGTTAAAAACATAGTCTCTTCTATGGTAAATTCAGTCTAGTAGTTTGTTGACTCTGTTCAATATAAATTGCGACTCGCAAATGTCTCTCTTTCGTCTGTTATTGCCACCAAGTTGAGCGGAACCTCGAACACGGATTTCGATCATTGGGACGGTTTCTTTTCTTTGATGTCATTTTTTTTTTTTTTAACGTCCGGCTATCCTCGATGATGCACATCCATGATCAGATTGCCGTCTTTGTCCTTGACACGAACACGTCCCGTGGAATAGCGCGTTTCTTGCGTACCGTCGGGATAAACGAGCTTCACAGTGCCATCAGGGTACTCGCGTCGCTGCAACGACAGTTTGAAAAAATAATGGTTTGCGGAAAAATTTTCTAAAACAGTTCGTCTAATAACAATCTGTCCAAAACAATTCGTCTGATAATAATTCGTTCGAGAACGTTTCATTTTTGGCGAACCCTCGGGTTTTATATGGATTTTTATGTTCTCCTTTAGGGTTAATTTCAGTTCTCCCTTTTGTCTGTACGAAATTATGTTTTTTTCTCTGTTTCGTTAAGACGAATTGTTATTGGAAGAATTGGTATTAGACGAAACGTTTTAGACAAGTTGTTTTAGAAGAATTGTTAGACGCATTGTTTTAGAAGAATTGTTATTAGACGAATTATTTTAGACGAATTGTTTTAGAAGAATTGTTATCAGACGAATTGTTTTAAAAGAATTGTTTTTAGACGAATTGCTGTAGACGAATTGTTATTAGACGAAATGTTTTAGAAGAATTGTTGGACGAATTGTTTTAGAAGAATTGTTGGACGAATTGTTTTAGAAGAATTGTTGGACGAATTGTTTTAGAAGAATTGTTGGACGAATTGTTTTAGAAGAATTGTTGGACGAATTGTTTTAGAAGAATTGTTATTAGACGAATTATTTTAGACGAATTGTTTTAGAAGAACTGTTATTAGACGAATTGTTTTTAGACGAATTGTTTTAAAAGAATTGTTATTAGACGAATTGTTTTAGACGAATTGCTTTAGACGAATTGTTATCAGATGAAATGTTTTAGACGAATTGTTAGACGAATTGTTATTACACGAATTATATTAGACGAAATCTTTTAAAAGAATTGTTATTAGACGAATGGTTTTAGACGAAATGTTTTAGACGAATTGCTTTAGACGAAATTTTTTAAAAGAATTGTTATCAGACGAATGGTTTTAGACGAAATGTTTTGGACGAATTGTTTTTAAACCAATTGTTTTTAGACAAATTGTCACTAGACGAACTGCTTTAGACGAATTGTTTCTAGACGAATTTTCCGAAAATCAAAATAATACATAATAATCGTCGAACAAGAAAAAAATTGCAAAAATAAATTACCTTGTGTTCTTTCGTGTGCACTTCGCGCTGTCCATTCGGAAACGAAAGTATTTTGTCACCGTCCGGAAATGTCTCGGCGACAGTGCCGTCTGGTAAGACCCACTTCTCCGTTCCATCGGCTTGCAAAAGTCTTACGGAACCGTCCGGAAATGACACTTCGACCGTTCCGTTTCTCTCTCTTCTTTCCACTTGTCCGCTTCACAGAGACAAATTAAACCGCGTTAGTTGAATTTAAAAAATGAAAGAAAAAAAAATTACGATTATAAATTAAATGAATTAACGTCTGGTGAACTCTTAACAATGTTTATCCTTCTAATTTTTGTGGATAAATCAATAATTACGTGTGACAATTTGCGTTACAACTTTAGTTTTTGACGCGGAAAATCAATAATCCTGTTTTATGATCGAGCCAACACGTGGAATCATACTTATTACTGAAATGATATGTGTTCTTAATGAGTTTATTAAAGATAAGTACAATTGCAGTTATCGATGGGTCCCTCTACTTTTTTTCCGAAGAAACTTTTCTCGTTCAAAGGCTTCAGATTTATGTTGAGTATCGCGATTTGAAGTTGTATGAATTTTAGTTCATTGCTTGAAAAATCTGTCGATAAGAACAAAAACTTGAATTTACAGGCCTCTCTGCGTTAAATTCAAAGTTATCTTTTCATAAATACGTAATCTTCAATGAACACATGAGTTATAGAAATCAATAAGAATCGTTCAATCATCAGTTACGCAAGTTGAAAAAATTGATGAACAATCGGATACGATAACTTGACCGACGCTTGAAAATGTGTGGAAGTAATGCCCTAACGTCGTCCGGAATTTTCTTAAAAAATGCAAACATTTAAAGTCTTGATATTATTTTTTTCAATATGGGGTTGTAGAAAATGACGACGCCGTAATTTTTCTCTTTGTCGCTCTTTTGTACGGTCATTCTTTTTATTGTAAATGGAAATGAGAGGCTGAAGAAAATATACCTAAATTCAATGAGTGTTTAAGATATATATAAATCGTGAGTTGCCCAAATGTTGTTTAAATCGTTAGAAACGTGAATCGTACATCCAATATAATTATGCGAAGCTGATGAAATATTTAAAATGCTGAAAAAAGCGTATAGAAGCGGTTTTTTCGCAATCGATACATCTAGAATGATCTTTTAAAATTGTAGCTAAAGAATAGAGTTTCCTCCAGATCATTCAATAGTCACAAAAATATTCGTTGAAAGGATTCTTGTTTCCCTTTAATTGAACAACTTTAAAAGAAACAAGACTAAACGATCAACATGTGTATTTTTTGCTTCCTCATAAAGGAAGCTTTGTTTTCGTGAAAACATTTTTTTCCTAGATTTTCATGTAGACGTGTTCAGAATGTCCCAAAACGCCGAGGAATCTCATTTAGAAAAAATGTCCGGATGTATGTGTGTGTGTGTGTGTATGTAACATTGGTTGAACGTTCACAACTTGAGAACGGCTTGAGATATCAAGCTGAAATTTGTCACACATTTAAAGGGTTCAAGGCGCATAGCATGATAAAATTTTTAGTAAAATCCATGTATTTTTTTTTTTATTTACGCGATTTTTAAAAAATAACAAAAAAAATTTCGGTCTCTAGCTCCTACAATTTTAAAGATATCGAGCTCAAATTCGGTGGAATGTTGTACAACTATGGTTAAGATGTTTGTTACTGAATTTGAAAAAAATCCATGCAGTGCTTTTGTTTTAAAAAATGTTGAAAGATGTAAAAAATCGCTGTGCGCTCTCTAGTTGGTGCAATTTTCGAGATATCGAATTAAAATTTGGTACAAAGTTGCACTATTATCAAAAGATGTTTCGTATTAAATTTGGGCAAAATCCATCGAGCTATTTCTATTTCACGCCGTTTTGAAGTTTTTCCAAAATAAACGTGCGCGCTCTAGCTTCCACAATTTTCGAGATATCGGATTAAAATTTGGTACAAAGTCGCACTATTATCGAAAGATGTGTCGTATTGAATTTGGACAAAATCCATCTAGGCGTTTGAATTTTATGCGACTTTCAATTTTATAGATTTGACATGGAATCTACCATATATTTATTCTGGACTAGATCAATTTACGAACTGATTTTATATAAAAACAAGGGTGCAAAGTCGAACCTTGCACATTGCTTCCTCATAATTGTTTACATCTGCCAAAACTTCCTCTATGAAGAAGCCAAAATTGATCGACACAGATCCTCATAGAAAAAACTCTGGCGAATGTAAAAAATTATGAGGAAGCAATGTGCAAGGTTTTTAAAATTAATTTTCCGGCTTAAAAAATTCTTCACCAATTCCTCAACGTGTTCAGCCGATACTTTCACGCGTTTTCGATCATCGAGCAATAGTACATTGTGTACCAAGGAGGAAAAGTGGGCGTTTTTAGCTCAGCGCGATGTTTTTCGAAAGAAAAGGTCTCCGACCGCTGAACAGCGATGACTCACGGACTTTTATTTTGCCACGACTTTTTTGTGTGTTTTATTGGTCTGTTTATTATAACAACAGCCGAGAGATGTGGAAACGCTTACTTTAGCCTCCACGAAGATGCCCCGAAAAGCGAGGAAAACACGGCTGCGTTATATAAATTATTTGATGACACGCTGGACGTAAAAGTGCGGTTTTACGCACCTTGTGACATAAAAATTCGTACGATACTCGTCAAAAAAAAAATTTTTTCGTACTAGTGTCATAATGTACTATTATCCTAACGTTCAATTATACAACTCCATCGTCGACGTTCGCAACTATACTCACTCCGGAAATTCCAAAACTTCCAAACCATCGGGCAATGTAGTGTGCCAAGTTCTCGTCGAAGCGTAAAAATACTTGACGCTCCCGTCTTCCGAATTCTCGCGCACGTCGCCGTTGTAATAAATCGTTTTTGTGACTTTTCGATCGGGAAATACCTTCTTAACGTTGCCGTTTGGGTACCAATACTCCATGTGACCATCCGGGCACAAAACCTCTCGAATATCTTGTTTAATCGCAGCCCCAGACTCGGCACCATCATCACGCGAATCTGTTCGACGTTCCGGAGATCGTTTTGATTGCTGTCGCATCGATTTATCGTTGCGTGCAACCGAGCCGGTATTGGAAGATTCTTCTACCATACGTTGGCCGACATTTTCATCCATTCTTTGGTAATTTTCAATCGCTGTTTCGTAGCCGCGCTCAAACGATTTATTCGAATTTCGTTGATCAACGAAATCGTCTTTTGTCGTACTTTTAAATCCATCCTCTTCCTCGTACCTATCGACACCCACCGATTTATTCATCGATCTTTCAAGCATATTTTCAATTCGAGATTTTCCAATAACAATTTCTTCACGACCTCGCAAACCATTCGTCGCTTCGTTCAAAAGATCCGTATACAAATTACGTTTTTTTTTAACTTCATCGTCGGTTCTCGAGTTTTGTTGAGCAATCCCATTGTAAACGATCATTTTGCTCCCATCATCGATTAATTCGGCAACGTTTTCAACATTATTCATCGGATCAGATTCAACCTTTTCCGTCTCGTATCGTTTGTAAGCCACGTGTGATCTCGTGGTTTCTTCGTCGGACGATGAATTCGTTTTCGGGCTTATTTTTTTTTCATCGAGCTGCTTGTTTATCCGATGTATCGCTCTCGTATTCGACGTCACTTGTTGCCTACGAAATCTCGAATTATTGCTTCTACATTGTCGTAATTTTTCCAACTCTTGTTTCAATTTCGCATTTTCCGTTTGCAACACGCGCATCTGACTTTTTTGTCTAGCTTGAGCAGCTTGCCAACGACTTTCCTTTTGACTCAAATCCTCTCGCAATTTTTCCAATTGATCTCGCAAAATTGTCATCTCCTGTCTTTCCTGCTTGCTCTGCAACGATTTTTCTCGAGCGTCTCGCAAACGATTCTCCAACGCCGATTTTTCTCGCGCCAATCTTTTCTTCTCCTCCAGCATAATCTCATCCGCAATTCTTCGTTCTTTCTCCAAATTATCTTCCTTTCTTTTGTACTCTTTTTCCAATTTTTTCTGTTCTTCTTGCAATTTTTTCCGTTGATCAGCCAGATTCGCATTTTCTTTGCGAAATATATCAATCTCACGTTCGAGTTCCGACAAACGTGTTTTCAACAGTTCCGATTTGAATATCGTTCCATTGACGTTTATCGAATCGATTTCGTTCGGATTATTCGTTGTTTCGTCGTTCTCTTGTCCAATCGTGCTTCCGGAATCGTTGCAAACGTCCGATGCATCGTCGATTACGGCGATTTGTTCCGAACAAGTTTTGTTTTTCGAATTTACTTCGGAAATCGTGTTGTCACCGTCGTACGAAACATCGGTGGAACACGTTGACGTATATTGCTCGTCATCGGTGGTTTGATCGGTCGATTCGTCTTTGTAAGCTCGAGAATCTTCGTTGAGCATCGAAGATGCCGACGTTCTCGGGGCGATCGAATTTTGTGAACTAATCGCGGACGATTCGTTCTTTGAAAAAAGTACTTCGACGTCCGAAGAATCCGGACTGGTCGATCGATCGCTCCACGCTTTTTCTTCGATGTAATTACGTTTGGGATTCGGATCATTGGATATCATCGAAGTATCCGTCAAACCGATTGTTTTGTACTCGTTGTATTCGGAAAATCTAACGTGAAGACTGACGTTGGGGCTTGAATCGTCGATTGACGATTCGTCGTCGATTTTTTCTTTATCAACGACGTTTTTATGATTCAAATCGTTTGCGACGTTTACGTTTTTGCTACGGGAAATGGTCGGAATATCTTTTTCGTCCGAATTAATTACCACTGGCTTAAGGTTATTAACATTGTCGTTGTTATCTTGATGATTGTTATTATTGTTAATGTTTTCGTTATTATTGAACTGTATGGTAGTACGTTTGGTGTGTTCCATGGTTTTGTAAGTACCAGCTGTGACAGCGCGTTGGAACAAACGTTTGGAATCGTTGGGTGATAAATTTACATTCGTATTTTCATCCGAAAATGGACCGGAATCCCATTTTGAAAATATAATATCTTTGTGCACGACGGTTTCACGAATTTTCGTGATTGGTGAAGAGTTTGTGGATTTGTTGGATTTCGTTGTACGAACGATTTCTTCGAGACTCGTGTCACTCGAATCGTGTTTGATCGAATTCGTTGACAAACGTTGTTTCGTATCGCGAACGTTTTTTTGCATTATTTTTGGTTTGAGAGGTGTTGATTGACGAAAAAGTGCCAATACCGTACTTGAATTCGAACAAAAACTCGAATTTTCAGCTTTTTCCTCGAGAAGCTCGAATATTCTCATTTCTTCCAATTCACGTCGTTGTTTCGTCTCGAAATCCGATGAAATATTCATATCCACGTTGGTTTTTAATTTTTCGTTATTGACGTTCGATCGATTGATGGAAACTGCGGACATGGATTTGCTGCGCAATTTTTTTTTTGGCGGCGGTACGTTTTTTAAATTTAATTTTGACTGTGGGATCGATGGCGCTGTAAGATTTTTTGTCGTAGAAGCGATCGTTCTGGAGCTTCTCGGTGTATCTTTCGCTTTTGATAAGTTGATTTTTGTTGCGGAAGACGACGAGTTATGCATATTGGCTGACCAAGACGAGCTTCGAGGCCTTAAGCGTCGATCATCGACTTTTAAACCAGGATTTGGCTTGAATCTCGCCAGTCCTTCGCCTTTTTTCAAAAAAGGACGTTTTATCATTGTTTTCGCAACCAGACCGTCGTTCTCATTCGGCGCAGCTTCGCAGTCTCGCAATCTCTCTTCAAGCATGGTCGTGAAATCTTTTTTGGGCGACGGTACGGGCAAATCGTCTATGGCTACGTGTTTGAGCGAAGGTTTTTCAGCCGGAAAAGGTTCCACCCCTTCGATACTGACGTCGGTCAAACTTCTGTGGTTCTTTTCGGGCGTTCTGTCAGAAATCGTGGAAACGATCGAACGATCACAGTCCGAAGGAATTTCGGATCGTGGTGAGAAAGCTTCGATGGTGGAATCGTAATTTAAGTATCTTTTGCTGTTCAATCGGAGAGGAGGCACTTTTAAACTCATCGTCGATTGATTTTTTGTTGTTCCGTCGTTGACCAATGCGGTACAAGCCGCTTGTTCGTCCGATGGATCGTTCTTTACGTACAAATCGCATCCGGTGGATTCTCCGATCGTTTCGACTCGGACGTCCATATTGCCGGTACTGTGATTGGCTCGCGAGTCTGATATTTTTTCGGTGACCGAATCGTCGAGAGCGATAGTTTTAACGGACAAACCGAGAGCTTGATACATGCGATCTTGCTCGAAACTCAACATTTCTCGTTGTTCTTGCTGCTGCTTCATGAGTCGCTCCTGCTGTTCGACCTGCCATTGTCGAAGCTCTTGCAGACGCCCCAATATTGATGGGTCGAATTCCAATGCCTCGCTCATTTTCAACTATTTCATCGATACGACCTTTTGATACACAGAAATTACCTAGAAGAGAAAGAGTGAAAGAAAGAAATCACACACTGCAATTGGAATCAGAGTTTTTGAGATACCAGATCTCCCCGAATACAGCTTTTTATCATCAATTTTTCCAAGAAGGGCCAACTGTTCTTGGATTGCTTCTGAATGAAAATTCCTAATATGAATAATTCTCGCTTTGCAATTATTATTGAGCTTATACGTTTGTCACTTTTCATGATAAGAATTATTTTCTATTTTATACTGTCCTATTGTTGCAGTATTTGAAATAAAAATAACCTCTGATGGTTCAAATAAATATTGCTTACAAATAAACCGGTTTCCGTCAAGTAGCCCATCGGCTTCTATTTAGGTACAACGTAAAAAACCTTCAAAATGCAAGAACGAATTACGATCCCCTAAGCGATTCATATCGGAAAAACCGGGTATATCAATTAGAAAACACAAATGTCGATTCTAAAAACGAACGAAATCTCATTCGACAATAATGTAATCTATACTTACGTACATATTTTCAGCTGCACAGCACTAATTACGCGATTAATATTTATTTCACGAGCGATTGACTGCAGAAAGCATTTCGCTGTTGAAAACCGTTACAAAGTTTTAAGGTGACAACAAATGATAAAAGGACACCTGCGGAATGTCGAACAACACGCCGGAATGATTTCCCGCGCAACCCTTTGCACATCGTGCGAGCCGTGCGGTTGTCGGACGTACTACGTCGTTTGGTGCAAAATTATCCGCATTCCAGTCGAGAAGAGAGGCGGCGTTATTGTCGACGCGAAGTCAGTACCCGGCGGTGGAATGGTTGTATAATTGGAACGCTAACTGCCGTGCTGGAGACAGCGAACACGCATGCAGAGAGAGATAGCTCAAACGGGTCTCTCTGTCTTTTTCTGTACAGTCGGGTTAGACAAAGAAGAAAGATTACATGGAACCGCACTTCCCATGCTAGATTTTGGACGGTGCGATTAGTGTGGCTTTTTTCTGTTAGATGGCATTACTGTCCTATCGGTGTGACGGACACATGAAAGACATATAAGGAGAGCAGAGCCGGATTCCATTGTATGCGTGCACACGGACGAGCAGAGCAGCGCCTCTACATCCGACTTTCGGAGACGCGAATTAATCTCGACGGCTCGGAGGCCTACCGAATTCTCCCATAAGAAATGCGGTACCATGTAATCTTTCTTCTTTGGGTAAGAGTTCTACCCGCCATTTACGCATTGCAGGATTGCAGCCTGAAATGCTCACAGATTTCTACATTATACTGAATAGTAGATGAGCGCTTCAAAAGTGTCCGGATCCGGAGTCTGAGGCCTACGTGGAGTCTGCATGTATGAGTGAAGAATTCATAAATGTATGGATGACTGTAAGAGAGAGAGTGGTTGTAAGGTGTAGCGTTTTAGAGCTTTCAAATGTTTCTCTACATATTTGAAATGGGTTTGGTTTGCAGCATGGAGCCTAGAAAAGAGAAGCGCCAATTTGAATGACAGATTCTTCAAAAAGCGGAACCAAAATGCCGGCGAGTTAGACTCGGCCACAAGCGGCGCTGAATGTCGTCAGGCCTGGTACGAGACGACCTATCTTATAAAAAAACTTGCGTTTACGATACTACATTGGACTATATTTATAGCACAGTTCAAAACGGTGAGATGAGTTTGGAATTTATAGATTTTCATATGTGAGTACTGTTATAAATTAGAATTTTTTTATTATTTTTCATTTTTAATGTTCCACCGTATGGCGACAGCACCTTTTACAATCCAGTTTTATATATAATTACAAGGTACTTGAGCCTTAATGCTAATACTTCTACTTGCAATCGCAGATACGGGTACGTTCCTTACATTACATACATGCATTTAGCCTTTAGCTCACTCATTCGTCGCTACTTTTCACACGCGAGCCTCGTGATTCTCCGGAACCAGTGCCGCCTCGCATGCCTCCCGCGACCAGATCCTCTCTCATTCTTTGTCTTTTCATTATCCTACGCCCTCCTCGTCCCCCCCTGCCTCCCTCCCGGGCTCTATCCTCAGTCTGCTTGCCGCAACAAAAGCCCTAACATACTCGCAGAGAGGTCCTATCACTTTTCCTCGCAGAGTTCCACTTCCACCCACTTCAAATTTCCCACTCTCCTTAAAAAACCACGTTCAATACTTTAACAGCTCTTAAAACTCAAGATCCACGCAATTTACCGAGGAGCGCACGTAATCGTGACCGGTTGCCTCGCCGCCATCTTGCCAATCCTGTTATAAATTAGTAATATACACTAGAACAAGAAATTAAAGGACACGAAAAATATCGCGAATTATTTGGTGTTTTTCAGAAAGCTGTAACTGAGCGAAAAATAGTCGTAGAGCAATGATCAAGGAAGCAAATGGAAGGTTCATGTTTCTAGTTTTGAGATCATGAGTTCAAATATTTTTACCATTCGCCATTTCGGAGTAAAAATGAAATCATCATTTATCAGGCTGGCAATCTAGGAAGTGGTGGAAGCAGGATCAAACATATTATTTTATAAATTAATAGCTTACAAGTATATGATATTGTAACTTTGCAAACTTCAAATTTAATATATAATATAATTTTGTATATTTTATGTCCCCATACTAGTTCCACTTCAGTGCATATTACTAGGTGTTGGAATTAATTCGTAGCGTTTTACGAAAGACCGCGTTAGCCAACTATTCATAGTCGCACATTCAAAAGTAAATATTTCCCTGGAAGCAACTGACATAGCGCATCTTTACCAGTATATGACATTTCGTTATTGTGTTCATAGCATCTGTTGTGCAGTATCAAACATGTCGATGTTTGTGCCTGAAAAATCGTTTTTTCGGGGAGTGTTACTTTATTACTTTAACATGAAGAAAAGTGCCGCGGAAAGTCATCGTATTTTAGTGAAAGTATACGGTGAACATGCTCTCGCTGAGCAAACATGCAGAAAGCGGTTTGCGCGGTTCAAAAATGGAAATTTTGACTTGGAAGACAAGGAAAGTCCCGGACAACCGAAAAAGTTCGAAGATGAAGATTTGGTGACGTTGCTCGATGAAGACCCGTGCCAAACACTTCTGGAGTTGTCCACATCACTTGGAGTCGACTTTTCGACGGTCGGAAAACGCCTCAAAGCCATGGGAATGGTACAAGAACAGGGAACCCGGGTTCCACACGAGTTGAAGCCAAGGATGCTTCATGACAATGCAAGATCCCATGTTTCGAAAGTCAGGGTAGAGGGGCGGTTCGGGGAAAGAAAAATCCTCGGGATTTTGAGGGTTGTCGGGGAAATTATCGTACTTCCACGCCGAAAGTTACCGGAAAATGTGTCAAAATTTTATTCATAAACTTCCACGCACGGGACAAAATAAAATCCAAAAGTAAATAACCGGTTTTCGGCGGGTTCCAGGGACGACAATAGACAACTCCCTGCTAGAATCGGACACAGCTACTCAGTTCGCCGCGCCGATTCCCTACACGAACCGCGGAAAAAACAATACACAAAAAACAAAAAAAGAAATTAACGTGGCGATCGCGGAGCTAAGCCCGAAACTCGTTACTCGTTTGCGCGTGCCCTACTAATTCCTCGGGAACACCGTTTTGGCCGACGCGACAAACCGCAAACGCAACGCGAAACGCCAAACGCGACCTTCAGCGCCGGGAATCTCCTTCGGGACGCGGGAAGGGATTTTCTTTCGGCCTGGGTCCCGGTCCCCTGACGACCACCGATTCTACCAAAAGTTCCAAAAAGAATCGGGGACGCACTTCGCTGGACTCCCTGCCCGGGAACTAAAAAAAACGCGTGCGCGCGACGCACTAAAAAAAACCCAAAAGCTCGCGGCACTGCTGACCTCGAAAAAAATTTCCCGAAACGGGACTGTGGGACTCTCTAGATCCCACGGCACTAACAAGACAGTGAAGAGGCCTTACCTGGAAAATCCGAGCCCTCCTGGCTGTCTGTCCTTCCGTGGTCCTACGCTTTCCCCCCTTTTCCTTGCTTCGTCCCTCCCACCACCCTCGGTTCTCGCGACAACTGGTCTACGCGACCGTCAATTTCTGACCATCCCAAAAATTATTCCCGCAGTCGTTACCCGGGCCCAACGACGCACTTCCCCGCTACTCTACTCTTTACCGGGACCGTACGCTGCTGTCGCCTATCGATTTAAATTCGCAATTTCTTTGGCAAATATATCGATAGCTACACCCGTCGTCTCCGGGATGCTCCTTCTCAAGCTCTCGGCCGCTGGGACTTCAAATTCTCGCCCGTCGATTGGTCCGCCTGTGCCCTACTCCCTCGTCCCTCGTTCGTCACATAAAAATAAAATATAAAGAACCTCATGACATAATTAATTTCAAACATTTCTCGACCCAGGACCTGACGAACTCGCTCGCAACGCAAACCAAAAAGCCAGCACCTCGAGGCATAATTGTCACGTGTCATTTTACGCGTTACAAGATACAGGTTCATGACTCCCGATTTTGAAAAAACTGTCGGACACCAGGTGGTCTGCCCGAGCTGATGCGACAAAAGCACTTTTGTGAGGTTTTATCACTATCAAACAAGTTTTGGATAGCGTCTCTGATAATATGGATCAAAAAGTCGAGTGTCGTAATCAAGCGTATGGATTACTTTCGAAGATAAATAAGTTGGAAACGGGAATCATGACTATTTCGTGGTACGGAATACTAAAACGCTTGCAAGCAACTAGCGCTTTGTTACAGTCACCTGATCGCGACCTTAACACGGGATATGCTCTTTATGCATCGTTACACGGATACGTTCAAGCAATGCGGTCTACATTTTCCGATATTGGGCAACAGCCAAAATCCTGACTGGCTGTGAAGAATATCAGCAACAAACTTAAAGACGGCGCAAGCGAAATACTAAGTATGACGATTCCAGCGGCTCTAATACGCTTGATGAAGTTGTAGAAAATCAAGCGCCGAAACTAAAATTTCAAAGTCAGGTGTTTATTGTCATAATTGATAACATACTGTCGGCCCTAGCTAAACGCATGAAAGCGTACCATCAAGTGACTGGTGTATTTGGAATAATCCGTCAGTTAAAATCACCTACAACAGAAGAGATCTTGAAAAGAACTCCAAGTGCGACGAACCCCTTAACGGCCGATAAGGGGATATGCAGATATTGCAAGTGCCAGTACGTTATTTGATTATTTTGCAAAGCATGTAGAAACTAGTGTTACGATAAGACTGCTCGAGTCACCGCCGTCACCGTCAAGGAACCAGTGAAGGGAGGACCACGAATAAGATTTTTTCGCCCTTTGTCGACGAGCAGTCGAGAAATACGGATGAACCGCATTTTCCTCTTTGGCAGTCGCCCCTTTGCTGACCCATGAGTCCCGATCCTCCCCTCCGCACCTCCCTCCTCCGGGTTCGTGAATCCGTACCGAACCACTAACGCATCACGAGCGCCGACCCTGATGTCTTTGTGAAACCCCCCGCCTGCTATCGTCACTTCGCCCTCCGAGTAATAGCCTATTCCCTGAAGTCCGGCCCATGGCGCTCCAGGACAGACTGCTTAAAGAGGGTTTTCGGCAGTCCGAAAAACGTACTTTTGGGTAGGCGGGGCTGTAATAATGCGACTCCTTTTTTTGGCTCGAAGTGCATCA
The DNA here is from genome assembly GCA_963971145.1 of Sussaba pulchella. Taxonomy (NCBI): domain Eukaryota; kingdom Metazoa; phylum Arthropoda; class Insecta; order Hymenoptera; family Ichneumonidae; genus Sussaba; species Sussaba pulchella. The sequence continues at coordinate 6,109,216 of OZ020164.1, forward strand.
CTTACTTAAGTTGTGGCTGAAGGTTTCTAGTTAGTTGAAAGTATCATTATTATCAACCTATCGTATTGTATCGGGAGCGAGACGAGTTCATGGCACAGTAATGGACACCGAATGGCATTTTATGAAGCGTCGTTAGAAACCTGCTACAGACCCCAACTTCTCTTAGTAGCCGAGTACTGTTTCTCATTACAAAGCCCTTGCTATCCCATTCCGAAAAAACGTTCGCTTTCGCTAGGTTACTCGGTATAAGTAGCTTTAACCCGCGGTTTCGCTTACGTGCATTTTACGATTAAATAAAATGTTTTTGAAAAAATCACAAGTTTTTGTTCCAAATCTACGGAATCGAATCCATAGCCAGGTGTTTCATAGCAATAAGCAATTTCCGACCCAGCCGTTCGGCGTTTTGGTAAGAAAACGAAAATGATGGGATTATTCAAATACGTCCAGGATACTGCTCAAGTAGATATAACAAACGGACAATGGGACGGACCAAAATAATAATTACTCACATCCATATTTTAAGACCCGCTGCCGTCAGGAGCGAGAAACTTGGCAGAGAAAGTTTCCTTATATAAGAGGTAATTCAGAATATTATTTTTTACTTTTCTTGCATCTTCGATTTTCGACATGAACGTATCTACAGTGAAAAACTTACCTTCCTTTTTCACCTCCCTCAACCCTTCATCGTCACCCTACCAAATGACATCACGGCCCATACACTGAGTGGCTTCTACCGAGGCCATTTTTTGAAAATCATTGTGTCCAAACTATCCGTCCGAAGTGGTTAAAAAAATTACAGGATATGCTAGCTGATAGATAATGTACGAAAAGTGTATTTATAAGAAATAAAATAGCAACGTATTAAAAAATTCATCAAGGGATGAGAACGGAAACAAAAATAGCCCGTCGTCGGTTGATCGACGGGTGGATTTCACTTAGGGTGACAATGAAGGGTTAATTGTATTTCCAATGAAAAGTGAAATGTGGATTTTTTTATTTTGGAAGAAAAATCTAAGTATCAAATTTCACGTCTGTGCGATCTTTACTTTTGAAAAGTAGGAATGAGGCTACGATCAATCTTAATCGAATTCATGAATCATGTAGAATTTTCAATTTGTCCGATTACATTATATGAACCCCAGGATGCATTTTAGAAGGTAAACTTTCGATGACCAGTTCTGTTGGTTCCACCACGGAAAATCGATCCGCTCCAAGCTCTTACAGTAGTTACTCGATAAAAACTAAGCCTGGAGGATACAATAAAGTTCTCTCAGAGAAATAAGGATACAATGAAATGCAGATGCTTCTCTTGGCAATAAATCTTATCAAAATAATTCGTAAACTGTTTCAACCATAATACTTATATATATTCAAATCCATATTATTCACAGCCACCCGTTTCATTTCCACCAAACTCGTCAAAGTATACAAAGTCATGTATTCTTGCTAAAAGTAATTTTTTTTGTTATCACTGTGTGTCGAAGGCGTTAGCACGTCTCTTATTCCCTCTCGTTCGAACAATTCCTCGAAGTTAAAGACACAAAAAATTCTAATGCTGCTATTATATCCTGTATTAACAATAACCGTAATTGTAAGTTCGTTTACCCGTCATTTTGCGAATGATTGCGCAAAATGTAGTGCACTTTTACCTACCACCAAACGTTCGAACATTGGTGCCAATAAAAACGAACTACTCGAGGTAAATTCGACCCCGATTACATCAGCTTTGCAGCGGTGTTCCACCATCGACCCGAAACAACTCTTTCACATAATCTTTCACAATCATTGGTAAATTTAGTAAAAACAAGGTTGAAAGAAATACAAGGAATGGAGCTTTTTGCCAAAAAGTCGGTACTGCTGTTGATAAATCTTCATTCACCGCATTAGTCTCGAATATGCCCTTCGACAAAGTAGAATTTGATCTTATTTGCAGCGCAGCGAGTTCTTCATCGGTATAACGAAGCGCGCGATCGATGCGATACATAAGACGCCAGTTCATAATTTTCGGTATACCGGGCATTTTTGAGGTCCACCGGAACACGACCCTGTAACAGAATTTATTCGGTATAGAACATTTGTAAAATACGCTAATTTATCATTACACAAGACTAGAAGCTAGCGTTGTTATTAAACGTTACTTAATCCTAAGTGGCAAATATGTGGGGTTTCTTATCGACTAGATAGAAATAATAGTACGATTTTCCACAGTGCAAGAGATAATAATCCATGTGGACATGAATAGTTATTTAATATCTATCGGTTTTTACTTCATTAAGTTGAACCGTATCCAGGTGGTGTAACTGAGAGACGCTTTCAGTCGCGGCATTTGAACGTCAATTGTATCGGCGAGATAGAGCAAACAATGCTCGTAAGTGACCGCAGGAAAATAATATCGGATTCCTTCCATAACGCATCTCATCATATGCTCCCATTCGGGAGTAATTTCCCGCAAGTTCGGCTTGATCCAGTACTCGATTAAATCGGCCGATCGTTGTTTTATCTCCTCGAGGGTACCTCTGCAAAAGTTGAACCTGATGTGCAGAAAAAAATAGCCAATAGATAACTTTATTCATTTTGACACATGCGGAGAAAAAATCTAATTTAATTGATACGAATAAATGAGGTTGTTTCGATAGCTCAGTTTATCCGATCGGATAAGGATCGCGTCGACGAAAGTATCAACGGGTGTTGGCTAGTTGATAAAATACAACACTGGATTCTTGGACATGGATTGGTTACATTGTTTAGTTTCATTTGACTGGCGAGGCGCGGACATTTTGTTTCTATCTTCGATAAATCGAATTCCATTGACGGAATATTCAACTTTGAAAGGAATAATTAAAAAATGTATACGGCATTCAAGGGAGTAATGGGAAATTCCAGTTATTTCGCCTGGCACTGGCAACAGTTACTACTTGGTGTGTTTTTTTACGATTTTTTCCTAATATCGAGAGGCGAAAACGTCTAGTAATTCATATGGACTAGGTTCAATTTTTGACGAAAATTCACGACTCAATAATCAAAAACATTTTTTTCAAACTAACTTTTTTTCAACTGGCGGACCTCAAAAAAAACCATCCGTTCCGTCTGCGTACATTTTTACCTAGTACGCTACGGATTATTAGCTTTACCTGATTCTGAACCTGATTCGAATAATTATATTCGAAAAATTAATATTTTCTAAATGGAAAATCCATTATGAAGAGGGTAAACTTTGATATTTTCTCCCCGCTGATCGCCATTTTTCTTTTTTTCCAGATTCAATTGGGATTTGCTAGGATTAAGCAAGAATCATGCTCGTACTTATCAGGAATTTTACATCTCATTTTTTTCGGATGATTTGACGAAGTTTCATCATCACGACCCACGAGAATCGTCGAGGAACGGATTTCAACTTTGACCTCTGAAAACGTGCACAAGATAGATTTTTAAAAAATTATAAAGTAAAATTAAAAATATTATTTTATAATCAGCGATAATGGATTTTCCAGGAAAAAAATTACTTCATAATAATATTTCGTTCCGTCCTCAGTGGATAAAAATTTTAAGAATTATAAAAAAGTTAATACTCCTTGAATTTAACATTGACAACCCTTATGACGAAAAATGTCTATATAATGCGGTACCGGGGATCCGGGGTACCTGGAGGCATCGAGTATACGCATAATTCAATAATCTAGCAATCAACAATCAATGTACAACAACAACAATACTAGTAACAAGATAAATTCGTTAGAAGTAACGAAAGTAATTTGGTCGTTACCCGAATAACTTACTCGTCTTCAATGCCCAGAAGATAACCCAAGCCTCGCCAGAGATGGCAGTAGTCGTCGAGATCTTCGTCACTTGCCCCATGTATGCCAAACTTGTTGGGATAGAGAATGACCAAACCCATGAAGCCGAACTGCGTTCCGCTCATTTCACATTGGTTCAGACTCTTCGGCCTCTTGGAGCGATTCTCCTCGCTAAACATGTAAGGACACTGACTGGCGGTGGGGGCCGGACACGAGCCCCGAAAGTCAGCGCGTATCTTCTCTCTACAGGAACTCCACGTAGCATCCATTTCAGCAGCTCGGTCAATGTCGAGATGACTTAAGTTGCCCAATCGTTTTCTAATATTCGCATGCATCTTTCGCACCGTTTGGATGTCGTTGTAACCTTCGGTCCCCGGGGTCCACACATCTGTACTGTACCAACTTCTCACGCGTTTGGTCGTCGACAGATACCGTTTGAACGAGGTAAAAGGCTCACTCGATTTACCTGTCATTATCAACGGTTTCAAACCGTAGTCGAACGAGAATAACATATAGAGCGAGAGCAATTCGGCTATCGCAGTACCGGCAAAGTTGTTCATGGCGAAACGCTGACCCCGCTTGAATTTTTCCAGGTCCAACCATTTGGGTATCGCGGCCCCGTTATCGCAATCACCATTTATCGTTGTCCCGACCCATAGAAAGATCAAACTATCTGGCAGGTCCGGCCAGCCAATTCGCATTTGTTCGTAAATCCAATCACGCTGTTCCCGCACCGTCATAACGTCCCAATGTTTCGGTAGGGTCGCCATTCCCGCCAGTATCTTCTCGACCTCCAAACGGAATTCTTCGTCCAGAACGCTCTGCCGATTAATGTCCTCATGGGTTGAGCATTCGTTTGAATTCCCGGAAGCATTTTTATCGGCGATTGATGTTGCATCGACAGCTCTTTCGGTCCCACTTTTCGGCATCATCTTCGCCACTGATCCGGTCGTCATGGTACACTAGTCGCGTTTCCTCTTCGTCCAAACTGTGTGTTTTCTTAGCGATTGACCGATTCGCAAGAGAATATTGCAGCTGCTGTCACTTTCATAAGAGCTCTCTCTGGTTGTTGAGGCAGAACCTGTTTCACTTCCGCGTCTGCGTTATTGACAATTATTATTATGATCAAATACCGCACTGCTATTCATTATTATAATCATCGAAGACATGTTCAAGTGCATCGAAAGAAGAAAAAGAGTAATCATAATATTTAATTATTCAGGCACTTTATCGGGATTGCGCGATAGTAATGAGCAATCCATAAGTATAGCGCGTTAAATAGGTAATTTAATCACTAATCTACGTTTAGCTAGTTATGCGCACACATGCACACTCGCGTGTGGTAAGTTGTTGACAGGTCGAGGGCACATAAAACTCAAGAAGATTTAACGATTCTCATCCCAATAATAATTATATTAGTCTTGTAAATAAAACGCAGTCGGAAAAATAGTATAACCGCACATATTCCACGTTATAAAGGAAATTCCGGCGTGTCACTATTATAAAGCTGTTTCAGCGGCAGCTACGTAGCTTCAACGGCCACTGGCGGCAGTTCTTTCGCGTCTCGAGTGAGACTGGAGTACGGATTCATAAGTGCGGTTCTTAAGCGCGGCGCTCTACTCGACTTCAGTCTGGAGTGATGGAGTCGAGTTTGCTAAATAGTAGTGGACGTCGGGCCCATGATTCAAGCCATTGTTTCCTCGATCTGAGAACGTAGTAAAACATTCAGAATATTGGAAATTCGAAACCTGACAAAAACTTTATGAGTATTCCGATGGCGTGGGAGCTCGAGGAAGTCGGTAAACCAATAAATCTAATTTTCCAAGTGTCTCCGCGCTGGGCAACTCACTGAAAATACCGATAATCATTATATTGAGCCTTGATACTATAAGAATAATTATTAAAGTGCTGCAAACTATAGATGACGTTTTATGACGTATTAACTACGTGATATCAGATATGCAACCAATTCGAAGATTGACAACAAGAAAAGTTTATCAATAATCGAAGGGTTTATGCATAACTTCGAGATGGAAAGGACAGAACTGTTGTGAAATGACGAGGGAGCTTCAAAGATTGATCCGACAGGTGATGGGTGGCGGTGCAATACATTTTTTGCGAATTCGATAGAAAGGTAGAAAACAGCTAAAAAGAACGCTGCACGTAAGTTTTCAAATTTTCGAATTTGTCTCAAAGAGTAACATAAAAATAATTGCTTATTGCAATTTTTACATATTGCAAACCTTGTAAACGATTAATAATTCGAATTTAACATTCATGTCATTCTCTGCAATTTTACAGCAAATGGAAACTATTGGACTTATAGTTGTGCTTTTTTACTTGACTTACTCATTCACGTGTCAGCATTCGCTTACAACAACGTTTTAGGGTTAGTTCTACCATTAGCTAGATTCTGCGATCCGTATGTGATAAGTAGACAATGTGTATTGAGGCTCGATTGTACAAGCTTTTGCAAGTGAGATAAACGGTCTCTTTTACTTCTCAACATTTTTTAAAAAGTAACGAATTAAATGTACATATTTTTTTATTGAAAATGTTCCATCGTTTTGTGACGATTTTCATTAGTAGAAAAACGTTAGGATAAAAGTGTGCAATAATCGCATTTACATCGACCTTCAAATTTTTGAGAATTATTAACGTTTAGAGTTACAGTAAGTTTGTTGATTTTAATTGAACTTCATCACGAAAAATCAAAAATAATCGTCTTATTCGATACGCTGGCTAAAGTTTAGAATAATTCGTCAAACCGTTCGTCAATCATAAGCACTTTATGATTTAAGAGGGTACATCTGTGTAGATTTTCCGAAAAGTAGATGAATTTTGGGAATTATTATCTCAAAAACTATTCGTCCGATTGAATTTAAGTTTGTTTTATTTGAAATTATATACATTGAGGTATGTTGACGATTTTTTATATGAATATATAGTGAATAGGAGCGATGTTATTCTGGCCGGCTTAAAACAACTTTGTCGTCGGCACGGTTTGCGGTTCCCACTTTTTCTCGCAGTCGGTTGGTCTGAAACAAACATTTCAAGAAGATTCTTAAAGTGTAACGTCTTGCGCTGTTCGGCACGTAAGATTTTTTTTTTTATCTACAAAATGGCGCTTGATTGAAATTGAAATTCACTTTTCAACCTCAATTTACGACCTTATTTGGTTGATAAAAAAAGAAATAAATTAGTTTTAAAAAAAATCCTACTTGCCGAACTTCATTACCTATCCGTGCATATTGTGTCCAAATTTTAGAGGAATCGGTCAATCCGGTATCTAAAAAAAAGCGGGAACCGACTTTGAAAAGCGTGTTTCGAGATAAACGCGTTTGAAGTTTGGGAACTCGCTATATATTGATATAAAAAATCGTCAACATACCTCAATGTATATACTTTCAAATAAAACCAACTTGAATTCAATCGGACGAACAATTTTTGAGATAATAATTCCCAAAATTCACCTACTTTTCCGGCAATCTACACAGATGTGCCCCCTTAACGCCGCTTATTATCTGTAAGGCACCCAGCTTTATAGATAATTCCAAGTTTCCTAACATTGAAATACAATTTTTTTTTTCGATTTCCAAAACAATCTGTGTTGAAAGAAAGAAAAAAAATCGTCGTCGGATATAAGATTGAACACTAGAAGCTGGGCGCAAGGTCGGCGATTGCGTTTACCAGATGCCTCAATACGCCGCCGCCGCTGGGTCACGGCATACGACCATAAAAACCTCGAGCTGGAATAACCAACATCGTTGAGACTCAACAATTCCAGTCAAATGGCTAATTGCTGAAATGACGAGTTTGCAATTTTCCTTCGCAATGGTTATCGCGACCACACTATTCTGCACAACGTGCAATATTCATGCCAGTAAACAGCAGTGAAAGATTGCGTTTGCGTTTGCAGCGCTTACGTAACATCACGGAAGCGTTCGGCCACGATTCATAGATCTACGTAAACGTAATTCACTTGACTATCGAATGAATGAAAAAAGTTACATCGCAAAAAACATCGTTACAAACTCGTTCGAAATTTTCAGTACAATTTCGTAAGCAATCGGAAAAATATTCAGAGGCATAAAAATATTACCGCAGCCTTCTTATTGTTTCGCGATTACTCAGACAATAGTGAATTAACACAAGCTGCCCCTTGAATTTAGTATAAATGTTCGATAATTTTAACCAACTCCGTAGTAAACGTATTTGATGATTTAGTCAGATTTACAATCAACTTTCTCAATAATTCATCCATAGGTCGGCGATAATTAAATTTTTATTCATTCGGTAATTCCATTACGTTCAACTAAATTATGTCAATCATTATTCATTACACGTTCCTTGAGAAAAAGGCGATTATGACTTAAAAAATCGATTTCTCGGTTTTTTATGCTACCGATAGTGTTGGACCAGCTGTTTCATCATAAAAATCAATGAATGTTATTTCTGCAAAATTCGAATTGTTATTACGGTGCAAAGTGCTGCGTGCACGGTCTATCTCGAGACGCGCTTCCCCGCCGAGAATCCAGCTCCTCCACCCACCACCACATCTTTCCGCTGCATCCGCGGGGCCCGAGAACTTCGGGTTGCGTCGTGTTTATTCTCACTTCGTCTTTAACGCTGCTCTCTTTCTAAAAGATCGCTATTGTTCACGTTTAATATTGGTGGCAAGCGGTTATGTTCAAAACATTTCCCCAATTCATAATGTGAATTGTGGAATTGTTTCCACATATTATGTAGAAACAAAAGAGTTTAAATAAAAACATAAACACATATTATATTAACGATAAAATTTTATTGCACATCCTATTATCGGCATTTTAGATAGAGTTGCCTCGTATTTATATCCAATTATTTTCTTTATCCACGCTTTCCTTTATTTTATTGGACACTTGCGGCCTTGGAGCGAGCATGTTGCACGCCGAATTAGTAATAAATTGCAATAATAGAAAGAGAAAAAATAATAATTGAAGATGTACCGGGGACAGACTGGCGGATAGTGAAAGAAAGAGAGCGTATGCCCGGAGAAATAAAGAAAGTTGAAGCCGAAGGAGCCCGAAGTTCGCTCGGCACATAAACACCGGACTTTGAAGATGTAATCTCTAAACCTCGATTATCCAGTCGCTCGAGCTCGGTGCGGAGCGTTCCCGGAATTCGTGGGGGGGGGCGTTCAGGAGCGTATACGGGAAGGATTGTGTCTCCCTTAGTTGATAACGTGATATGTAATGATTATCAGCTGAAAAAGCACTGCTGACACGGTATGACACTGTTTTCTGTAAGAAAACACTACGTCATTTTAGACGATAAACGTACGAATTCATTACATTACTCCCGTTTGCTCTTATTTTTCCTGGCAAAAACACATCGGCAGGGCCCGCCGTCCCAGTTATCACAGTCCTGTTCGGAGTCGAGCTTAAAACCACGGGGTGGGGGCTTTTACGACCGTTTCCATTACTCGGAGAGCCCGGTTGCGACCGCTTAATCGAGGTTCGAGTGTAGTTGTAAGAGGAGGGGCTCGATTTCCAAAGTTACCCTCCACGTAAGAACAGTGTGAATTCAAGCGCGCTTCGAGCGGCTGTCCTGCACAATTCGTTCAAAAGTCATAATCACCCCTTTATCGCGCAACGTCACATATATATAAGCCAATCCACCGATTCAAGTACCGAGCTTAGGCTTTACTATTAGGTAGCGATGTTTCTGTAACTTTGAGGAATGGAAGTCCCCATCGAGAAATGACCTCTCAATTTTTCTGAGATTTTTTCCTCCGTTATTTTTGGGGTAATTGTGGCGGTTATTCCGTGAATTTTTCATGTTTTTTCATTAATTTCTCGATGTGTTTTGATAGAAAAAAATGTACCTTGACCGAGCTTTCTATGTAACAAAAGGCTCAGCTTTTCGAAAGAAAAACGAAAACATTTTTGCGTCTTAAAAAATTGCGTTTGAAATATTGAAATCGGTTTATTGGCCAATGAGTATTTAAATAAATGTTTTAAATATTTTTTTCGAAAAGCTGAGCAAATTTTACATGTCATATGAAGAAATCAAGCTGGGATCTCTGTTATGACTCGTGTAATAACAACAAATGTTTGGAAAAACAATTCAAACTTCAATTTGAACTTGGTTTGAACTTGATTTCTACATACGTTGTGTAACATTTTCTCAGTTTATTCAAAAAAATATGAAAGAACTCGTTTGTCTCAATCACATTAAGAAATTAATTTTAAAAACATGAAAAATGCACAGAATGACCCATACGATTACAGCGAAAATAACCGAGGAAAAAATCTGAAATAAATTGACAGTTAATTTATTGTTACGGGCTTTCGTTTCTCAAAGTTACAGAAAGATCGGTGATAGTGAAGCCCAAACTTTGGACTCGAATTGGTGGATCCGCCTATATACAATATATTTCGTAATTACTTAGATAATAGTGAGCTAACGGACACTGCTCCCTGGATTGAAGGTGTTTCATTACTTCTGTCAAAATTATAAAACAAGTTATTCGATGATCGAATGAGATTTACATTCAACTCACTCAATAATCGATTCAAAACGACAATTGGAAACCAAAATGTTTTTGGTCAATAAAAATTGAATTTTCATTCATTCGATAATTCCATCAAATTCAATTGAATCGTATTAATTGCCACGTTCATTAATAATATGATTCGATCGATTTGACCTTATTCTTCAAGCATTTGTCCTTGAAAAATATGTGCAACTCAATCCGCGCATTAATTCGAAATCCACACGTTTCCGATACTGCCTATCAGTGATTATGACCAAAGCCGTCGACGACCACGTCGACGTAGAGCAGCTCGGTCCAAGGATACGATACGGAAACGCCTGCACCAGTGGCAAACCGGTTCTGATGCTATTTGCCCTTCCCGTAACTCTACAAAGCGGTAATTGCCATGGCTATGCACACACAGCAGTGGAGGGAGGCCGGGGCTAGAAGTAACACGGATAATATGCATCAGCCGTGCGTATATCTCCTGAAAAAAGGAAAAAAATGAATAGTTCCAGAGCGATAATGACCTTTAGACCTCTGTTGCACTTTGTCTTTGCGCCAGTCACGTCTGCGACAGCCCCGTATGCGGTTTTTCCTTTGTAACATTGCGCTGACAGAGCAGCGTTAGTGGAGATTTACTACGTTGTACTTTTTTGACTACACTCAATGTTTAATTTCTTTTTTTTAATCGTTAATGATCTATAACTCATTAACGATTTTCATTTATTCACAGATTAGTTCTACATAAAGTTCGCGATGTAATCACGTATTTAATACGTAATAATACATATTACAATACACACATACATACATACATACGTATTACAGTGTATGTAATACGTATGTATTTATAATTTTTTTGGTAACCACCAAATGGGCTGAGTTGTAACATTGTTAAAACTTTCCCCAAGCAATTATTGGAAGAAGAAATATCGTTAGGATGCTTGCCGGTGATATTTATTACATTCTTCGAAGATAGATAATTAAACAAGGAGAAATAACCGCGAGGAGCGGCCCCAAAGCTTTCATAGAAGAGGAGCACAATCGGTCGACTCTCTTACTCCATCGTTGATTAAACCTTTGAATATTACGATTACCATTATTTAACTTATAAAACGGGTTTGTTCTTTCGGCTCGTGACAGATTTATTTCATTTTCATTCATATTAATCGATTTCCGCTGTCTTTTCAAAGAATTGCAAGTGGTTTCACAAAAAAACTTATAATTTGGAACTGTGAACATGAGTTGTAATATGATTTGCCTCGATAGGAGCCCTATACAATTGTGTTAGAACTTGATCCAGCATTGACTTGATTAGTTTTGACTCCGATGGACGTAAAAAGTAATGCTCGGAAAGTCACGGAAAAGTCAATAACTTCCTACTTCCCCAATTACTGCGAGCCATAAAATTCCCAAAAATAGGAAAATAACCAACGAACACTATACTGTGAAGAGATTGTAAATATATTCAGCGGATCGAAAGAAATTAAATTTTTTCAAAAGTGTTACATCTGACCCCGGCCTCTTCTATAGAACGTCGGTGCAGCGTGACTAGTTTCCGCGATACAGGGACAGAGGGCGCTACGGCCTTGACCTAGGATCGACGAATATCCTAGGTCGGGACATGACCACGCGTTCATTCGCGTTAAATTCGGTTCTCAATGAAATATCATGGATCCACAACCCTGATTATTTCTTTTTACGCACGCAAAATTCCACCGACGTTAAATTATATCCGAAAACTCGTTGGTAAAATAAATAACTATTCTACGGCATTATCACCCATTGCAATACTAACGTTCTATAATAGTGCGCAATTTTACTCTCGATTAGTCTAATTTTCGTACCGCATAAAACCACGAAGTGCTCAACCATTAGAAGCGACAAAAAAGACCAAGACTATGCTAATTTTGCTTTGTTTCCTGTTTTTTTATCAACTCACATTTGTTTGTAATCGATTAACGTAGGGATCGAGGCATCGATTCAACATTGCAGCTACCGTGACACGTTACTCGAAAACGTCACATGGTTTCCGAGTCTCGACGCGAGACGATTATCCGGAAGAGAAAGAAATATCATCCGGAGGAAGAAACACGAGCGATATCGAAGCAAGTTGCTCCGATCATTGATTACTGCGAACCGGCTTTGAATCGTCGGACGACTCGAAACACCCAGACCGTGAAAGACGTCGCGCTCACGGACAACAGTCCCGTCTCAGGTTGGCATCGATCCACGAGCATAGAACAGGAAGGCTGGGTGCACCGAGCATGCGCTATGTTCGATAAAATTAGAATCAAACGGGTTGTTTGTTAATCTACCTGCATTCGCGAAAAATTTTATTTGGTCATAACTTGCAAAAAATTGGATCCGCGTCATGGAATGGATTTTATTTTTGTCGGTTCGATACCGTCGCAATGGAGGATGATATTGAATTTAGGTTATTTAGAATAATAACAACGGTGTATATCTCTTGAACTGCAATTGGTCCGATAACAGGCGACTTCGAATAATGGCATATGGTGAGTTCATAGGAAACTCAGGTGAATAGTGCAAAGCGCATGAGCTGGCTCTACTGGCGATGTTGATGCAGGATGTTTTCTTCATTCCTGAAGTGGAGTGCTACATGTCGTCCATTTTACTCAGAATGCTGCAATTGCGAGAGAGATAGGTAAATCTTTCCAATTTTCTTCTCTGTTATTCAACATTTTGTAGATGGTAGACGAGAATGGTTGACTGCGGAACGTTGTGGAGCGGTCAACCGTTCTCGTCAGGTATCCGATAGATTAATCGTGACCGATAAGAATGCCTTACAGTTTTTGTTACCGATCGAGCACGAGTGCATCACGTCATCTAAACCGTATCCTGTACGGACGCAGGTAAAGAGGATTGAGACGATATCGACGCAGTGTCGGTTGATTCGAGCTCTACCGACTGCGGGTGAAAGATCTCTCTGGTTTCCACGATGGGCTGCATTTACAGGGGCCCTCGATAAGCCGCCGGTCATTCGTTTATTACGATTTATTCGAACAATTTTTTTTTTAAATGGCCCATATGCTCCCCAATCATGAAGATATTTTCTGTTATATAGTTTGGGTGATGTACTGATCCCCCGGTGTCTAGTAGATTTACCGACCATTACATAAAATTATTGTAGTAAAACAAATTGCAGGACTTTTTGACAAAACGGCTGAACGGAATTTTCAGAAAACTCTGGCGATCGAGGCAAAGCTGCTGAATGAGCAGATTCCTTTCCGATTTGCTTCTTCATAAAAAAAATTTCTGGGGACTTCGATGTCAATAAGTTCAAAATGTCCTGAAATAAGAAAAAATCACATTTGCAGAAAATGTCTGGGTGTGTACGCGTATGTGTGCGTGTGTGCGTGGTAACGGCTTCCCAAAATTTGAACGCCTAAAACTCGAGAACGGTTCAAGCTACAACGTTCATATTTTGCACACATATGCAGCCTGACAATGTCGATGTCGTCTAGAATTCTTGCAATAATTGGCCAAGTCAATCGGATTTGACAGCTTTTTGAAATTTCAAAAAAATGTTGATTACAACTGTAACTTGCGGAAATTTTGGGTTATCCGTCTTAATAGTTCTTCACGAATAGAATAATGGTCACGGATGTTTGGTATATTGAATTTGGGCGGATCCCATCCAGAAGTTCAAATTGTTTATTATTTTAAAGTTTTCGGAAAACTTATGTTTGGTTCTCACTCACGCCAGCTTCGAACGATCAAAACCGAATTCGCTGCATATTAGAAACATTATATAACCGTACTATGTATTAAATTTAGTGCATACCGGTCGATTGAACCGAGATTTATGGAGGTTTTAATTTATTAAGAAATTGTCGTTATCGCTCGAGATCACGCCATCTTCGATCAATTGAACCGCAATCAACTAGAAGTATGAAATATCAGTTTAAGATATATTATACATAAAAACCGGGAAAATTAATCGAAGGGATTAGATTTTCAACGGGGTATAACCTGCAATTTGCTCTTCTAGAGGAACTTTCTAAAATTGTAGATACGTATACATCAACATTCAAAGCTCATATCTATCGATTGTTCATATCTATTATACATTTTAGAGAAAGTACCGATTTCTCGAGGGAACCGGATTTTTAAAGAAGAACAAGCTGCAAGTTGAAACTAGCGAATTGCTTCCTTATATTTCAGATGATGGACGAAATCCTCTATGAGCCATCCAGAATTAATATAAAAATAGCAAGTCATAGAGATCCTCATAGAGGAGTTCGGACATTACCTCAAATATGAGGAAGCAATTTGCAAGTTTGAATTTGTCTTTATTTTGTCTTGTTTTGGGTTTGTTTTTTAATTGCCGCTTGATCGGAATGATAAATAAGCAGATGCGAAGGTATACAGTCCGACCTCCAAATAAGAAACCCGACAATAAAAAACTTTTCCCAGTTTCTCACTCGAGCGCTTCCCGCACTCCGACTCGAACTCCGAGCTCAATAATTTCGTGCGCGGAACCTCTGGTTAAGAAACCAGCCTGGGAGAGATTATTCGGGCAAAATAGAGTGAACGTTGCAGTTTAAATTGATGTGTGCATGCGTGCGTGTGTGAATGTAACACAAAATCTACAAGTTTATTTAAAAAAATGTTGTATTCATTAAAAAGATACATATGTGTGTTGACAAGATTTCATATAAAATAAAAACAAAGATAAGGGCGTTTAAAGATTTTCATATAAAACAGCAAAAGTTTCTGTATCTGGACGCAATTCCTATAAAATGTTGCGATTCGTTCGGCGAACGAAAGACGTTTATCTCTTCCTGAACCGATCACGCGGTCGACGTTTCCTTCTAACCCACTGACGAGTTCACCGCAGCCCCTGGCCATTTTCCATCCCTTAACTTTGAACTTAATACCCTTGAAGGCTCCGGGGCGTTCTCGAAGTGGGGAATAACGGGTGACGGAAAAGCAATCGGGCTGGCGCCGAGAGACAGTGCTAAAGTTGTCCACAGTGAAACGCTGTCCCCGCAGAAACTTTTGACAGGCTAGCAGTCCTCGGTCCAGCCAATCGGGCCAGTAGGATATCTCTGCTGACGCCGAATTACATTCGGCGTCGATTGAATTTCCGACCAATTAGAAACTATCTAACCCAGAGGCACGTTTATCCGGCGAACTCTGATTCGATCGTTAAGGGGCCAGACTAGGGTGAAGGTCCAAAAATTAACCGTATTTCATTGATTTTGCAGTTTTTCGATGAATATCAATTCTTTTTGCTTCCTCATAAAGGAAGCTTTGTGACGATCCGAAATTTTTCTTTCAGGATTTTGATGTCAATAGGTTCAAAATGTCCTAAAACATCTAGAAAACACATTTGGAGAAAATGTCCGGATGTATGTATGTGTGTGCAACCACCCTCAAAAATTCAAACGTTCAAAACTCGAGAACGGTTCAAACTACCGTACTCAAATTTTGCACACATATGGTACCTTCTAATATCTATGTAATCTGTGATTTTCGCAATTATTGACGCATTCGCTCGGCTCTGACAGCTTTTGAATTCTTTCAAAAATGTCTGTAACCATCCTAGCGTCCGCAAATTTCGAGATATTCGTCTAAATGGTTTTTCACATATAGAGTTGGGTACAAGGATGTTTGGTATCGCATTTGAGCCGAATCCATTGATAAGTTTAGATTTTATGATTTTTCGAATTTTTCAAAAAATCAACTTTTTCGCTTTATTTGTCGTTCACTTCAACCAATCAAACTAGAATTCTCTGCAAACTTAGGATGTAGTTGTGCTGCGATGCATATTGAATTTGGCCGAGATCGGCCGACCGGATCAAGATCTAGAGCAATTCGAAAGTTCCAACCCCTGCAAATTAAAACTAGCTGCAAGTAGAAACTTGCAAAGTGCTTCCTGGGTAATCCTCCGCACCTGAGCCAATGGATGAAATCCTTTTTGAGGAAGCCAGAATTAATAAAGAAATATGTACTCACGAGCATCCTCATAAAGGACTTCGTCCATTGCCTCAAATGCGGAGGATCACGGAGGAAGCACTTTGCAAGTTTCTACTTGCAGCTAGTTTTACCTTCCATAGATCCATCTTTGAATAATACGGGTCCAACTTTTTTTTCGAATTTTCTTGTATATGACGTGTGTTTATCAACGACGGCGCCTTCAAAAAAAGTTGTTCATGGCGCTCATCGTTTGAACTCGTCCCAGATTTGGTGAACAAAATAAAATTACTGAGATTATTGCTGCGGAAGTTTTTTGTCGTTGCTAAAATGGCGCCCGCTGCAAATGTAAATTTTGAATTCGGACTTTTTTTAATGGTTTTGTGTTGAATAAATTATGAATTTTCAAGATTTAAAAAAAAGTTTCGCAACTCTCAGGTTTTCAAAAGAAAATACAAAAAAAATGTTGGGCCTCAAAAACTATTTGAAATTGCATTGCAGGGGAATATAACAGTCGAGTTTTCGGCCATTGTGGATTCAAAAAAAATTTCAAAGTATTTTTTTCGAAAAACTGAGAAAATTTTACACAATAAAGTCCGAGTCAAGTCCAATCAAGTTTAAATGAAGGTTTCAGTTGTTGCTTTCAAACACGTGTTGTTATTACAAGAGATCTCAACTTGTTTTCTATAAATGTTATGTAATGTTATGTTACATAACAATATTAATTCTCAGAGGAATTAATGGAAAAAAACATGGAAAAATCACAGAGTAAATCATACAATTACAGCGAAAATAACCAAAGCACAAAATTTAAAAAAAAAAAAAAAAAAGACTTCATCTCTCGATGGAGACTCTCATTTCTCAAAGCTACGAATAAATCGCTGATATGGTGAAGCCCAAAGCCGGTTTTCCTTGGCGGACCCGCTCATATGCAACAAGAGTGTCTGCGCGTTTGATTTTCATACAAATCTACAGTTTTACTTCGAGCTTGTCGAAGTTATGCCCGCTCTACTTTCGAAGCAAGGGGGAAATCAATGTCGACCTGAGATTTCGCTCGATTTCGATGAGTACATTATCGACTTCCGACTTCAGACATGGGTAAGGTCATACTTCAATAGAAGTTTCATAAGGGAAACAGAACAAAAATCGGATGACCGAGCAAAACGGAACATTCAAATGCAATTTAGAAACCAGGGAAACCAAGCAAAAGCCTGATGAGAATAAGAATTGACAGAGCGACTGACTCGAGTCACCCGAGACTTGGAGGCTTGGACGTCAAGCCAGTAGAGAATTCCTTGCCACGGATCTAACGATGAGTAAATGATTATGTCTCTGAAACTTTTGCTTTTTCTTATGAAAATCTTTAAACGCCCTTATCTTCGTTTTTATTTTACATATTATATGATACGCATATGTATCTTCTTAATGGATACAAAAAATTTCTCATGAACTCGTAGATTTTGCGTTACATTCACACACGCACACACATACTCACGCACGCATGCACACATCAATTTCCACTACAACGCTCACTCTATTTTGCCCGTATAATCTCGGCCAGGCTGGTTTCTTAACCAGAGGTTCCGCGCACGAAATTCTTGAGCTCGGAGTTTGAGTCGAAGTGAGGGAAGCGCTCGAGTAAGAAACTGGGGAAAGTTTCTTATTGCCGGGTTTCTTATTTGGAGGTCAGACTGTATATTTAGTGGAGTTTTTTGCGTGAAGCCACATTACCTCGGGTGCCTTCCACATCACGACTTATCCAACCATTTCACATTCCTATCCCAATCCTAATAACGATAAATCTTGTCGAAACTTATCTTATTTTCTCGAAATGGATTTTCGAAACTAAAATATTGCGTATAATCGCGAAAGAATAACGGTTAACGAATAATCCGAATCAGCGGATGCAGAACGAAAGTGCAATATAACGTATTATTGGGGAATACCGAGTGGTTGCGATAATGTATGCCGAAATACGAAGCGTGGGTTTCGGTAAACGGAAGTCGGGGGCCCAGGTTCAAACCCTTTTCGGCGGTTTGCTCATGGTTCTGTGAGCAGTACGCGCATAAATCAGCATTGTAATGATGCTGCGAAACGTAAGAGACTCGGTTTTAATTAATGCTCGCTCGTCCCGGAGTTAATTGCAGCCCCGGCCGTATGAGACGGAGTCATTGGCGCTCTCCGGTCACTTTGTCGGCTGGGACTCCACGCTTCTGGCGCAGCCAAGATTACCTATGGAAATATATGCATTCTTTTTAACGGTCATTCGCTTAGAGGCTTTGTTATGTCTGAAAATCTTCAAAGTTGAATTGCATTATTGTGATACGGTAAACCGTCCAATAGCTAGACGGGATGAACGACTGTTGACTCGTGGAATGATTGAAATATCTCGAATAAAAATCAGGACTGAAATTCCATAAAATCCGCTTGAAATTATTCGGCATGATTAAGGCCTTGTATACGCGGTTTCGCCGATTTTCAAAGGTACTTTTCTAGACGCCGTTAAAAAAAGTGACGCATATATCGACAACATTTTTTTACAGATCATTTAGGCACATGGTTGAGTATATGTAAAAAAAATTCGAAAAAGTAACAAATGCCGGAGATATTACATAAAGCAATGTATTTTTTTGAACCTTGTAAAAGTTATAACTTTGGAACGAAGATTCAGATCGTTTTTAAATTTTTACAACATATTCTTAGCATCATCACCTATCGTGTGAACCATAGAAACAATAATGTCAATGACACAGAAAAAAATATATGAAAAATAAAATACCGACATAAAATTGAGTAAAAAAATGTTAAGTTTCGAATTTTTATTAAAATAATTTTTCTAAAATAATATTGTTCGTTCACACTGAAGATACATTCATTGTGCAATGATAAATATGTTAATTTTTTTTCAGACACCCACATTGATGCCGAGACCTTTTACCATCAACGCGCTATTTATTAATATTTCTGATTTTTTTTTACATATACTTAACCATGTGCATTGATGATCTGTGAAAAAAATGTTGTCAATTTCTGCGTCATTTTTTTTCTAAGGCGTCTAGAAAAGTATCTCCAAAAATCGGCGAAATCGCGTGTATAAGGCCTTAACACGTTGACCGACTAGCGAGCATCGGTAAAGTTTCCTGTGGGGCCCAAATGCGATAGTCGAATCCAAAAAATTAACAATATTATACCCATAGTATTAATTAGAGGGGCAGGACTCCGATTGATAGTCCTTCGGCAATAGAAGAAATGAACAATATAAAATTCAAGGAAGTACCCTCGGTAAGTCAATGAAAAAACAAAAAATTAGGAAAATTTGCAGAGATGTCAAAACATTTCCAAAAATGACTCAGTTAAATTTTTATAATCCTTGGTTGACTTTGAAAGAAGACTTTGATTAATAATTTTATTTTAAAGCACTTAACATGGAGTCTTTTGGAAGACTGTGATTTTGACGCAATTTATCATTTATTACGTTGGAACTGACGAACAGATTTTGATAAAATTTGAAGAAGATATAAAGGAATATCCCATGAACATTTTACTTTTTCCAAAACATGTCAAGCTTGATTCTGTTGGAAGAAATAGCTAAAAAGAAGACAAGATTTTTTAGCAATTCACAAACATGGCATCACCGCAGTATTATAGGTTATGGCGCTTCATTCAAAAGTGAGTTACGGAACTGCAGCAGTTTCGAAGCCGTATGAACATGTCTAAATTAAATCAATGATAAAAGCATAGTATTTCGAAGAAATGGTTGTATATCTATAACAAAGATTTCGTAAGTATAATGCGTCAATTATTTCTGTAATTATAGGGAAACGGGAAAGGGAAAATCAAAAAAAGGGAAAAGAATTAAGGATTGACCTCCATTGCCAATTTCAATATATTACATTGCATATATTATTTTTTGCCACACTTATTTTATAACTTTACAATAACATGTATTGAAATATTTTTAAGATATGTAACATAGATATTAAAAAATTCTGTATATTTCAATCGGTCAGCTTTGTTTTTAAATAATTATAAATCTTTTTTAAACAGTTAGAATTTTCGGTCACAACTATTTTTCCATTTTCATCTTTGATTAATAACATCGAGAGTCCTTTGCCGAGTGCTGGCCGATTCAGTGTCTCTTTCATAAGTATTATATTTGGACGTGAGCGCGTACACTAAAGCAAGGCATGCGATGTTGCCAAATTATACAGTACGTTACTCGAGTAGAAGACTAAAAGTCTTTTTAGAAAAAAGAAGACTCAAATACTTACTGCGCACCGAAGGTAGGTACTTCCTTCAAAGGAAATGAACGACAATACCAGAAAGAAGAAGAAACATGTACGTCAATAAATGTCCTTTACTACTACTACTATATTAATGATAGCAATAAAATTCAAAAAATGTTTATTAAAATTTAGAAATATATTTTTTTGTTAAAAATTATTATTATTATGTGATTTATTTTATTTCCTCACCAAATTTTTAAATACCTGTTAATGGAAACTTTCTATAAAGTATATATGTCACGGGTAAAGCCCGATGAACGGGTAGATCTAGATTTACTCGGGTAAACCACGTTTTATCCGCTTCCGCTTGTCAAAAGCCGAAATTTATTTAAAATCGATACGTTTCGGGATTTACCCGGGTAAACCGCGTTCTATCCGCTTTCGCTTGGGTAAAGTCTGGAATTCGAAGTCCGAAGTCCGAGTCCGAAGCCGTAGATGTTTGAAAAACATATTTTATTTTAAAAAAACGCATTTTACATATAAACGTAAAAACACCGTATCCTGCTTAAGTAAAGGATACTACAATCTATTTGTTCAAACAAGACAAAAAAAAAGATTTCCAATAGCTTTACATTTACATTTATTTCGGTCATTATTACTCAGGTTATTTATTTATTTAGGTTATTTCTGATTACCCGAATAACCCAAATAAATAAATAACCTAAATAAATGTAAAAAAAAACAAAAAATAAAGAATAAAATAAAAATTGGAAAAGTTTAAATGTAAAAAAATAAAAAATCAAATGTGTTGAAAATATTAAAAAAGTATCAAATATATCAAATATATTTCGGACATTACCCTAGTGTAAGCGGATAGAACGCGGTTTACCCGGGTAAAACCCGAAGCGTGTACAATTTTAAATATATTTCGGACTTTACCCAGCGAGCGCAGATAGAACGCGGTTTACCCGAGTAATTCTGGATCAACTCGATATTGAACTTTACTCGTAACATATATAATATTAGGGTGTGTCTTATTATGGTCATTTTGAGAGTTTCCGCAGGGCAATTGAAATTTCTTATTCATATAACATTACGTTTTTCGGTTATTTTCATTTAATTCGGTTTTGCGGAGTTTTTTCGGGTAAAATATTATTACACCTCACCAACACTACGCGTGGTCATTGCGTGTCAAAAAGCGATATAGGTAGGGGTGACAAATTAAAGAGTTCGATCACTGTAACCGCTTGGAAAAAGGCAGAGAAATTCGATCTCATATTTTTGAATTTACAGATTTCTTAAGAATAAGCCCGGCAGCTCATTGCACCACATTATGCGCCAGCTGGACAATCACTGTCATTCGATCTTCATGTTTGTCCTACGTTTTTGTGACACACACACACGCACGCACACCTACGGAGTATCCAAACTCGACTGCACATCGGGAATTCGCAAGGTTACAGGCGTTCATTAGAGTTAGGCCACTCCAGAGGCCGAAAAAATTGGCTTTTTTTGGTTTTTTTTCTCAGAAAAACTACAACATAAATCGAGATCACAAAAAAAAGTATTCACCATACATATCAGTGACAGTATACCATAATTTTTCTGAAGCGATTAATTTCAAAATGGCGGCTGCGCAGCGTTTTTGCGATGACGTCTTCGTTTTTCCAGGGTTCACGGACGGACAAACAGCTCCCGTAATTTTGGAATTATGATAAGTCAATTAATTTTTTTTGAATATAATGAACGGCAGCTATAGAAGTACGGAGGATTCGTTATCATTCTTATTATTGTTATTTATCGTTATTTCTCTGATATATTGATTTTTAGTCAAATGGCGCACTTCTAAAGTGAAAAGTTAAAAATTTGCCTAACAAATCGTCAGAAAATTGTTAATAACAAATGAACTATCAAATATAAAAGAAAGTTCCTACGTGCTTCTATAGACGATGTATTTCTTAAGGTAGATCTAAAATCTCAAATAAATCGGTTGAAAATTGTCTGAGTTCTATTTCCGGCCAACTTGAAAAATGTAGTTTTGAGATAAACGCGTTTGGAGTTTGCTCGAAGCTCGCTGCGGACCAAGCAGCCTTGTTCTAAAATCCGAAAACCGTGTACTCAGAGATTTTTCCCGGCCGCAATCTTCTGGGACATCATTTTGGAGATCCCAAGAGACCATCGAAAAAAATCGTTTTTTCGAAAATTCTAAATCAGTTAATCAAGCATACGACGAAATTTATCGGATTGTTTGGGTATATTTATCGATCAAACTTGTCAGGGAACCTCTATTCACGGCCATGCGTTCGATTATTCGAAATCGAAGTTACTTGCCTGAATTTGCTTCAATCATAGAAAAACCGATGCAACGTAATACGAAGAACAAGATAGAAATTTAACATTTGAAGATAAAGAAAAAAGGAAAGAAAAAATACTTCAGTAATTGTAAGATCCCCGTGCAGCTTAATACAGTATTTATTTTTCGCGATTAAAAATTTTTATTTTGTTTTTCGCAAGCCTTGAAGAGTAAGTGACTGAGAGAGTTTTTCTGAAGCTCTTAGAATTTTACTATAGTTACAAGACGTTTAACGTCGAGGGGCAACAAAGAGAGGATTCTCCGTTCAATGCGTCCAAGAAGTCGAGAACAGGAAAAATAGGAAATAAAAATTCTGAGCTTGAGAAGTTATACAGTAGCAAAGAGGATGTCATGTATTGTCCTGGAATCCCTGACTATTCTTAAGTATTTTTTTTACAGTTATAACAATAAAAATACAACTTCGAACGTTAACTGCGTGCTTTTCAGAATTAAGATTCTACGACTAACTCCCTCGATATCTCGAAAGCCAATGGATAAATCTCGATGTTGGATAACTGGTTTTTCTTATTATTGAATTCTCTATGGCGCGAGCTAGGATTTTCAAATGAGATCGAGAAGTTCAATTTTATTTAAAGTCAAAGTACTACGACAATTTAGCTAAACATGATTGTTATAAAGGTCGCTATTCTCCGTTTTTATGGCAACATTTATATGATCCTATTTCATCTGCAGATGATAAGTTTGACAAACAAAATGACGTTTTATCGTCCAGATCTGATCATCATTATTAATTTAAATAATAATGAATGTATTATTTTCACTAATAATTTTCATTACTAATGAAAATATCAGCCGTGGCCAAAAAAAAAAAATGAAAGCAGTGCTGAGAACGGACAACGCTAAAAATTTCAAATTTTTCACTCAAACATATGACTCTGCTTTTTCAAAGAATCAGTAAGAATTCAAATTAAAAAAAAAAAATTTTTTAATGATAATATAAATAAATAAATAATTAAAATAAAAATTGTTAAATTTTTTCATTACATTATTTGTATCTCAAAGAGATTTTGCGTATAGGCTCATTTTTAGGTCAACATTTCATAAAACGATACAATGCCTTCAATTCAATTTTTGTTTTCATTCCCATTATTGTTTTCAGTTTTCGTTAATCACGAATTTCATGTTCATTATTATTTATTTTAGATCAAACAGTGCGACAGTTATAAATATTAACATTTTACAGTGTCAACGTTTGACATTCCAGAGCAAATCATTCTTCTTAACCCCAACTACTTCAGAATTGCATATCCGATACTTAAATAATAAAAATCCAATTGATCACGGTCCGAGGCTAAAATTGCAGATAAACTACCTTTCACGTATACATATTTCATAGAGCTAAAAACTTACGTCTCATGAAATGTGATGCCCTCCTAAGAACCAAAATAGTACATTATGACACTAGTACGAAATTTTTTTTTATGAGTTTGCAGAACGAGCCGAAGGCGAGTGTTGTAATCACAAGAGTCCAGAAAACGTTTTTCGTACGAGTATCGTACGAATTTTCATGTTACTAGGTACATAAAACCGCACTTTTACGCGCAGCGTGTCATAAAAAAATGATTATCGCTGATATGCCAAAAATATTAGAAAAAAAAGACTTCGCTGTGGCAAATCGTGATGGCGGAATTGTCGGAAGCATTGATATGAATGGTCCATCACGATTCGATTTGAACGGTACATTCACTTTAAAATAACCCCAGCCGCTAATCCGGTGGGACATCGTCTTGAATAATCTATACGAAATCAATTTACTCGCTCGTCGGATTAACTTCCGTTTTCCGTAGTACCATCAGGAAAACTCGGTCGTCAAGCGGAGATAAATAAGTGAAAAGATCGCCGCGGAGAAGGCGTGCGTGCATACCCATGGATACGCAACGCGATCGCCGGCTGTCGCGTGCCGCGGGTGCACCTGTCTTGCAGCCCCACTCGGCTGACATCCTACCTCGAGGAGTCAGGCTGCGGTGTAACAGCAGGCCGAAGGTAAGCAGCTCGTGGACTGTCAGCTGCTGTTGGCGCGCAGCTGAACGGGAAAATGACGTGCGTGCGTGAGCAAAAAAAAAAATTCGAGTATTCGATCCTTTCTTGAATTTCAAAAACTTATAATACCACGTGTAACTCAATACATTTACGAATATATATATAGAGGGATATTTTTTTTCTGTAGGAATTTGTGAAATTATCATCATAAGAATTATATTATATTTACATAAATATAAAAATAATATTATAATATATACGTAACAATACAATAATATACAATAATAGTACAAATAATAATAATAATAATACAATTAATTATTGTATATAATAATAATTATATACAATAATTATTGTATATAATAATAATAATAATAATAATAATAATAATAATAATAATAATAATATAATAATAATAATAATTATATACAATAATTATTGTATATAATTATTGCATATAATAATAATTATATACAATAATAGTATTGTTATATTATAACAATACGTTTATATTATAGTGTATACATATAATATAATACCAAATATATATATACATACATTTTATCAATAACGTTTAAATTCTCCATAATAAAACATAATTCCCATTATGATCATTTTGGCAATTTCTCACAGAAAAAATGTATCTATTCGCAAAAACCATGGTAGGTATGAGTAAATATATAATTATTGTTCCAATCATCGTCCGATCGACAGTTGAAGCTGAATGAAGTATTTCGAGTAGATCAAAATCCAAAGAAACGCGAAATAATATTAAGTACCCGGAGAATTGTCCTAAAGCGCGTAACCAGATCGTTATAAAACGTGAACAAAGATTAATGACCCTATGCTAGTAGCCAGTCTCAGGTAAAACTGACAATAATTCGCAGGGTGGTTGGAGAATCCAATAGTGGGGGTAATTTTTGTTGAACCGACGACGTATAGAGAGCACGAACCACGCTTGTGAGAGAGGAGACCGCGTGTCCGGCGTCTGCAGCAGCTGCTTCTGCAACGCGCTCGGTTGTTTCATTCCACACAGGATCGTGCTCCGAGTAACATCGTTTTACCTTTGCCCGGGATTTTATCAAATTTTTTGATAATTTCAAAGTTTCCGCTCCGAAATTATCGAAATATCGTCACTGCAACGTCACTTACATACGATACAAAATATTATTTGTGAAATAATTCGAATCGGTCGGTTATAACACACGAGTTGTTCAGTGTCGATCCTCGGATCGAGTGGAGAGAGGATTATAGACTGAAAATTCAGAGGAAATCGAAAACAACGACATGTTTGCTAAACGAAGAATGTTCACCATTTTTCTTGCAATCTTCGTCCTCATCGCTTACATCCAGGTGGGCACGAATTACCCTTAATTCAGTTACTTTTATTTGAATGAATTATTTTGTTGACTGCATTTTTATTTGAATTAACTTTTGAGGATTCACGAAAAAATTAATGTCTTACTTCGCTTGCTATAAAACAGAAATGGTTTGTGATTATTAATTTGCTTGCTAATTAGATTTTTTCAAAACGGGTTTATTTAAAAAAAAATAATTATTTGATCAATGGGAGGTTATTTTAATTTCAAATATTGCAACAATAGAGCAGTAAAAAATAAGAAAATTATTCTTATTATCTTAAAAAATTATAAATACATGAACACAAAGACGACACAATGATCAATTCAACGATGGCAATGGCGCGAGTTCAATATGAGAAAACAAATCAGAATTGCAAGGCGAGAATTATTATTATCAGTAATTTCTATTCAGAAGCAATCATAAGAGAAATTCGATCTAATTACGAAAGAATTGTTGTTGCCCCCAAATTAAGGTCCATGAATTTTTATTTGGTAAACAGATTGAAAAATAGGCCCAGATGAGCCTCTTATCGGAAAAATTCAATACGTTTAATTCGTTGCCGGTGATTAAACGCAAAAACAAAATACAAATTTAAAAAAAATCTGAACTCAACTCGTTTCTAGTCATCGTGATAGAAAAATTTGAGAGTTCTTTGCGTTGTTATGAGAGATGTTGGGATATTCCGGGGATCATCAATGTCGAGTGAGCGAGTAGAATTAACGTTAGCAAAACGTTGTAACCGACTCTAATGATAACATTGGCCAACGTACAAGCGTATGCATTAAAAAACGGAATCCTCGTGATGCGTTTGCGAATGAAAATAACAATTCATCGACTAATTGCAATACAGCGTGAAAATGTGGCAGGCAGGGGGTTGGTAATTGAACGCTTATTAGCCGGACAGTCGATACGCTTCGCGAGTTCGGCGTAAACAACTTTGCTAACAAAGCGCCGAGGGCCAAATTGCCCCAAGAGCGTTATATCGCTCGATGGAAAACGATACGAAAATTGTTTGGCTCCTGGAAATTATCCCGAAAGCGTGACAATGTTTCCGCCGATGGTGATACCCTCGTCGATGAGTGGAAAGGATGCGGGTAACGCATAAAAATTGATAGTGTCGCGGTGAGAAAACTTTTTTTTTATTGTAATTTTGCTGTTTTTCGAAAGTTTTTTGTTTAATCCTTAAACTGTAACCGTGGGTCACTCGTGCCTTGCCGAAATGATGCGTTCTTCACGTTTTCATTTGTTTACATGATTATATTGTTCAAACAAATAATTATCGCAGCTATATAACCGTTATTCCTTATACTAGGATTATTGATAGAATTTCGTGAGTTTCGTGAAATTTTCCGAGCCCTATAGCTCTTAGTACTTTAGCTTAGTTTAACTTTGAAGCCCCACAGACGAGTGATATCGCACAAAATGTGTATTTTGAGATATCTCTTGAGAATAAATAAATAAATAAATAAATAAATAAATAAATAAATAAATAAATGAATAAATAAATAAATAAATAAATAAATAAATAAATAAATAAATAAATAAATAAATAAATAAATAAATAAATAAATAAATAAATAAATAAATAAATAAATAAATAAATAAATAAATAAATAAATAAATAAATAAATAAATAAATAAATAAATAAATAAATAAATAAATAAATAAATAAATAAATAAATAAATAAATAAATAAATAAATAAATAAATAAATAAATAAATAAATAAATAAATAAATAAATAAATAAATAAATAAATAAATAAATAAATAAATAAATAAATAAATAAATAAATAAATAAATAAATAAATAAATAAATAAATAAATAAATAAATAAATAAATAAATAAATAAATAAATAAATAAATAAATAAATAAATAAATAAATAAATAAATAAATAAATAAATAAATAAATAAATAAATAAATAAATAAATAAAATAATAAAAGTTCTTCTCGAACGAGTTTGCACGCTCGATTTCATTCGGCCGTTCATTTATTCGATTGAACACAACGAGTTGTCGACGAGTGTTGTAGGTCGTCTCTTCCGGCACTGGTAACTCATCCGCAACAAAGTTGTCTGCCCTGTTTCCATACAAAAAAACAGCTTTTTTTACGGCTGTGGAAAAAAATTTCTTTCCACTTTACGAATAAAAAAAATTCAGTCCATATAATTTACCGGGCTAAAATGATACTATAAATGTGTAAAATACCAATTTGCACTTTATTTTGTTTTATTTTTTTTTTATTCCATTCGCAATGCACCCGAGTTCGTTTATGGTGAATACGCTGATCAGTTTTAATTCATTCATTGTTTCAACTTGTATTCGGGAAAGTAATGAAAAATGAACGATGAAGGAACGAGCGAATAGAGAGAACGAGAGAACAGAGCGCGAAATACGACGTCGGAAATTTCTCCTCTGACCAATTGTTAATGAGCTCAAAAAGATGAACTTTCGGCTCCTCAGCGTCTACACAGCGCTAGGACAGCTTGTCATCACATTATGTGCCGAACGTTCTTTAATGGTACATTTCTGTGTGGGAAATCTCAGCCCGATAACGCAAAATGTAACTCGAGTCAAAATCGCCAAGAAATAATCTCATTATCATTGAAAAAAAAAAAAACCAATCGTTTGATCGATAAAGCCGTTCCTGAATCATCCAGAGAATCTAAATTTTACATGCGCGAAATTCAGATCTCCTTCTTTTTTTCTATTTATAAAAATGCAGCTTCTGCGGAAACATGAATAAAAAAATTAACAATTGAAACGAAATAAATAAAAAGATCGCAAGTTTTCCAATATAGCGTAAAAATAGCGTCGGACACAGGAAGCTGCAGTTTAGATCGAGCGAAATCTTAGATCGCCAAGCGGGAGGTTGCGTATATAACGCTGATGCCGATAAGATCGGTTCACATGCAGCAAAACCAGCATCGTGTGCTCCGTGGTATATAACGAGGAGCGCACGAAGAATTATGGGCCGTGAGGGGTGACTCTGAAAAGATCAGGACTGGTCAGAAGTCTAGACCGAGGACTCTCGCGTATCGTGGGAGCGGGAGACCCCGGCAATCCTGTGTCCATTGTTCCTTCCATTATACGTACATACACTAATCCGCATACCCCCCTATCCCTTTGACTTGAAGGCGAAACAATTTCATGAAAGTCCATTTTTTCATAAAATTATATTCAACGAGATTTTTATAATTTAGATTGTAAACATGTTTTTCAAGCACAACGTTGTCGAAGATGATTCATACAAGAAGAAAGAGACGATATTGACCTAACCAAATAAGTCCATTTTGTCCACCGCTTTTCCGTTAAAACAAACAAGATTTATTTTATATTTTTTTGCGACTTTTTCTGAAACTTTTCTATCGGTCAAATACATCGATTGCTCATTAACTCGCATCGGTCGGCAAATCTAGATAAGTCCATGATTTGTAGGCAAAACCGAACATGTCGATTTTTTCAGAAAATAAGATTAAATCAGATTCTTGTAATTTAGATTGTAAACATCTTTTTCAAACACAATGTTGCCGAGAATTGCCTGTGCAGAAAGAAATAACGATCTAATTAGTCAGGACTATTCCCTAAAATTGCTGTAAAAGCTGCAAAGATGATAAAAATATTTCGAGTTCATTTCATGATTTAGTCGACTTTTTTTCTCTAAAATATAATCAATATATAATTTTGTAAAAAAAGTTCCCTTAAGTAATTACATTTTTTTTAAATAATGTCAAAATTATTATCTTTGGAAAAACTATTTGTTCTTCATTCTTGAAGACTTAAAGAATATGTTAGCTTCCTTCAAATTTGAAATAACGATAACACTAATTTAAAGAACGATTTTTAGCGCTTGGGGTCGAAAGGATCCCCCGTGCCTGTAATGTAACTCTATCGATCGGTATTTGAAATACTAAATATCGTCAATAATTGAAAAACTTCATGTCACCGCATCTCAATAACGGGCGCTGAAAACGGTAAACCCCGAAACACGCGTCTCTCCGTTTTCGACGTATATTAATGTAAAAAATCGTGGGGCAAAAATGTTGAGTCAAGGATACGCGACTGTCCGATTTGCCACATGGAATCCCCCTTATGTATCAGGTACAACAAACAATAAACACGGCGTTCGATTTTTCTTACGATCTTATTGTTCTACTCTCGTTCGTGGTTCTTAGCACCTCGTTTATCTCAAATTGTTTTTACATCGACAATTGAAAAGGTATCGAGGAAGGCTGAGACAAGAATTGAACGAAGTGATTTTCATATTATTCATTTTTTTAATCGTTTCGCTTTAAAAAAAACAAACGTATAACTTAACCATGAGGCTAAAAATCATGGAACAACATCCCAAATGTCATTTATTTTGCAGTGAATCTCAAACACAATATGTATAGTAGTGTTTCAAAAAAAAAAAAAAATTGATTTTCCAACGGGCCACACCGGAAATAGTCAGCTTAGATAGAAAAAAAAATTCTGGCAAAAGATGAGCATTCTAGGTTGAGTGGTAGATCCCCCTCAATTGACTTTCAATTTTTTTTTTCCTTTTTTTGAATTAAAGACAGATTATTGTTAGCAAAAAATTTTTTTTGCGCCTACACCTGCCAAGGGATCAGCTTAGTCTCAAATAAAATGTTCTTAGAATTTTAACTCTTTGATTAAATTTAATAGGGGAGATATATAAAAATAACGAAAAAAACTCAGATTTCAATATTCATTATCAAATGGAAACTGATGATTTTATAAAGTATACTCTGAAGCAATTTTTGTAGTACTGATACATTCTGAAACATTGATACAGGAATTGGAGCAATTCCTGTACTTCACAAAATCATCAGTTTCCATTTGATAATGAATATTGAAATCTGAGTGTTTTGTTATTTTTATATATCTTCCCTATTAAATTTAATTAAAGAGTTAAATTTCTGAGGACGTTTCATTTGAGACTAAGCTGATCCCCTGGCAGGTGTAGGCACAGAAAAAAATTTTTGCTAACACTAATCTGTCTTTAATTAAAAAAAAAGAAAGAAAAATATCAAAAGTCAATTGAGGGGGATCTACCACTCAACCTAGAATGCTTATCTTTTGCCAGAATTTTTTTTTCTATCTAAGCTGACTATTTCCGGTGTGGCCCGTTGGAAAATCAAACATTTTTTTTTGAAACACTCTTATGTATAGATATACCAAAATATACATAACATAAAAATTCAAAATATTTTCGCCCCATATTTTGAAGGCCAAATCCGAACAAATTCAGACTCCTGCATTATAGGCTACTCGATCGTGACATCATGGTCTCGGTAGTTGCACCAAGACCGCTGTTGTCAGTTAGTGGAGACTTCACTCACCTAACGACGTCGTCAAAGTCGCGTCATGACGGATAATCGCGAAACACCGTCTTCGTGCTTACCATTTTTTTCTCCCCAATCCCACGAACAACCAAAGTTACGAACTTTTGCGAAGCTTCTCGAGCAGTAACCGAAACAACCGCGGAAATTCTCGTGACGAGAGTCGACTCTCCGGGCTTTACTATTCTCATTAGCGAAGGCATGAGAACGCGAATCCGCGCCCTCGAGGGCTTAGGGGTACATACTCCATTCCCTCGCGCAAAAGCGCATACGCTCGTACAACAGCCAGCACGCATATAATTCCAACGCAAACTTATCCTCGTTTAGCTCTTACGTTCCCATTTCTCCCTCCCCCCCCTCTTTTTCCCTCCCTTTCTCGGCTGCAAAGCCTGCAGGCTTCCGGCGTAACCTCGACTTTACCCTTCTTTCTTATTATTTTTTTCCCGCTCAACTCATGAGTCTACCGAAGTCACTATGCGACTATGAGAACCCGTATGTGCGTGCACAACCATCGCGTCTATCGGTTTGCGCACTGACTGACGATTCTTCCACGTTTTGCCAATTTTTTTCAAGCTTTTTTTATTCCGTTCATTTTTTCCGGTTTTTTTTTTTTGTAATTTGTCGGCCATTGTGATTCCGAGTTTTGTTTCGCGCGGCATGCCGAATGCCACACATTCCCGGGCGAGCGATTGAAGTAGTTGGAAGCTGGGTAAAAGTTGGCCATGTTGAACGAGTTAAAACCAGGGTCTCATGATACAATTATAAATTGAAGGTTCGTTTTGCGGTCGAGGACGGTATGGCACAATGTGTAGTGTATAGCGTCAACGATCTCTGCGAAGTTTCAATTGCGGGAGTATATTTTCCGTCATACCGAAATTCTCAGTGGATGCTGGCCGAGCATATGAACATAGTCCAAGCTGGTGGAGCTTGGTGGAGCTTGTGTGAGCTTACGAGTCAGTTGAGGGTCTTCAGTGAAATGCATGTATACATATATACATTATAGATATTAGTGTGGTTGTCATGTGTGTCATTTTCCAATTTCTCTTTGGAACAGCTCGAAACTCGGTTCGAAAAAGAAAAATTTCATAAGCCTATTTCGAACCTTCCCGTCAAATTTTAACCATCCTGTACAGCCAGGTGAAATTTCCTATTTAAACTACATGCAATTCTTCTACATTTCAGTGATTAAATTGGCGGGACGACTAATTATTCCTGAAAAAACCCAATACCACATGAAATTAACGGGTAGGAGCACTACTTTCACGAAAAATACCATACATATATGAGTCATTTCATGCCACGTTTTCACCGTTCTTTTGACGGTTATTATTCAATTCGTTGCACCGTTCGAAGAGGTCGAAAATAAATATTCATTTTCTGCACAAATATCCTGCAGCTTAAGGTCTAGACGACAATATTCAGGAGAATCTAAACATTCTTAACGTATTCAAAATTGTCAATGATTCCGCAGCAAAAGCTGTGAGTTTGATAGGCCATGTCAATATTTTATCAAGAGACGAAAAAAAAATAATTAGTACCCTGTAATACCGAGATGGAGAGCTGGCACTTGGAGAACCTTTCTTTCTCCGAGGCCCACCTCGGATTTCTCAGCTCAGAGGATGACAATTCTTTGCCGGCCAGTCTAATATATATATCTGAATTACACCGTAAGCCCCCAAGTGACTCACGAGCTCGCACTAGCTCAACCAAGCTCCCCCCGGCTTGAACTATATTCTATATTCTATCGCTTGTGCAGCATCCACCGAGAATATGTATCTCTATAACGTAGGAAGTAGCTATGTAGCCGCAGGAATTTTCCGCGTATATCAACGTTGAACCGCGAGGGAATGTGGGCGAGACCCTACCGGTCGTTACAACCAGTTACAACACGGGAAAACCGGATGGAAACGGCAGTGTGGCGTGACCTACAGCCCCGCGTCGACCACGGAAACGGGGTGCTTCCGGACCGTATGGAAGGCGAATTCACATCAACATTGCTAACCGTGCCACTACTGGCGCGTCGCGCGAGCATAACGACATAACCGTCGAGTTTATAGTATACGAGGAATTGTAAGCGTTGAATGTACGAGGGCCCGACGATAGTCATCTAGGGAACGTCACGTATGCGACTCCAGTATTACCCCGTACGTAGCACGATATAACCGACAAAACCGTTGACACTCGTTCGCGTATCGCATCTCCGCTCTTCTTCTATCCTCCCCCATACCTTTATCCCTCTCACTCACGTTCGTTCGCTCGTTGCAAAGCTCAAAGTAATTGGCTCCGACATCGGGCGAGCTTCGCACGAGACGTGAGGTGCGGAGAAAGACGGAATGTGATAGAGTGTAACGCACTTCCATGCAAATATGCAGGTGTTCTCGATGAATAAATAGATCCGCTACATCGGAACTCACTTTCCCGAACATATTCCGTACCGTAGGTATTATATACCGAACGGAACTCGGGGAGGCACGTTCATCAGGACCCCAGGGACATACTTGAGAGCCAAGCTCTACGGTAGGTCGAGCGGTGAGCAGCAGGATATTACGATTCAGATGCCCGGGCATTTGTGAGAAACTCGGCGTTTCGTAGTCGGATATTTGAAATGTTGGAAGTTAAGGTCGAAAAGCGCCACCGACGAGATCGTTCCCCCAGTCGAAGTTATTTTACAGAAATCGTTTGTGAAATTTCAGGTTAATTGATTGCTTCGGCCAAAGAATATTCCACTTTGTAGGGGAGAGGTTAAGTGTTTGTTTAGCGAAGGATTATTCCACTTTGCAATAAGAAGTTTAGGTCTTTGATAAACGAAGGCGACGTTTGCAGTAAAAGTCGAAGGTAGGCTACGTTTTATTGAAGATGGGCTTTATGTTCGTGATAAGCGAGGTAGGTATTTTGCCTTAGGCACTCGAATTTGTAAGGTCCCGTAGGAATCAAGCCCCGAGCCTATGTTATGGACGACGGAGAGTGTCTTTCTCGTGTGAAAAATAGCGAACGCGGTAGCCACCTCCCGGCAACGGCGCCACGACCCCGCATGTTTCACAGCGCAAACGATCCAATTTGCATCGTAATATCTGTGGCTTCGGGGCAAGAGCGAACAAATCAATTTTTTTCGAAAAAAAGAGATTAGATTCTTGTTAATTAGATTGTAAACATGGTTTTCGAACACAAAGTTGCTGAAAATTGCGCATATGGGAGAAATAAAAGTGATTGATCGAACCAAATAAGTTAATTAATTTCGTAGAAAAAACCGGATGAATCTAATGTTTTTCCGTTAAAAAACTACAATGAGACTCATGTTATATTTTTCGCAAGTTTTTCGGAAACTTTTCTTACGGTAAAAACAAATTTCGTTATTTGACAATATATATCGATTATTGATATGCTGTCTCGCATCGGTAGAAATATAAGTTCAACAATTTTTTTTATCGATAAATCACACACTGTTAGAATTTTACAGAATGTTACTTTGAATAATGCCACAAACGAAGTGTAACACCTGATAATGATTAATAATTGAATTCAGTTTTGCCTCCAATCAACCGATATATGTTCATTTAATCAGCCTAGTTTGTACATTCCATTTACACGAGTGCAATGAATATCCCATTAAACCATATACTTTTTAAAAACTTTTATTGAGTAACGTTTTTTTTTATTTATTGAGTAATTGCGATTGAGAGAAATGTAACCGCGATTGAGTCTCAAGCAGGCAGAAGGGGAAGAACAGACCCCCATATTTATATACGGGGTCTGCGTCTGTGAACTAGCCCTTTGTGTGTCCCGACTCATCCGAGCTTGACGACAGACTGGGCGATCGCACACGGCAATGAAAGTGCACGTGGTTTCAACTCAAAACGCCGGAGAGTAACAAAGTTCCTATTATTTCCCGTAGCAGAAGTTTTTCGCTCTCAGCATTGTCTATGGGTTTTCCTTTTTGTGCCGAGAGTTTTTTTGTTTAATACACCTACTATTTTTTGTACATGATACAACATACATGTTTCGCCGTTTCAGAATAAGCACCCGTTCAAAAACCTGTAATGAGATCGTAGCAATGAAGCTGAAGTCCCTGATAATAGCATTTAAATATTTTTTATCTCAATGTTATTCAGCTCCGATATTGTAATTGATCAACGTAATAAAAAGAAACTTGCACTCGTCACTGCCAGGATCCGGGTCGAAATTATAACGAGTGTTACCCGTCGTAACACTTCATCAAAAATCTGCTCAATCGATAAGGAATAAATTCTTCAAATTATTTATTTACTCCTCCTATCGAAGTAAATATTGTTCAATAATTTTTCTTAGAATATTTGGATTTTAGTTGAAAAAAAGAGGAAACCGCTGTACTATTTTGAAACATGCTTCGTTCGAATCGTACGTCAAATTGCGGAAGACACGTGTGTGTTGCGGTTGTGCAGGAAGAGAGGAAATAGTTGTTTCCTTCTAGCATACGGGTGATCCATCCGCCCTAAGTCAGAAGGAACGAAGGATTACTTTCTGAGCAAGTCAGATATTAATCACTGTAATTTCATGTACCGCATATAGCGGGCATAATGTATCGGGACGAAGTTACGAGGGTGAGAAAGAAACCGGCAACGTACCGCAAAATTACTCGACTTCCGCTCGAGGGTCGCCACTTTTAACCCTTCTTTCCGAGTCCACCAAGAAATTGAGAGGGTGCGTCGTCTATCCCCGGCTCCTTGAAGCCTTCAACCCTCCGTCTACGGTAGGTACGTAGACGTACGCTATTAGGTGCGTCGGGCTGCAGCACGTGTTACCAGTCCAATTAAGGTGACGGAGGCCAGGTTTCGCTAACCAGCGACCAACCAGCCCCACTGGGCAACTTCTCGAGAACTCGGTGAAGAATAAAAAAAGATCATTTCCTGCAGCTTCTTCGTCCATTAAAATATGAAGCTCTATTAATTCGCGAAAAAGATTGAATGATATTAAAAATATACATAGGGATTACGCTTTGATTCAGGAAACGTTTGCGAAGAACGAAAAATTAACGCTTGAGTCCGATGTATTATGTGAATTAGTTGAAATTATGTTTTATGAAGATGCTCTCTAGCTATCCCTTTGCAAAACGATGAGTAGCGGAATCGCGAGAATAATATTGAAGTCGAATAGTTATTAGTTAAGTATAATTTTAGTTGTACGAGTTACTGGTAATAATTATTGAATATTTTGAGGGTCTCGGTTTTTTTTTCGCGAGCGTCCGTATCAAAAGAAACGGAATATCATCTATGGAATATATATTGAAAGAATAATATATATAAAAATCAAATATCCACAATATATATAATATATATTTAACTGGCCGTTGAAAAAAATATCATCCTCCAAGTTGAAAAATCCAAGTCTCTTACTATCAAGGGGTGCCGGTGATATTTTGTTTCTCTCGTGATAAAATACTGACGTAGCCATCTACCAAACTCGCAACTCTTGCTGTAGTATAATCAACAATATCTAACCCTTCAACAATATTCAGACCTATCTGAAAATTGTTGTTTAGTGTCCAAGTTGCAGTATCTTTTTGCAGAAAATCATTATCAATTCCGAATCTCTCGTAAAATTTGAGTCACCGTGAACAAAAGATATATTCTATTTATTTACCATGCAATTGATCAATGCCCTTCGAACGTATAAAGAGAATTCAATCGTCCGAAAACCCCTAAAAATAAGAATGTTAAAACATTTAAAATCGTGTTTCAAAAATTAATAAATAAATAGTTCAAATTCACCGGTAGCCATCAATATCAAGTTAGAAAGCTGAGACTTGAAGGATCTTGTTTATTTTTTGAGTTCTACTAGAGATTTTTCAATTTGTAGAGGAAAGATTCTTTTCAACGGCCAGTCTAATTCCGGTCGGAAACGAAACGAGGACGGATTCCACTGGAAAACAAAAGGAAATGCCGGTAACCGCCAACCGGTGATCAACGCGTTTCTTGAATGTAACGCCGTTGATAACGAACGGGAGTAGAGGTCGTAAAAGTGGAACGAAAGTATGATCCGAGGGCGGTTAAGCGAGATCCCAATATCCAGCAGAAAGATGAGATGCGAGAATCAGTAGCGTGGCTAACTCCATAAAGGTGGGAGAAAGATATTTAATGGGTTTTCGGACGGCCCACGAGGAGGACCCGATGTTTTCACCAAAGTTTTGGAGACCACTGGCGCGTGCCGTTGGCAGCTGCCACAACTCGACCCGGCTGGTCTTCGATCGCCTCTCTACTTCCCTCATCATCTCTTCTTCGCAACTCTTGCTATCGTCATTCGGTTCATTAGTCTTTGCAGCCGGCGCAAATCGAATTTTCACGGCTATGCGCGTCTTGTATTTGTGGTTCGGAGACTCAACCTGATAAGTCAATTTTTTTTAAAATATAATCGAATCGGATTCTCGTTATTTAGGTTGTAAACATCTTTTTTAAAGACGAAGTTACGGGAAATTACTTATAGAAAAAACGAATAAACGAGATTAATCTGATCAATTAAGCCGATTTTTTCGGACAAACCGAATAAGTTTGCGGTTTTTCCGTTGAAAAAAAAAACAATAACAACGAGACTCGTGTTATATTTTTTCGGCAAGTTATCCTGGATCTTTTCTATCGATCAAAATGAAATTTCGTTATTTGACAATGTACATCGATGATCAATTGTCTCGCATCGGTAGGCCAAACGCAGAAAAGTCGATGATTAGGCGATCAACCGGATAAGTCCATCAGCGTTCTTTCACCCATATAAGTTACAGATTATTCAAATTTTACAGAATGCTACTTTCAATAGTACCAAAGGGAATTTTGATCTTAGCGCCTGCTCAAGGAGGCATTGTTTATTCCTATGGTAATTTTTTTATTATTTCGGAAACTGCGCGTCCCAGACAGTGATTAATCGTCGGATTATAGAAATTGAATTTTATCGCTAGTTCGAAGGGACGAATGGAACGGGAAAGACTAAGGCGCTATACGTTATAAATTCGAGCGCAGAATAATAGAGTATATGAAGCCCTAGGCAGGGTTATATAATAATTCATTACGTCGTGGCTGAAGCGAATCTCGAAGATCGTAAAAGCGGTTACGATGCTATTCCTCGGTAGTTATTATGTCCGATAGTAGCAGATGGGATTCGAAAGACCGCGATCGACTGCTGCGAACGCGAAGAAGCTCCCACGAATTGTGAAGGGTAAAATTTAAGCGACCCAAGATTCTTATATACACATATATATATATTCTTATATATATATGTGTGTGTGCGCGTGTGTAATAATTCCGAGGGATGTGGAGTTAGAAAGCAACAACTTAAGCAGAAGTTTGCTTACCTTGAGGGGTTACTGGGTGCCCGGGAATGGATTCTTATCGACTACTCATGGGCTCTCTTCTTCTCAAGAGGGCGGACAGAGGGTGGC
Organism: Sussaba pulchella; assembly: GCA_963971145.1. Lineage (NCBI taxonomy): Eukaryota > Metazoa > Arthropoda > Insecta > Hymenoptera > Ichneumonidae > Sussaba > Sussaba pulchella. Next base: position 6,148,165 of record OZ020164.1, read on the forward strand.
AGAAAAAAAATATATATAATATATATATGGGGCAAAATTCCCCAATTCACCGAAATGAAACGCTTCTATCCCCCGATGTGGTCGATGATTTTTTTTCAGTATCTTTTGGATCCTAAGACCTCACTCATTTTGTCAAAGATTTTTTTGACCCCTCCTTCCCCTCCCTGCCTCCCACCGTTTTTTTTCTATCGATAGGTAAATGCTATTTGCCCCCTTTTGATTTGGATAGAATTTTCTTTCTCAGATACTCTTTTGAAATTGAAGAACTTTTTTCATGAAATTGGAGTGGGCAGCGGGTTCTTAATATTTTTATTTATTTTTTTGAAATTTGAAAAAAATTCGAGTTTTTCTGAAATTTGAATGTGTGATAATGGTTTCCCATCTAAAAAAAGAGAAGAAAAATGAAATCTATCTTGCAAAAAAATCGATATTCTGATTATTTCGATAGAACATCGATTTTTTTAGTATGAACCTATTTGATTACGAAAAAAATAATTTAAAAATCTTTTTTTCGATCGGAAACAATCAAAATATTGATTGTTGGCAAGATAGGTATAATTTTCTTCGTTTTTAGACCGGAAACCATTATTATATATTGAAATTTCGGAGAAACTCGAATTTTTTCAAAATTGAAATAAAAAAAAGAAAATTAGAAATCCGCTGCCCACTCCAATTTTATGAAAAAAGTTCTTCAATTTCAACAGAGTATCTGGGGAAAAAACTTCATCCAGATAAAAAAGGGGAAAATAGGAGTTACCTCCTGATGATAGCAACAATTAATTCATACTCAAAAAATCGATTTTTTATAGAAATAATCGAAATATCGATTTTTTTGCAAGATAGATTTTATTTTTCTTCTCTTCTTTTAGATGGGAAACCATTATCATATATTCAAATTTCCGAAAAACTCGAATTTTTGCCAAATTTCGAAAAAAAAAAAACAATATTAAGAACCCGCTGCTCATTCCAATTTTATGAAAAAAGTTCTCCAATTTCAATAGAGTATCTGGGACAAAAATTTCATCCAAATCAAAAGGGGGCAAATAGCAGTCACCTTTTGATAAAAAAAATGGTGGGGGGAGGGGAGGGGAAGGAGGGGTCTAGAAAATCTTTAAAAAAATCAGTAAGGTCGTAGGATCGAAAACAGAAGAAGAAAAAAATCATCGTCCACATCGGGGGATAGAAGGGTTTCAGTTCGGTGAATTAGGGAATTTTGCCCCATATATGTACTGAAACTTCCTATGTGTATGTATACATGTATATATATGGGGTAGGCAGAAGGAAGAGTCCCCGCGCAAGGTGTTTTTAAAGTCAGCTGGCCCTCGGACTCTCTCGTGCACCTGTTCGCCAACGGCAACCGAAGGAACCCCAATCGGATCGTATACATCGTATGCTCTCAATAGGAATCAAAAGAACAATGCTGATGCACGTTCAAAAAAACATTGAATCGTCGAGAAAAAAAAATTGTTTTCAAAAACAATGTTTACAATATAAATTCCAAAAATCTGATACAATCGCATTTTTCAAAAACAATCTCGTTGTTCGGTACTGCCTTAAAATCACAGATTTATCATATTTATAATAGAAGAAAATAACATAAAAACTTTTTCTTTGTCTCATTAATGTTATTTTTTCTTCGTATTTTTATTCCCGACTCCGATTGCAACGTTTTTTTTTTAGCAGTTAATTGACCGAAGTTTCGCTCGAATTTTTTCGTTTTCCAGGAGACAGAAGCGAGGCCACGAATGAGGCATCATCATGGGGATTCGGGTTGCAGCAGATGCGCTCCCGGTTTTGGCGTCGTCAACCGATGCACCGCCGAGCGTGACACCCAATGCGGCAAGTGTCTTCAAGGCACTTACAGTCCCCATCACAATATGCAACCGTGCTGGATATGCTCGCGATGTGGTCCAGGACTCTACGAAGCTCATCCGTGCGTGAATGGACGCACGGACACCGTGTGCGACTCGTGTCATCGCGTGGCTCACGACAATTCGGATTATCGTCGAAAATGTAAGAATCTCGGAAGTCTTTTTCTCGCGCCCGAGGACGCAAGAAACACCGGCGAACAAAGTTCACTCGTCAACGAACCCGAAGAATCCGAAATCGACGAGATCGAGCGCGAAAACGTACTCGAAGAAGACGCCAAGGCACAATTGTTGGATTCCAAAAATTTCGAATACACGCAAAGATTGTAAATTTTTTCGAATTTTTTATTTTTTATTAACTTTTCTATACACTCGACTCTTCGTATAACAAAGGGCTCGGGAACCAAATCTTTCTCTATAACGAAGGCGAGAGCGGTCCCCACCCTGCGGACGTTTACAGCCAATGACGTCACTCCGTTGCACAGATCTGTTGACGTCTGTGCAGCAACCTATAGCCGATCCCAACCGGCTTTTAACTGGGCTTAACCGCTAACGGTGAACCCAAGTATGGATTCGATCATCATCTGGGAATATACTTCGCGCAGTATAAGTTGTTTTTTTATTCAACCTTCTGACGCAGTTTTCAATTAATTCAGTCGATCACAAACGTTTAAAAATATTCAATAGACGTAATAAAGAAAATTGAAAATGTTGAATAACACATTTTGTTATGCTCGAAGGGACTTTGAGAGTTTCATTCAATCTTCAAAACGTGCAATATTACTGATCTTCCTAGTTCAATTTTCATGATTCGATAAGCAATTCTCAATTATCTTTTCGATTTCTATACTCCATGATGTTTAAAATTTCATCACGACTTAAGAACGACCATTACATTTATTTTCCATGCTGGCAGCAGAATTTTGAACGAATTTTATCATTCAAATCGACAAATGTGGATTACTGATTTAAATTTACGCGCGCTCTGTCGAGAAAATAGTGGGGGGAAACGGGGAAGGCATTCTCTGTTCGTTATGGAGAACCATCGAGCGTTCGTTACCAGGAACGTTCGCTATAGAGAACTTCGTTATAGGGAGAGTCGAGTGTACTCGGCTGTTGACAATTTTGCCGAATATGGAATAGGATTGTGGAGCAGGAAACTAGTCAATCGATCGTCGTGGCGTATCTTATGATGATTCATTATAAAAATCACACACGATACCATGAATGTCGATAAGCCAATTTGAACAGCGGTGTACATATGTATTTATTTCGATCGATCGGGTTACAGTTTGGTAATGCATCTATGGGGTATACAAGACGAGCGATATTTAACGTTTTTCGCGTTTCTCGAATAAATTTTATTGTTGTATATTGGGGTCGCGAAATCGTCGAACAGGCCCGGTCGATTATTAAAATTAGTCGTTGCTAGTGATTTTTTTTTTTTTTCGATATAATCTATCGTTTATATAATTAATAATCGATTTCGCGTTAACGCGTGTACAGAAATGATTGATTTTCCGGTCTTGCATTATATTATTATTGTATGCGACAATTAACATTATACGTCTTTACTTCTTTGTCGATGTAAATATAATCAATCACACATACAAATTTTTGTATATAACCAAAGACGTTTACTCAGCATGTACGTGGTATATATATATATATGTATTTGTAGATCTATGTACTATTTTGTTAGATTAGCCGTTAAAAAAAATGTCATCGCGCCCAAGTTGAAAAATCCCAAGGTGTTCTCAAAGAAGAAGATCCTCCAATTTTCAGCTTTCCATCTTCATATTAAGGGATGCCGGTTAAATTTTATTTTCAACATTTTTTTTATCTAACACGTTTTGACTTATTTTTAGATTTTTATTTTCTGGAATTATGTGACGATTAACATTTTTTATTCATTCTAATTATTCTATACTCAACTTTTTTAAGCGGTTCGACGATTAATATCGATTTTCTGAAAAAATATTCTGCAGCTTGCGTTCGAGACAATTTTCAGAAAGGTCTGAACATTGTTGAAGCATTAAAAATTGGCGATAATATTAAAGCAAGAACTGTGAGTTAGGTACAAAACTTCATTAATATTTTATCAAAAGTAGAAAAAAAATGCATCCATACCCCTTAATATTAAGATACAGAGCTAAAACTCGGCAGATCTTCTTTTATCTTGAGGTCAACTTCAGATTTTTCAACTTGTTGGATGAAATTTATTTTCAACGGCCAGTCTAATCTATATATGTTTCTGGTAATTTATTTTCCTACAATTATCGTACATTTTCCAAACGGGTTTCGCGACTTAAAAAGAAAAGTGCCCGAGCGTCTGTTGTATGCGCTTCAACAATCGGAACATTCACTCGAATCAAGCGATTATCGTAGTTTTTTTTTTGTGCAGACAAACAAGTGCACACGATTATTTGTTTCAGCATGAATGGTCGAGTTTGTGTATTTAGCTTGCTTCATTTTTATACCCCAAAAATCAACAGCTGCACGATCAATATTAAATAATAATTAACGATTATAATATTCGGCGCGGAGAATATTTCGATGAAAAAAAAAAATTTAGTTTATTTATAACAGATCTACCAATGATAATTAATTCCACTATACAACATTATACTCTATTATTATCATCATTTCCGTAATAGTCGTGAGAGCACCCGAAAATCTACGTATTTCTCGAGATACTTCGTGCGAATAATCTCGTTTCGTATTTATTAACAGTAATTATCATTGTACTATATGTTAATATATATTCAATAATATAGTTCAAACATTACGATACAACTTAAGGTACTAGAATTTGGTTCAGTCCCGAACATCGGGCTCATCCCTGCACATGAAATACGCTATCGTGATTTCGTTATTTTTTTTTTTTTATTATATTTGTTTTTTTTTCCAAATGCCTTTCTATGCTATAATAAGCACAAACTTTCGAATTGGATGCTTTTTTTTCTGTCTTTCTTTCAATGTAGATCAGAGTTTCAAGACACACACACACATGATTTTTGTACATGCGCAGCGAAAGGTTCTCGCAAGCTTCGACATTTTCCGTGCAGCGAATAAAATGGCATTGTAAAAAATGGCATGGGATGCATTAAGCGCGGGGAGAAGCGATTAAATTTCGCAATCAAATCTCAATTAATTTTCGTTCCATCCTTCACATTTTTAGCTTCGTAAATAGCATAGAAAAAATCAAAAGTCAGGACGAAAAATATATACGTTTTAGAGAAGGAAGAAAAAAAAAGTCGGTAACGTAAGATCGTGAAGAATTGAATCCCCCGATCATTAGTACGTTATTGGTAGCGATTGTTTAACAATGTAATACACATTACGTATGTATGCGTGCGGTGCTGAATAATTTGATAAAGGGCAGTCTTGTTTCACTTTCGAGTTGTACGATCTTAGTGTAAGGACAGGATAGAAATGTATACGTTCTGTAAACATGCCATAAAATCATAAGCATACACATTCGTTTCATTATTTCCCCTGTTACGCTGAAAACGAAAAATTAAAATGAAATTTTTAAAAATATATGGGGAAAAATTTCCCTATTCACCAAACTGAAATCCTCCTATCCCTCGATGTGGACGATTTTTTTTTTCGTATACTTTGGATCCTACGACCTCACTAATTTTTTTTTAGATTTTTCAGATCCCTCTTTTCCCTCCCCTCCCCCCACCATATTTTTTTATCAAGAGGTAACTGGTATTTGCCCCCTTTTTATTTGGATGACATTTTTTTCCCGGATACTCCATTGAAATTGAAAAACTTTTTTCATAAAATTGGAGTGGGCAGCGGGTTCCTAATATTTTTATTTATTTTTTTGAAATTTTGCAAAAATTCGATTTTTTCCGAAATTTGGATATATGATAATGGTTTCCCATCTACAAAAAGAAAAGAAAAATGAAATCTTTCTTGCAAAAAAATTGATATTTCGATTACTTCGATAGAAAATCGATTTTTGAGTATGAATTAATTGTTGCTATCATCAGGAGGTAACTCCTATTTCCTAACGATTTTCTATCGAAATAATCGAAATATCGATTTTTTGCAATATAGATTTCATATTTCTTTTCTTTTTTTAGATGAAAAACCATTATCATAGATTCAAATTTCGAAAAAACTCGAATTTTTTCAAAATTTCTAAAAAATAAATAAAAATATTAGGAACCCGCTGGCCACTCCAATTTTATGAAAAAAGTTCTTCAATTTCAATAGAGTATCCGGAAAAAAAATATCATCCAAATAAAAAGGGGACAAATAGCAGTTACCTCTTGATAAAAATAATATAGCGGGAGAAGGGGAGGGGAAGGAGGGGTCTAAAAAATCTAAAAAAAAATTAGTGAGGTCGTAGGATCCGAAGGAAACTAAAAAAAAATCATCGTCCACATCGGTAGATAGGAAAGTTTCGGTTCGGTGAATTGGGAAATTTTTCCCCATATATAAATTAACCGATTAATCAATAAATTATTTTTATATTCTTCCGGATCCACGAGGAAAAGGAAGTCGCCGAAAAATAAGACCATCAACGACACCACGTATTTTGTTTTGTTGTTGAAATTTTTTTTCCTTTGCGAGAGATTTTATATTGTTTAATAATATAAATCAATAGTGTCTTACAAACATACATGTACATGGAGCTCAACGATACAAAACAATTCATCATTATTACAGAAAAATAAACGGGCGCGGCAGATTTTTGTTTCCGCGTGATACACTTGGACAAACTCAAGGAGAGGGGGAGGGGGGGGGGGGTGAACTCAAAGGGAAGAGTTTCGAGAGAAGAACGACGTTATCTGTACATCGTGTACATCGACGTTTCATCGACGACGAGAAATGTAAAGACGCTAGATATCTAACGTGCTTTGGGAAAATAAAATCGATGGCGATCGCGATAAACGCACTACAGTTTCACATATATTAACAATTGTTCTCGATTTTTTTAATTTTTTAAATCTTATCGTATTATTCAATGTGACCCAATAACAATCGTGCGGCATTCACGTCATTTATGTTAATTATTTACGGGTTCATATATATATATACGAATTTTTATATGTATATAATTGTATGTATAAGTATATATATTTTTTCTTCATATATATTTATATATATATATATATGTATATATATATATGTCTGTATATGATGCGTCAGCGTCCGAGTGTCCATGTGTGTGTATTAGGGTGGCTTGAAAAAAAAAGTTTTTTTTCTGATTTCAATTAAAATACATTCACTGCAAAGTATCTTGTATCCGGAGAATTCACCACAAAGATGAGCCCGATTGGACTATTTTTAAGGGTCGTGCAAGATTTTTCAAGTTTTTCCATTTGATTAACATGAGAAGAACGTGAAAGTTTTCATTAAAAAAATCGTAGCTCCGCCAATTTTATAGCTACGTTGATCACGTGAGTTTCATTTGAAAGCTCTTCAAAAACCGCTTAAAATGGCGTGCAGACCTTTCGAATCCGATCGTAATTTTCGTCGATAATTTCTTACGAAAAAAACAAAATTATCGACGATGTCTGCACGCCATTTTAAGCGGTTTTTGAAGAGCTTTCAAATGGAACTTACGGGATCAACGTAGCTACAAAATTGGCGGGGCTACGATTTTTTTAATGGAAACTTTCACGTTTTTCCCATGTTAATCAAATGGAAAAACTTGAAAAATCTCGCGCGACCCCTAAAAATAGTCCAATCAGGTTTGTCTTTGATACAAGATACTTTGCAGTGAATGCATTTTAATTAAAATCAGAAAAAAACCATTTTTTTTTCAACCCACCCTACTGCGTATGCGTACGACGGGCAAAAAAATGAATCATTCGAACGTCGTTAAAGTCGCGCGAAAATACTCGCTAGAACGTTAAATCTACATTTTTCGTCTTTGTACAATAATAATGTACTCGCGTGCTCTATAATCGCGCGTTCGAAAAATCTTTATCATATTATTCCATTCAATTTTCTTTTGCTTTCCTACGTTACAACATCACGACGACGATGCTTGATTTCGCACGCAATTAATTCACACAAAAATTCATTACCGGCAACTCATAATCCACGTTTATTAAACCCTTAGCCAAATAAAAAATTTTTTTTTTTCAATACAAGATTCGATAAAAAAAAATAAAAAAAATAGAATAAAAGCATACTTTTATTGTTGTTTATTTTATTTTATTTTTCTTTCGAGTTTTCGAACTCCGAGAACATTTTATAATCGCGAAATGAGATTCAATGACGCTTGTCCGCAAGCAAAGCTATGGTGCCAGCTCTTCAATCTTTCTTCAGCCTCAAGATCGATCAAAAAAAAAAATAATAAAAATAAAAAAAATGCCGATGCAAGTTGCGCGCGAAACTGTGTCAAAGATTAATAGTTTACGTTAATCTTACAGGCTATCCCAATCGAATTTATACGAAGGAAACGATTGTTATTATGCGAAAAACAAATTTTTTGAGCTATTCGGGATATCGTATGGAGTACAAAGAAAAATATACATACATCTCATGGGTACAATCAGGCGTCTCTCATATGATTCGGGAAATACGAGTCCGAAAAAAAAGAAGTTGCACGGCTCGATGTCAATTCAAATTTTCGATTTCTCTGGTTCGCATCTCTGCACTCGGAAAAATTAATTTTTTGAAAAAATTCTACGATTGCAAATCTATTGTAATTTAATCAATATTTTTTTGTTTTTTTTATTATTAGCGCCCGACGATCAGCGAAGCGCTTATGTACAATTGAATTCAATAAATCGCGCGTATCGTGATATATTTTTACAATTTTCAAAAGATTACACGAAATTCTTTGAGTATTTAAAAAAAAAATAAAAAAAAAAAAAAAAAAAAAATAATAATAATAATAATAATAATAAACGAAATAAACGACAATCTACATATGCATATGCCACGCGTACAAAATACGACTACGACTAAAGTGAACCCGAGCTTGGAAACTAATTCGAACGTATTTTTTTTTTTTTCTTTTCCTCGAATAGTCAGAGACGTTTGGGAATAACCAGACTTGGATCGATCGATTTTCTCGATTGAAATAATATCCTGAGGACCAGCGGGATAATAGATAGGAATCAAAAATGCGCAACGAACGTTCCAAGCGAATTTCTACGGTAGTTACAAGATAAATCTTCTTTTTTTTCAATTTTTTTTTTTTTTTTTGAGCTTCATTAAATACGAGGAATTTCTAAGGTAAATAATTATAATTAATATCATACAGCTATCATAGTCGCGCCCATTTTTCTCGCAATTCGAAACAGTGAGGAGCAAGCAAAATCGAAAAATAATACAGTTAAAAAGCCATAGACGCCATAAACACACGCTCGGGAAGACGTTGTAAGCCACGGGAGCGTAAAAAGCGTAAATTATCTCGCGAATAATTTTAAATACTCGCTTAATTTTCACCTCTCACTGAAATTCGTACGCACGGACGTTTCTTTATAACTTTTGTGTCGAACATGATTCGAGCCACGAATACTTGATTACGCGCTCGTGGTTAATTTTTTTTTTTTTTCTCTTTTTCAACCGACTGCCTTTCCCACGAGCTTTTATAAGGACGAATGAGAATCGCAGTTGACACGAGCGCGGATAATATTTGAATTAATTTGAAAATAATAACGTGATCGCCTCGTTACCTTCGTTTTCAAACTGAAACCGTCCATTAGGGTGGTTTTTAATTGGGTGATGTCGGAATTTCCGTGGTTTTCGCTTGCAAAAGTAATCAACATAAATAGAAAAAAAAATTGGGCGCAAGCGGAAATTTGTCAGATAAGTCCAGGGCGACGAGCAATCGAATTTTATAGGGGAAAATGCATGCATTTGGCATTTTGTTGGGGAAATTTTTTTATTACTACAGAACTATACATGATAAAAAAATTTCTTTCAACAGTATTGTAGGAAATTTGATGTTCTACAAAAAAGGTCTCTTGTAAAATTTCCGTGAATCTAATATTTATTACGTAAAAATGGTTTTTCATAGCTGGCTCAAAAAAGCCATTTTTTTTGCTAAATACGTAATTAATATTCGATTGACGAAAATTTTATAGAAGACCGTTTTTGTAGAGCATTGAATTTCCTACAAAACTGTCGGATGACGTTTTCTTATCGTGTAAAGTTTTTTTTTGCTTTTTTAAGCCAGTCATGAAAAGCCATTTTATTTTTGTAAAATACGTAACAAATATTAGATTCACGAAAATTTTACAAGAGACCTTTTTTGTAGAACATCAAATTTTCTACAATACTGTTGAAGGAAATTTTTTTATCATGTATCGTTTTGAAGTAACAAAAAATTTTCCCAACAAAATGCCAAACGCATGCATTTTCCCTTATAAAATTCGATTGCAGCTCATCCGATCAATTCCCGATTGAGCACAATTTTTTTTCTATTCATGTTGATTACTTTTGTAGACGAAAACCACGGAAATTCCGGCATCAACCAATTAAGAACAACCCTACTGTCCATTCGTCCCTATTTTCTCTGTGATTTCTTACATTCATGACTCATTCGACTCGCACGTCGCTTATAACAGTGTCCCATGCCATTTCGATCTTTGCACGAGGCTCTAACGACGCTAAAACTCGATTTCACGAGTTTCCGTTTTTTTTTTTTTTTTTATTCGCCTTTAAGCCGGTGGGGGTTTTTTTGTTCGCTTTCTTTCGTGAGTATACTCTCGGGTACGACGAGCCGACGTGATTGAACGAATCGTCAGCATTCACGGGATTCGTGGCGATCTTTGGAGTCTCGATTTAATTAAAATTGATCGACAAGCAAATCGCACACCTCTATTGACATCGATTCTTTACTCGATCGCACCGTCAACCGGAACATCTGCGATAAAAACAATAAAGAAATCATTATTATTCACTCGGATAAAAAAAAAAAAAAAAAAAAAAAATTGTTCAAGAGTTCGTGGGTGAAATTAAATTTTTTTTAAAATGAATTTTTTATTTATATCACCTGCGCTTGTTTATTTGGCTCGAGACGCAAAAGGCAGCCCACTTGCTGCGCTCGCATGTGTACAATTCCCGCGCAAACAAAATTGTCAGGATTGGGATCGATACCGTCTAGGAGTTGCATACCGAAGCCCTGCAACTTGGTGCGAACCTGTGTCAAATCCATCGGCTGCTGAGCTTTGAAAATTTTTTGCGAACGCTGTTGATTAGCTCTGGAAAAAAAAAAAAAAAAAAAAAGAGAACAAAAATAAAATAGGAACATGAAGAAAAATATTTGACGATCGAACATCGTTGTCGGAATGATAAATACGAATTTTCGCGATTATTTACCCGCCGAGATTCTTCCATCTGGCGAAGAACGACTCGCCATTCATTTCCGTCGGTTCGAAGAACTTGTTAATCGTCAATGGCAATTTCATGGTAATTTTTTGCGGCACGTTGTTGTAAATAAATGAAATAATCATACTGGGTGTGTCTGCAATATTTAAAAAGAAAAATTGAAAATTCGTTGTGGATACAATATCGAAGAAAAAAAGGAAGAAAAAAAAATACACTCGACTCTCCGTGTAACGAAGGGCTAGGGAACCAAATTTTTTCCTATAACGAAGGCGAGAGGGTTCCCCACCCTTCGGACGTCTACAGCCAATGACGTAACTCCGTTGCACAGATCTGTTGACGTCTGTGGAGCAACCTATAGCCGATCCCAACCGGCTTTTAACTGGGCTCAACCGCTAACGGTGAACCCAAGTATGGATTCGATCATCATCTGGGAATATACTTTGCGCAGTATAAGTTGTTTTTTTATTCAACCTTCTGACGCGGTTTTCAATTAATTCAGTCGATCACAAACGTTTAAAAATATTCAATAGACGTAATAAAGAAAATTGAAAATGTTGAATAACACATTTTGTTATGCTCGAAGGGACTTTGAGCGTTTCATTCAATCTTCAAAACGTGCAATATTACTGATCTTCCTAGTTCAATTTTCATGATTCGATAAGCAATTCTCAATTATCTTTTCGATTTCTATACTCCACGATGTTTAAAATTTCATCACGACTTGAAAACGACCATTTACATTTATTTTCCATGCTGGCAGCAGAATTTTGAACGAATTTTATCATTCAAATCGACAAATGTGGATTACTGATTTAAATTTACTCGCGCTCCGTCGAGAAAATAATGGGGGGCAACGGGGAAAGCATTCTCCGTTCGTTATGGAGAACCATCGAGCGTTCGTTACCAGAAACGTTCGCCATAGATAACTTCGTTACAAGAAGAATCGAGTGTAAGTTGAAAAATAAATACCGACCGTTGTAATCGTCGATACATTCGCCATTGATCATTTGTTGAATTTGCGCCCCGGCTTCCAATACCGGATCAACGGGTTTAACCTGTACAGCCAATTTGACTTGATTTTCTTCGTTCCACGAGATCTGAGGTTGAAAACTGTGCAACGCAAATTGCGTCTTGTTACCGTAGAACAAACCTATGCGACCGAGATTTTGTCGAAATTCCGATTTAACGCCGATCTGTATGAGATCGTTTTCGAACAAAACTCCGTTGTTCTTACACACGAATCTGAAAACAAAAAAAAAATATCATTCGTGATTTTCAATGATTCGTCGATTACGACGACGAATAAATAAAATTCGGCGGAAATTGTCTTACTTTTTGGGATTGTAGGTATTTTGAGCACCGTTGGTAGCACCGATTTTGTTAGGGGTGTTGTATATATCGCCCAAAACATCGAGAAGAACTCCGGTATTGCTGGTAGGTTGTGAAGAAGGTGGTGTCGACAAACCCAATAAATCGGCCGAAGAATTATTGACAGCCGTTGATGTTACCGCCGATGGCGCTTCTGCATGATGATTCGTATTCGGCGCTGGACTCTTGCTCTCCCTTATCTCATTTTCCGGCACTCGTCCGGGTTTTTTCTTCTTCAAAACCGCGAGAATCGAAGATTCGCGTTCGGGAAAAGCTGGCATCTCTTCCAAAACTGTCGCCTGTGAGCGAAAAAATAATTAATAAACAAGGATAAAATCGAATTAATCAACGGAATCGCGGCTACGTAAACAAAAGGGTGTAAGTTGAACCTTGCACTTTGCTTCCTCATCTTTTTTTACATTCGCCAGAATTTTTTTTATGAGGAACTGTGTCGATCAATTTTGTCTTCCTCGTGGAGGAAGATTTGGCAGATGTAAAAAATTGTGGGGAAGCAATGTGCAAGGTTCGACTTTGCAACCTTGTTCTTGTATAAAATCGGTTCGTTAATCGATCTAGTCCGGAATAAATGTATGGTGAATTCCATGTCAAATTTAAAAAATTGAAAGTCGCATTAAATTTTGACGCCTGGATGGATTTTGCTCAAATTCAATACGAAACATCTTTCGATGATAGTGCGACTTTGTACCAAATTTTAGCCGGATATCTCGAAAATTGCGGAAGCTAGAGCGCGCACGACACTTTTCAACCAATTTCAAAATTTTTCTAAAAACAAAAACACTGCATGGATTTCGCTCAAATTTAGTACCAATCGTTTTTCTAAAGGAGTGCAACATTTGACTGGAAATTGAGCTCGATATCTCGAAAATTGTGCGAGCTAGAGAAAAAAAAATTGATTTTTGAAGAATTTTTGAAATTACGTAAAAACAAAAGAACTGCATGGATTTTTACGAAAATTGAATCAAGCAAGGCACCTGGAACCCTTCACATGTGTCATAAGTTTCAGCTTGATATCTCAAGCCGTTCTCAAGTTGTGAACGTTAAACCAATGCTACACACACACACATACACACACACACGCGGATATTTTTTCTCAATGTGAATTTTAGATGTTTTGGGACATTCTGAACACGTTTTCATGAACATCTCGAAAAAAAAATTTTTCACGAAAAGAAAACTTCCTCTATGAGGAAGCAAAATGAATATTTTTTTTTAGTAATAAAATGAAGTTTCATTTGTTGGATTACCAAAACATCAGTAGACGCGATTATACTGAGCTGCAGGTATTCCGATGCTCTCTGTTGTAATTCGGCGTCGGCGCTACGAAGATTACTGTGCTGTCTGAACACGTCCTGTATCTGGCTTCTTATCTCCGGGAATAGATTCACGAACTTTATGTACGTCGAAAGCAACAAAGCTCGGGTCATGGGGGAGCACAAGTGATACTACAAAGAATCAACGAAATTAAACATACTGTAAAACATTAAATGTTGCAATCGCTTGAGATTACGAACGAATAAAACTTCCGTAACTCACTTTGGAATGTAAAAGTTGGAACTGCACCGATGGCGATGATCGCTGATCACCAGCGATAAGATTGCCGAATTCGCCGAGAATGTAGCCACCGACTTTGACCATATTTTCATGGCATGCCGGTGCTTGTAGTGCCTGAAATAATTTTTAAACATTTTTTTATTTAATTTCTTGTTTGTTTAAGGGGGGGGGTTAGGTTAATTCGGCGAAAAAAGCATGTTTTTAAGATTTTTTTCTGGCGATACAAATAGTGTAAATTTATTCAATCAATTTCCATATAACAATACAACATTTAAACAATATTTTCCTAAATTTTCATTCCAAAATATTGAAAATTAAGTGGGTGACAGTGAATCTCCGGAGGCGCCTCGAAAAAGTCCGTGTTCACGATAACGCAAAATCTACTGGACCAATCGTTTTGAAATTTTGGACACTACTTCTTCACATAATTCATCAGGTATTGTCGAGAGCTTTTTCTTTTTTTTTAATAATTATTAGATTTACAGCAAGAAATTAGCTGATTTTTGTAGTGAAAATCGGTTTTTTTGCTTCCAAGCGCTACGAAAAAATCAAAAATAAATTAAAAAAAAAAAATCTCCTCGTGATTACCTCGAGAAACATCTCCTTTAACGGATGCATTTTGATTTTTTTGTTTCAGATGATTCTTTTGCGAGTTATGATAAACACCGCAAAGCAACGTTTTTTCGAAGCGCCTCCGGAGATTCACTGTCACCCGCTTAATTTTCAATATTTTCAAATGAAAATTTAGAAAAATATTGTTTAAATGTTGTATTATTATATGGAAATTGATTGAACAAATTTACACTATTCGTATCGCCAGAAAAAAATCTTAAAAACACGCTTCTTTTTCGCCGAATTAACCTTAACCCCGCTTTAATTTTTTTTTTCTGTCTCCAATACATTGTTGCATTGGACGTTTTTTTCTCCAACGAACAAACGAAAAAACAAAACAAAAAAGAAGAAAGATGAACAAAGTTCGTACCTCGAAAACAGTTTTAGCGGCGTAACCCTGCACGTCATCGCGATTAATGACTATTTGTATGACCCTGTACCAAACTTCTTCGGAAACATAATCACCGGCTATCCTGATGAGATTCAAGATAACGTCGACGTACCAAGTGTAATCTGTAGCGTATTTTTCCGCGAGAATAGCGACTTTCAGAACCATTTCTTCCCTGATCGAATAATCCGCAGTTTCGAGATAATTCAACATTTCTTGAACAATTTCTTCGGCGTTGGTTTTGTCGCACATCGCGTACAAAAGATCGACGGCTTGTTGCCTCACCGACACGTCTTTTTCCATCTTCATCGACAATATAACGACTTCCTGATGTTTCTTCACCGCTTCGTGAGAAAATTCCGACGTTGCGAGATGGCACATTGATTCGAGGGCCAAATAACGCAAATTTGTTTCACGATTTGAGAGAAATTGACCGAGTTGATTGCACGCACGTACCAAAAGATTCGGCTCGCTGTCGTTGTGAATAATGAGACTTATAGCCTCGAACAAAACTGCATTTTTTGCGTTCGAATGTTGAACCTTTTTCGATTTTGGTGGCTCTTGAGCTTTGTTCAATATCGTTTCGAGACACTCGTTCAATCTTCCCCGCACTCCAGGATCTTCGGCTGCGTGGATTAAATCGATGGTCGACAAATTACGAAATGTTCGGTGTGGAAGTTTTTTTCTTTTTTTTTTTTTTTTTGCAAGTAAACTTTTTTGGAGCTTACCCGGCGGCGTGTAGTTTTGTAGCAGACGAAGCAATTTTACGGACAACCAAGGAGCCGGAACGAAGTAGTACGTGTAGTCTTGAAGATCTGTGTAGCTCGAGGTAACGATCTGCAATACAGGGATTATCGTTGTTACTTGAAATATTGATGATTTCGATGATGAGAAGAAAAAAAAACAGATCAGCGGTTGAAAATTGCTTCGTTTGCCGAATTTAATGCAATGGATGAGATT
Source organism: Sussaba pulchella (assembly GCA_963971145.1). Lineage (NCBI taxonomy): Eukaryota > Metazoa > Arthropoda > Insecta > Hymenoptera > Ichneumonidae > Sussaba > Sussaba pulchella. Next base: position 6,164,245 of record OZ020164.1, read on the forward strand.
TTTTCTATATTCTCTGTTTTGTAGATTCGGAGAGTAAAAAATTGATAGAAATAGTTTTTTGTAGAAAGCGTTGGGTGCGTTTAGTCAGATGTGACGAAGGGACAAATTTTCACGTTTGCACTCGCAACGCGTTTGAATAATTTCCGCATTTTATATATAGGGTGAGATGGGGTTAAATCGCCGGCGGGTAGGATAACCATTTGACGCTCATATTTGACTGGATTAATAGAAAGTGTAGCCGTTTATAAGGTAAGTCGTGGTCGATAATGCGCAACTTTTGTACTTTGTTGGACTGCCGCATCTGCATTTCTACAATTTTCGTGGTGAGATAAGCATTTTGAACGATGTGAAAAAAAAATTTCTGGCTTTTGATGGCTGGTGAAAGTTGTAAAAATTGGGCTTAAAAAAATTAGGCAAGTGTTTTCTTGGAGCAGCAATTCGTCACTAACCCGAATGTTAAAACGATTTTACGATATTTGCATTTGTTTTCGGATCACATGGCTTTTCGCGCAAAAGAGTGTGTGGGGTTAAATAACCAAGCAACCAGTGGTCAGCTGCAGGAGCTGAGAAAATTTTTTTAAAGGTGTTGGGCCAAAAATCACGAGCTGAAAAAGAAAAAGTTGCCTCTCGCCGCTCCAAGCGTGGTCGTACCGAAAAAGTTGTTTACGTTGAAGACAGCGAGGACTAGGGCGATAATTAATGCTAAAAACTGTTTTTTTTTTTAATTTTTTGAAAGGTTAATATAATAAGTTTTGACCGTTATGAATAATAAAAAAAACATTAAAGTAACAAGTTTGCATTTATATTTGACCTGAAAAGAAGTGGTTCTATTACCCCACTAGGTGGGGTAAAAAAACCACTACGCACATTTTTTTTCAAACGACCGTGCTAAATAATAAGTACGAGTAACATCAAACTTGTTAGGATAAATTTTGTAGCCAAGGGTTTATACTATCAGAAAAAAAAATCATGTTTGAGAATATTTCAATAAATGCAGGTTCTACAACGTGAAAAGTAAAAAAAAAAAAATGGCGATTTAACCCCATCTTACCCTATTATTATTATTTTTTATTATCATTTATTACGTTTGGGTTATTTAATAAATTTAATAACAATTCATAGAAGAAAAGTTAGAATCGAAATTTTTTTTTTCGGCACTCAGAGAATTTATTTGAACGAATGAACTTCAGGAGAGAAAAATATATGATTAAAATTGTCAACTTACGCGGCTTAATCGAGATACGGCCAGGCTGACGCATCCTTTGTATTCGTCGGGGTTTCTCTTCACGAGAGCGTCAATCAGCGAAGCGGCTGCCGTTACGACACCGAGATGTTGATCGTTCAAAAGATGAACGATACGCGAAGTCCATTCACCGCCGGGAACGACGTCGGGAGCGGTGCGCAATAATCGAAGAAGACACAGAGCCGCGCTCTGTTTCACCACGTCCATGGTATCTCTAAAACGAGAATCGAAAAAAAATTATTCCCGTTTTGTTTTTCGTTTACCCTCTATTTTTGCTAGAATGTCGTGTACCCTGCAACCCCCAGCGAAACTCATATCCGTGGCTTGGAGGCAAAACCGGATAAGGCAACGAAAAAAGTTTTCGAGAAATAACGGTTTCACGTTTACGCTTTACCACAGTCGACGAGTCGATTAAAAATAAATAATTGTTAGGTTACACTTCGTTATTAGTACGATTCAAGGTAGAATTTGGTAAAATTCAAATAGTCTGTAACTTATGGATTTTGAGAGAACACTTTTCGACTCATTCGATTATTCCGAACAATGCGAGATAATTAATAATCGGTATATCTTGTAAAATAAAGTTATTTCATTTTACCAATAGAAAAGTTTCGGGAAAACATTTAAAAAATATATAAATTCAGTCGTGATTTGTTTTACCGGAGAAACAGTGGACTTATTCGGTTTTTGCGACAAAATTCACGTACAGTCCGACCTCCGAATAAGAAACCTGGCAATAAGAAACTTTACCCGGTTTCCAGAACCTCTGGTTAAGAAACCAGCCCGGAAGAGATTATTCGGGCAAAATAGAGTGAACGTTGTAGTGTAAATTGATGCGTGCAAGCGTGCGTGAGTACGCGTGTGCGCGTGTGTGAATGTAACACAAAATCCACAAGTTTATTAGATATTTTTTGTATTCATTAAAAAGATACATATGTGTGTTGACAAGATTTAATATAAAATAAAAACAATGATAAGGGCGTTTAAAGATTTTCATATAAAACATCAAAAGTTTCCGAGACGTAATGGAAAAGCGTTTTCGTCTTGTCGCGTATTATTTTGTTCCGCAACGCAAACAACTGACGGTGGAATATTTTCGAGAGAGTCGAACTCTGACATTGAGGATGAATCCTCAGAGATATCGACTCCTTCTTCTTTTATACAAATGGGATGAAACAATATGGACATAAAATTCGCGAAATAAATGTCCACGAGCAGTCGAAAACGTTTTTGCATGGAGGATGTGAATACTAAGTTGGAACTCGTTCAGGGGTGTTTCTTGTTGAGAGGATCGCATGCGGAAAAGTGTGAGAGAGACAGACAGAGTCAGTGAGCGCCTGGTGGGGGTATGCGATATATAAGAAAAACTCTTTCCCTTGGGGGCTTTTGGTTTCTTATTTGGAGGTCGGACTGTAATTTCATTTTACCAATTGAAAAGTTTTAGAAAAACATTTTTAAAAAATATAATATCAGTCTTGTTTCGTTTTATCGGAAAATCACCGAACTTATTCGATTTTTGCGACAAAATTGACGTAATTTGTTAGTTTGATCTTATTCATTTACTTCTGGATAAATAATTTTTGGCAACTCCATGTTTAAAAACGATGTTTAGAATCTAAGTTACGAGAATATGTTTTCCCTCCAAACCACAGATATATATTTTTTTCTGTCCCTACAAAGCGCCGAAACGTCAGCAACTATGTTAAGGGTTTACCTAATATCCAGCCGTCTAGATCCAACAAGCGTTTGACAATGTAAGGTGATAATCATATAATGTACAATGTATCCATGTATCATGATTTTTCGTGTATAATGACGTGAGTATCGCGAATATTTTTGTTTTTAGTATTGTTTTTTAAACGTTTTTTTTTTTTTTGTTTTTTTTTTTGTTTATTAACAAAACGGACTTACCCGGACACGAGCAATTTTGGTATCTCGTTTCCGAACGCCTCAGCCATCTCTTTGCTGCCGATATTGGCGATACATTGCAGCGCGAGATTAACGTGAATCGGATTGCGAGATGCAAGATCGTTCTTGATGCTCTGGATAATGAGTTTGATGAGATCGCTGTTTGTATTAACTAAGACTGATATGAAGAGATATCCCTAGAAATGGGAGATAACGAATTTAGTATAGTTTATTTTTTTTTTTTTTTGTTTCCTTTCAATTCATTTTTGTTTTTTGTTTTGCTTTATTTTTCGAAAATAAATTGTTCTCGATCCCAGGACATACGATTTGCTTCTCAGAGTATTTGTTCGATGACAATAAGTTCACAGCCTCCATGTGGCCAAAGTCAATGTCATGGCCGAGAAGAAAAATGAACAGCAACTTGCAGACGTATTTCTTCTTTTGATATCCATCGAGCGTTTTGTCACCTTTGAATTTGCTTCGAATATTTGCCAGTTCCTTGTTTATCCTCTTTATTTCCGCCTCCTTGCTTTTACCTAATGGTTAATCAGAAAAATTAGATTTAATGATGTTCATTTGTTCGTGTATTTTTTTTTTCTTCGGGTGAATAAAATTTTTCATCCGCATGCGAAGGATGCAAATATCGATGGACGAGTGTAGAAACATATTTCATTAAAGGACAAAAGTGCAACAACGTTGAGCAATGCTATGATGCAACGTGGTGTAGAAAGTGGTAATGGCAAAGTGCCATTTGGCCACCCAAATGATATCACGTGTATTGATTTGTTTAATGCTTTTCATGAGTTATCTTACAATGAGAATCAATAATACCAAGTCCAAGCGACTAATTGTTAACTATTGCAGATTATTGGGACATCTTCAATCTCTGATTGAGACGCGAAATGCTTTGGAACAGGATATTTCTTGGTGGAATATTTTTATACTACCAAGTAAACGGTTGACATTTATTTCTATTCATTTCTAAAAATTGTAATTCGTAATATTTAATAAAATTTTTATTATTTTCAATTAGGTTTGAGTAAAAATTCAATCAAGATAAAGCAACAATCATAATCAAATAAAATTTCATTTTATTGAAATGATGATGGGGTAAAAATCGAATTTCACGATAAAAATTACTCACACGGTTAATTCTAACAATTTTTCTCGAATTGGTATTGCAATATTTGTATCATTCCACTAATAAAAGTGAACATTTGTGTCTTGAAAAATTAATTTTTCGTAAAACTATGGATAAATTTCGATGATCATAATTCAGCGTATAAAATTAATTCTGATAAATCGATTAAAAATCAATTTTTACAGATCAGTTGATAATATTTTTTTCTGTAGATCGATTTATCGGGTGGAAATGATTGATAACAAAATATTAGAGGTATTCAAAAAGGTTTTTACTACTTGGCTAATGATTTATTTTACCGTGATTCAACAGTAAGTTTTTTTTTTCAATGAAATTTGAGCAGAGTTTATTCAAACGCGAGCATCAGAGATACAGTCTCTGGTATCAAAGTGTTACACAGTGGCATGCCAAAGCCATGCTCTATCAGTGTGAGAGAGACGGAGACGCAAAGATATGCCTGTATCACTGCTCCGCCCCCCAAGGCCTTCCCTCCCTGCATCATGGAGCTTTGCATCTCGCAGTTTCTATAGCACTTTATCTCCCATTATTCAGGGGCTAGACGACAATCTCAATTGTACAAGAGGAAGTAACATGCTCATAATTATTACAATGTATAGATTTTATTGTTACCGGGTTTTTCTGATAAGAAGTCTGTGGGCTCGTAATACACGTTTTAGCATTTTCAAGGTTCTGATGTTGCAACTAAATAAAAGCCCATGGGCTTGTGAATGAAATTGCTTTATTATTATTTACTTTATTTTATTTATTTTAGGAAATAATAATAATTTGCTTAGTGAAAGGTTATTTATTTTTTAATACTGCAACACTAGAACAGTATGAAGTAATAAATGATTTTTGTTTCTGAAAAAACATAAATATATATGACACTTAAAAGACGAATAAGAATTGCAACACAAGAATTATTGATTTTAGTCATTTTCATTCAGTAGTAGACCGCAGAAAAATTTGACTTGGTCGTGAAAGAATTGTTATTGACCCCAGATAAAGCCGTATGGACTTTGATGCGGGACAGAATGCAAATATAGGCCCAGCTGGGTCTGTAATTTGCCCTTTTATCAGAAAAACCTGGTAGATTGTGTTAGTGGTCCGAAGGAATAATCCGAGTCTTCATCCGACGCTGTCGCAAATTCTGGTCAATTGCAAACAAGTACACACGGCAGAAAAAATGTTATCGGAGCTCTTAACTATTAAGCTTAAACAAATGGAACTTACAATTTCTAATGTCCGAAATGAAGACTGCGAGTCCACGCATACCATCCCCTCGCACAGCCGGCATTTTGCTCCCTTTAGTTCAGAACCACCTGTTAATATCCAATGGTCTATCGGTAATTCATTAGCAATAACATTTTTAACATATGGGACACTCAAAAAAATTTAAACTATAAAAAATTTAGAAACCATAAGAAACATTATAGACCCGTCGAATGTTTATGAATCGAACCGATCCTATTGAACAAATTTCTCCGATCCCTCGGATTACGTATGAAAAGAAAATTGATTCAATCAGCGTCGTTGCAGATCTATTCACCACCTTGTGTCAAACCGTCGTTAACAAATATACTTCAGCATCCATTGACTCCGATTTGTACAATAAACCCATAATTGTAAGAAATAATTTAAAAATTCATGAAACATTAATTTAAAAAAAAATTTAAAAAAAAATATAAACAGGGAAATAAATAAATAGATTGATAAGCGGTTTAGATGTAATCGTGAAACTTTGGGATGGCCGTGTGTGCCGCGTACGTGTGGGAGACGTCGTGTCACGACCCAATTTCGATAACGTAAAAGCGATTTTGACAGTAGCCGCGCGCACCGTCAAAAGTCAGAGATCAACGTGAAAGAGGGAGGGATATTGGGATTGGGACCGCGAAGCGGACGACGGGGCTGATGGCTCGGCACGAAACGTCCTCAACGTACATCAATGTCCAATCACTGTAGCGGCCAATCATTTCACCTTCCGAAAATCCGAATTAACGTAAAATACTCCGACATATCGAACGTATCGAAAAATCGAATACGTTGAGGAAAAAATGATTTTTTCTCTATTATTTCATTTTATTAATTGATTATTTTTTTGTTTAATTCCAGTGGATCTCGGAATCGAGCGGACAGGGTTGACAATTGCACCCTAAACCGTATGAATCGGGATTTGAAATGCATTTTTAACGGGGAACAACAAGTTTGGATATACGCGATAGAGCGATAAGAACCGTTTTTTTTTTCTTTTTAACGTACCGATCTGTGATGGGAAGGCTATCGGGCACGGCTCGAACACCGAATGCTCGGGAGGCGTTGACTATTCGCGACTCGGTGCCACAGATTTCGTCGCTGTCGCCATTTGCAACACCGCCGACTAGTTTCTTAGCTGACGGCTGCAGCGCGCACCGCAAACCGTTTCTCCGCGAGAGTGCGACCCACGAAAATCGGAAAAGATAAAGATGAGGGTGCGGTTTTAAAAAAATTTTCGTTCCCGAATTCTGGTACGCGAAAACGATATTATTTGCCGCGGATAAGGGATGGCGCTACCATCGCTGGGGTTTCCGAGAACGGGACAGAAAGATTTACGCACACCGTGAACCGAGGAATTATGCTTTTAAGCAACGTACCCGCAGTCTTGCCAGATCGTGGGATTTTTATCCCACACGTGGGCGTGTCGTTGCCCTTTCCAACGGTATTTTTCGCCGGGACTTATGACGAATCGCTGGCTCTGGTTGTGAAGCAAGCTGCCCGCAACCGCCGCAACCGATAGCGTCGCTCTCGGCATCCGCTTGTCGACCGTCACTCCTAATCTTCTTTGCTTGCGCGCTAATATTTAAAATATGTATAGCTTGTTGATGTTGCTCGGAATCCGAGCAATGTGTCCGAGTCCGAGGCTCGAATACATATTTTGAATATTAGCGCGCAAGCAGAGAAGGTTAGGAGTGACGGTCGACAAGCGGATGCCGAGAGCGACGCTATCGGTTGCGGCGGTTGCGGATAGCTTGCTTCACAGCCGGAGTCAGCGATTCGTCAGAAGCCCCGGCGAAAAATACCGGCGGGAAGGGTAACGACACGCCCACGCGTGGGATAAAAATCCCACGATCTGGCAAGACTGGGCGCCGACATGGGTAAGGAAGGCTAGGTGACAGCTTGAAACAGCGATATGAATTTAAATATGCGACTTATATCCTAAGTAGGTAGTTATGATGATTAAGAGAAAAATATTACTCAGCATAACAATTTTCTCATTCGTCTGTAATCAAGAACAATTTTGCGATCACTACTTGTTGATGTTGTTTCGATATACATTTTTTAAGTTGGTGCGCAAACGGAGCACGCTTAGATGGGCGGGGCGTTACGATGACGCTATTGGCCTCGTCCCGCTTACGTGACCTGTGGGCCGGGCCGGCGAAGTGCTAAAGCGGAGCTATAAAGGGTACCAAATCGGGAAAAAAATCCCGGCATCTGGCATCACTGGCCTGGGATGCGTTCTGAATCCCTACTCGAGTCAACTATAGTTAACTCGCGTCCTTATAATTCTATTACTATAGTTATACTATAGTTGACTCGAGTTGGGTTTCAGAACCCAGCCCTGCCTGTCAGTTTCCATTTGGATGTTGCCAGGGGGCAACACATGGAGACTAGAGGTAAGGAGTACGCACGACCGTGGAAATCGCGGTCGAAATGTGTTCTCCGAAACCGAGAAAAAGTCGTCAACGCGAACCGAAATGGAGAACCACTGCTCTATGCGACTGAAGTGATCGACCCTTGAACCTAGCTCTACGATTTGCTCAAGTTTTATCGGCGCTAACTTCATCTCGGTTCGCGTTGAAGTTCAGTGGTGCCCATTCATCCAACTTTTTCGGCACTTTCGCGCACGTTTCTGAGCGGTCCGTGCGTACTCCTTACCTCTAGTCTCCATGGGGCAACAACTCAAAGGAGAGAGACGAGGGGGAGGTTTTCCGTGAGCCAAGTGGTAGGTAGCGCTCCTGTCGCGTCTACGGCAGCGCCGCGCCCGGGCTCCTGTGGGCCGCTTGGCTCCTGCCTCTGCCTGTCAGTTTCCATCAGTTTTTATTTGAATGTGGCCAGGGTACGGCCAGGTACGGCCACTAGTATACGCGAACGTGAAGTAACATAGTCTGATCCTGCTCCGGGGACACGCTGGATGGCGCTTACTTCCGCACTCCCCTTACTTCACCCCGCTACATCCCGACCGCCAACGAAGAACCACGAATGTGAACGAACGTCCGGCATCTTTTTATCACGTGACTTGGCGTCTGTCATTCGTTGTATTCAACTTGATTCAACTGTCAGTATTGCTTCTGTCGTTAATATTTTGTTTTTGAGTCGGAATAAATTTTTTGTTAAAAATGAATATACCACGTGATAAACATCGGTGTTGTGTCGTGAATTGTCACTCGACTCGTCAAGTGAAATCTCATCGATTTCCAAAAAATCAATTCGTTGGTTTGAAGTGGATCGTGGCCACCGGTAACCTCGGATTGCAAAATTTAACGTACGAAGAGGTGCGGAAACATCATTACGTGATTTGCAATATACATTTTCGACCGAATGATTACTTATGCGGAACATTGAGGAAATTGAAGGATGGAACCGTACCTTCGTTACTCTTGCCTGACGAAAGTCAAAAAGATGATGTTCCTCAGGGAATCGTTACCGAAATTGATGTAGTCCCAATTCCCGGAATAAGTAATTGTATGACGAAACAAGACCGAAATGTCAGCGATGCAATGGGATTGGACATTGTAGAGGCATCAAATCCAAATCACACCGCAAATGATGCTGAGCATTCAGAATTAAGGCCTTCTAGCTGCCTAGAGTGGAAAAGAAATAAAACTGATGAAGGCACAAAGAAAATTTACGAGGAAGTGCTGAAAGCAAAAAAAGAACGAGATAAATTCCGAACCAAAAACATAAGGTTTGTTTTGGGTTTTCTTTTTAAATATGCATCAAACACCATTTTTTTTTGCTTTTTGAAATACACCTGCTTCCATATTTTTTTATTTTTGCACGGCTTGATAAAATTCCAAATGTAGATATGCACGTCGACTACAGCAAGTGTTTGAGCATGTGAAGATTGACGAGTTCAGCGGCCACTTAGATCAATTGAACGCATTGTAGGACTTCGTGAGCATGATTCTTCGGAATGCTTCCAAGCCGAAACATGGTCGACGGTACACTGAAGATGAAAGACTTCTATGTATTTCTATTTATAAAATATCATCATCTGCTTACAGATTTTCGTGTTCCTTTCTACCCATTTCTACAACAAGGAGAGTTCGCCAACTACTGTCCAACATTAGATTGGATTGTGGTATGACGGTAACAATCAAAGATTGCTTGAAGGAAGCAGCTGATCGTATGGTCGATGAGCTTGAGAAGGTGTGCGTCCTGATGTGGGATAAATTATCCTTACAACTCAACGTCCAATACTGTCCTCAAAAGGATAAAATTGTTGGTTTTGAGGATTGGGGATCGCACCGTACCTCGAAATATGCAGACCATGCACTGGTGTTCACGCTACGAGGCATCCAAAGCGATTGGAAGATTCCGATCGCATACAACTTTGGTTCAGGCAAAACAACCTCCCCGCATTTAGTTTTGTGCATCAAGCAAGTTGTACGCGCTGTCACTGCAGCAGGGTTTGTCATTGCGGCAACTGTTTGTGATCAAGGGTCTTCCAACCAGGAGGCTATCAAGACCTTACAAGCTGACACGGACAGAATACGTGAAAGAAAAGCAATTGGAAGACGTAAGTATGGTTTTGGAAACAAGTAAACTTTTCGTCGACATAACTTAAGTCTTATGGAAAAAGACTAGTCGTATTGAAAAAAAAATTCATAAATAAACTCTTTTTTAAATTATTAAAATATTTACTAAGCCTCTGGAATTAAGCCACATGTGAATTTTCTCGATATTTATAATCTTAAGAAATCTGTAAAAATTCTCACGACTTCATGAATAATGAAAAAAATATATATAAATTTTCTCAATCGACGTACTCCAAAGCGTATAAAGATAGGAAGATGACGATAAAAAAGGAGGAATATTGGGAGGATAAGGACATAGGAGGGGAGGTAAAAGAACTATGGGCGAGAATGAGATGCAGAAATATAGGGAAGGACGGAAACAAGGGATACGAGGACAACAGATGTAAGATGTGCAAGACCGAAGCGGAGAGCTTAAAACGCATCGTCGGGTGGAGGGAGGTAAAAGCGGCAATAGACAAGGAAGTGGTGAATAGGCTAGAAAAATGGCTGGGGAAAGGAAATGATTGGGAAACTAAAAGGCGAATAGAGGAACAATTAAGACGACGGTCAATACAGGAATTGTATGGCTCCGTTAAATTTTTCGAAAAGGCGGTCAAAACGATAGATCAGGAAGTGAAAGAATGACGAATGAAGGTGAAATAGAAGTGACGTTAAAGAGAAATGGAAATTATAACGACAAAATAAATGTAATGTAGAACTAAGTGGGGTAACATGTACGGGGGGAGACTTGTGGAAAAAACCCAAAGCGACATACCTGGAATAAATGACTACTACGATATATAAATTTTCTCGATATCTATAATTTTTTTTTAAGTCCCCGAAAATTTGCCGAATTTAATGAATAATTGAAAAAAGGCAGGTTCCCTCGAAAATTTGATCTGAAGCAATGGGAATTTGGTTGTAGATGTATTGTTAATGACCGGTGTAAGAATAATATTTCGATACATTTTTCAATACTCCATCCAAAAGCTTAAGGAGCTTCAGCTTATTTAATTGTAAAAAAAAATTACAAATAATTCTTTTTCTGGTCCAGAATCCTATCGTGTGCGTGCTTCACATGTTCTTGAAGAATTTTTTTGCTTTTTTTCCCATTTCGAGGATTATGAACGAAGATAAGCACTTTTCAGAAATTTTCGTTATTCTCAAAAAGACAATCTTAATAATTTGATTCCTTTTTTTTTAATAGATTGGACGATCCTCATCGGAAACTCGGAATTTGTACCACTGTACGACACGCCGCACCTTCTAAAGTGCATTCGGAATAACTTCCTTACCAAGGATTTGGAAGTTGATTATGATCGGCCCAATTTGAACGATGGAGATAGGAAGTATGCCTCGTGGAATCATATCATACTTGGATATGAGATCGATATGTATTCTTCACTTCTAGAGCGACACGTACCGGATCTGACTGAACAGCACGTGTATCCCGAAAAAATAAATAAAATGCCAGTGAAGCTAATGATGCAGGTTTTTAGCAAAAAAATGTATCGCTTCGTCGACCTACTTGCAAGAACGGACGGTAAGATTTCATATATCTTGAAATGGTCAATATGATGAACAAAATATGAAAAAACACTTTTGTCTTTGACGGGCGATAACTCTTTACAAAAAGGGCCAGAAACTTTTTCACATTGTTCGAAAACTTATCGAATTTCAACTTAATTGATATTTATTTGATAATCTTTCTATCTCTGAGCACCGAAAAATGATATAAAAAATATTCAAAATTTTCCGACAATTTCTATCATGACTTGAAAAAGTTTTTTTGTAAAGTTTCTTATGCTTTTTGTCGACCTTCAAAGACAGAACTATCTCTTGCTAGCGCGCCTGCTTATTATCCTGAAACTTTCAGCCGGTAGTATATATGAGGCATTCTGTAACAAATCGACAAGGTTCTTGCGCGACCATTTTTTATTTAGCTATTTTTATGTTTTTGTACTAACTGAAAGACAAATTCATAATTATTTTGAATTTTTTCATTTTAAATAGTTCTGAAGTTATGGATTTCTTCAAAAATCTTGAAAAATCCATCCATTCATCCATCTATCCATCTTAAATTAAATTTAAATCTTAAAATCTCCGATTTTTAAATAATGCATATGTTACGGTTAACCCGATTGTACGTATTGTTTGAAATGTCCATGATCGGCGAATTCTTCGTTCTTTTTTATTTTTTTATTCTCAACATTTTATTTCACATGGAAAGGATCCATGGTGAAATGGAATAGTGGAATAAAAATAGAACAAAGAATTCGCCCACCAGGAAAATTGTAGACAATACGTGGAATCGGGTGTAAGGTGCACATTATATCAATTTTAACAAAATCGAAGACGGTCCTTTAAAAAAAAGCATTTCGCTAAAGATTGCAACACATGAAGTCAAATACAGCACTTACAATTTTCGAGTTGTTTTGTCAAAAAATCTAGAAAAATCCAAAATTCAATAAAAAGAAACACGGAATTTCGGGCTATTATTTTCTAAGTCACAAGCATTTGAAAAAATGCAAAATGTTAGGAACAATCCATAACTTTTTAAACCCTTGAAAAAGAAACTGGGAAAAAATCTAAAATTTTTCTTTTGGTTAGTAAAAAAACATAAAAATATCAGCTAGATTAAAAAAATAGAACTTCTACTGATGCTATTGATATGTTCAATATCCAAATTGATTTATGTTGTTTTCGATTTCTTAGGACCAATTAAGACCTCTGTTGGAGACCGGCAGATACCCCGCGAGGGAGTTAACACTGCCTTCATCCTTCACCTGATGAATGGAATTGGAGACGCTACAAACGGTTTCAGTTCCGGTGACGATCACCCGAAGCGAATTCCGTGGTCCGAAGATTCGTACCATGATCGATTCGTTTCTGACGCTAGGCGACAATTGAAGAACATGCGGTTTGTGGACATTACCACCAGAACACCTGTTAAAACGGACATCCCATGCCTTAAAAATTTAATTGACACACTAGAAGGGTTTCAATTATTATGGAACAACTTGAGACAACTTGGTTTCAAAAGTTTTAATACGCGAAACATCAATCAGGACCCCATCGAAAACTTTTTCGGCAATGTCAAAAGTCACGACTACAGGTCCAACAAACCAACATGCTATCAGTTTGAAGCCATTTTCAAATCGCTTCTGATAACTAATTTAACGTCGAAGCACTCGCCCGGCTTCAATTGCGAAGAAGACGGTGGAGACTTTCTTTCGTCAGATTGTAAGACGCTCCTCTCTGGTTCCGACTACTTACCTGACGAAGAAAACGACGAAGAGTACGATCTGGAAGACATTGATTGCGATGAAGCAGGCGATTTTATTGAAAATCCGGAGAAACGGCATCTTTGCTGTAATTCCGGTGATTTAATCAAATCACTGCAAAAAAGTCTGCCATCAATAAAGTCTTGTGCGGAATGCTTACATTCTTTTCAAAAAGAATCCGTAATAAGACGGAATAGTACGATTTTCCAAAACGTCCACATCGACGCGAAACGTTTGCTGGGCAAGGTGTTGGACGAAAACGTTGCGGACAAAAAAATTGGTTGGAAATCGCAGTGGATTCTGCAACGTAGGCTCAATTTTTCTTTTCTTACATGCGACATTCACAGGGTTGAGGTTCTTGGGCTATTTAATAAGGCGTGCTCACATAACTATATTCAATCTCTAACGACGCAGATGAATAGAGTTCTTCGAGGGCGAATCGTACCGAAGAATGTAAAGCGACAACGCTCACCCGTAAAATTAGCATATGGCGCATATCTTAAAACGATACGAAAAAATAAAAGGCCCCGTACGAGTCAAGATGAATGATTGAATATTCTCAAGCGTAAAGAAATCGTTAATACGAGGTTCAACCCCAAAAATTTAAAATTATTATTTTTTGTACTTTACAATAAATATGGATATTAAACATACTTTCAGTGTGTCACATTTCATCGCAAAATAGTTTTTTTTAAAGGAATTGATAGAAAAACATACAGAAACGTATGAGTAATCGGTCGAAATCTCTATTCAGAAATATCTGTATGATTTTCTATAAATTTATTCTGTGTTCCATTCTTCTAAATTTACGGCAACGTGGGGCAACGTTCGTCAATTAGGGTTTCGGGGACTCGCCAGACAGTGCTAGTGGCGACTATCCTACTTCACGCCAAAACCATTGGTGTCCACGGCCTGGCCGAGAGTGATGCTGGTGGTCAAACCCGAAACTCTTCCGCTATTTTGTTATACGAACCCTAATTTCAGATTTCCCGCCCTTAAGTGTTCAGTCTTCTTTACTCTAATTTTCATTGTTCCGTCTTTCCTGCGCGAGTCATGGCAGGCGCCTGCTCTGAGTACCACCGTTTTTAATTTTTATCTCGCGGTCTCAGCTTGCTTTGTAAAAGTCGAAATCGGATACACCGCTGACTGCTAGGCCAATAATTATTCAACGACTGTTTAAAAAAGTGATAATTTATTTTGTGTAACGATTTTTTTTCTCAATTAATAGATCATTTCGAACGATACTCAGGACACAGATTCCTTTATTTTCTCCAACAACATTTCCAATCTGTCCTTCATTACAGGCTGACCCTTTTTCGTTTTTTTCGATAACTTCTTGTACATTTGCATCTTTTTTTCCTTGTAACTACTCAATGCTTCCTTACGCTCCGCTTTTGATTTCAACAACTCTTCCTTTTTTTTTTGTTTCTCGGCTTTGTTTTTCTGAAACTCTTTCTTTGCTGCGAAGAAAGCACTCTTCTTTTTCTTTGGGCTGCTACTGCAAAGCAATTGATTGTCATAAATTTGTACTTTTTCATTTGATTTATTCAAACCGTATTTTTTTTTTACCTGTCCTGCCGTGTGTCCGCAGTGTTCACACGCATCGATTTTCCCGGAGCATCATGGCCATCTTTGTGAAGATCTTTGTAGAATCCACGCAAGACTGCCTTCTTCCTCCGCTCTTCCCACTGTTCAACTGGATGTCACAAATTGTTTAGTACCAGGTTTTACTGATAAAAGGCCTATTCGAATACAGGCCTATTTCGGCCTATATTTAGATCACTTTTTTTATAAGGCCCATTGGCCTTTATTAAAGGGCAGCAAAAATTCTTCACAAAACTAACTTGGATTACTTCCGAATAAAAATATTGGTAATTATGCTGAAAGTGGACACAAACCAAAAACCTGTAGTCATTCTAGGAGGGTTTTTAAACAACTTTATACATGTATGGGGTATTCCATACGAACAGAACCTCTTTTTCAGCCGATATTTTTTTATTCCCTCGGAATTGAAAGGACTCAAAATATGACTCGAAATAGTGGTTGACTCCAAATATTAGACCTCTAGGTTTACTGCTCATCGTACTCCTGTAATCGGTATTTTTACTAGTTTCAAAGTTTCTAGGCATGGTGGGTATTTATTTCTGAAATAAATTGATGTCACAAGTGTTTTGCATCAGAATTTTTCCATACTTTCAAATTATAAAATTACAGTATCAAAAATGTTTTCTTATGATTCGAGGCAAAATAACCTAAATAACCTAACAGCACAAAAAACTTCATATCTCGAAAAGAGATAATTTTTTTTTGGTCCCAATTGTTTGTAATCTTCCTATGATTATTCTGAAGCTACTGTATGAAGTTCGCGATGGAACTCAGAAATTTCTGGGTACCATAAATTCTGTAGTTAAAAATATACATCATTCGATTTGTCATCGTAGTTATATCTATACATCATTTGATTTGAGTCATGTTAGAAACTTTCAACCATGCGTAAACGTATGAAGACTTGGTTTCCAAGTTTAACGTATAGAGAACAAATTATTTTTGGTAGTGTCCTCTATAACATATTTTAATGCCACGAGATTCAGCATTGACCATTTTCTGCATAATTATCAAAATTACTAATATAAATCATTCTCACACTGCAATTATTATTCGTCTCTCATTTGGCTTATATATTGATAATTCTCTGAGACAATAAAAATCATTTTTTATTGTATATTATGTTTTATAATTGCAATATTTGTAATAAAAATGATCTCATCAATCCAATAAATATTATTTCAAAATAAACCTGTTTCCATTAGGAAGCCCAAGGGTTTTTATTTAGGTACAACATGACAACCTTAAAAATGGAAAAACTAATTACAAGACCATGAACTTCTTATTTAAAAAATCCAGTAATTTAACGAAAAAACAATGCATGCAATGTCTAACCTGAAAAAAAATTGGAGACTAACCTTTGTACTTGTTACTGTATTTCTGCAATCGATATTTTTTTTTGTCGAACGGTTTCTTTACGGTGACGTTATTGCCGTTGTCGTTATTGCGTCTCGTCGTGGCTCCGGTTTCATTTTTCTTATCAATCTTCATGGTTTTTCACGCTAAGGACTGGAAATCATATTCAGGAAGGCCTAAACCACGGTTGTACATACAGGTCCAAAAACGAGCGTGGTGGTGGTAGTCTTCTTAACGGTCCCGAAATATAGTTCAGCGGCAAGGATGGCGCTTGGATCGCCTGTGCCAAAGGTTCGGCCGTAAAGGACCGTCATGGCACCTAACCATATTCTCACGCACGCGCGCACACATTCATCCGAAGTAGGTAAATAATGCGACGAAACTAGAGATAGGAAAGCAGCAAATTTTATGAATGCAAATAGCTTGAGTAAGGAATTAATCGATCGTGGGTTCGACGTTAAAAAAAGTTGAGCGTGTATTTTCCAAGTTTCTTAAGATAACGGTAAGGAAAATACAATTGATCCAATAACGCTACGATCTATACTGCCTTACAGCTTTAATAATATTTGTTATTTCCTTCTTAATATTTTGTTATTTCTTTTTTAGGTAATTTTTCTCGATTTTCTTCGTTCAGATCAATTACGACTATGTATTAGTCTTTTGTTTCAATCAGTCATTTGCCGATACTTTGAGCAAAAACTGGTTTTCCGTCGTATGCGGTTTGCAGCTCGGAACGACGGGGATGGCGTAAAGTGACCTTTGGGTAAGCGGCCTTTGGGAAAGTGGGCCCGTGTCAGTTTGCCCCAAGTCTCCCACCGTTTTTCCGAACTCACCCGCAGGCGAATCGAGCAGTGGGTCTCAATCTGCGGTTCGTCGTCAAAATTTCAGAGCCCGTAATTGGTGCGATTTTCGAATCAGCGCAGATGGGCATAATGATTAAAATTGGATATCCATTGAATAATTAACAAAAAAATTATGCGCGACTGTTCATATTTGATTTTCATACTTCGCTTGTGTTAAAAATAAATCGCTTCATCCCGCCGCGAGAGCTTTGGCGACAAAAGACCGTATCTTTGTTTTTTTAATTTCTATATAATTTTAAAAAGAATATTTCTTGGATATAGTGGATATTTGTGAATAGGGGCTGGCAAATAATATATTTTAAGATTGACGCTGGTATCTTACCGGGATAATCATTATGTCCGTCTGCGCTGATTAAAAAATCGCGCCAATTACGGGCTCTGAAATTTTGACGACGAAACGCAGATTGAGACCCACTGGGCCGCGTCCTGAAACCTAACTCGAGTACAACTCGTTCCTTCAATGTCTCTCTCGCTCCACCGCAATCTTCGATGGCGCTATCTCACTCGCACCTTACTCGTGTTGACTCGAGTAAGGTTTCGGAACACAGCCCTGCTCGATTCGCCTTCGGGTGAGTTCGGAAAAACGGTGGGAGACTTGGGGCAAACTGACACGGGCCCACTTTCCCAAAGGCCACTTTCCCAAAGGTCACTTTACGCCATCCCTATTCTTAACACTGGGTACACCCGATAGCAGCGCCAGGGAAAAAACGGTGACAGTAGGGAGACCTTGACCAATCAATGAAATGCGGCTTCGTTTCCGGACCTGTATGTACGACCGTGGCCTAAACACGGGTTAGAAGTCGGTTGGAGGAACCAGAGATGAGTAGGGAGATTGGTACAGCGGCCTATTCTCTGGTGGTAAAACCGCTTCCCATTCGTCGAAAATGCATGACGTCCCACCACTGTCAAGTAAGTGGTGGCGTGGTGGGGCGTCCGGAATTTTCAAGGGAGTGGGGAGAACGTCGTTCAAGTTGTGGTGGGGCGTCTTCAACGGGTGGCACACTCAGAAACGGATTCGACCGTTCGAGCGCCTTTAATAACAGCTGGGCTGCGCGACATCGAGAGGCAAACGCGGTTCAGCGTTCGGACTGGCTAAGTTTGACCCATCATAATCGATGCGTGCTGTGAAATACTTGAATGTCGTCAAATGGATCAAGTAATGCCTAAAAAAGGTTGATTTTAATAACATATAGGGAAATAATATGTAGCAAAAAATGTTTTTAAAAAAAATTTCTTTCTTGGGATTAAAAATAATAGATTGCACTATTCGGGTTATTCCGGGGAAAACCGTTCACGAATAATAAATTTAAAAGATATTGATAGCATCCGATTCGAGCTGCCGTCATAGCTACAGTGGTAGCGTGCTTGCGTGGGAACTGAAAATTTGTAGGTTCAAGTCCCGAAGGTAATTTTTTTTTCCGAAATGTTAATCATACAATCATCTGGCGAAATCCGATTAAATTTTTATTCCCTGACATTTGATTTTTCTTTCAAGTCAAAAACTTCGTTTGGGCATTTCCCTTCCTTCGTCTCCGAAAATAGTTCTTTATTCGATCAAGGTTTGTAGCAAGAATTTATATTGTTAAATTATGGTTTGACCCCGTGTCTTGAATAAAAATTATACGTTCAATATGAAATCAAACTAATTTTCGGCTCAAAACGGCACAATGCAACACAGGAATGATTGCAATTTGTCTTTGATACAATCGTAATAATTGAACATAACATACAAGATTGTGTAAACGGGGAGCAAATGTATATTACGTTTAATCATTTTGATAACTAAAAAAATAAATACCTTGAACGAGTAGAGTACGATTTACGGAAACAAATACGAATAAATACGCGAAAAAGTCTTTTTATTGGAAAAATCCGCCCACTTCTGCCCCGGCTGGTCTTCAATTTGAATGAACATTTTTTCTGAAAGTACTCCTCAAGTTCCTCTGTAGAAAGTGGTATAACCATGTCTATTATTTTTCATTGAATTTAAAAGATTATTAAATTTGGAAAACTCGCACAGTATATCCGACGGGGCAAATTCAGACTTAATCGCCCCACGTCAAAATCTGCACTTTGAACTATCAGGAAACAATATAAAAAAATTGGGAGGCCTATGGTTAGTGCCCATGGTAAGCAATGCCTATGGCTATCAATCCCTACAGCTATTTATGTTTATTTTGTGTGACTCTTTACGAGCCGCGCAAGTAACTTCTCGATTTGCGAGCGAAATTATTGAATTATGTTTTCTTCAGAAAACTAAAAAACGATACCAAATTGGACAAAAATCGAGTCAGCTCTAAGTTAGAGCAGAACACATCGATTCCATTATCGATCAGTCTGTACGTACGTGCGTACAGACACACACATGCACACACACGCGCGCGCGCCCGCGCGCCTGCGCGCACATACACACATATATGGGTCATTCTTTTAAAACCCGACACACTTGTGGACCTCATAGTGCTCGATCGCCTTGTAACTTTGACATTCATTTATATATGTCAAACAGAGGACACTCAATTTTTTTCAGATTTTTCAAATGACATTTATGTCCCATAAAGGTCATTGATCTTTTGGCATTTTTTCAAATTTTAACTTATAAATGAATTTTTTCTGCATATAATCGTGGAAAAGAAAATTCTGGACAGAATAGTTTTTTTTGTAAAAAATCCTCAGCTTTTCAATGAAAATATTGTCGATCCAATTCGTTTTCAGAAAAACACTGAAAAATGCGAAAACAAATTAAAAAGTCGTTTTTCGTGACAAGCCTTAAGGCTTAGATCAACAAAAGTATTTTTTTCGGATTCCTTGGGGTGTTTTACGTGTTTAGTGAAGTTTTTAGACTGGGGTAAGCAACTGGGGCACTGCAGCAATAGTTTTGGTCAAAAAACGAGAATGAAAAAAAAAGTTACGCAAATTTTATCATGTTTAAAAATCGCTTTATTTGTATGTGATTACTCTTTTCAAAAAAGAAGTGATACGTCGATAATCAAAATATGAAGTCATTCAATCAAAATAGTGAAGCCAGTTTGTATGGCCAATCGGGATCGTTGAGATCTGATTTTGAAATCCAAATTCATGTGGTTGAAAAACTTTTCTATTTTGCGGATGGTGCACCGCAACGATTCAAGAACAAAAAGGCCTTCGTGAATTTGTGTTACTACGGTTTTGATTTCGGAGTTCAAGCAGAATGGCATTTTTTGCGACTACACACGGGAAAGGGCCCTGTGACGGACTGGCTGGCACAGTGAAACGTCACGCAGCACGAGCCAGCTTGCAAATGGGCACAGGGACGCAAATTTTGACATCCTCTGATTTGTTCGAGTGGGCATCTAATACTTTCGACAACATCGATTTCGTTTTCGTCGGAAAGGATGTATATGATAGTACAACGAATTTCCTCGAAGCACGGTTTTCTCAAGCGATCACTGACAAAGGCACTTAAAACTATCACAAAATAGTATTATGCACTTCACAAGTAGGTTACGTTCAGGCGAGTAAATGTTCGACGTCTATACACTTTTCCACTGTTAAAATGCTGAAACAGTGAGAAAAATCTATTTATACACATTATAAGACAAATAAAGAGATTTTTGCTTTTTTTGTCATTCTCGTTTTTGTTACCAAAACTATTGCTGCAGTGCCCCAGTTGCTTACCCCAGTCTAAAAACTTCACCAAATAGGTAAAACACCCCAAGGAATCCGAAAAAAATATTTTTGTTGATCTTAACCTTAAGGCTTGTCACGAAAAAAGACTTTTCAATTTGTTTTCGCGTTTTTCAGTGTTTTTCTGAAAACGAATTGGATCGACAATATTTTCATTGAAAAGCTGAGGATTTTTTACAAAAAAACTATTCTGTCCGGAATTTTCTTTTCCACGTCGATATGCAGAAAAAATCCATTTATAAGTTAAAATTTGAAA
This sequence comes from Sussaba pulchella, assembly GCA_963971145.1. Taxonomy (NCBI): domain Eukaryota; kingdom Metazoa; phylum Arthropoda; class Insecta; order Hymenoptera; family Ichneumonidae; genus Sussaba; species Sussaba pulchella. The sequence continues at coordinate 6,185,341 of OZ020164.1, forward strand.
AAATGCCAAAAGATCAATGACCTTCATGGGACATAAATGTCATTTGAAAAATCTGAAAAAAATTGAGTGTCTTCTGTTTGACATACATAAATAAATATCAAAGTTACAAGGCGATCGATCACTATGAGGTCCACAAGTGTGTCGGGTTTTAAAAGAATGACCCATATACATTTTGCTGAAAATTGGCTAAAATGATCCCAATGGCCTTGAAACATGAAGATTGCCAAAAAATTGATTTTTGGGATCATTATAATAACTTTCCTATAAAGTCGGGAACTTAAAAATAATAAGAATTAATTGCATTCTCCAGGTTTCAATTGTCAAAATTAGGTTTTTAATGTAGCCGAGTGGTTAGCGACACAAGAAAAATCATGTCGTAAGGTTCTTTTTGGGAGAGTAGGGATGCGTAGCATATTATTTGTACCGTGTATAATTTTGTTAGCAGAGCAAAAATAAAACAAGTGGCCCCCTGGAAAAACCGTCACTCGGGGATATGAAAGTAATGAACATATTCTGATACTTTTGAGAGATACAAGAATACGTATTTTTCGTTTTTTCGAAATTTCCATTTTTCTAAAAGTTATTAACATTTGAATTTTTATGTATTAATTTAGACGAAAATTTTTTTCTCTCGACCTATTAGATAAAATTAAATAATATTTTTAGGAAATATTTCTAACAAACTGTTCTATTCAATGACATTTTTTTTTAAAACGTGATGCAAAAATTTATCTAAAATATAAACAATTTTGTTATACAAATAGAAAATTCAACGACTTCTCCATCGATTTTCATTTTTTTTCTCATAGATATTCATTCTGTGTTCAATTGAGAATATTTTTCCGTTGGAAAAAGTGCGGAACTTACATTTTTGAAAAAGTTATGAGGATTTTTCTGTTGAGTCGCGCGTCAGGTGGCGAGGAATTCACAGCGCGCGACGCGCATTGTGCGTGCATATAAGTAAGGTTCGCAAAATTACTCAGAAAAGTGCCCTCTATAACATATCTTCATTCCAGGGAAATCCAGGTGGCGTCCACTTTCTGCATAATTACCAAAAAAACTTTTGAGAGTTGAGAAGTTACTCAAAATCGCATTTGAAATATAAAAGTCGATTTTTAGCAAAATTAGATTTTTAAAAATTTTTGAAAGTATTTCTCTCGAATAGCTGAGAAAATTTCACGTAATACATGCAAAAATAAAATTGGGACCTCCGTTATAAATCGTTGAATCACCAAATGTATGACAAAACAACTAAAACCTCAATTTATATTTTCTTATTTTCAAATGAATTGTATTGATGTTTCTACTACAATTGCACAGTGACGCAAGACCGTGTTCACCGTAAATACATGAAAACCATATGATCAAAGATGAAACTTAGAGTCATGTGGTGACGCTGTTACTTTCGCAAGTGCGTACCATCTACAACTTAAGGGTGAGGTAAGATTAGTTCGATATTGAAAAAGGATATTATTGATAATTTTTTTGACGATACAGTTAATATACATTTATTTCTATGATGACACCTCAATAACGTAACGTTAGAAGAATATTCTTAACAATTTTTTTTAACCTTTATGATCAATTTTTCATTTACAAAATTGAGAATGTTGCCACTTCAAAATACGATAAAATAAAATAAAACGACGTCATTACCTGCAGAAACTTATCAACTAATCAAATCATTTTGGTTTCATGATCTCAGTATTGTGAATCATTTCAAAATGAAAAAATATAAATTGAGGTTTTAGATGTTTTGTCATACATTTGGTGATCTAACGAATTATTAAAGAGGTCCCAGCTTGTTTTTTACATATATTACGTAAAAAAATTTCAGCTTTTAGAGAAAAATGCTTGAACATTTTTTTTTAAATATACTTTTGCGGCAAATTGACTTTGATATTTCAAATGCGATTTTAAGTCATTTTTCGAGTCCCAAAAATGTTTTCGTATTTTTTTTCGAAAAGCTGAGCTTTTTTTACATAGAAAAGGCGGTCGAGTCTAATTTTTTTTCTATCAAAACACATTCAGAAATTAATAAAAACAAGAAAAACATAAACAACTCACAGAATTACCCATATAATTACAGCGACAATAACGAAGGGAAAAATCCAAGAAAAACTCAGAGTTCTTTTCTCAATGGGGGCTTCCGTTTCTCAAAGTTACAAAAAGATCGCTGCTGTCGACGGCCAAAACCGGTACTTGAATTGGTGGACTTGCTCATATATATGTAGTTAAATAGAAGAAAAAATTTACTTAATTTTTAAAAACTTTTTTTTTCAATTTCTTAAACGGGAATGAAAATTTAGCCACCTTGAACTTTTTGGGCCGACGCTTCGTTCGGAAGTTATAGCTTTTACTCGACATAAATAACCCGTAAATATTTACCCGGTTGTCAAGAAAAAACCTATAACTTTAGAACGGAGCGTCGGCACAAGTCCGGCTGGTTGTCAAAATTTTCGTTTTCGTTCAAGGAATTTGAAGAAAAATAAATTTCAATAATTGAGGATATTTTTTTTTCATGTAATCTTTGACTACTAAAAGCTATAACCTTCGAACGAAGTCTCAGCCCAAGTTCGGCAGGGTTTCAAAATTTTTGTTTTCGTCCAAGGTATTGGGAAAAAAATAAATTTCAATAATTAAGAATACGTTTCTTTCATGCAATTTCTTACAAATAGCATACGTATATCTACGGGTTTTTTATGACAAAAAAAGCTATAGCTTCCGAACGAAGCATCGGCGCAAATAGTTCAAGGTGGCTGAAGTTTTCTATTCCGTTTAATTGAAAAAAAATTTTTTTTTACATTAAGGGTACATTTTTTGTTCTATTTCACTTTCAATTTTAAATTGCTTATGAGTAATTGTTGGATTTGTGCAACATAATCGTAAATGTTTTCATTGTATAGAGCGTTCAAGAACACCCGTGGTTCTTTAAGTCATCACTAACCGTTGCTGAGGTAAATCGATTTGAATGACGGAGCATGGTCGATAGTCCAAAAAATTCGTTTGACTGTACTCAAAAGCAGGGGCTCAAAATAAAAAACGCTGAAATACGGTTCTCTTCATTTTCTACATATATTGATGTAAAAAATTCGGGGGCAAAAATGTTGACCCAACTGGCCTCAGCTGCGGAAACCTCCAGAAAGACCCGATTGACTGGACCTCTAAATTTGAGTTCTCTATCTTAACACTAAGGGACGCCTGAAAAGTGTTCAATATTTTTTTATCGACGTTTGAAATTTTTTTTTCCTATTTAAACAATATAAAGTTGAGCTCAAAAAGAACTCGTTTTTCAAATTTTAGCTCTCCATCATGATATGGTGATAAAGCGTGTCCGTGAATTTTCTTTTTTCACTTTTTTGTTAACGTTTTTTTTTAATTTTTCCTAGTTGCAAAATTCAGTAGTGACCTCAAAGAATGAAGATCTTTCAAATTTTAGCGCTTTATCTTAACCCTTCAACCCACTACGCTTTTTCTGCACCTTCCAACCCACTACGGGGGTCGTTTTCGTCCTGGCGTTCTTTGGACCAATAAAAGTGCTTTAAAAAATCTGAGAAAATTCATGGCAGCTCTTTTAACCTTCAACATAAAGTCCCAATTGTAATATTTCAGAAAGAATTATTTTTTCATATAGTTTTTTATTGAAATATCGAGGTACGTAAGGAAAAATCACTTCCTCATATAAAAAATCATAACTTTGAGCCAAATGAAGATATTGAAAAAAATCAAAGGGGAAATTAAAGAGGAAGAGTATCATCATAATAAAAAAATAGCACAATCAATATTATTCGAAAAAGTGCTCAATTTTTTAACCTCAAAATGGCCAAAAAATGAGTACTAAAATCGTGTTTAAAAATATTCCAAAATATATATAATGATAAAATTAATTATGATACGGGTAAAAATCATTAGTAACACAATATTTTAGAATATCGAAGTAACTTTATTTTACAAAACACTCAGTGCAACACGAAATGCGGTGATCGTCGCAAGTTGCCTTGCCGCATTTTGCGCAGTAATGATTTCTTTAGCAGTGCGACTCGCCATGATGATGAAAACTACACTGAAAAAAAGGGTTGGCTGAAATAGCGATTTTTTAGTGGTTAAGGAATAGTTGGACGGAACATTAACTAAGATGGATAAGCCAGTCATTGCGCATAGTGACCGTGACAATTTTTAATTGTGACAGTCGGTGGTCCGAGTAGAAACCGAATTTGGTAGGACAACAATCTCGTTGGATGAATGCATCACGCAAGCCCCATCACAGTGGCGCGTCGATCACACTTCGCGCGAGTCCCGCGTTTTCGTAATGTGCATCGCTTTCGTCCAGTTCGTGCGTTTAGTTCGTTTGAACGGAAATCGGATAAAAATCAGTGATACAGTGGAAATTTATTAAATAGCTGCAAGTAGAAACTTGCAAAGTGCTTCCTCCGTAATCCTCCGCACTTGAGCCAATGGACGAAGTCCTTTATGAGGATCATGAGTACCTTTTTTCTTTATTAATTCTGGCTTCCTCATAAAGGATTTCGTCCATTGGCTCAAGTGCGGAGGATTACGGAGGAAGCACTTTGCAAGTTTCTACTTGCAGCTAGTTTTAATTTGCAGAGGTTGGAACTTAGAAATTTCGTATTGCTCTAGATCTTGATCCGTTCGGCCGATCTCGGCCAAATTTGATATGTATTATAACACAATGACATCCTATACTTGCAGAGAATTATGGTTCGATTGGTTGAAGTTAACGACAAATAGAGCAAAAAAATTGATTTTTTGAAAAATTCAAAAAATCATTAAATCTAAAGTTATAAATGGATTCGGCTCAAATGCAATACCAACCGTCCTTGTACTCAATTCTATATGTAAAAAACTATTTAGCCGAATATGTCGAAAATTGCGGACGCTAGCGTGGCTACAGACATTTTTTGAAAAATTCAAAACACTGTCGAAGCCGAATAAGTGCGTCGATAATTGCGAAATTTACAGATTACATACATATTAGAAGGCATCGCATGTGTGCAAAATTTGAGTACGGTAGCTTAAACCGTTCTCGAGTTATGAACGTTTGAATTTTAGAGGGTGGTTACATACATATACACACACACACACACACACACACACACACACACACACACACACACACACACACACATACATCCGGACATTTTTTCCGAATGTGTTTTCTGGATGTTTTAGGACATTCTGAACCTATTGACATCAAAATCTCGAAAAAAAATTTCTGACCGTCACAAAGCTTCCTTTATGAGGAAGCAAAAATTAATAACCATTGCACGGATCAACCGATTTGAATAAAAATTGAATATGTCATAGACGTTACTGAGGTTTTTACTGGAGAAATCAGTGAACGTGCAATTTTGACATAACCTTAAAAAATTTTTTTTTATCATTTCAGATGTGCGATTTGAAATTGAAAATTGTAATTCCATATTTTATATAAATTCTATTTCGTTATTCTATGTTCTTTACATTCTTTCGTTTCTTCAAAATAAAAAATATTTTCCTATAATTCTCTTGTGCTGTTTATTTACACGGTTAACTGCCCGACAAACCCAAAGTAGTATAGTATATCCCAAACCGAATGCATCTATCTAGACAATATGTCTGAACTAATTAAACAGAGGCTACAACCAGAAACGTATTCGTGGTTCCAAACACACAGACTTGTATCGTCTAAAAGAAATAGACACACGAGCGAACTAAATGGCGTGACCACATTTCCAGCGAGATGTGCTGACCGATAGTATAGTCTCATCCTGTATTATAGTTGGATGAGGCAACCAAGATATAGCTGCATCGACCGACATGAAATAGGCGATATAACTAACCTTACCTCGACCATTAAAAAATGTCATAGTAGCCAACTAATGGGATGGCTCCCCAGAGACCAACAAAGTTGGCTATCACGCCCAATTCAAGGATCCACCATCCAATTCTTTTTTTCAGTGTACGAAAAAAAAATGTTATAATTTTTTTCGCGTGTGCAGACTTTTTTTACACTTTTTGAACTTCAATGAACACTTTAAAACGACAAGTAGAAAAATTATTACCTGCGTTTTTGACCAACGCCGCCCCACTACGGGGGTCGTTTTCGTCCCGACGGAAATTGAATCGTCTGCTGCAACGGCCTGAGGGGGATTAGCGCGCTACTATTCAGTAGGCGGGTCCTCGGGCACCATAACTTTTTTTAGAGAGGGAATATGGCGCCTTCCGTGCCCGTTTTCAAAAGCTAAAGCACTTTGAATTTTCGATTGGGACGAAAACGACCCCTGTAGTGGGTTGAAGGGTTAATATTAAGGCGTACCTGTCAACTTTTTTTAAAATTATTATATAATTTATTTGTATTAAAAAAAATGTATTCCACTTGAAAAATCTGAAGTTGACCTCATAAGAAGAAGATCCTCCAAATTTCAGCTCTCTATCTCAATAGTGAGGCGTAACTGTGAATTTTTCATTTAATTTCATTATTTATTTTTCTTTCTTTTAGAGGACTTTAATTTTACGAGATTAACGTTCGATTGCCGAAGAAGCATCGAAACTGACTAAGAGCCGATTTCAGAAAAAAAAACATTTTCTGCGAGGCCGTGGACATTTTGTTTCGGCTAGTAGAAATATATAAAGGATGTGAAGTTTGAAATCATAATTCAAATTCATTTATTTATTAATAACGACTGATTTTTTATGTATTTTGAAAATAAACTTTTGATCATGACATGAAAATTAAAACAGAATATTAAAACAGTAATTTTTTATTTTATACACTACCGGAGAACATTATCAGGCCACAAACGTGCTCGTAAAAATCACTGGTTTTTGAACGTCGACAACTTTGAGATGAAAAACGCTAAGAACTTTCTGCAAGCACTATTGGAAAGCTTATGGATGTTTGAAGTTATTAACCCTTTCACGGTAACGCTTTTTTTTGCCCCCTTTAACGGTAACCCTGGGTCGAATCGACCCAAGACCTTAAAAAAATGGAAAAAAGCATCTAAAAAATCTGAAAAAATTCTTATATGTCGTTCAGGGTTTCTACTTTATGATAAAAATTTAATATATGAAGTTTCCGGAATTTATTTATAAGATAATTAACAATAAACAAACAAACTCCGGGAAAAAATTATTTTTGTTTAAAAATTCATAACTCAGAGACAAATGATCGTATCGACATTTTAAAGAAAGCAAATTCAAGCTAAAGAGTGTGCCTTTTATGAAAAAAATACTGCAGAATGATACAATAAAATCAGAACCCTTATTTTTGTACATGAAAATGTGAATTTTTTGAGGTGTGAGTTTGGAGGTTTTTGCTATAGAATACACACATTTTTTATATAAATGTATTTATTTCGACTTAAAAACGTAAAAAATCGACGTATATCTTCTAAAAGTTACGATGATCAATACATAATGCATTGAGAACATAAGCTTTTTCGGTGATCGTCGCAGAGTGGTAGTTGGCACCGTACGCAGCAGTGCAATGTTTTTCTGTCTTTCGCGCTCGAACATTCGCCACATCTCTTCCTCTTCTCTAATTTCCCGGAGGATGCGGATTCATTCCGTGGCTCATCGAGAATTTCTTTAATTTGCGAATGAATTTGTCGAGGAAGGTAGGGCAATGATAATCGATCTCGCATGTGTCCGATCATCAAGGTTCGAATCAAAGGCTTTAAAAAATTGCGACGATCTTTTGTTTGCGTCGTTGTTGCTGCGAAGTTATATAGTATGCACGCATTAACCGACGCTTGATCGAGCATGCCCATAAAAAATCGCATAGTCCATCGACGAGTTTTGCGTGCACATGAAAAAGTGCCACACAAGAAATCAAACACATCCGTACCGGATTTCGTTTTGTTATAAAATTCGATGATTTCCGGCTTATTCGATTCGGGAGATATTTTACCATTTTTGTGTAAGCTTGACAGACAGATAACGACTTTGTTTTTCTTGGGGCAAAACGACACGAGTACATTTTTGCCATCATACGCAAATCTAGTTGTATTGACGGACGCGGTCGCCTTGAAAGATGGAGGTAATTCACGCTTATTCTTTCGAATCGTACCCACCATAGAAATATTTTTTTCCCCCATTTTATCGAAGGTTTCGAGAGATGTGAACCAATTATCTGTTGTGACGCTTCTACCTGATTCGTAAATTGGTTCACAAAGATTACGCACGTAATAATTTGGCACGCTTTCTCCTCGCTCAGTTTCTACGCGGCCATAATAAGGAATCGCATTGTACATATAGTACGTTTTCGCGTCATTTAGAGACACGATTTTTATTCCGTATTTCGCGGGCTTGGACGGTATGTATACGCGAGCATTAAAATTGCCCCTAAAACCGAGTAGTTGCTCATCAATGGTCATGTTTTCAGATGGGATATAATTTTTCGTACAATTGCTTATGAACAAATCCCATATTTCGCGAACTGGAGCAAGATTATCGACCTTTCGCCTATCTTTTCAAGTTTCTTTCTCATCAAAACGCAAACGAGCTGCCAAAAATCGGAATCTTTTTTCAGACATACAACTACGGTACAAAAAAGAGCCATACTCAATAGACCACAATTCCTCAGTGGGAACGTCCGCACTCTGTTGTAATCCCATGAAATACATTATACCGAAGAATGCTAACAATTCGTTTTTACCGACATTCCCATAATTCGGCGAAGAATTTTGCTCCGCAGAAGCCCTGTACAGATCGATTTCTGCGTTCGTGTACTTGAGAATAATATCGATGATATCGTCCGTGAACAACATGTTCCAAAATTCGTACGGCGATTCAGCTCGGCATCCTTGTTTTAGTCCTGGCAAGTGCAGGATGATACGAGACCTCCTGCCACGACTTTCCGGTGCTTCTCTGCACCATTTGTGCCCGTTTTTACCATAAAGGTATTTTCGCCCTGCTCTCGGTACGCTTTCCTCCTCGTCGTCTCTTTCCGGTCTGATGTCTTCTTCGGATTCATCAGAGCAACTGTATTCTGAACCCGAACTGGCCTTGTCTTCTACGAAATCAACATCCTCATCGCTCGTTTCCTCCAAATAATCCACGATTTGACGAGGACGTAGTGCGCGCGCAACATCGCTCGCTGAGCGCGAAGTCATTCTCGTTTCTACACCACGTAACATGTTTTTTGTTCAATAGACAGTGAAAATAGACTTCAAATAACATAAAAAACACAAAAAAATGAAAAACTTACCTGGACCGCTGATCCGCAATTTTCAAACGTTAACGGTAACCCTGGGTCGATTCGACCCAACGCTAACTTGATGTGGTCACAACAAAGCACCAAGTGGGACTGGGGAACCGAAACTTCGCAGGATGGTTCGACCCTAGAGCACAATTTTTTTAGTCGTAGACAAAAAATGCTTATAACTAAAGTTGTAGAGAATTTTATTTCCTCCAAAATTGTTTATATTTATTTATGCAGTCAAATTATAAATAAACAAGATAATGCAATAAAAAAAATGTTACTTCGATTTCCCGACTAAATATCGATTGTAGATAAAAAATGATAACAACTAAAGTTGTAGAGAATTTCATTCCCTACAAAATTGTTCCATACCGTTAACATGGTTAACTTATAAATAAACGAGATAATGAGGTTAGAAAAAATTTACTCCTATTTTCCAACTTAAGTAAAAAAATATCAATCGTAGACAAAAAATGCTGATAACCAAAGTTGTAGAGAATTTTTTTTCCTACAAAATTGTTTTTCATCATTAATGCGGTAAATTAAAAAATAAACAAGATAATACAACAATTGGATTAAGTTCCTATTTTTCAACGTAAGTCGAAAAATTTCGATCGTAGGTAAAACTAGCTGCAAGTAGAAACTTGCAAAGTGCTTCCTCCGTAATCCTCCGCACTTGAGCCAATGGACGAAGTCCTTTATGAGGATCATGAGTACCTTTTTTCTTTATTAATTCTGGCTTCCTCATAAAGGATTTCGTCCATTGGCTCAAGTGTGGAGGATTACGGAGGAAGCACTTTGCAAGTTTCTACTTGCAGCTAGTTTTAATTTGCAGGGGTTGGAACTTAGAAATTTCGAATTGCTCTAGATCTCGATCCGTTCGTCTGATCTCGGCCAAATTTGATATGTATTATAACACAATGACATCCTATACTTGCAGAGAATTATGGTTCGATTGGTTGAAGTTAACGACAAATAGAGCAAAAAAGTTTATTTTTTGAAAAATTCAAAAAATCATAAAATCTAAAGTTATTGATGGATTCGGCTCAAATGCAATACCAACCGTTCTTGTACTTAATTCTATATGTTAAAAACTATTTAGCCGAAAATGTCAAATATTGCGGACGCTAGCGTGGCTTCGCCGCCCGAGTGGGTGATTCCGGCTGTACGCACGAGTAGCTTATACTATTTTTTTTTACAAGTGCGTTAAGTATCGAGATCAAATCGGCTTTCGATGACCAGATCAATTGTTGTAGGAGAGAGTAACCTTCGAGGGCGGCGAAGCCGCCCGAGTTCGTACGCGCATGGCGGTCGGGGGGTCCAGGGGCGAAGCCCCGGTAGGGGGGTTGGGGGGGGGGCGAAGCCCCCCCCCATCAACAATGCATAAAACAAATTTAAATGAACATTATTAAAACTATCAATTTTTTATTTTTTTATTGCACAACACAAACTCGTATCAACTTCCAATTTTACATTTCTTTAGGAACTGTCCCCCCTGGGTTCGTCCCACGTATCTCCCACATTACTTGTGCAGCTTCTTCAAGCATTTTAATTCAATTTTCACTGATCATCACAATATGTTGACGGGAGATGAACGTATATCACTTGGTATGTTATATCACTTGGAAACGAAATTGCATCAAATATGAAGATCGCGCCAGGAAATTGCCTATCTTCACTATTGTAAACCGCACACTCAGGCGCAGCCCTATCCGACTCCGCCGAAATCGCGTTCAGCTTTCAAGCCTTCCAAAACCCACCTCAAAAATCTTGACTGGTAGATGGCGTCTAATACGTAACCCCCGCTCACCCCGCTGGCTGGGGCCGAGGGGCACGCGGAGTGAGGAAGGTTTGGTGTCCGATAGGCGAGGGGCATGCGAGGTGAGGTAGGACTGGTGGGCACTGTGGCACCAAATGTTTCAAGCGCCGCAGTAGCGACAGTTTCTGTCCCTAACACGATTTTCGGCGGAGTCGGATAGGGCTGCTCAGGCGTGGGTTAAAACTGACAAGCGTGCGCTTTTGCTCACATTACTCACGGAGTGAAGTTAGGTATAGTGGGTAATGAAAAACAGTGGGAATTCACGTATTTTCCAAACGGAAAAGGGACAAGTAATGTAGCAACTTTCACGCACGTGTAAAGAAATAGTATATTACGATACAAGGGCGAAAATATTTTTTCTGACGAATGTGAATTTGTAGCACGAGCCGAAGGCGAGTGCTGCAATCACACGAGTCAAGAAAAGGTTTTTCGCACGAGTATAGTATACATTTTTATTGCACGAGGTGCGTAAATGCGATTTGACGCGAGCGAAGTGAGCGGAAAAATCGCATCTTACGCACGGCGTGTCATAAAATCATTTTCGTTCACTATCTACGATTCAGAGGAAGGAAATAGCAAGATTCAACTGGCAGCTCGTTTTTTTTCACTACTCATATGGATTTGATAGAGGAAAAAAACCGTTGTACACTTTGGGTCAAAGAAAGGCGACGAACGAAACGTCGATTATGCTCTAAAGTTTTAATGTTATTCTATTTTTTTGCGTAGCTATTACTACGTCAAGCGTACCCTGGAGAGGATATATCAATTCAATGCGAAGTAACCTGAAATACGGAGGCAAAGACGGGAGACTTGTGAGATCTTTCGTGGAAGAGATTTTTCTTTAACTGATTTCCCGAACTGACGTCTCTCATTGCCGGGGACTCCACAACGAATCTGTACTCGAGACTGATATCATTTTCCTCTTTACACCTCATAATGTTTCGTTCATTAGACATAATAAAATATTAAGTTTGAGAATAAATTTATTAATATGTTTATTTCATGCGAAGGAGAGTTTGCGGATGACAATTTTGTGCTTATTCGGTTCGATTTGTCGAAAGTTTCGATAATATGTTCGTCTTTGCGATGGGATACACAGCTGGCAATTAATTACTATCACTTGGTACTACACCAAGGACTATTATTATCTATATCCCCGATGAGGTTACATCAGAAACATGAAGTCCACGCAAGAATTTATTTATCGGTTTTTGTTCGATTGCTAATATTAAAAATCCAAAAAATAATATTATAATGATAATAATAAAATATATTACCTGACGTAATTATTGTGAAAACTTCGGATAAATAGTTTCTAAATATACGTATGACGAATACAATGAAGGAAAAAAAATGGATGCAAACGCCGCTCAGATTTTTCGGGTGCGGATTAGGGTGGGTCAAAAAAAAACTTTTTTTTTTTTTTTAATGTCACCCACGAAAACTAGTTCCTAGCTACCTCTCCAAAGTACTCACCGAGTATAAGCTCTTAATATTAATGGGAACAACTGGCTCATCGTCGTTTTCCATTTTCAATGTAGTCTCATATAAAAATGGTCATATCTTATCACCAATAAAATGTTAAACCAGTTTCATCATGAATATTTATAGGAAATTGAACGCTCTACAAAAATGATCTCTTATACTTTTTTCATTAATCGAACCATTTAAAAGATATTCAAGGTCAAAGATTGAAGAATTTATGAAAAAAATAACTTTTTGTTTTGAATTTTGTAACTTACTGAAAAATAATTATTGTCAAATGGGTATCAATTATTTCTGTAGGAAATTGAACGTTCTACAAAAAAGGTCTTTTGTGGTCAATCGATTGCTCGAACCATTCAGAAGATATTCGCATTAGAATTCCAATGCTTACTGAAATTCTAATGCGAATATCTTCTGAATGGTTAGAGTAATCGATTAACCACGAAAGACCTTTTTTGTAGAACGTTTAATTTCCTACAGAAATAATTGATACCCATTTGACAATAATTATTTTTCAGTAAGTTACAAAATTCAAAACAAAAAGTTATTTTCTTCATAAATTCTTCAATGTTTGACCTTGAATATCTTTTAAATGGTTCGATTAATGAAAAAAGTATAAGAAATCATTTTTGTAGAGCGTTCAATTTCCTATGAATATTCATGATGAAACTGGTTTAACAATTAATTGGTGATAAGATATGACCATTTTTATATGAGACTACATTGAAAATGGAAAACGACGATGAGCCAGTTCTTCCCATTAATATTAAGAGCTTATACTCGGTAAGTACTTTGGAGAGGTACCTAGGAACTAGTTTTCGTGAGTGACATTCAAAAAAAAAAAAAAAGTTTTTTTTTGACCCACCCTAGTGCGGATCGTAGTTCCGAAAGGTCAAAGTTCCGACGATGCGAAAATTACAAAATGTAGTCTTTCGAACGAGCATAATTCGGAAAACGTATATATAGCCCAGTCGAGATGTGCCAAAGAAAGGCTGAGATTGAGAAAAATTTCTGGATAAAATTCTTTTTTTTCTGCTTTCCCTCCGGCTTCGTCTGCCATATTGAATTCGCAGGGAATACGTTTTTTATAAATAACTCGCATATTTTGAACTTATGACGAGAAATGACTATTACAAAACTTGTAGAGAATTCTATTTTCTACAACTTAAATTCCGATAATTTTTTGCCTACGATCGATATTTTCGAGTTAAATCTGAAAAAGGTAGGAAATTGAATTATTGTATTATCCCTATATTTATGGGTTTAGCGCGGTTGTAATGAAAACAGCTTTATAGACAATAAAATTCTCTATAATATTTGTACCTACCTTTTTCCGCTAGAAGATACTTCAGGTCCTACGCGTACGCCTTCATCTCGACGGAACAGAATTCCGCAAACCAACCATAAGTCTCGAATTATCGCGTCTCGAATGATATTAGCCCCCCGAGCCCAAGTTTAAAGTAAAAGTAATGTCCAGCCTGGTTCTCGAGTGACTTACGCATCTATACCTCTATAACATCGGTGGTCGAAAAATTGCATTTCGAACTATCCGGAACTACGATCCACATCCGGTTTTGCCAGGAATCATGGACTTATTTGGTTCTGGGCAAAACATATGGACTCATTTCGTCAATTTTTATGAATTGTTTTTATATTTTTTTTGAGAACGGCCTCGCTCATTTTATCAATAATGATAATCTTTATTTTCTCTACAATGATTAAATTTACCACAAATAGCGTAGACTTATTCGGTTTCGCTTAAAAACATCGTATGCGGGAGAATGGGAAATTATGGATTTATCCGGTTAGATTAGTATTGTTTATTTCCTCGTGTAGAAGCAATTATCTACAACGATGTTTACAATTTGAATCATGGAATTCTAATATAATCTCATCTTTTTAAAAAAATTGACCTATCCGGTTTTGCCTCGACGCCTCAGATATACGTACGTAAAAAAAATTGGAAAAATCACAATTTCGCTATCACTTTCTTCATAAAGGTTCTGCTGCAATGCGTGGTATCGAAATTGAAAGTTTAGAGGATCTGCTATCAGTTCGTTATGCTAAGAGAATTCAATTGTTCACTAACAATTATTGAAATTAAACGGAAAGATGAACATTCAGAAGAAATAAAACATAAAAACGAACATTCGTTTTTTTGGGTTCTTCCATCGATAAATTTTGAATCTTGAAAGAATACTCCATTGACGGTTATAATATAATTTTTGTCGTCAAGGGTATCGACAAGTTTCCGTTGTTTTCTGGTAAATAGATTAAAAATGCTCGAGGCAATACGACGCAGCTGTCGTTGACGAAGATCCAAAGCGGTGAATAGCCTCAGTTTGAGTCCAGTTTTCGGATCCTCGATTGTCTGCGACGTTTCACTCCACGTCTTTTCTAAACACGCATCTACGGCGAAAGCAAATCTGCAACGTTAAACGAATGTCAGCATCGAAATAGTAATAAATCTTTACGTTATTTTGCCCTAAAAATCTTTATGCACTGAAAAAATCGTTTCGACTTGCCTTTTCATCACCGCAGGATGTTCCATCAGCAGCGTAAATTCCAATCGGTTTGCAGCCATCACTCGTCTGGCACAAGAGGTCCTGGCAAATACTTTCTCTCTTCTGCAAACGAAAAATGCAACGCGTCAGTGACTCGAAATTAGATTTCCTTTTTTTTATGTTTTGAGATCGGCAATTACACAGCATTTTGTTCCTTTACTGATCTCGCACTGGCCGTCGCAGTCCAATATTTGTCCATACATTACGCGGGGCAGTGGTGATGTTATTGTTGGTTTGTTGAAAAAACATGAAGCCTGTCTGGAACTGTACAAACAAGTCATTTATCAGGATTATAGAAGACGTCAGATCGTTGAACGGTGTCGAGCTATTGAGATCCTCCGATAAGGAGGGACGGTTGAACGTGTTGAAAGATAACGAAAAATCGTCGGCACTTACTTTAAAAGCTTTTTGAAAACATCTAGATAACACTTAGACCAGTCAGGCAGATCTTTTGTTATGCCCGTAAAATAATTCCCAACCGCGCTGTGGTGGTCCGGACAAGTATGATTGTGGTCGTGGAAACTGTAACAATTCACGAAATTTTACGGTATATTGTGAGATAATAGATCGCCATCGTTAAATGGTGCCATGCCGTCGGACGCCTCACCTCCATCCAAGCGTCGCAGAGAGTGGGCGTATTCTCAACCACCCTTCGTTGTCAGCAAACAGTTGACTTATGCGTGGCCCTAATTTCCTTCCATCGCACATAGTCCACCCGTAACTTTGATCTGTTGGTGACGGATAAGTCATTATCATCATTACCATCCAGGCTATGAAAATTTCTTGGAAATTATTTGTTAATTTACTTACAAGGTTGATCAAAACCGTCTAAGTCTGTATCATGAGTTATCTTGTTCCTAAAGAATAAGACAACATTTGAAATCGATGATAACAAAGGTTGGGTCTCAACATTCGAATAGGTTTGCTTACGATGTCATGACAGCGAACACGTCATATTGACCGAAATAATTTGACCAAGAAGATCCGTTGGATTCGAAAAATTGGAGAATCGACTTCGAATTAGTAAGACCGATCAATCGACCATCTTTATGTTTGTGGGATAGAAACGGTAGTTCATCAGCGTGCTGCAAAATTATTGAAAACTTCGTTACATGGAATGGTCACTAGATCCATATATTTTTTTCTTTCCACCGATAAACGCGTACCGACCTCTTCGACTACAATTCCAGCGATATTAAGTCTCATTTTTGGGTTTGCGAGAGTCCTGAAGTTTAGATCAACGCCATTCCAGATGGCCAGCACGTGCTCCAACAGCTTGGTTAGTTGATTGCTCATCTTCTCATAACGTCTGCATTGGAAGATATTGTTAGTTATTTGTTTTCGGTATTTTTCTTCATATAATCATTGTTGATTGCGAAAGCAAACTTTTTTTTTGTACTAACTGGTAAATGCCGTAATCGACGACGACGAGGATCTTCGGATAGACGGTGCTGGGAGCCACGCATTCCAGAGAAAATTCTAATTGCTGATACCACTCTTGACCTTGTGAACACTGAGGAGAAACGAACATCAAACATCGGAACTTCGTTTATTTTTCGCTTACTAAATTTCTTAAATTCGTTTATATTATAAACCTCATTATTGTTGTCGATTCTTCTGCGACCGGACTCTTTGAAAAAAGATGATTGTGATTTTAAATTGGTCATTGCCTGCGATTCAACAAAATTACGGAATTAAATCGATCGTTCTGTTGATGAAAAGTTATTATTTAGGTTTTTTCGCATTTCCGAGCGGTCTAAACTTACATCTAGCTGCGGGACGAGAGTATGTCCAAGTGGAGAATTTTTGTCAGACCTGAAGAAAAATACTGGCGTATTTGTTCCAGCCAGAACATTGTCAGATGGAGTCAAGCGATGATCGACGCCGCAATGAGAAGGTTCGAGAGAAACCGGATTCACCAGGCTCAGAACCGCGCAGCCGAGTATTGCAATCAGCGCTGTTAAAGATATAAAGAAATAACGATAATGACAATTTTTATATTCCATATTTAATTGGAACGTGCTCAGTCGGTTATCAAACTTACTTGTCATATTATCAACACGTTAGAACGTCGTTGAGAAATTTTCCGGCTGATATTGTTCTCGTTTGACTTCTGAAAATTGGATGGCGGAAACAATTATTTAATGGTCACACAAAAAAATTATATATTTACTGAATGTTTCATGACATTTTTGCGGGTATTCTCTCGAGTGGTAACTTATCGAAAGAAATATGTATAGAGAAAAATTGGGAAATTACATTTTTGGATCTTTCACATTGAATTTTTCTTCTTTATTATATTATAAAAAAACTTACATAGAAATCAATTCGAGAAATTCATATTTTCTGTAAAATTTCCTCAGCTTTTCGACGAAAGTATTGAAAGAATTTCCAAAATTTGGGTTGGAAAAAAGCTTTTTAAGTTTCAAATTCGATTTTAATGAATTTTCGAGAGTTGAAAGAAAATACTTATATTTTTCCCGAAAAGCGGAGACAATTTTAGGTCAACGACAAATTTTTAATATATCTTCGTCAACGGGTGCAAAAAATAATTGACTAAAAGAGAGAAAACGAAAAAAAAATGAAAAATACATTAATTGACAGCTGCCAAAATGATGGAAAAAGAATTTGAAAAAATGTGGGACTTTGTTTTTCAACATGCACTCCAAGCCGTGTGAATATTATAAGGATCGCAGATAATGAAGCCGAATGTTGTCCGAATTGTCGACGCGATCGCACCATAGAGTGTTTTCGAATAATTTTTGAAAAATCCTCGCAAAGTTTCTCGTCTGTATTGCAATATTTACGATCTGACAAGCCTTCTACTCTTTTTTACTTGATTAACATAGGATTTTCATTGACACTCTTTCATAATTACATAGCCGTGGTAATAAATCCACGAGAAATAACCTTGTACGGGATTCCAGAGAAATCCACGTAGTTTCTTTAGCACATTTTTATTTTTAAAGAATTAAAAATGGCGTACCCGAAAGTCGATGAATTTTGATGTTTGTAGCCGCCATAATGGGTTCGCAATTCTAAATTTCGGAGAAATAAAAATTTTTCAAAAAAATCGACGAGGATTTCCCTGGAAAACCGTACATCGTTCGTATTTTTCGCTCGATTCTTATTAGTGCTCTATAACTATTCTCCGTTAAGTGACAGCCTTTTGAAAAGTACCCAAAAATTTAGTATTTTTTTCACATCGTTCAATTTTTGCGTCCAGTGATTTTTTTGGAAATTCGTGCAAGTACGAAAAATCGTTCTCAATCTATCGAAAAGCGAAACACGTTCAAAGTCAACTTTTACATATTCATTTTCAATCATAATTTATAATTAATGAAATATAATATTCTTTCCCTCGAAAATTGTCTTTTATTGTGGGAAACCTCTATATATTCTCGTCATTTGCGGGAGGTTTTACAATTTCTGCTTCAATATAAAGAGACGTACGACTAAGACTCATCGAATTCTTTCAAATACTAATGGAGAGGCCGCTATTAGTGGAAGAACGTGTCGGGAGTCTTTTTAACGCTTCAAGAACGGTGATTTTAGCATCGAAGACCGGCATAGCGGTGGAAGACGGAAGGTTTTCGAAGATGCAGAATTGGAGGCATTAGTTGATGAAGACTCGTGTCAAAGGCAAGAAGAATTGGCACGATCATTGGAAGTAACTCAATAAGCAATTAAAAAACGCCCAAAAATATGGGAATGATTCAGAAGAATGGAAATTGGGTGCCGTATGAGTTGAAACCAAGAGATGTTTGTAGAATTCACATATTTTAATTCGCAATCGTTTCCCCGACCTCGTATCGACGACGAAGATCGATGTTGGGGATATCAATCCCAATATTCCGAAATTTACCGAATACTACCGAGAACCGTCCGAAGCGTTATGTACGACTGGGCATTTGCCGACAACTCTCACTCTCTTGTCACTTCTCACTCTCGTCTTTGATTATATCGTCATACTTTGTCTACGGACCGCGTGGTCCACCGTAACGGCAAAATCGTTATACAAACTCACAGATAAGTACGCTGAAATATACACGCAGCACATTTCGTTATATCCAACTCGTCTCTATAATATTGCGCAGTTGAATATTGTGTAAACTATATTTATATGTATTAAATTGACTCGTATTTACCGTTGTGCTCAAAAGCATTACTTGAAATAAAAAAGCCATACGTGTAATATACAATTAATATTGAATGTAAAATTGAGAACATTGAATATATCCTCATCTCGAATCTACAAGAGAGAGAAACGACTAAATAAACAAATTATTTCATTACATGTTGAACGTCGTTTGTCTGCTTGTGAACAGTTGTGAACAACGCAGAAAATCATGGGTATATGTCGGCCATGCTTCCACGTCAACGGCCAAACCGAATATTCACGGCTCTACGGTCATACTCTGTATTGGGTAGAGCTAGCTCGGCGTAGTGTATTATGAGCTTACAGGTGTTCGTTATCGAACGCAATTGACGCGATGTTGCGAAAATGGTCAAGACATATCTGGAAACGGTCAAATGTCCAAATGTTGCTCCCTCTGACTATCACTTGTTTTGATCTATGACACACGGCCTGGCTGACCAGCACTTCCGGTC